>OX392498.1:22485342-23685342 GCA_947623375.1 Apotomis capreana | reverse complement strand
GTCGTGTGGAAACTTCTCGGGCGTTTTTAGAATTGTGCGAAGATGATTTAGATGAAGTTTGTTCCCGAATAGTAACTGTTGATGAAACATGGATCAGACAGTATGATCCGGAGTGTAAGTCTGAGTCGATGCAGTGGATTGAAAAGGGTGAAAGGCCGCCGAAGAAATTTAAAGTGCAAAAGTCGGCCTCTAAGTTAATGGCTACGGTATTTTGGGATTATGATGGCATTCTTTTAATCGATTATTTAGAAAAAGGCTCTACGATAAACGGAACTTATTATGCAAATCTAATAAGACAGGTGCGACAAGCCATAGTTGATAAAAGGCGGGGTAAACTAAGGAAAGGCATTTTGTTTTTGCAAGACAACGCACCCGTTCACACCGCTAATGTTGCGAGGCGTGCTCTGAAGGAAGTTGGTTTTGACGAAATTTACCACCCACCCTACAGCCCAGATCTAGCCCCAAGCGATTATTTTCTATTCAATAATTTGAAGAAAGAGTTGAGGGGAAAGCGATTTAGAAGTGACGAAGAGATGAAGGCGGCTGTACAGGAGCATTTTGAAGGGCAAAATGAAGATTATTTTTTTAATGGCCTAAAAGCACTGTATAAAAAATGTAAAAAATGCATTGATTTAGGAGGAGACTATATTGAAAAATAAACACGAGTTCATTTGTCTAAATTGTTTTTTTCTATCTTAGGCTTAGAACTTTTCAGACGCCCCTCGTAGTTACCGTACGAATGTGCTTGAGTAATTATGTGCCAAAAAATTAGAAATATGCCGAATTGTGCCATTATAATCATCACAGGCGGAATTCGCATACTTAAAAAGATACCTGATGCGGTTTAATTTCACTGGTAAGTAATAAAATTCGGTATTTTGTAATATTTCGTAAAATATTGCAGCGTCTTATGACAATTATACATTACTAGCTTGACATGGCAACTATTCAAGCAACATCTTAAGGAGCACGCAATGTATACGTCCGTCTGACAATTTAGTGCGGGGGAACAAGTCTAAACCATAAATTGTCGATATTCTATATGGAGGTGTTAATGTGATTCGAGCCGCTCGTGTTTCATACTAACTTGTCCATTTTAATAATATAATTTACACTTTATCACCTTGTTTTTTAGGGATCCATACTTCAATCGGAAAAAGCGGAAATCTTATAGGATCACTTTGTTGTCCGTCCGTCCGTCTGTCTGTCTGTCAAGACCCTTTATCTCGAGAACGTGTGGAGGTATCGAGTTGAAATTAACACTATGTATACTCTGGTCTAGGGTTCTTTAAAGCTGTGAAAAAAAAACTAACTTCTACGTTAACGTGAAGAAAAGATACGGCCGTTTATGTCGCCAAAAACGTACATTTCGATACTCTCAAGGGAATCAAAGTGATAGGGTACTTCCCGATGACCTAGAACTATGAAATTTGGCAAGTACTTACAAAAATCTGAAATGGGCACATGCTTACTACAAATACTAATAAAAATCTTAAAAAATAAAGACCTTTTCAAACATTAAGTCCACCTTTTGTACGATAAGTTTTCTTTTGTGCAATAAAGATTAATTAAATAATAATAAATAAATAAATATCAGACAACCTCACACAAATCAACCTAGTCCTAAATTAAGCGCAAGAAGGCTTGTGTCACAGTATAAGACAGTAGTTAAAGTTCGAAGAAAAGTACATCGCGCGGTTTGTATGTGTGCGCGCCGTGTACGTACGCGTCACATGCAAACGGCGAGTAATAAATAGACATGAATCAGTCGGGGCCGCGCCGTTGCCGTGTTCGGAACTCGATTTATGAGGAAATAACCAAAATTGAATTCACATTGCCCTGCCCTTGCTTTCCAAAACAATATTTGTTAAAATTATATACGAGAATGCGAATTTATTTCACATTGAAAAATAATAATAAGGCATTTCGTACATCGCGAAATAGACGAAAGTATTTCAGTGTGGCTAATTTATAATAATTGTTATTTTTTTCAATAAATATTTTTGTTTTTCAATTAGTTGTATGAACTTTTATTTATCGTACCTACCAACTTGTAAAAATCCAAGATGCAATATATAATTTGTAATAATAAACGTTAGTGCGCTTCTGGTCTATGAGCCGCGCGCAAGCCAAGCGGATCCCCCTACCTACAGTCAAAGGAAATCGCCGCCACTTATCAAAGGATGCCGAATGCGCGAAAGAGGTACCGCACCTTCTAATTAGATATAAACCTAGCTAGTTCGGTAACAAATATTGAAATAATCGTATTCAAGTGTAGCGAGTATTCGTTGGACGAAGTAGGTAGCTACGAGTACTCGTATAATTATAATAATTCGTTTCCGTACTGACTGATGGGGTAGGTATTGTTAATTACATGGTTATATCTACTTATATAAATATTTTATAATAACACCTGACATTACACGACACCTAACAATCGAAATAACTATATACCTATGTTACCCCACAAATTTGTAGGTACAACCCTGCGCGCGTTAACGAGACGCGCCTGAGGGGCCGGACATTTATTACTGTATTTGTCCTTATACTGTGCTTGTGTTAGGGCTATTAGACGACGATATTGTTATATAGATAAATAAATACGTAAATACATAGAACATCCATGACCCCATCATGTCCACCATCGTGTTCATCCCACAAATATTTGCCCTTGCCGGGATTCGAACCCGGGACCGTCGGCTCAGTAGGCAGTTGCTTAACCACTGCGCCAACTGCGTCGTCAAAAATAAATAAACAGGTAAATCATATTTGGAGAACAACATAAATAAATAAATAGGTCAATCATATTTGGGGAACTTGGTTGCGTTAAGTTTGCACCTCGTTTGTATGCGGCGCCATACATTTCAGATGCAAACTGAACTCAACCAGGCCAATTAAGATAGGATAAGTGAAAGTTTGTACGGAACCCTCGGTGCACGAGTCAGAATCGCACTTGGCCGGTTTTTTTTAATTCAGACTAGTAATTTTATTACAGCGAAATCAATAGCAGTGGTTGACAAAATCATTATAATATTAAAACAGTATTATTGTTTTGCTCATCCACGATACAAAAACTTGCTAGTCAGTTGACGACGAAGTTGGCGCAGTTTTAATGCAGCTGGCGGTCCTGGGTTCGAATCTCGGCAAGGGCAAATATTTGTGTGATGAACTCGAATATTTGTTCCTGGGTTATGGATGTTACCTATATGTATGTATTTATGTATATATTGTTTATATCATCGTGTAGTACCCATATTACAAGCATTGCTTATATAAGGCGTCGAGTTATGTAGGATTGTCCCTTAATTATTTTGTTACATTTTATATGATGAAATAAATAAATCTACTTCGTTTATAATTTACCTACTACCTGTTCCAAATGTTGTAAGGTGATGGTTTTATTATTCATATATCACTATGTAAACATTCTGAACGATAGAATGATTGAGATGGATGCTTCCATTTGATTTCGTCGCCAAAAATTAAAAGGTCTGATAATTTAATTTACCACCATACAAAATAAATATGTCAACATGCATTATATTATAAACTTATTATTATTTTATCGATATCGACTATTTTAATTTGATCACGCCCTTAACTTTTAGAGCCTTATCACACTTGCGATTTGCGAGCGTATTTTGTATGAAGGCGATCGCGCAGCGTCTACGCCGCGTCGCTTATTTGTATAGAAAATACGCTCGCAAATCGCAAGTGTGATAAGGCCCTTAGAATCAGTAGATGCATAGCGCTGGCTGAGCTTACATTACATTTTCTGGGTCGTTAAAATTAGACGCCGTGTTACGAGGATAAGGTTCAATTTTAAATGTTTTAAAATTGTAACATAAAACCTTGCGATATTTTTCCAGCGTTAATATCAAAAGTGACATTACTGAATTGACGGTAGTAGACATCAATTTCTTGTCAATTCGAGACTGTCGTACGGAATCACAGTCTCATTTGCCTTTCATTTTATTTCTACTCAAGTTATAATAAAAATAAATGCATTGTTTGTCTGATATGCATATAAGGGCTAAAATTCAAGATATGTACTTTGATCGTAGTAGTGTATGACCACGTAAATCGCACACACAAGGAGCGTTTATATAAGACAACAGGAGTGCGAACTCAGAATAAGTGTTCACACAAAATTAAATCTTAGTGTAAATACATAAAGTATATTTTACAGGTGAAGGGGTCACGGTCAGACAGAGACAGCTCGCGCATTGGAAGTGTGTCCCTTTCTAATATTGCCAGTCACAAAAACATAGTAATGATTAGTAGTTTTCAAATAAAATAGTAGTTATTAGTAGTTTACATTTTTCTTTAAATGAACACTATTCACTTCAAATAATTAAATATTTTATTCGCTAAACTTTTGTACGATCACCAAAGAAACTAACGGAAAAATTTATGATCGTTATGCAATCCGTTAGTATATAAAAATAATTTTATGTTAGTGCCATGGCAGGATAAAACCTTTATATTTAAATCCTTATTAATATTTATGAAAACTGTCAGCATTTTTTACAGTGCGTGCTTAGTGGTATCTTTTCTGATTATTTAAAAAATTACATACTTATAATTGCATCATGGTAACTGGAATTAAAGGTTGCAAAAGGAAATCTTTTGGTGGCTGCAGTAACTTTTTTCAGGTAATATATGGTATCGTATATTAATATGAAAGCATGTCAAACTTTGATAAAGTACTAATAGAGTGACAATGAATTTACAACATTACCGGATAATTCCGATCTATGTTTTACTTCGAGAAATATTATTCGTACTAAAAACAATCTGAGCATTGCACTATTGCAGTAATGTCGTTTTTAGGGTTCCGTACCCAAAGGGTAAAAACGGGACCCTATTACTGAGACTTCGCTGTCCGTCCGTCTGTCACCAGGCTGTATCTCAAGAACGGTGACAGCTAGACAGTTGAAATTTTCACAGATGATGTATTTCTATTGCCACTATAACAACAAATACTAAAAATAAAATAAAATAAATATTTAAGGGGGGCTCCCATACAACAAACTTGTAATAGATTATGGTACGGAACCCTTCATGCGCGAGTCGGACTCGCACTTGCCCAATTTTTAATATACTACGATAATTCTTCAGATTATGGTTCGGAACCCTTCATGCGCGAGTCGGACTCGCACTTGCCCAATTTTTAATATACTACGATAATTCTTCGCTATCTAAGGGTGGTTAATAGGCGACAAAATTTCAAAATGGCCGTAGCGAGCTGAAATTTGGTATGTAGGGGGTTTTGGGGCCCCCTTATTCCAAAAAACTTTTTTTTTCGAGCATAAAAAAATGGATAGGGAATTTTTTAAGAGGCCCGTATCTCGTAAAAGGTTGGCTCAGGTGGGAGGTACTCGACCAAATGTCATAGGGGGCCTCCACCCGAGTACAGTCGTGAAAAAAAAAAACGAAATGGCGACTTTTTTTTTCTAAATTTCAAGTTGGTACTAGGGGGCTGAAACTCGGTATCGGGGGGCATTTGGGGCTCACAAATATGAATCTGAAATCGGTGTCCAAAAATTCGGTCAAATTCGGAAAATATCGGATAAAAAGATTTGTATGGAGAAAATTTCAAATTGGTCCGAGGGGGCTCAAATTCGGTATCAGGCGGTTTTTGGGGCCCCCGAGTCGGAATCTGAAATCGAATATAAAAAATTCGGTCAAATTCAGAAAATATCGGACAACAAACTTTAGTATTTTAGTTCGACCGAGGGCCGCAGGCCCAAAGTGAACGTCCCTCCACGAGGTGTGCGTGTGGATTGAGTGAGCACCCTTCAAAAATGAAAAAAAATGTGCTGATCATTTAGTAAAAGTTCTAAAACAATTGTAAAACTAATTGATGAATTTGTAAAACGATAAATAAAAAGAATACATTCATTAACGTATGCTCAGGCTCACTCAGTTCTCACAAACAATCAACGAAATCTGTGAATGTGTTTATTTAACATATAATATTTGGTTCACTAATGTTTGACCAAAAAACGTTTGACCAAATGATCACTTGACCAAACAACGTTTCACCAAAATAACGTTTCGCCAAATGATCATTTGACCAAATGATCATTTCACCAAATAATCATTTGACCAAATGATCATTTAACCAAACGTTATTTCAAGATGAGGATGAGGATGAAGATGAGGATGAGGATAAGAATGAGGATGAGGATGAGGATGAAGATGAAAATAAATGTATCTATCTTATCTGTATCTTATCTTTATCTTATCCTGTCTCTGTCTCTGTCCTGTCCTGTCCTCTATGGATATAAAAAAAAAACTAACCTAACCTAACCCGGCCGGGTCGGATCTGCTCTGAAAGGTGATTGATTCACCTCAAGTTTGGTCAAATGATTATTTGGTGAAATGATCATTTGGTCAAATGATTATTTGGTGAAATGAACCATTTGATCAAATGATCATTTGGCGAAACGTTATTTTGGTGAAACGTTATTTTGGTAAAACGTTGTTTGGTCAAACGTTGTTTGGTCAAACGTTTTTTGGTCAAACGATAGGACACCATAATATTTATATCCTAATTTTTAGTAAAAATTATGCTTAAGGTAGGTAATAATTTGTAGATCACCTGGTTACGTATTTAAAGTTTTACAAAATATTTCGTATGCTCACTCAATCCGCACACTTTCGAAAACCCGATTTCTGATGAAAATACTGCAGATTGAAACTTCTATATATGTATATAGTTTAGTAAAACTAGAATACTTGATCGAAATATGGGGCTCCGCTGCTAAGACTAATTTGAAAGCTTTACAGACCGCACAAAATAAGCTAGTCAAATCATTGTTTAGATATAAATACTTCACCTCTACTAAAACTGTGTACAAAGAAACAAAAATATTAAACATAAAACAAACGTATGTCTATTGTACATGCATTTTAATAAGAAAGATAATAAATAAGGACATACGTAGCCACATAACATTCTCTAAAAGATCACAAGTATACAAGAAAATGACTCGACAAGTTAACAATATAATACTTCGCCCCCCTAGAACACTGTACGGCAAGAAGAATATAGTGTATGAAGGAGCTCAAATGTATAACAGACTGCCAAAAGACATTAAAGATATAAAATCGAAAGTGCTTTTTAAGAAAACTTTAAAACAATATGTTATAAATAAACATTAACCAAACAATTATTCCATAGACAAAATTAGTTATTCCACAGATAAAATCAAGATATTCTACTCCAAACACACATGTACATAATTATAAAAATTTAATCTAAATAATTTACCTATACCTAAAATAAATACACAAATAAAATCTTTCATGGTTCCTCTTAAACTATGTAATTTTAGAATTAAGTAGTTTTCTCGGTCGCATACTTGTAACCGACGGTTAATTAATGTTGTAGAATAGTTTGGTTCTACTAGCCCTTAGCATGCATTCAGTACAATGTTGCATTAGTTGCTGCCGTTTACCATACTTTGTGCGTTTACCCTGTTTTCTGACGAGATTATGTTCGGTCACTTTGCATGTTACCCTCTCTTACCTAGATTTAAGTCAATAATGTATTTTTCTCAGTAAGTGATTTTGTAAAATCTTATGAGGAATAAATATCTTAAACCATAAACCATAAAACTCATATGGGAATTCGTAAAATACAAAACAAACCGCTAACGTGGCAGATTATTGGATAATACATGTTTGTAAGTGCTCACTCAGTCCACACATTATTCGTAAGTTAAAAATGTAAATATCTTAAGATTTTTAGTATCTAGGAAACTACAAAGTAGTTCTAGTAGTAGTAGTAGTAGTCCTTTAAACCTACAGGCGATATTGCACGATTTTAAGAGACAATCAATTGACTATTAACTAAACAGATTTCATTCATTCATTCACTCCTTTCCTCCCGGCAGGCCCCACCTCCATATTGCCTCATTCTTTTCAGAGAAAAAGCAAAACTTTAAAATATAGGGGAGTACACTAGGGTGGGAGGGTTATTATATCTTCGAATGAAACGACTCATATAATAATGATCGAACTTCGCTTGAGAAGTTCGTTTGATCATCTATAATATTAGTATGGATAAGGAACTACTCATAACTCCATATCGACAAAGTGGAATGCTCCCTAAAACAGTCACATATGTACTTTAGGAGTGAATTCATACCTACAAGAATTTCATCTACAGTAGCGATCAAAAGTATTTTGACAAATCATTTTTTTTTTCAAGATGTTGATGAATTGAATATATATTTAATAATTAGGTTACGATAACATCTTATGGCCCTTTTCTTGTTACGTTTCCACTTAGATAACTAAACTTAACAATGAACTTAGAATAAAAACTGATAATACACGCTTCAGGTAGGTCAAAAGTATTTTGACACTTACATAAAATTATTTCGCTGAACTTGCAACAGGGTTAAATTAAATCAGACGTTTCATGAATATTTAGTTGCATATCCTCTGCCCTTCCTAACAGCTGTACAAGGAGCCGTCATATAGTCCACTAACTTCTATATATACGTACGTAAGGTATGTTCGTCCTTTCTGACTGAAGTGCTTGAAAAAAACCTCCCTTGGAGGATTTCTGCACCTCACTCGACGATCCAACTCTTCTCGTAGATGCTCAATAGGATTAAGGTCAGCATTTTGACTAGGCCCCTCAAAAACCTTAGGCGGTGGTCTGCAACAAACGCCGTAGGTGGCGTCCGGCGTTACGCTGTACGCGACGTACGAATGCTTACTATGGAAATGCACTGTAGTGGTCTCTCTCAGACGCCAGACGCGGCGCACGAACGCCGTGCGCCGCGTCCATAGGTCGTACGCCGCCTACGCAGTCATTTCGGAGCATTCTGGCGTCACGGACGCCGCGTTTTTGTACGAAGATGATGAAATTTTCAAAGGAACAGGACGAGTTATTAATTGAATCTGTTTAATTCAACAGAATTTTTTTTGACGCTAGTGATAAAGTTGATAGAAACAATGTAGGTATTGAAAGTAATTATTGACACAAAGGTAGGTAAATTATGAACGAAAAATTTTATGCGATCTATCATCCTCCTCGTTCTTTTCAAGAAGGACTTAAAATTGTCTGTTCATCCATATTTTAATCACTTCACGTCCGAAAAACTGATCGAAGTTTGCGTTGGAAGCGGCGTCCTTGAGTGACCATGCGCGATGTGCGCTGCGTAGGCCGCGTCCAGCGTCTGCGTTCAGCAAACGCCGGACGCGACCTACGGCGTTTGTTGCAGACCACCGCCTTAACTTTTTTACGCTTTAAGAAAGCCTGTAAATTTTTAGAATTGTGTCTGAGGTCATTATGGAGCTGAAAAACTCAACGAGGTGGCATAATTCTTTATTTATTTTCATAGGGTATCGTAAAGGGTGAGTACTATTAAATTGTCGCCAAAATTTTTCGTTTTTTTCTCTGGATTCGCAACCTTCTTTGGTTGAACTTATCAGATTTAAAATTTAATGTATTTGCATGTTTTAGTCTTAAAAAAAACGTTATTTTGTTTTAATCTGTCAAGATGTCATCAAAAGAAAAAAGCGTTCGTGGATTAATTTTGCAAGAATTTTCTATAAATCCTAATGTATCCACTTCGGAGCTTGCAAAATCGTGCAATACAAGTCGAAGAACAGTGCAAAGGACTCTCAAAAAACTAAAACAAGGTGGGACTGTTGAGAGAAAACAGCGACAGGGTCATCCAACAAGAAAACGGAACAAAAAACTGGAGTCAAAGGTGTGTAATTTGTTTGATCAGAATCCGGCTATTATCTTCCCGAGATGTGTCCAAAAAAGTTGGTACAAGTCAGACAAATGTACAAAAAATTAAAAAAAAGTGCGGTTTATCTACTTACAAAAAGCAGAAAGCCCCGAAAAGAACGAGCAGTGAGACGGTCTAGATTATTGTACACCCTGTTGGTTCAAAAAACAGGTTGCTTAATTATTGATGACGAAACATACGTCAAGGCTGATTTCAAATCAATACCAGGAAACCAATACTTCTCGCGACATCTCAAGTCTGCATGAATCAGAAAGAGTGATTCAAGTGGAGAAATTCGCCAAAAAGTACCTCGTGTGGCAAGCAATATACCAGTGCGGCATGAGAAGTTCGCCTTTTGTAACCACTGGCACTATTAAGACGGATATTTATAAATCCGAATGCTTAAAAAAAAGGTTGTTACCACTCATAAGAAAACACACTGTTTCGACATTGTTCTGGCCAGATTTAGCAAGTTGTCATTATTCAGCTGGCACTTTGAACTGGTATAAACAGAATTCTGTCGATGTGGTACCGAAAAATATGAATCCGCCAAATTGCCCAGAACTGCGGCCAATTGAAAAATACTGGGCCAATATGAAAACAAAATTGCGGAAAACATGCCAACCGGCTACATCATTACCCGATTTCAAAAGGAAATGGATAAAATGTACTAAACTGATCAAGAATGAATCCGTGCAAAATTCTATGAAACGCGTCAAAAATAAAGTCCGAGAATTCTCTCGTCGTAACCTGGAGAAACCATAAAATTGGGTTAACTGATTTATTTTATCATGCCCTTTCTTGTAAATAAAGCATTTTGAGTTTTTACAATATTATTTCTTTTTGTAAACTAAAAGTCAAATGGCGACAATTTAATAGTACTCACCCTTTATGTGTATAAGTATATTTTCATACACATTCATACGAGAGGCCCGACGCCATGGCGAGAAAAATATCCCCGCACCATTACGTTGTCGCCACCATGCTTGAGTGTGGGTACCAGGTATCGCACATCGTGTCTTTTATTATGAGGACGACGCACATACTTGATACCATCCCACGAGATTAAATTTAACTTGCTCGCGTCACTCCATACAATTTTTGACCAATCGGCACTTGTTCATGATTTGTGACGAATCGCAAATGCTAATCGGTATGCCTTATTCTTTGCTGAACATTGTAGTTTTTTTTAATAGGCGTCGACCATGTGATCCATGGTCTATTAGGCGTCGTTTAATAGTAAAAATATGAACATTGGTGTTGTAGTTTTCTGTTAGCTCATCTTTAATTGGGATTGCATTATTCCGCGGGGTTTGTACGTCTTACTTTTTTAGTACACAATCAGTTGTACAAGTCGTTTTTCGAGGAAGACTGTTTTCAGGCTTATTTGTGACGCTGTTTCGAGCCTTGAACTGCTTATTCCAGACACTAATGAATTGCCATGATATAGCAAAACTTCGCGAAATCGCAGCTTGCGACTTACCCTTCTTAAATGCAGCCGCAACGGGCTACTTAAAATCTTCCGAAGATTATTTATATCGAGACATGCTTAGAAAAGCCTCAAGTTGTAGTTCCTACAAAGTATTTAAATTCTGCAGCCCCATTTCTCAGTTAAATTGGAAAAGAGACATTGTCAAAATATTTTTGAACCGGTATAATAGTAGATTGTTAACCAAGGGTAGAAAGTTACCCATTGCACCCGAGATATTTCTGGCGCTCGAACGAAGTGAGAGCGCCAATAGTTCGTGGGTGAAATGGGTAATTTCACCCGAGTTAAACACTCTACTTTTCATTTCGACTGCGAGGAAAATAAAATACTACACGCACATGTCATGAGTGAGTTAAATTAATGTCCATGTCATTTTTAACCAATAATCAATAAAAGACATGGTATCTACAGGGTGTTCGGTAGAGCGATGTCAATAAGAAACAGGCGAGTAGAGGAGGTCATTAGCTACCTGAATCAGGTACTATAACCTTAAATTTGGCTAAGGGCTATTTAATACCGATTTTTTTTTAATTTTGAAAAAGAATTGCGAAATTTGGCCTTCAAGCTAAAAAAACGAAAAACTGTATCGTTTTATCGTAAAAAAATAATTTTATTGTAATTTTGAATGCTATGCTATTCAAATAAAATTAGTTTAGGCAGCAGATAACGACTTCAGAAAAAAATGAGAGCCCTAAAAGTTTCAGGAATGAGTACAAAAATCTTTCAACCTCAACTTTACACTGAAATAAAAAAATAAAAAAAAAAACCAGAGTTCTTCCAATTTCCTGAAAACATCTACAGTTCATGACAATTCTAATGGTATGCCACATGCATAACAAATCTCTAGAAAATTCGAGTTTTTTGCTAATAACTTCCACCCGGCCGTGAATGTAACGATTTCGATTTTTGGGAAAATTTACTTGTTTATTCAGAATGACTATTTACGCAATTGGAAAATGATGTCTAGCTCTAATTCACATTTCCTTTCTCTTTCTCTCATAGAGAGAGACTACCTAGATGTTATTGATAGGTACAGGGGGTAGGTATTTATTCTGCTTTCAAGCTGATTCGGTGATTTGTTCGACGAACGCTAGTAACTACGTTCTCCTGGTCGTGAGAATGTTCATTACTTGCGAATGTTCAAGTAAATCAGCACCTTTAGCGTCACGTCGGCTACAATCAGATAAGAAGTGTAAAGTAGCATTGCATCAGTCATGGCTTACAAAGATTAGAACAAAGACTCCTAAATATCAATAACAACTTAATCCAGGTAGTCTTGGGGATCTTATTTTAAGACCACGCTTTTTTTCGTTTATGAAGGTCTTTTGTTCTAATCTCAGTAATCCATGCCATGACTGATGCAATGCTACTTTACACTTCTTATCTGATTGTAGCCGACGCGACGCTAAAGGTGCTGATTTACTTGAACATTCGCAAGTAATGAACATTCTCACGACCAGGAGAACGTAGTTACTAGCGTTCGTCGAACAAATCACCGAATCAGCTTAAAAGCAGAATAAATACCTATCAATAACATCTAGGTAGTCTCTCTCTATGAGAGAAAGAGAAAGGAAATGTGAATTAGAGCTAGACATCATTTTCCAATTGCGTAAATAGTCATTCTGAATAAACAAGTAAATTTTCCCAAAAATCGAAATCGTTACATTCACGGCCGGGTGGAAGTTATTAGCAAAAAAACTCGAATTTTCTAGAGATGTGTTACGCATGTGGCATACCATTAGAATTGTCATGAACTGTAGATGTTTTCAGGAAATTGGAAGAACTCTGGTATTTTTTTTTATTTTTTTATTTCAGTGTAAAGTTGAGGTTGAAAGATTTTTGTACTCATTCCTGAAACTTTTAGGGCTCTCATTTTTTTCTGAGGTCGTTATCTGCTGCCTAAACTAATTTTATTTGAATAGCATAGCATTCAAAATTACAATAAAATTATTTTTTTACGATAAAACGATACAGTTTTTAGTTTTTTTTAGCTTGAAGGCCAAATTTCGCAATTTTTTCTTTACATAAAAAAAAATCGGTATTAAATAGCCCTTAGCCAAATTTAAGGTTATAGTACCTGATTCAGGTAGCTAATTACCTCCTCTACTCGCCTGTTTCTTATTGACATCGCTCTACCGAACATCCTGTATATTTAATCTCGTGTTCCCGCTTTTTCTATTGCAAACTTTCATTATGATTATTTTTAATAGAAAAAAAAAGTTAAAATATACGTACCGCTAACATTAAAAAGAAACAAATCCAATGGTTTCAATTTTGTTTTTTATATAAATGTACGATTCTATCAATAAAATGAGGGACAGAATGATATGTATGTATTATAAATATAATAATACATACATATTTAAATATTTAATAATTGGATATAAATAAGTTAAGCGTGCCTATATCTAACCTTTGGAGAATTTTTTTTTAATGGCCACTTACAACGTCCGACTAGATTGTACCTAATTGAGTTGGTCACGACGTGCATCTAGATGGCAATTGCCTTTGACTCCGTGGCAATAAAAAAAAAATTACTTTCCACCCTAGGTATGGAAAAACTATTGTCCACCCGGCTATCTACTCATGAAAATTACACTTTCCGAACAGGAGAGATGAAAATATTTTTTGTGGTTATGTTTATATTTTAATTCAATGAAACTAAACTTTTTACTTGTTTCGAGGAGCTTTTAAGCCATGAAATACTTTATCATGAATTAAGTTGGAAAAACTAATATATCGCATATATCAAAGCTTTTGCCTTTATCAAAATACTTTTGATCGCTACTGTATCTATTATAATATTTCTTCTTCATATGTTAACAGATGTAATATAAAAACCGGTCAAAAGCAAGTCGGGCTCGCGCACCGAGGGTTCCGTGCAAACACTTTCCATCCTTAAGTGGTTAAGTTAAGTTTGCACCTGGTATGTATAGCGCCACATACAAATGAGGTGCAAAGTTAACGCAACCAATCCCGTGTTGTATGGGAACCCCCCTTAAATATTTATTTTATTTTATTTTTAGTATTTGTTATAGCGGCAATAGAAATACATCATCTGTGGAAATTTCAACTGTCTAGCTATCACCGTTCTTGAGATACAGCCTGGTGACAGACGCACGATCCCGTTTGTTGTATGGGAACCCCCCTTAAATATTTATTTTATTTTATTTTTAGTATTTGTTATAGCGGCAATAGAAATACATCATCTGTGGAAATTTCAACTGTCTAGCTATCACCGTTCTTGAGACACAGCCTGGTGACAGACGGACGGACGGACGGACAGCGAAGTCTTAGTAATAGGGTCCCGTTTTTACCCTTTGGGTACGGAACCCTAAAAAAGAGTTATACTTGTTTATATTATAAACAGTGACAATAGGTAATGTCATTTCGCGGGACTTCGGTTCGTAAGCTTAGTATGGATATAGTTTTTAACCCCGGGATTTGATATGATAAAGTGTGTTTTTGTAACATATGAAAAATGTGGTTTCTTTTAATCCCTATCAATGTTTCGACTAATTTTGTACTAAATAACAATTTATTATTACTTTAATAAGTTCCAATTATCCTCTAATTTATACAATTGACATTAGTTTAAACCTATTATTTGTTAAGCTGGCCAGTTAAATAAATAAAACAATAAAATATTTAAAAAAAAAATGGTTTGACCTATAATTTAAAAAAAAGTAAGGAATGAAAGATGTTAAATATATAACTAATCATTTAATAATGTTCATTTAATATAGTGATGTTGACGTTTTGTGTTATATTTTATGATTGTAATATTGTTACTTAACCCCTCGTATGCGGCAACCAATTCAGAATTTGACACCTCGGCGCGGCCGCGTTACGTATTTGTATGCTGCCCGATAGAACGTATCCGTATCCGTGCTTACGCAGTTCATGAACTGGCACGGATACGCATCTAAGCATACGAGGGGTTAGTAACTGTTAAACGAAAGTAATTTTAAATTAATGATATATGTATAAAATTTTCGGTGGGAAATACGAGTCGGAGAATCTCAGTCGCATTATTGTTATAGAATAATAATAACTATTTATTATTTTATTAAATTTTTCAAAATCTTAAATTAATATTATTTCAAACATATTATGATCCATGAATAACATTGAGTCTGGGATTTTCGGGAATCTCCAGGGCATATCCATATTAAGTATAGCATTGAAGGTCATTCACCCCAAATGGCACTACCTATTCTGGTCACTGTTTATAAATGAAAAACCAGAAAGGTCATTGGGCATTTTGTTGGGACATATGAATATGTCCCACGGCGTACACAAACGAAATAAGTTTCTGTCAAAAATGACATTTTAGTGGCAAGCTTTTATAGCCGACTGTACTTTTCTTTGGATATCCATCAAATGCCCACTGAGACGATTCTAAAGAGCCCAAGCTCGGTAGGATTGCTTTTTCTATTATAGAGTTCCTATGGCCACCTCCCGGCTCCAACATCAGATCAGCCCCATGGTACCATATTATTGTATAGTCATCAAAGTTAAGTAAGTATGCAAAATTTCAGCTCAATCGGTTGACAATATCTGCTTCAAAATTGAGTTGCAAGATTTCACCCGAACAAACATACATTAAACATACAATGCAAGTTAAATAAAAGCTTGTAAGGCCCACTTGCACCACGCTAGGTTAACAAAATTAACTCGGAGTTAAATGCTACTCTAAGGTTAAGTATTTAGTACATCTTGTACCGCCGAGAGTTAGAAGGTAACCTTGAGTTAAAAATTTAATTTTTTAACCCGCCGAAGTGTGAGGGTTATAGCCATTGACCCTGAGTTAGTAGTGTCAAACAAGTATCAAAATCGACTTGATGTATAGCTTAGGTTATGTTATGTTGTTATGTTTTGTCCAGAACAATGATAAATGAATAGTTGTTGTCTGATGATGATGAAGAGATCACCAAATACATTAGTGAAATACATTAGGGACTTTTACAATAGAAAAATTGCAGAAAGGACTGATCATTTTTACTCGCAGAGACAATGCTTTTTCGCCTTGTTTTTCGTTTTCAAGTATATGCTTAAACTTCGCTACTATATCACAAAGTAGCAATCTGTTACTATTTGTAAAATTTGGGGCACATAAACGAGATTAACACAATATGCAAAGCAGACACGACACAACTCGCCTCGCGCATAAACAATAATGACGCTTGACTGACAAATAATACAGATATATAATACGTTAAAAACGAAAATTCATTCCAAATCTCACATAATGGAATAGACTTATGCAAAATACTGTAGAGCGACAGAGCGCACAACACTTAAATCATTCATCATTTATTCTATCATATATGGTCGGATATGAATAGAGTGAATGAATGTTACATTAACCTCGGGTTAGTTAACTCGGACTTCATTTCTACTTAACAATTTAACATTTTAACCCTGAGCTAGTAAACCCTGAGTTATATATTTAACTCAAAGTTTTGGTGCAAGTGGGCCTTATAGGGCTAGGTATGTAGGTAAATGTATCTGTTACTCGGAGGTATGAGTCGCATTCTTGTAAACCATGGGAGAATTGAGAAAAAAAATATAAAATAATTTCTTATCATTATAGCATTTTTGCAATGAATCAAGTTAGAACTATTGGAATTATTTCAAAAATACTTTGAATAGCTGCTTTTATATTGCGTTGCTGTTGTTATATTGGTTAATATACCTGACTTATAAATAAATAAATATATCGGACAACCTCACACAAATCGATCTAGTCCCAAATTAAGCTCAAGAAGGCTATGTTATGGGTACTAGACGACGATATACATACTTATATAGATAAATATATACTTAAATATACTTTTTATAGAGAATTGTGCATGAACAACACCTTTGCACAATGCTGAAAGTAAAAACATTAATTAATAGTATCACTACATCGTACACATACTATTGAATAACTTTTTTCTGCCGGTTCATACATTAAAAAAAAAAACATATTTAGAAAAGTGAGATTAAATTCTCTATTTTAAAACTAGTTTGCTCTCTGTATGCGAAAGTTCGGAAAGCAGGTCAAAAACGCCCAATAACCTTTAATAAAATCTTTGTAAATGCCTCACAATATGTGGCCTTATCAGCGGGAAAGGACCTTACTGTCGGTATTGAGTTATGTATATCCCCATAATCTACATACATTGAGCTATAGAGCCATGTAAAAAACATTTTTTAAATAATTGAAGCTCAAAAGTCAGAAAAGGTGATTATGATGAGAAAATTTAATTCAAAATTATACACCCAATTAAAGTATGTTATTGTTGGAAGTTACATAGATAATATGCTATTTGAGGAGTAGATTGTATGGGCTTTCAGGTTTCAAGTACAATTTTGTAATTATGTATCTGTTTTCGTATAGTTTACCTTGCCAAAGTGCATAAAGTAAAAAAAAAGATTGATGGTTTTTTTACGTAAATTCCTATTTATAGTGTATTTCCATTAGATATTATAGAAGGAATAAATATTATACGTAGTTAGACACTCAATAAGAACTACTTCGATTTGAATCAACGTTGTTTATAATAAAAATATATTTATTTTAACAAAAATTTATAAATCTAATTAAACAGTCAAAATCAACAAACATATATATCTACTACGCTAAAACATAGCCAAATGAGATCAAATTAACACAACAAATATTTAAAAAGTAGTTTTTGAAGTCTCAAAATTCAAGATAAAGTTAAGTAAAAAGTTGGTACAACCACTTTATATTTTCTAAAAGGGACCTTATCGTGGTGGTAAAATATTTAGAGATATCATCTGATATAGACTATAAATTTATGTTTAATTTAGATAGTCTTAATTTTAGAACACTTTAGTATTAAACTCTTACCAAAAACCTATAATTTTGGTTCGGCAAACACTAAATGATAAACGTATTTGAAAAGGGACCTTAGTGACGTGTACGTCCGAACGTAACATGTTTATTGACATAGTTAAGAACAAGACTTGAAAAGTACTTTTAATTTGTATTTTGTAGTATCTTATTAATTGTTATTATCATTATTATAAATCAAACATCTTATTATTATGACTATAAATCTCTAAGGACACAAATTGGCATAAATTGTCTAAAACTAGCTTACTCCTAATGATCAATAATTATCATTTGATACACGCTAACAAGTACCGACACGTCTCTCAAACCAATACCCAGTGCACAGAAAGCATACAAGAGGGGCACCCACAGTAGTCCCTTTTTCAATAAATTTTAAGGGCTGTTCTAAGTCTTAAAAAATCGATTAAAAAACTTGTGTCTTTGCCAGATTAAACTTTAGACCCGGCTTATTTATATAGAGTAAAAAAAGAACACATGATTTTTTTCAACATTTTACTTCAAATGCGATTATCTCTGAAACTAGAACCGACAATTAGGTCCCTATCCCCAGATAACGCGACATATGTGTTTTTCTAGGAGTGTTTAGGTAGTCTATTTGGTAATTAACAATTTTTTTACTAAAATGAGAGTTCCTACACATCATTAAGTATTGTAGAAATACCAAGTTTAGTAGTATTTTACTTAAATAATACTAAAACATAGAATACAAGCAATATTCGTCTATTTTATTTATGTATTTTTCATACATTTGTAAATATTATGGAAATAAATAGATTTTCTTCATATCTTTTTTTTGGTATTTTGTGTACCATAAACCAATAAATATCTCGTTTTCATTTAAAAAGAAAAATCATACATTTAATAAATTGTGGAAAGGCCAAAATGACAACTCAAAATTGGTTCATAGGTAATATACATATATATTTGTAATATATTTTAAAGTGTTTACCCTCCAACACTGTTGACGATAAAAAAGCACATTCTGATTCTATATTTGCCATCGTGGAGGAAATTAAAAGTTATTTCAGTATTCAAAATTTCAGACAATACTGTTGTAATAAATGTCATCAAAACGAGTTCAATGGTATTTAGTTTAAAGTAACGAGAAGTTGGTGAATGGAAACATGTTGTTTACATCTACTGATTCATATTACTCTTACAGTATCACGAAAATAATAGCATTTGCTCCTTATTTACATCCAATAAAATCTCAATCACGGCGCATCTAATTTTCGTCTAGTAACACTGCCTCACGATGGCGACAGAGTCAATCCATAAATTTAGGGATGCCGTGTTTTGTGTAAAACTTATGAATGAAGTTATCGATTAAAAAGGACATTAACCGAGTCTATGTCATTATACTTTGAATATGTGCAAGAAACCTGTTAATAAACATCAATTCGACACTAGTTAACCCAATGTCGAACTAAGAAATGGCCGACGCCGGTTATAAGTAAACAAAACAAAAACTGACCTGTTGCACTAAAATTGTAATAATTTTGATATGCCATGAATTAAAAATGGGACATAGTATTGTTATTCACCATATACAACACTCAGACCTACCATGTCGGGGCCCATATCCTTAACATCAGCTTCGAAAAAGAAATCACTCAAAGGTTTCATACGAACAGACCGCTTAAAGCTCGATCATGTACACTACTAGAGTTATATTAGAGAATATATTGAAAGAAACTATCACCATTCACATTTGACGACACTTGATTAACACGATATCAGAGCCGTGAACAACTACTTTGTAGTTATTCCAAACACTTACACTTCCTAAAGCACAAAAATCAAACTAGAGATACGAACCAGCGTTCAATGTTGATTTGTTTCGAACAAAGGACGTACGCCGACCACAGCGCCTGCGCTAAAATGGTCCATACACAAACACTCAAATGGTGGACGTCGCAGAGCGTCCAACTAGTAACCTTCGCAATGTTATTCATAGAGGGCACGCGAATCAACAAAGACCAACAAGAAATAATAATAATAAAAGGGCCCTCTAAATCAACAAAGACCAACAAGAAATAATAATAATAATAGGGCCCTCTACGTGTTGGATCCATATCCCCACGCAAGCCTTCCAAAAGACCGGGACGTATGAGCCCGTGATTCTAAAAATGAGAAACGAATAATAATTAGTAATTACTACTTGTTTTCTAAAATGAAGACAGGCTTCGACAGGGAACCACACTGTGTTCAGTTGATACAAATCCGCGGTTTCTGTGGGCTTACGACCCAAATTTATGTCGCTATGGTATCACTAAAGTACTTTTTTTCTCACAGTAACTGGGATAATTCGCTTGTTTCGTTTCAACTTTCGCAAAATAAGTTAAATAACTAATTAGTATTGGTATTTCAAAATTGGTTTATGTAAAAAGAAATATTCATAGATATATTTATTCGTATTTACATCGTAGGATAATAAAATCTTTTGTATAATATTCTTACAAATGTAATCTTCAAATTTCCGTTTATTTCCGTGAACGTAACACACATCAGAGGCCGGGAAAATGAGGATTTCCGGCCAAGTAGGTATATACTCATTTGCTCATTAAATTAAAATCACTCAGACTAATTATTAAAATCGTTTTTGAATATTTTTAATAGATAACCCTTTGCTTGATCGAATATGCAATTTAAATATTTTAAGCATAATTATAAAATATACACTTGCAATTCTGTATGACGTAATAAATAAAGTCGGAAAGTGAATGACCTATGTTTGGATGTATGAGACATGACGTGTTAGTACAACAGAAAATTAAAAAAAATTGAAAAGTAAAAAGCACTAGTTCGAAATATCCAACTTTTCGCACGATTTGCAGCTACGAAAAGTACCACTTTTTGAGCAACTGTATTAAAAATAGTACATTACATCAGAGGCCGGGAAAATGAGGATTTCCGGCCAAGTAGGTATATACGGCCGAGCGAGCGTGCGAGCGAGGCCGGATAGTGATACGAGGCCGGGAAATTTGTTTTCACGACGAGGCATGTATAGTGCTTTTCTCAAACATACAATGAAATAAAAAATATACTTCAAAGAACAACATTTTATTAATTGACAAATAGGACATTTTAGTCTAACAACCAACCTTTAAATACAAAACCTGCTTTTTGTCAAACCAGCCAGCTGTGTGAATGACCTTGTTGTTGAAACCAAAAAAAAGTTACTTTGCAGGCCTAGGCCTGAAAAGCAGTATGAAATCCCTTTACAGTCCTCTCGAGTTGTTGCGCCCAAAAAGCGATACTTCCGAGCCTATTATAAGGAACGTTAAGACAATATTACATTGCATGTTTGAGAAAAAGTGCTTTCTGTGTTTATCGAGGACTTGGCTGCACTTGGACTTCTGATTCCTGCTTGTTGCGTTGATAGTCCTATTTGTTATGAAAAAAAGCTGCACTTTGGGATGGAAGCAAGCCGTTTTGCACAGTGATAATATAGACCAAAATAAACGATTTCACTCGAGGCGAAATTAGTTTCACCCCTTAGGAACAGAGATGGCGCCACTTATTAAAAAAAAGTTTAAAAAATTCTAAATCCTGAACGGATACTCCGATTTTGACGAAAGAGGTGCCAATCGGCAGATAATTACCCAATTTAACATGAAAAAAATTTAAAACAGGTAGAATATAATTTTGGATACCTAAAAATAATACTTTCTGAAAAAAGTATTCGAAATTTGTGATTTTTTGTAATTTTACTCGTAAAAATGTATATACATGGTACTTTTTTTATTTTTTTATATTAATAAACAACTAATTTAACATTTACGAAAAATAACCGCATATCATTAGCTTGTATAGTTCCAAAGTTATTGAAGAGTACAGACATGGCGCCGCTGGGTCAAATAATCTTACAAAAAATCTAAAACGTCAACGGATATTCTGATTTTGATAATTAAGGTGCTATTCGACAGATAATTACTTAAATTAGTTGATAAAAATAAAATAAAAATTCAAATAGGCAAAAAGTAATAATAAATACAAAAAAAACATACATTTTGAAAAAAAAAAAACATTTTTTTGGGGCTTTTATGTAATTTCATTAAAAAAAATATATGAATATGGCTTTATTTTACTTATGTATATTATAACACTATTAATTGATCGTTTAATAAAAAACCGCATATCAAGAACTTGTACAGTTCCAAAGTTATTGAAGATTTTACTATAGGGTGCCGGTGCGATATTGCCGCCGCACGTGCAAATTATGTACTTGTAAGTATTCATTTACCTCCTAAATAAGTTAACACAACAATCTTCAGTAAAACGAAGGTCCTAACAGTTCGTTTCGTCGAAGTTCTCCTTATAGGTAAAGCAGAAATTTGATAATGTTCGTGTTTTTTTTTCTCTCTTTTAAGATGACTTTTATGCAGCGAACGAATAAAACATAGAAGCCTAACTAGTCGGTAAATGGCCCCACGGATTTTGTGTGAGTAAAGGCGGGGTGTAAATTTAGTGTCAAACGGCCATCTAGATTGCACATGGCGACGCAGCCTAAGTCGCATGGTCTACTGTTCGGTGAAATGGTGTATTGATAACTAGAAAATACATACAAAAATATTAATCCAGTGAATAAAGGAGAATGACCTTACAAACGGTCCGGTAGTTTTGAATTTTTGATATGTTGTCTAGGATGGTTAGTCAGTGTTTAAAATGCAAAATGCACAAGTCAATGCCAGTCCAAAATCCTGCCACAAGATCATGCCGCCAATCGGTGGTACGTCAGCCGAGAAGTCGGACCCCGCTGTCTCCCAGTTTCGACCGACCAGAATATCGTCGCAACACCACCCTCCCAACTTCCAAACGGAACTGCTCTGTCCCAACGATTAGAGTATGATACTCCAAATGAAGACATGATGGAACTCCTTTTCAAAATTCTTACAAACATTGTCGCCAAATGGAGCGACTGCTTACCGCCCGACGTTGCCCCACTAATGATGACCTTAGCTAAGAAACTTTCCTTTGCCACTGGCCCCCCCTGGCCAATTATCTACTATGGAATAGCCGCAGCATCAATTCTAAAAAAGCTGACCTCATACATCTGATCAATCACCACTCTGTTTCAGTGGCGGCCATCTCGGAGACATGGCTGAGCCCGGGATCTCATTTTAGAATTCCGGGTTTCGCCTGCCTGCGGGATGTCCGCGACGACGGTTTTACAGGGTGTGCATTATTGATTAGTAAAAAGTTTCCCTACTCTAAAATAATTCCCACACCCGAATTTGACTGTTATTCCTGATCTCTCTACTATTTTCTTTTCTGTCCCTTCTCGTCTTCTTATTTTAGGTGATTTTAGCTGCCATAGTACTTCGTGGGGCTCATCATACAGCGATATATTTTCCGGATTCCTCATTGACTTATTTGATGACATTAACACCGTAGTCATCAATGACGGCACGCCCACCCATCGGGTGTACCCTGGTCAAGATATCCGGTCAGTTCTGGATTTAGTTGCTTGCTCCCCAGACTTGTCGTGTTTGCTCCACCATCAAGTGATGAAACAGTCATTCGGCAGTGACCACTACCCTGTCATCATTTCGAAGCCGTCGTCAGTCCTCCCTTTACCAAACCCTGAGCCCCTCCTAAAACACAAGAATGACAAAGCAGATTGGCCCAATTGTTTACTTTCCGTGGAGAACAGATTGAGGGAGCATGATTTTAACTCGCTAAATCCACTTCTAAAATTTAGTCATTTTAAATATTCGTGGAACCCCGAATGCACGGCAGCTGTCAAGGAGAGGAACTTGGCAGAGCACACTTACAATCATTCTGGCTTCCCCGATGATTTCGTAGCATAAAAAAAAATTCAGCCCGAACTAAGCGCCTTCTTAATAAAACTAAGAAGCAGGGATGGAAGGATTTTTGCGAGAGCTTGAACCCCCGGTCCCCTGTGTCGCTAGTTTGGAAAAACATTAAGAAATTTAGGGGCTCCTTCATTCCTGACAGCTCGACATCTGCTGATCCCTCCTCATGGTTGGAGGAATTTGTTAATAAAATGGTTCCTCCTTCGGTACCATCTGAAGGTTGCATAAGTCCTCCTTTCCCAACGGTTCCTCTGGGGCCACTTGACGAGCTTTTTTCTTTTACTGAACTAGAACTGGTACTAGACGGACTCCACCATAGCTCACCTGGCGAAGACGGTATCCCGTACTGCTTCATGAGCAAATTGAACAAATTCTCCAAAGAACACCTTCTGAGTTTACTCAATTTATGCTACATATCCGGGGAGGTACCTGATGAGTGGAACACCCAAATCATTATCCCCATCCTCAAACGTGGTAAGAGCCCTCATGAACCCACGTCATATCGCCCTGTCGCCCTGTCCGCAACCGTAAGTAAAGTTTTCGAACATTTAATTAAAAATAGGTTGGAATGGTTTGTCGAAAGTAGGGGTTTGCTCGCCAATTCACAGTTCAGATTTCGAAAAGGTAGTACCATGGACAGCTTAAGCATCCTGACAGCGGACATCAGACTAGCCCTATCCAAAACGGAACACCTTATCGGTTGCTTCGTTGATATATCTGCGGCATACGACAACGTACAACTCCCTCTACTCAGAGCAAAAATGCTTCAGCTGAGTATTCCTGCGAGAATAGTACAAATCGTATGCAAGCTGTTCATGGGACGAACCATCAAAATCCGGGTTGGTGACTCCTATTACCCATCTCTGTCCGTCTGGCAAGGCCTCCCACAAGGGTCCGTTCTTAGTCCCCTACTTTACAATCTATATACACATGATATAGAATCTACCGTATCTCCGTTCCGCAACATTCTTCAATATGCAGACGATTTAATCCTGTACTCCTCATCTCAATCAATTGATTCAGCAAAGTCCAATATCTGCGAGGGCCTCAGCTATCTTAAAGACTGGCTAGATGATCATGGGCTTTCTCTTGCTCCATCTAAAAGCTGCACTGTCACCTTCTCTCGAAACAGAACCACTCCCGCTGTTGATATCGATTGTGAGGGAGAGATAAAACCCAGTAAAGGCTCAGTAAATTTTCTTGGTGTGATTTTTGACTCAAAAATGACCGGTGTTCCCCACCTAGAATACATAGCGGGAAAATGCGAGAGGGGCGTTAACGTCCTAAGGGCCCTTTCTGGAGTCTGGTGGGGTGCTCATCCGTACTGCCAAAAACTAGTATATAATGCTGTAGTTCGTAGCCACATGGACTATGGTTCAATGGTCCTGGAGCCCTGTAATAAAATGGCACTTCAGAAACTCGATCTCATCGAGGCTAAGTGTCTACGAATTATAGCTGGCGCCACGAAATCCTCACCAAAAAATGCCTTACAGGTGGAGTGTGTATCCTCCCCTTGCCCTCCGTAGACAGTTCTTGTCCGACCGCTATGTATCCAAGGCGTGCAGTATCTCTACCCATCTCCTTATTCCTCGCCTTGAGGCATTGTCTCATGAGATAACTGAAAACCAATATTGGTCACACAGGGTGACACCAAGAAATATTAACAGTCTCAATAGGCTGAAAAGCCTCCCCTCCCCAATCTACTCTACAAAATCGAACCCGCTATTTGAAGTAGATTATGACACAATTATTTATACCCCCACAGTCATTTTGGATTTTGGTATATCCAAGGACCCAGCGGCAAACTCAAAATTTAAAAAACGTCTATCGGAATGGCAGGATCACTTGCATATATATACCGACGTTTCTAAGCTGGCCTCAGAAAGTTGTGTTGGAATAGCCATATGGATTCCAAAATTTCACATCCTCTTGTCGCACAGATGCCCACCACAATCATCACAATCATCTATTTTCACCGCAGAGTCAATTGCAATACTGGAGGCCGCCATTTACGTAGAATCTCACAGTATCCCCAAAGCCATAATTTTTTCTGACTCTAAAAGTTGCCTGCAAGCAATCGTAGGTAATCAATTCAAAATAAAAATGAAATTACCTGTTATTTTAAAAATAAAAGAAATATTAAATAAATGTGACAAAAAGGGCCTCAAAATTACCCTTGCCTGGATCCCAGGCCACTGTGGCATTGACGGCAATGAGAGGGCAGATATGTGGGCAAAAGAAGCTGTCAATATCGGTTGTTCTCAGAATCACAATAACATCGTCCCCTCAGACCTTATGATGCTCGCTCGCTCTAACATGATGAGTGCCTGGCAGGAGCTATGGGATTCATCTAGACTCCAGAAGGGCAAATACTATGGTGCCATTCAACCACTTATCCCCAGTAAGCCATGGTTCTTCCGATTTCGCTCTGCAAATAAATGGGTCACTTCCACTATCTGTCGTCTTCGTCTATTAGGTCACGTCTGCAGTCCAGTGCTCCACTGTTCTTAGCTAAAATTAGGGTCCGGGACAATTCTCTGTGTAAATGCGGACAGTTTTGGAGCTTTGCCGGCTGCTGCCGCGGCACGCTAGCTTCGCTCGCTCGGCTCGCGCGCTGTTGTGGTCACAGTTCTAACCTAACCTAACCCAGCCAGGCCGGTTTTGGAGCTTTTCCGGCTGCTGCCGCGGCACGCTAGGTTCACTCGCTCGGCTGGCGCGCTGTTGTGGTCGCAGTTCTTATGTAATGCCAAAAATATCACGTAAATGAAAAAATAGGTACTAAACGAAAGACATCTCGAATCAGAGAGCACGTGAATGGGGCGGGAAAAGTTAAAAGGTAAACTGAAAATTTGTTTAAATGTATGCAGTTCCAAAAGTATCATTGGGTAAATGAAAAATGGGCTACGAAAAAAAATACGTAACAACTCATAGGGCAAGTGAATGTGACGGGAAAAGTTTTTCGGACAAACGATACTTCTACTAAATGTGAAATGGTGAAAAGGAAAATGTACGAATCCTGTCATCGGACAAACGATAATAATTCGAATAGTTTTCGGATAAATGAAATTAGGTCAATGGTTTTTAGTGTTTGAGATAGGTTACCTCGTGCATGCTATCCATTTTATAAATATGAATTAAAAAAAAAATGGTTGCCTGTAAAGTCGGTTTTACGGGCGAATGAAGATTTTACGTGACGTCTTTTTCTCGGTAGAATATTTATTTGTATCATATCCACTCACAATTTCCCTAACAACATTTTAAGTGTTACTTTCTGAACGCACCCATCACATGTGTCATTAATGTCATTATGGTGTCATTATTTTACATGTTTTAAATCTAAATATGCGATAATCAGACTATTATGCATGTATGTTGTCGATTCCAAACCCTTATTTAGTCTAGATCTACATGTAATTATTCTAAAAATACCGAACCGACGGAACAAACATCACATGTTTGACAGGTAAGTACGAACAGTTTGTATTTGTATGGGAATACAAAATTATCGTTTTTTATTATTTTCCACTCATTTATTCAATATTTTCTCACCGTTTAAAACTTCCCTTGACTTCCACGAATATTTCAATACTAAAATTAGCCAAATCGGTTCAGCCGTTCTCGAGTTTTAGCGGGACAACCGGCCCTCGTAACAGACGTGAGCGGGCGTTACACTTTTTCATGAGTGACTCCGAGCGCAACCTAATTTAAGACGTTGTCACGTCAATAAAGGTGTACATACTTGCCAGATAGGCCTAATTTTCGGCGGCCCGTTCAAAAGGACGGGCCGCGCCTGACCACAGCAGTGCAAAGGGTCCCTCGGGGCCCGCAAGCAACGAGATAAAAAAAAAAAAAACGATAGGCCTAATGTGTTAAGACAGTTACACTTGTGCGAGATATTTATTAAATAAAATAATTAATGCCCTTCTGCATTAATTATTTTATTTAATAAATATCTACCAGCGGTTCACTATAAGGCTTACTGAGGAGAAATAACAGCCGAAAGAAAACTCCCAGATCGCCTTATTACTATGATATACTTTTAAACAAATACTCTACGTCTACGTATACTACTACTTTTATCCCTAATTTGTTTACACCGTTCGAGGCCCAGGGATTCCATTCTTGTGTCTTGCTTGATCCTTCATAAGATGTGGATCCCAAGCCGGCGGTAATGACTAACCATCTTCTTTATTGAAATTGGGATATTGTTTGATTTGAATAGCCTCACGCAACATTCTGGGAAAATATCGTTTCTCTCTGGCAAAGATTGAAGTATTATCAAACTTTATTTAATGGTTTGGTTTGTCCATGCCATGCTCACAGACTGCAGACCTGTGCGACAACGACGGTGTTTGACATCTGCTACATGCTCCATAACCCGTGTAGCTATACTAAGTTTCGTTTGGCCAATGTATGACAGACCACACTCACAGTCCAGCTTGTAAACACCAGCACTCTGCAGAGGGATGCTGCTCTTCACGGTCCTCAGGTACTGAAACATCTGCTACATGCTCCATAACCCGTGTAGCTATACTAAGTTTCGTTTGGCCAATGTATGACAGACCACACTCACAGTCCAGCTTGTAAACACCAGCACTCTGCAGAGGGATGCTGCTCTTCACGGGCCTCAGGTACTGAGACATCTTCTTCATCGGCTTGAAATATGTTTTAATGGAAGCCGTTTCAAGATGTTTCCAATCCTATCCTATCTAAGTTTTCATCTACATCTAGCAGTGAAAATACCATTCCTACACCTGACATGAACCAGGAAGCAGGGCCTTCAACACTTCCAGTCTCACTTTTAGACAGAAACAGTATTTGCTTTTAATAGTAAAACAATCCGGAAAAGTACCCCAACACCCAAAAATCCACCCTTTTATCATATTTTGGTAATTTTATTATGTATTGAAATGGATACCTTATTGTGTAGTTGAAAATAATATCTGTTTTAGAGAATGTAACTGCAATTATTACCACTTCAAGAAGTCTTTTTTCCAATAAATCTGATTTTTTATGTAACATGTTTGTTTAGTTTTTTTTCACAAAGTTTAAGCTGTGGTAGCGACCCCTAATTTATGTCCACAAATTATGAAAAAAATACTGTTACCGATTCTTGACACATAATGACTAACTAAAGGGATCCATAGAATTATTTCTGTCTTTTTAGGGTTCCGTAGCCAAATGGCAAAAAACGGAACCCTTATAGATTCGTCATGTCTGTCTGTCCGTCTGTCCGTCTGTCCGTCCGTATGTCACAGCCATTTTTTTCCGAAACTATAAGAGCTATACTGTTGAAGCTTGGTAGGTAGATGTATTCTGTGAACCGCATTAAGATTTTGATGCAAAAATAAAAAAATAATAATAAATATTGGGGGCTCCCCATACTTAGAACTGAAACTCAATTTTTTTTTTTTCATCAAACACATACGTGTGGGGTATCTATGGATAGGTCTTCAAAAATGATATCGAGGTTTCTAAAATATTTTTTTTCTAAACCGAATAGTTTGCGTGACAGACGCTTCCAAAGTGGAAAAAGTTGGTCCCCCCCCCTCTAACTTCTAAAATAAGAAAATGAAAAATCTAAAAAAAACATATGATGTACATTACTATAAAAACTACCAACGAAAATTGTTTTGAACGAGATCTAGTAAGTAGTTTTTTTTTAATACCTAACTTTGCAAGTTTGCACCTAATTTATATGGGGCGCTATACATACCAGGTGCAAAATTAACTTAAACACTTAGGGATGGAAAATGTTTGTACGGAACCCTCGGTGCGCGAGTCCGACTCGCACTTGGCCGGTTTTTTTAGTATGGGAATACATTTATAAATACAATTTAAATGATAAATCTGCGTGTCGTGTTATAAATATAGAAAAAAAACCATATTCACATTGAGATATTATCGTTCCGTTTTTATGTTCAAACCTCCGTAACATACAAATGACTAAGGTTACATATATGATTTTGACTAATTTGAAATCCTTAAAGTATGGCAAATAATTTGATACCAACCACTCCATAACTTCAAAGTACAAGTGCGTTTTTTGCCGTCCCAATCTTTATTCTACGTTTTCTCAGTTGTCGCTTTTTCACTTTTGCAAATTCGAAGAAATTAAAAAAAAAATACTGTATTGTAGCACCTAGCTCTAGTCTAGTCTAGTCTCTAGACATAATTCTTTCACCAAAAGATAGCTTATGTTTTGTTATAATACAAACTACTCATAACTCTATATCGACAAAGTAGGAAGTTTTCCCTAATAGAGTCACAAATTGATATTGACGATTTTTTAGGTAATCGACAAAGTGGGACGCTAGGCACTAAACTTTGAGGCCCTAAAAAGGTGCTTAAATTGGAAATTTATGCGTCGATATCAAAATCATAGCTTTATTACAGTATGTTCCATCAGTTTTCATTGAAAGCCAATTTTCGGTAGGTTTTGCCATATTTCACTAAATAAACTCCGTAACCCTAACTCCGTAACTAGAATCGACAAAGTGGGACGTTTTACTATAAACACACTCACAAATAGTAAATTTTGAGTTCATAATATTTATTTTTTAACTTGGCTGAAAAAGCCATGACTCCATTGCGTGAATGCGCGCATGCGCTACGGGGAACCGGCGATATAAAAAAAACCGGCCACGAGCATGTCGGGCCACGCTCAGTGTAGGGTTCCGTAGTTGCTCATCCTTCACTATAGACATAAGTTACGAGAAAGATTTCAAGCTCTATGAAAAGGTCGTAAACGCTAAAGTAACTGTAATTACTTATTACCTTCTGGAATATTACGTCCTTTTAAGAAAATTATGTAATTTTGCGATAACTCAAAAACCGCTCGACCGATTTTATTCAATAATTTTCATTGAAAGTACATATAAGGCCTCATTTTCATGAATTTTTCGATAATTTTTGACCAGTGGTTGAAAAGTTAGAGGGGGAAGGGCGCCTTTTTTTTTATTTTCGGAGCAAATATTTAGAAAACTGCTGACTTTATCAAAAAATTATGTTTGGAGACCCCTATTATTTTTAAAAGACCTATTCTACGACACCCCACACACTAGTGTTGAAACGAAAAAGAAATCACCCCCACTTCAGGTGTTCGAGAGTTTTAGTTTTTATTTTACCGTTTTGTCGGCGTGATACGTACACATACTCATACCAAATTTCAGCTTTCTAGAACTAATGATCACGGAGCTAAGCCGCGGACGGATAGACGGACAAACGGACAGACGGACATGGCGAAACTATAAGGGTTCCTAGTTGACTACGGAACCCTAAAAATGTAGAGTAAATATTAAATATTGGTTTTGTGATGTGATTAATTTAATAATGTTGACATTGACTCACGACGTTATTTCTTTATAACTGGGTTGAAAATCGTCGTTACGTCGTAGGAATCTGGGAGGAAAATCAGCTTTGTGTATAATAGCCCTCATTTTTACAACAATGAGGCTGCAACAAGGCGCCGCGTTTAATAACCAATATAAAATACTCGTATGTTAATGTATTACCTCGCGTTAGTCGTGAAAAGCACTCTGTTCACTCTCGGCTGAAAGTGCAATAGATGAACACGTATTACCAAATTAAGTATTCTATGCCTGCGGGTCGGCCTTCGAAATTTACTCAGTCATCTATTGCTTACCTTATAGCCCTTACAACAATATACTATTTATTTATAGTGTTTGTTCCACCTTTAACCCTTAAATGCATGATAATGTATATTTACACGTTACTGAAATGACACAAGTAAAAATTTGAATATTGTCAATAAAGACTTTGTCAAGATTGTCCTGAAATCTCAAACTGACGTGGATTTCATTGCTAATTACGTCATTTCAGAAATAAAATAAGTGCAATTTTACGCATTTAAGGGTTAAAATCATTAAAATAACATCAATAATCAATTTATCAACTATACATAAGATTAAAATGAAGACTTTGAGGGCCTTCGAAATAAAAAAATTACGCTTACCTGATTCCGAATGGCAGCAACAGGTGTTAGGCCAAGTTGGTTTTGTCCTTGTTGAAGAAACTGATTAGTACCTGGTGCCAACATTCCTGCCTGACTCAAATACATAAGATGTTCTGCATTTTTACCCATACCATTCATGGCTTGCATTGGGTTACCATGATGTTGATGAATGTCATATAAGCCTTGTTGGCCCAATTGGGGTGCATTTTGTATGCCCTGAAGAGGTGGCAGCATCATCGCATTGTTTTGTATAGTTAAATTAGTCCCCATATTGTGGTTCTGTATAGGAGCCAATTGTGTGTGAACCATGTTCGATGTCAGGTGAGGAGGATGACTACCGATAACTGACGGGTTAATAGCCAAATTTCCAACGGAGGAAGCAATAGCGTGATTTATAAATTGCTGCTGGTTTGTTTGAGTATTTTTCAACGGTAACACCGGGCCTTGGTGATGCATGTTAGTCATGGGCACGGGAATGGGATTCTTCCACTTGTCTTGATTCTGAAAAAGAAATAATAATTAACTCTTCTCGATCAATATCTTGCGAAATATTTACCTATCCAAGTACTTGATTCTAGCAAAAATAACTATTAAATTTACAAAATTTGATTCTAGCAAAAATAACTATTAAATTTACACCATCGTCAATATTTTTCCAAAATCCAAACCGACAAAAGGATCTTCACCTTTTTTTAAAATGACTTGAACTGTATCAGAGCTGTTTAGCCCTCGATACCAAGTCCGGCGACTTGGTGTGCGTGTTTAACCCACTAATGGCCTGGATCTTCACATGTGTGGAGGTTCCTAATGGTAAATTAAGCATTTCATATGTCCGGTGTGAAAAATGTCCCCGTCTATGACTATGTAGACAATAAAAAAAGAATGGCTCTTCAAATATAATATATTTTTCCTGAAGTTGTCAATTTCAAGTTATGCTTCCTTCCGGATCAAAATATTAAGGAAACCACTCATCATATCATATGGCAAGATATTAGAATTAAAATTGTAGCACACTTAATTTGCTTTCGTTGATGCGTAAATTGAAGTCTGTGAGACTAATTATTCACTTATAGTCTCGAAAAAACGAAAAGAAGGTAAAAATAAATTGTTAGCATAAGACTAAAGGGTAAGAAGTCTAATTATCTTTTAATTTAGAAGGTAACGTCACTGTCTTGAAAAAGAAAACTTGATTTGGTGTTTGCATGATTTCATTATTTACACATTAAAGTTATAAAAATACATCTCGTATGCTACACAAACTGCGGTGATCTAAATGGACACGTGGGTCACAAGATAGATGGATACGATGGGACCCATGTTGGGTTCGGCTACAGAAGCCGGAATGTTGAGGGAGAAAGTATCCTTAAGGCTAGGGCTGCCATCTCTAAATTCGCCGAACCCGGACAAAGGCTTGAAAAATCCCGGACCTTTGGTGTAAATAGACAGACAAGCGCTTTATTTTTCATTCACATAGTGTCCGGGGAGTAGACGCCAAACTCACTCATTTTTTAATGAGTCGTAAACATAAATTAAGCAGTGTTTGATGATTATGAAAAAAATATATGTCATACTTAAGTATCTTGCGATTACAAAATCGTTTTTAACAACATGATTGGAAAAATTTCGCTCAGAAGGAAAAAAAACCCACAGTTACCTCTTTATCTATATGTAATACTAGCGGCCGCCCGCGACTTCATCCGCGTAGATTTTTGATGATGACAAAGATATTAAAATAGGAAAGTGAATTTTATTCCTAGTTAAAATGGTCTAGACATATTACATTTCAAACAGTGGCAAGACACTGATATGCAATTGTTAAAAATTTTTTGAAGATTTTCCAATTAGATTACGGGATCTGTTTGCAGGATGCTTAATATTTATTCCGTCAGTTACCTGATGCTTTTAATCTTTGGCAAAAATGACTGCAAGATATAGAGCGACGCATGGATTTGGAGTTAGAAAATGGGGATCTTAGTTATTATGAGTGAGATTTAAAAAAAAAGTTAAATATCGTAAGGCTGTTAAAACAATCTTAAACTCAGCACTGGAAATCGAGAGATGGAATAATAAATAATAAACTTTTCACTTCTCATGCTCTAAAAGTTCGACTTTATGCTGTGCGCAGGCGACATAAAATCGCTTTTTATGCTCTAGAGCATAAAGTAAAATCGTCGTCGAAGACCAAGGCGATCGGTCCAACAGCCACACGAACAACTTAAAACTTAAACCCGTTCCAGACCTTCCGATCCTAATTATCGGATGAAATCGGATAAGGAGTAGTGTAATTTTGATAGCGGCAGTACACTGCTCGCGAAGTTCCTCGGCGAAGTACTTGACAGCTGCCCGAGGTGCTACACTACATTACTCGCGAATTATTATGCCAGCTAAAACTCGTTTCAGACCTTCCGATCCGATCCTAATTATCGGATGAAATCGGATAATGTGTAGAGTAGTGTAATAGATCCTAATAGCGGCAGTATTCTAATTTTAATTTACTATCAATTATTACTTTTTAAATTTATTTCTCATTGCTCTAATGGAATTTTAAATTTTAATGAAATTTATTTTTAAATATAGTACATATTTACATGATGCAGTTTCATTTTCTCGCAATCGAAGTGAAAAGTAGAGTGTGCAACTCGTCCATAAAACGCATTTTACACTCGACCTTATATTCATCCTCGCTCGCAAGCTCGCTCGGATGGATAAACGTCTCGTGTAAAATGGTGCGTTTTATGCACTTGTTGAACAATCTACTATTATTTCATAACAATAATAAATAATGACTTCTTTTCATAAGAAGGCAGCCTGCCTATTAAACGAAAAGAGTGGTGTGGCGGAGTTCCCGAGGCTGGCCAAAATGTTTCTAAATGGTCTAGCAGGTACCCCAGTTATTAAAAAGGCTAGTGTTTAAAGAAAATGCTGAAATGTGACCATTAAAAACTAAATGCACATAAGCGAATTTAATGATGCGATTACTATTTTGGTCTACAGGCTAGTAGTATTGTTTGAAGAGTGATTCAATATATTCTGGTGCTATAGTTCTCTATATCTCTCAAGAAGCTAAATAAAGTAAGAATAGGTATATAAAGTATAGATTATTCATGTGCTGATAGACAACTCACTAAATATAGGAACACATAAAGTTTGGAACACAATAAATAAGAGACAGCACTTAAGAAAATATTGTTGACAGTCAACCATAGAAAAGGGGGTGCAAGTTCGTTTTAAAAAAAGGACGTAGTCACTGGGTAGTAGACAGGAAATAAAAAAATATATAAACTGATAACGTTAGCGTAACACTTCTTTATAAACAACATTAGCGGTGTTCCCCATACAAAATTTGCACCCCTTTTTAACCCCCTTAGAGGTGAAATTTTCCAAAACGCTGAAATTTCTTTTTTTGTATTTGATTAAGTAAGCTATTTACAAAGTTTCAAGTCTCTAGTTCAAAAAATAAAGTTTCTCCCATATAGACATTGCACCCCTTTTTAACTCCCTTAGGGGTGAAATTTTCTTAAACGCTGAAAGTACTTTTTGTGTTTTTGAATAAGGGGTCATCCACAAATTACGTCACACAAAATGTCGACTTTTTGAACCCCTCCCCCCCCTATGTCACGCTTTTTTGCTATACCTGTAACATGTACTGTCACGTTTGGTATGACCCCCCCCCCCTCCCCCTTAACGTGTGACGTAATTTATGGATGACCCCTAAGTAATCATTCTACAAAGTTTCAAGTCTCTAACTCCAAAAAAAAAGTTTACCCCATACAAACTTTGCACCCCTATTTAACCTTCTTAGGGGAGGTATTTCCACAAATCCCTTCTTATCTCTAGCCCACGTTATAAAAGTAACCTACTGTGCAAAAATCAACTCTCTAACATTAGTAGTTTCGGCTGTGCGTTGATGAGTCAGTCAGGACTTCTTCTTTTATATATATATATATATAGTAGTAGTAGTAGTAGTAGTAGTAGTAGTATATAGATAGATTTTTGAGTGGTATGGGCTTAATACGAACTTTTTATAGGTACTAATATTATTTAGTATGGCCAGAAAATTGCCTAATGAGTCATCGCGCGCGGTGAGTATCGACGTATCTGTACGACCTAGTGCAGGGTCTTTGAGCGCCGATGAGGTTGTTATCAGTGAGGTAACGGACACGTTGGTGTCTGCTGTTACTGCCATGAATCCGGTAAGATCCAACCATTTTTACATTTCATATTTTGATCCAGTTTTGAGGTGAATCATGTTCAAAAAATCAACGATCATACCGATCGTGAGTGTTTAGCACGAATAGGAATTGTTTGAAAGGTGACGCACGCGTCCAAATAACCGGACCTGGTGAAATTTTAAGCGTCATGCGCCAATTTGAGTATCTGTGTCCCTGGAGGATTGATATTGCAACCATTTTCTTAGATGTTATGAAAATCGATTTTGACAACTACCCTACACTTGCCAAATATGTTTGACGTTCGTTGTTCCCGCTGCACGTTGTTAATGGATTGTTTTGGAGCCGACGAAGTGACACATAATGTCATGTTATTTGGCCCTTACTCTATCATTTCCTACATTGTAAAATCGTGTATAAATAAGAACATTTGTGTTGTAATTATTGTGAGCCTTTGTGACCTCACTCAATTGCACCCGTGATTTCGTCCGTGTGGTTTCCTATCATTTGGAGACAGTACGTAGTGTTATTGTGTATTAAAATTTAAAATCATACTTTTGTTACGGAAAAATCCTCTATCGCATCCCTGACAAAATTTCGTGACGAACCGTTCAGTAGCTGAGCCGTAAATAAATATACAAACTCACTTTCACATAACTAAACTTATTAAATAGGTACCACTATCTCTATGTAAATATCAGTCTGCATCAACCACTGCCAGCCACTTCATTAATATTGAGAAAATGAGAAAAGTCGCCCTTACAAGGTTACTCCGGCCACCCAAACGTGTGGTAGGTACGCAGTCCGTACAACTGATGGCGCCACTCTTTTCCATTATGAACATATGTCAAGCGAATTGTTCGGACATACGTATGTTGACTTTCGATATCATTATCCAAAATATGTTATTTTATGAATTTTCAGATGTGACCAAACCACGTGTTCCTTTGATGAATGAAAACAATAAATCCTTTTTTTCGGCCAATCTATCGTCATTGCCTCCGTGATGCATTCAGGAGCCGAACATTATGACCACCACAAAAATAGACAGTTTTGTTGGAACATACGAGGGGCGTCTGAAAAGTTCTAAGCCTAAGATAGAAAAAAACAATTTACACAAATGAACTCGTGTTTATTTTTCAATATAGTCTCCTCCTAAATCAATGCATTTTTTATACAGTGCTTTTAGGCCATTAAAAAAATAATCTTCATTTTGCCCTTCAAAATGCTCCTGTACAGCCGCCTTCATCTCTTCGTCACTTCTAAATCGCTTTCCCCTCAACTCTTTCTTCAAATTATTGAATAGAAAATAATCGCTTGGGGCTAGATCTGGGCTGTAGGGTAGGTGGTCAATTTCGTCAAAACCAACTTCCTTCAGAGCACGCCTCGCAACATTAGCGGTGTGAACGGGTGCGTTGTCTTGCAAAAACAAAATGCCTTTCCTTAGTTTACCCCGCCTTTTCTCAACTATGGCTTGTCGCACCTGTCTTATTAGATTTGCATAATAAGTTCCGTTTATCGTAGAGCCTTTTTCTAAATAATCGATTAAAAGAATGCCATCACAATCCCAAAATACCGTAGCCATTAACTTAGAGGCCGACTTTTGCACTTTAAATTTCTTCGGCGGCCTTTCACCCTTTTCAATCCACTGCATCGACTCAGACTTACACTCCGGATCATACTGTCTGATCCATGTTTCATCAACAGTTACTATTCGGGAACAAACTTCATCTAAATCATCTTCGCACAATTCTAAAAACGCCCGAGAAGTTTCCACACGACGTACTTTATCGAAGGCCGTTAGCATTTTCGGTACCCAACGAGCACTGACTTTACTCATGTACAAATGTTCATGTAAAATTTCTCCGACTCTTTCTTTACTAATACCTAAGACCTCAGCTATTTGCCAAACCTTAATTCTTCTATCTTCTAATACCAGCTTTTTGACTTTTGCTACGTTTTCTTCGGTCACTACCGATATTGGCCGCCCTGAGCGGGGGTCGTCTTCGATCGATTCCCGTCCGAGTTTAAATAAGCGACTCCACTTTTTGACTGTGGCATAAGAAGGCCCAGAATCACCGTAAATAATAGCCATTTCCTCAAAAATACACTGCGGTGATTTGTCACTTTTTGTAAGGAATTTAATTACAGCACGGTGCTCAATTTTCGTAATATTCGTTGATAATTCACACATGATGTACTTTTCCGTTGAATATCTCGAAACAGAATAATAAAAACGTGACATGTTATTTTTTAATAATTTGTTTTTAAATGGCCTTTCTAGTGGCCAGTATCATAAATCATAAACGCATATATAACCTCGAAATACCTTAGGCTTAGAACTTTTCAGACGCCCCTCGTATTTCATATATGTAATACATCAGACAACAAAACAAATTTTAGCCTGTAATGGCGGTAATGAAGTTTTCTGGGAGAGCTGCCATAGCTTTTTTTTGTTTAATTCAGAGACAAACTAGAGTCGGCCCCAACTATCAAATCGTTCGATATCTTACTTACGTGCGACATTTGTCAAATTTGATTGCAAATTGAAGATTCATTTCGGACTAAACGCAATAATACGGGATCGATGGCGCCACCGCCACGGTAAACATCGACTCCGCATATAAGTGTTTTTTAAAATTGGACTATTCTCTCATTTAAGTGCTGTGATAAATTGGACATGCAGACTTAAAGTTAACTACTTGCTGTGAGTGTTATCTAAGCTTAATATCAGTGCAATCAATAACTATTAACATTTAACAGTCAGTGCAATGAACTAGTGATAATCTGGCGAAATACTATAGTTTTACAGTGTTCAGTGATTAAATAATGGTCATTACGATTTCCTGAATAAACAACGAATCCAAACGAATCCAAACGAAACATTAAAGACTGGTAATTATCCGAATCTTTTCAACATCTACCGTTGAACCGTTCAAATTATTTGTATACAATCAGCTAGCTGGTCCGATAAGACCTACATCTATAGCCGAACAACTGAACTACTCAACCACAACGTTGACATAGTCAACGCCATCTACTGAACTTACGAGGAACTACTTCGCGAAGTTGCTTCCATTCACAGACACTCCTGCGCAAGATAAATTACAACCATTGTAGCGCCATCTATTACAAAGCTGAAGAACTACTCTGCCTACTACATTAATATAGCAAGAAGTGAACTATTGAACTTCGACATAGAGGGCGCTTACAGTTACAATACAATCAATATGGGTCCTAAACAGATAAAAAAGGTCTGTGTAAAATGTACGAAAGACATCAAAACAAGGAACTATTTAAAATGTTCCCAATGTCAAAATATGTACGATGTCCTGTGCACTAGTAATGTAACAATAGTAAGATTTAACCTCATGACCACAGAAAATCGAATCTCTTGGAAATGTCAACTATGTTATAATAAGGATAATGAAAATGAATTCGACCAGCCGGGAACGTCACAAGTCCTGACTACCCCTAAGCATAGAAACCAGGAGAAAAACACAGCAGCAGCAGTAAATAACCGCAAACCTTTTTTGCAAAGACTTTCTTTAGACAATGTCAATATATTCGACTCAGACACTGAGGACGACACTAATTTGTCGTCTTTCTTAGATGCTTCCTCAAAGAGTCTGCCAAGCATGTCCAACATAGAGGATCCACAGGTAACGGAACTCAAGACAGAAATTACTGCTCTTAGAAGCCAGCTTGTAAGTGCCCATGCAGAAATCGACCGCCTATGCACCGAAATTAAAGAGTACAACCAAATTCTCAATGATAAGCAAAAAAAACTAGATCTGTATAAGACGCTTTATAGTGGTAATGCGTCTCCACAGCTGCCGCGAAGATCAACACCATTAAAAAAAACCTTAGTTAGGCGTAACTCGGTTCCACATTCGCGAAGCTTTGATAAACCAACTACGCGGAATCCCCGGTGCTACAGGCCCCTCGCGCGACTAGACAATCCAGCGAACAACCAAAATCAACCCCCGAAGCCTCAAGTGAAGGAAATTTGGCCTCGAGTAGCAACTCTAATTACCATAATCTTCACCACGGCCATGTTCACGAAGAAAATCAAAGCAGCGAGTGTGACACATTACTAAAAAATAAATTGATAATATTGAGCAGTAACGAAACTAATGATATCAGAAGGATTGTAGAAGGTGATAACTCCCTCGGAAACTTCAACTACTGCCACTTCAAAACGCCTGGAGGAGGTATAAGGAATCAACTACGTCAAATTGAAAATAAACTTTCAGCTCTTACATTGAGAGATTTCTGTATAATTCTAATCGGCGAAGAAGACCTACAGCAAAATGAAGACTACTTGAACCTGGTGAAGCATATTACGAAAGTCCTAACTCCTATTACCCACACCAATATAATTTTAGTATGCCCAACCTATATCTGTGGCAAGCCAATTTATAATTATAAAGTAGAGACATTTAACTCTAACTGCATAGCGACGTACCTTTTCATGATATCCATTACAGTTTCGATTCCAATCTCGACCTAACTCTAAGCATGTTCTCTAATAAGACAGGGAAGCTCAACAATTTAGGAATGACCAACATAATATACCACCTTGGGGCTTTTATTACGTCCCAAAAAGAATATCATCGAGTGCCTGCGGAAAACCCAAGGAAAAGCATACAAAAAAATATAAAGGACTACTTCACAACACAGCCGCTTAAAAGTAAAGGTAAAGTCATGAAAAGTGTACAAAAGAAAATATCGGACTATATAACACCACAACCAACAATTTACACTGCGGGACAGCATACGCCTCCAGCCGGTCTAGCACAACGATGCTTCGCGACTCTTGTCACGCGACATAGCGCTACCCGTCACTCTCTCACATTACTGCACAGAAAGAGACGGGTAATTATCTCGCGCGAGAAATAGTCGCGTATGACAGTTATGCTAGAGGTGCAGCTCCAGTACAACAAAGCCAACATTTTTTTCGAAGCCAAAACAATAAACAATTTTAAAATGCTGTACCAAAATATTCGAAGTATTATTAATTAACGTCACCTAATAGATGAGGCAACGGACAAAGATACAGGAATAAATGCAATCTGTCTATCAGAAACCTGGATCACGCAAGAAAAAATTGACTTACTACAATTAGAGGGCTATACAGTCACTTCCATGTACAATAGAAGCAATCATCGTGGCGGCGGTGTATGTGTGTTTCTCCAGAATAGCATACCCTTCGTGAATCGCAAGGACATTTCTGATTTATCTACCGAATACATATTCGAAACCTGTGCCACTGAAATACCCGCTCTAAACTTATTACTCATTGTTATATATTGGCCAAACAGCCAAAGGAATATAAATTTGTTCTATGAAACATTAGAAAAACGTTTAATACTTGTCATTGCAAAAGATGTAAAAAAAAATGTCGTCATAGGTGGCGACTTCAATGTAAATGTTTTAGAGAAATGTCCGTCTTCAGCGGCGCTTATTAATGTTTTCAAACGTTATAATTTTAAGCAAATTGTCAATGAGCCCACACGAGTCACAGAACAAAACTCGACATGTATAGACCTGCTGTTTACAAATTTCCACAATAAAACCAATATAGTCTCTGTTAAGGATTTTGGGTTTTCTGACCACAAGGGTATCGTGTATGAAGTACCAAATAGTAATGATGCTATACCACATGAGCGGAAAACCGGGTATAGCTAGAAACGAAAATTTTCGGATGGCAATATGCACATTTTTAAATATTACTTGTCGACGATAACTTGGAATTTAATTTTAGACGAGAAGAAAAATATTAATGAAAACTACAACTCGTTTATCACTGCTATACACAGAGCATTGGACATATGTATTCCCAAAACCCAAGTAAAAACCAAAAACCATAATACCAATAAGACTTGGCTGACCACTGGCCTAAAAACGTCATGTAAGAATAAAAGACAGTTAAAATTACTTATATCTAAAAGTAATAATTCAATTTTAAACAATTATTACAAAAGTTACGAAAAATTGCTTAAAAAAACTGTAGCTAAATCAAAAAAATTACAATATATTAGGAAAATCAAAGCCACAGATAATATCACTAAAACAATGTGGCACATAGTTAAAGAACGAACAAGTAAATTGCCAAAAAAGAAAAGGGAAAATGTAGAATTAAAGATTAAAAATGCTGTAACCAACGACCCGTACGTTATAGCGAACACATTAAACGATTTTTTTATATCAGTAGGTGCCGAGAATGGTAAAGCCGCGAGTGACAAGAGTCCATCCAACCACTCCGTTCTATCTTCGACCATAAACTCGCTCTACTTACAGCCGGTTCAGGAAAAAGAAACCCACTACATAATTCGCAACTTAAAAAATAAATACAGTTTTGGCTATGATGAACTTCCGCCCGTTCTTATAAAAAAATGCGCTGACGAGTTGGCTCAACCTTTAACGACTCTAATAAACCAATCTTTCTCGGAGGGCGTAGTACCCGATTCTCTTAAATTATCTATATAAACCTATTTATAAAAAGGGTAAGAAAACTGACTGCAACAATTATCGGCCTATAGCACTTCTACCAACCTTTTCAAAAATAATAGAATCAGCCATGTCAAAACGTCTCTATGCATTTTGTGAAAAATATTCAATTTTTAACGAAAGTCAAAATGGTTTCCGGAAAAAACACTCCACAACCCTAGCAGTCTACAAATATATCAATCAAGTACTTGAAATAATAAACAATAGGCACTATGCTGTAGGCATATTACTCGACATGAGTAAAGCATATGATAGAGTCTCTTATGAAATTCTATTGACGAAATTAAAGGGTATAGGAGTAAGAGGAACTGTACACAAATGGTTTGAGTCATATCTCAAAAACCGAGTGCAATACGTGGAAATACAATACCACAATAAACAGTCCGGAATAATATCTCAAGTAAGATCAACGCCACAATATGTTACTCGATCAATCCCTCAGGGTAGTGTGCTGGGATGCTTATTGTTTTTAATTTATGTAAATGACTTGCCAAAAGTAATAGACACCACTAGTATCCTATTTGCCGACGACATATCCGTTGTTTTTCCATGCCCCAACGAAAATCATCTTAAGCCCAATCTGGACAACATCCTACTAAAATTAATATCATGGCTTACGGACCACAACCTAGAGTTAAATTTTTTTTAAAACTAAATTGATGATTTTCCGGCCACATCAAAAACAACCTTTAAATATTAACTTTTCATTTGAGAACAATAAACTAGAAATTGTAGACACCTTTTCGCTACTGGGCCTAAACATCGACACTCATATAAATTGGAAGGAACATATCCATAAAGTCACAAGTAAATTATCCAGATTCCTATATGCCCTATATGAACTAAAAAAAACAACAGACCTAAGAACTGCTAAACCTGCATATTATGCATACGCACACTCTTTATTAAGATATGGTATATTGCTATGGGGCAATAGTACCGATGCCAATGATTTGTTCATTATACAAAAGAAAGCCATCAGAATTCTGGCTAACATTAGAAGCATGCAAAGTTGTAGACCTTATTTTAAAAAACTGGGAATTTTAACGCTAACATCCATGTATATTTACGAGATACGAGGTCTGTAATTTTGTCAGGGCGCATGATAATTATTTCCCACTAGCAGATCACCACACTCAAAACGGTTGAATCTGAGTCGAAAACACAATTTAGCTCTACCTACTACAAAGTGCTCTAACTTGCAAATATTTAATACAGGACCATACATGATGTGTGTTAAAATATATAACAAGATACCATTTGAAATAAAAAGCATAGAAAAATGTAAATTATTTAAACAAGCACTAGAAAAATTCCTATTAGACAAAAGTTACTATTCACAACAAGAATTTTTAGATGATGTTCAATGAAATTAAAATACAATAAGTCAAAAGAAAGCAGTTAGGCTAAAATAGAAATAGAAAATAATGTATTAGAATTAAGTTAATTAAGTTGATTGCTGTGCCCTTGCAGGGTGCATATTATGATGTTAATTGTAATATGTGTGCAATAAAAAGTTTGAGTTTGAGTTTGAGTTTGAGTAATAACATTTTTACAGATAAGATATTTTTCTAACAAAACGGTATATATTCATAATGTGCGATTCTTGAACGCATCATGGAGGGTCTATGATATTTGGATGTATAAAATATTTTATTCGCTAAACGTTCTTTCGCGTCACAAAAGACACTAACGGAAAATTTTAAGAACGCTTATAAAAATAATTTTATTTTAATGCCATGGCAGGATAAAAACTTTATACTTGAAACCTTATTAATATAAATGATAACTGTCAACACTTTTGAGAGTGCTTAGTGGTGTAGGTATTTTCTTGTTATTAAAAAAACCGGCCAAGTGCGAGTCTGACTCGCGCACCGAGGGTTCCGTACAAACTTTCACTTATCCCATCTTCATTGGCTTGGTTGAGTTAAGTTTGCACCTGAAATGTATGGTGCCGCAAACAAACGAGATGCAAACTTAACGCAACCGAGTTCTCCAAACATACAATACAATACAATACAAAATGCTTTATTGCAAACCAAAAAAGTTTACTAACTCAATACAGAACAATAATTTTAATAACGGTAGACAACAGGCGGTCTTATCGCTAAAGAGCGATCTCTTCCAGAAAACCTTTAGGTAGTGGAGTTGATTAGTATAAATCACTCAATGAGTATGTGATGCAGAAGGGGAAGTGAGAACAAAATAATTATCAACACAATATATGTTTTGAAAAGGACTAAATTATTTATGATTTTATTACTAATGTATAGTTTTCAGATTTTTATAAGTATTTGTGATATAACTTACCAAATTTCATAGTTCTAGGTCATATGGAAGTACCCTATCATTTTGATTCCCTTGAGAGTATCGAAATGTACGTTTTTTGCGACATAAACGGCCGTGTTTTTTTTTCGCAGCTTCAAGGGACCGTAGACCTGAGTATATGGTATTCATTTCAACTCGATACCACCACGCGTTCTCAAGATAAAGGGACAGACAGACCGACGGACGGACAACAAAGTGATCCTATAAGGGTTAATTGAGGTACGGAACCCTAATTACATATACTTATATTCACATTATAGTGCTGAATTAAAGGTTGCATAATTAAATCTTTTGGTGGTTGTAGTGTATTATTTCACAGGTAAGATATGGTATCATCGTGTTATAAACGGAGTAGATTTATTTATTTCATCATATAAAATGTAAACAAAATAATTAAGGGACAAGTACGTACGTACACGTACACAACTCGACCTGGCCTTATACTAACCAATAGTAGACGACGATGTAAACAATATATATAGATAACATCCATGACCCAGGAACAAATATTCGAGTTCATCACACAAATATTTGCCCTTGCCGAGATTCGAACCTAGGACCGCCGGCTCAGTAGGCAGGTGACTGTCCGGCCTATATGGTAAGGAATTAAGTTTATATATACATATTATCATGGAGATATAAACTTAACTTCTTGATATCGTATGGGCCAGACGGTCCGTTGGACTTATTTACGTTACTTTATGAGACGGCCAAGCCATACCTTTGAAGCCAAGGTGTAGGATTAGTATACTCAGGGCTTACGGGCTTGGCTTTTCGAGGGATCTGATAACTTTTTTACAGCCAGACCATATGAGTCTTGGCCGCCATTTTTACATGAAATGTTTTTGATGGGATTTTAATTTGAATCAAACTTAACGCAACCAAGTTCTCCAAATATGATTTACCTATTTATTTATTTAATTAATCTTTATCGCACAAAAGAAAACGAAACGTACAAAAGGTGGATTTGATGTTTGAAAAGGACTATATTTTTTAAGATTTTTATTAGTATTTGTAGTAAGTATGTGGCGATTTCAGATTTTTATAAGTATTTGTATTTGTAGTACTTGCCAAATTTCATAGTTCTAGGTCATCGGGAAGTACTCTATCACTTTGGTTCCCTTGAGTGACGAAATGTGCGTTTTTGGCGACATAAACGGCTGTACCTTTTTTTCACGTTAACGTAGAAGCTTGATTTTTTTTCACAGCTTTAAGGGACCCTAGACCTGAGTATATATACATATAGTGTTAATTTCAACTCGATACCTCCACGCGTTCTCGAGATAAAGGGTCTTGACAGACAGACAGACAGACGGGCGGACGGAAAACAAAGTGATCCCATAAGATTTCCGTTTTTTCTGATAGAGGTATGGAACCCTAAAAAACAAGGTGATAAAGTGTAAATTATACAATTAAAATGGACAAGTTAGTATTAAACACGAGCGGCTCACATTAAAACCTCCATACAGAATATCGACAATGCCATGTCAAGCTGGTAATGTATAATTGTCATAATGCTCTGCAATATTTTACGAAATATTACAAAATACCGAATTTTATTACTTTCCAGTGAAATTAAACGGTATCAGGTATCTTTTTGAGTATGCAGATCTCGCCTGTGACGATTATAATGCCACAATTCGGCATATTTCTAATTTTTTAGCACATAATTACTCAAGCACGTTCGTACGGTAACTAAGTGACTGTTGACATCACGTTGACATATCTTTGGGTATTTGGGCCTTAGCTCGGTTACGCGTGCCCCGCCCAATACCCAGTCTATAGTATTCTTATGGTCTGTGGTTATGCAGAAAGCGACCAAAGATTTTTTTTTTTCATAATGCATAAAGCGACCAAACTCATTCATTGATATTAAGACTTAAGTAACTTTGACAAAAAATGTACGCTGGTCGCTTTGTGCATAACTATGGTCAATTTGTACTAAAAATAACCTGGGCAAAAATGTATTGCAGTAATGTCGTTTTCAATATACTACGATAATCCTTCGCTATTTAAGGGTGATTAGGCTGCAACCAGCTTTGTATACCCGCGTGAAATCGTTCTTATAAGCCCGTGAGTGAAGGTGCGTATAGGCGCCGTGTCTTTCAAACCACGGGACGCCTGACTCGTACGAGCGTAGACACGCGATTTTAGCCTATGCTCATATAAGTAAGTGCGAGCCGCAAAAGGTGTAGTTCTAAGCCCGTATATTTTTTGAAGCTCGCGTGGAAAGCCTACGGCCGAAACGACCTCAGTTTTAAATATCCGTGTAAAAACGAATTTATTCCGATCCTTATTTATTTAGGTACGATCACGGTATAATGTACAAACGAAGACACAGTTAAAATGTGAGATCTTAAAGTAGGTTAGATTTGACTTAGCCAGTTTTCATTACATCAGTCATTTTATAAAGTTATTCAACATATACAGGGTGTCCCTAAAACCAACGCCAAAATGAAGAGGGGTGATAGAACAGCTCATAAGCAACCATATTAAGTTAATTTGACCTTAATAAAAAGTTCATGGTTTTCGAGATATTTGCATTTTTTTTAAACTCGTGACTTTTGATACCCTGCGTCAGTATGTCGATTGCCACCACTGCAAATTTAGGTATTTTGTAAATCTGTTTTTTGCAGGATGTTACTAAAAACATATCCTATCGAATGTAATTTAAATTTATTACATAACATGATGCTTTGTTGGTAAAAATAATTAAAAAAAACGAATTATAGCACTTTATAAAATTTTGCCTGCGGTTTTGATCGATTTTCATTTAAAAAAAGTATTGTAAACTAACATGGCACACAACATAAAAAGATAGACAATTTATTGTAGTTTTCAAAAAGGTACAGCATTTTCTAATTTACGCAGCAGTTTACGAGATATTGATATTTTACACCAAAAGGAGCTCATACTGCAGTTATTCCATAGTATGGTACCAGAGCCCCTACTAGGCTCAGAGTTTGAATTTTGAACAAAAAAACGATTTATAGAATACTTTATTTAGAATAGGAACACAATTCAATTTTAGAATAAAAAAAATTGAAATGTGCATAGCGAACCTGGCAAATAACGTAAAAAGATGCCAAATTTAGTTGCTTTTTTAAAATGGTATTGAAGTGACTTATTTATTTAGCGGTTTATGAGATAATGCAAAAATAATACTGGTTGCCATTTTTTCTGTTAAGTGAATAAAAAAACTAAAAACATTAAAAAAATACGAAACCTGTTTTATGTAACTAAATTAAATGTTCAAATTGTCCGCCATTGACTTGAATACAAACCCGGCATCTCCTTAAACATGCTCGACTGATGTGACGTGCACTTCTTGTTACGTCGTTCTGGGCCTCTGCGTAAATGCGTTGTCTCAGCTCCGCTATACTGTTAATCGGTTCATTGTAAACTTTTTCTTTAATATAACCCCAGTAATAGAAATCCAGAGGATTTAGGTCTGGATATCGAGGAGGCCACAAAATGGGACCCAGACGCCCGATCCATCTCTGTGGATAAGTTTGGTTTAAATGTAGTCGCACTTCGCGTGCATAATGTGCTGGACAGCCATCATTCTGCAGCCACATTGACCTCCGTGTAGCTAAAGGTACGTCGTCGAGAAGATTTGGCAACTTATTCTCTAAGAAATGCAGATAACTTGGACCATTCAGCGTTTCTGGTAATTCAAATGGGCCAATTATTTTCCCATCTAATATTCCAGTACAAAGGTTCACTTTAAATTGGTACTGCGACCGATCTTCCCTCATTAAATGAGGATTTTCTAATGCATAACTGTGTAAATTGTGCATAAATCCATCTCTCTTAAAAGTGCTTTCATCAGACCATAAAACCATATTTATGAAATTGGGATCCTCTCTGTGTTTTTGCAGCATTTTCTGGCAAAACTGAACACGAAGTGGGTAATCACGGGGCAGCAACGCTTGAACACGTTGTATGTGGTATGGATGAAATCCATAACGACGTAATATTCTATTAGCAACAGATTTTGATATCCCTAAATTACGTTTAATGTTCCGTGTCGAAGTCGATGGGTTGTTTTGAATCTCTTGTAAAACATCTTCATCGTAATCTTCTCTAGGTCTTCCTAATCCGCCACGATTGCCAGGCAAAACGCCTTGTGAGTATGCGAGATGAACATTTCGAAATACTCGATGGTCCAGATGCCTTAAATTTGGATATCTTTCTCGATAGAGTCTAGCTGCAGCACAAGAGTTACCTTGACATTCCCCATAGACAAAATGCATGTTGGCATATTCTTGAGGAGTATAATTCTCTGGCATATTTTTAACAAACGCACTACAATTAATCTTAACAGAGCCAAAGTAAATCGAAGTTAAAATCAATAGGCAGAACTCGAGTCCAAGATGCACAAAGCAGTTAAATTGTACCAAAAATCCAAATCACAAGGCCAACAAGAGTTTTATTGGTAAAGCAAGTCTATTTAAGAAAATAAGAAACCAATCTAAATAAAGCACATCAAACGAATTGACGAAGTGTACTAAAATTACTAAAATACTCTTTAATCAGAAAGCCGACTTAAATTCGAATTTCGAATTGTGTTCCAATTTCAAATTGTGTATTCTTTGATTCTATTTTTAGTTCGAAATTCAAACTCTGAGCCTAGTAGGGGCTCTGGTTCCATACTATGTAATAACTGCAGTATGAGCTCCTTTTGGTGTAAAATATCAATATCTCGTAAACTGCTGCGTAAATTAGAAAATGCTGTACCTTTTTGAAAACTACAATAAATTGTCTATCTTTTTATGTTGTGTGCCATGTTAGTTTACAATACTTTTTTTAAATGACAATCGACCAAAACCGCAGGCTAAATTTTATAAATTGCTATAATTCGTTTTTTTAATTATTTTTACCAACAAAGCATCATGATATGTAATAAATTTAAATTACATTCGATAGGATATGTTTTTAGTAACATCCTGCAAAAAACAGATTTACAAAATACCTAAATTTGCAGTGGTGGCAATCGACATACTGACGCAGGGTATCAAAAGTCACGAGTTTAAAAAAAATGCAAATATCTCGAAAACCATGAACTTTTTATTAAGGTCAAATTAACTTAATATGGTTGCTTATGAGCTGTTCTATCACCCCTCTACATTTTGGCGTTGGTTTTAGGGACACCCTGTATATATATATATATTAATTCTGATAAAAACTGGCCAAGTCAAATCTAAGCTACTTTAAGATCTCACATTTTTAAATAACAGCAATTGTTATAGGTATCCAATAAAGCAAAGAAATAGAGCTTAATACCTGTTCATAATGTTATTTGGTTCCTATAAATACATATTTGGATTTTGCATAGAACTTGGCACTCATTTAGGTCACCATTCTTTTTGCGGCTAAGCCCACAGCCATGCATAATTTTTGTATTAGAACTTGGCTCTCTTTTTTTACATTTATGTTTTTGGTGGGATATCATTAGTTTTTGTAAAGAAAAGTAGGCAGGTGTTGAGATTTAATGTTTTTTTTTCATGCAAGTATACTTTGGTTCGTTCGCATTTTAAGTCGTATAGCGCTTGTGAACCGCGCGGGCATCGGGCGGCGCGGCGCGGGCCCGACGGGCGCGCTAGAGATGTGTAGCTCGCGAGTGAGTGATTCAAACGAGCTATATCATTTGGTTTAGCTCACTAGCTCTTTCGCTCACTGAAGATTCAAGTAGCTCAGTATATCATCTCAGTATTACTCGCTTCCTCTCGCTCATGAAATGAATGTTGCCATGCTGCCGTGAATCTAATTCATCGACATCTTTAGTTCTCTGCTCACTCGTGAACGATATAGTCTAAAGATCTACTGAGCTAAATGAGCTAAATTAGTGATACATATCTCGGTGAGCTAAAGACACATATCACTCTTTTCACTTTTTTTGTATGGGGACCACTCCTGTCAAGGGTGTCACCCTGACGGATCAAAACCGAAATGAATTTGTTCCCGGTAGTCTGAAAGTGGCCCCATTAGCAGATAAGCTGGCAGAAAATAGGTTAAGGTGGAACGGCCATGTAATGTCGTAAAAACGTGACTTTCCATCGCAACAGGCAAACGTTTAAGAGGAGACCATAGCTACATGGCTAACGACTGTTCAGAAGGATATGAAACGCGTGGATCTACAGGAAAATGATGTCCACAACCGCAGCAAATGACGCGTCGTGGTTAAGAAAGCCGACCCCGTCAATCCGGGAAGTGGGGAGGGGGCAAAAGAAAAAGAAAAAATCCACGCTTGCCTTCCTTTCGTTTCTTCGAGATTGTAAGTGAATTATTATTCTTACAGACTTTGTGTTATTCTTAAAAAAAAGTAATTTAAATGTGCTACAACTAAATTTAAATAACTTTTCTCATTATTTTAAAAACTTTATTCACTATCTTATAACTTTCACCGCTCACGATGAGCGGTTTTACCAAAATTTTCATCCGGAACGAAAGCAAATCTTAAAAATTGTCTACTTTCAAAAAACAAATTCGCATGGTTAAGATTTTTGGCCAAAAAGTGAAAAAACTTCATCAAATTGCGCAGCGAGCACAAGTTCGGTCAGCACAGCAACTATCATGTCACTAAGCACTATACTATACGAGGGTTGTTTGATAAATACCCGTGTTTAGAAAAAAACAACAAAGGTTTGTATACGTGTATATTTATTTTTCTACATAGTCAGAGTCACCTTCCAACTTATACACTTGTTCCAACGGTGTTCTAGCTTTAATAAGCCGTCTAAAAAATAAGATTTCGGAAAGTCGTGAAAATAGGCCTCCGTGGCGGCAATGACCTCTTCATTGGACGAAAATTTCTTTCCACCGAGCCATTTTTTTTAATTTGGGAATAGGAAGAAGTCACAAGGAGCCAGGTCTGGGGAATAGGGCGGATGAGGCAGCAATTCATAATGTAATTGCTTTAATTTGGAGTCTGCGATTCTTGAGTGAGCTGGTGCATTTTCATGATGACAGAGAACTTTTTTCTTATTTAGATGTGGTCTCTTTTTTTTCAAATTGGTATCAAATTCTTGCAATAAATTAGCGTAATATTGCCCGGTTATCGTTCTTCCTTTTTGTAAATAATCAGTATGGATGATTCCCTGCGAGTCCCAAAAAACAGTCGCCATGACCTTGACCACGAACTTAGTGTCCCACTTTGTCGGTTTAGTGGTCCATACGCTAAAAATTTACTACAAGTATAAAATCAGCTTTTAAAACAAAGCTGAAATGTTTTTCAGAATGAAATATGTAATAGTTATTATGATCGTCAAAGTTATGAAGGAAATGATGTTTGTGATAATAATATATTTTTAATTTAAAAGAGTTTAAAGTATGATGTTGAAAAAAATACTATAAATCTTAAGTCGTTTTGAAATTATATTTTTTTAAACAATACTGTTTTTTATTCAGCGGAATCATCGATAACAAAGTCTACTATCGATGGCTACTCAACCCTGCTTATACCTACCTATATTTTTAACTAACTAAAGGGATCTATATAACTATTTTCGTTTGTTTTAGCTTGAGAATATATTCATATTCACACTACTAAGAGAATGATGAATCTGCGTGTTAAATATCGAAATTAAAACCATATCCACATTGAGATATTTCGTTCTGTTTTTATGTTCAAGCCCCCGTAACATTCAAACTATACTAAGGTTACAAATATGATTTTGAAATCCTTATAGTATGACAAGTAATTTAATACCAACCACTCCATAACTTCAAACTACAAGTGTGTTTTTTGCCGTCCCAAACTTTAACCAACGTTTTCTCAGTTGTCCCTTTTTCACATTTGCAACTTTGAAGAATTTTCACGAAATAACTATAGTACCTAGAGACATAATTATTTCACCATAAGATAGCTTATGTCCTGTAGTATTAGGAACTACTCATAATCATAACTCCATATCGACAAAGTAGGAAGTTTTCCCTAAATTTTCATTTATATCTTGGAATACACTTTTAATATGTTTTCTTCGAGAACTACGTTTAGTTAAGTTCATATTACTGTAATAGTTAAGGAGAAATAATAAATCCGGCCGCAATTTTATTTTTTGGCCACTTGGTCGAACTTCTCATTTAATAACTAAGCATCGGGAATATGAGATAGCCTCTATTAAACTAATTCATCTTCTTTACAACGCCATCTAAAAATGTTAAAGAAAGCATCAAGTCATAATCAACAATTATTATTACTTGTCCTTCTGATTTATACATTGCCATCTAATTTACTACCTCAGCCACGGAATTTGCAACTCATCATCATTTTTCGTTTTACAGCTTCAATACAAGCTCCTCAAAAATTATATATTCGAGCTTCAATAGACAGCATCATATATTATAACTTAACATCTAAAATAATACTTCATATTCTTTTATCATGAAAATAGCCACTGTAGGAACGATTTGGCGCGAGTGCGCGCCATGACAGCCACGGTCATTTGCACCAATCAGAGAGCGCCATTCGATTCTTGTACCGACCGCCCCGCCCGTGTTCGTTTATTGTCATTCGTTCGTTCATATTGCAATAGGTTCATCTGCGTTCTCTCTAATCTAGTTCTACTCGGCAGGTCCGACTTGGCTTCGGTTAGGTACGACGACGAGAGAAGCGAGGAGGAGTGTTAGGTTCAACTGCGACCCTTAAAAAAAAAAAATCATAACGGTACGTAACCCATTAATCTAGTTCTAAGGCAGGTCTGACTTGGCTTAGGTTAGGTACGACGACGAGCGAAGCGAGGAGGAGTGTTAGGTTGAACTGCGACCCTAACCTAAAATGAGATTTAAGTATTTTGTTTTGTTCTCTCCTCAATAGTTCATATGTAATAATAGTGGCTTTAATATACTATTTGATGACAATTTTAGGTAAATTTTACGATCGATTAATGTAGGATGACTTACATTTTAAACATACTAAGTTATAAAATTAGAAGCTAATAGAGTTACTATTTTGGTGTCATATAATAATATTTTAGAAGTTTGCTATTTGAATGCATGCCACAAATTTAGATGCTAAAAAATAATCACCATGCTAAGTTACAATTACAGTGGCTTACAAAGAAGATAACTAGTAGCTGAGATATTATTATTCAGACGCGCGTTGGTTGTGGCTGACTTAGTAATTTAGAAGGTAACTTATATTTTCTGAGGCGAATAATGCTATTAAAAAGAAGCCTGTTTAAATAGTACCCATAGTTAAGCACTTATCCTTTATGAAAAAATGACTGACTGTTGAGTTTCTTTCGGCGTTTCTTCTCAACAATGGTCTCCTCTTGTGAAATGCCGGTAGACTCAGACATGTAAAAGTGCTCTTGTGGCCTACTTGCAGAATAAAGTTCATTATTTCATTATAAAACAGTCACAAATATGACATCGATTTTTTCAGATATTCGACAAAGTGGGACGCTAGTCACTAAACTTTGAGGCCCTAAAAAAGTGCTTACATTGGACATTTATGCGTCGACATCAAAATCAAAGCTTCATTACAGTATATACCATCAGTTTTAATTGAAAGCCGATTTTCGGTAGGTTTTGCCATATTTCACTAAACTGCCCGTAACTCCGTAACTAGAATCGACAAAGTGGCACGTTTTACTAAACACAGTCACATATTATGAGTAAACAGCACAATCACTAAGAAAGCGAAAAGCCTGATTTACCTAACCAGGAAAGCCTTTGGGACCTTGACACCAGAAATGATGTTGAAGATACACAAGACCTATATCAGACCCTTATTGGAATACGCTTGCCAAGCCTGGAGTCCTTACTTTGTTAAAGACATTGAGATGCTGGAGAAAGTTCAGCGTAGTTTCACCAAAGTACCACGGGAATTAAAAAATAAATCATATGAAGATAGACTGCAGGCGCTGAAGCTAACAATCTTGAAGAGCCGCAGGGAACGTGGAGACCTGATCGAGACGTACAAGATTCTGACTGGGCATTATGACTTCAAGGACTTTTGCGAAATATTTGTACGCAACAACATTACCCGACTGACCCGACCGAGAGGTCATCACCTAAAGCTTGTGCGGTCATGCATGTACAGCGGGGGAAAGTTGTAAATTCCGCGTACTTACAACTTTCTGAGACAATGTCCCTCAGGTCCATCTCCGAAGCTGAAACCTACAAGTACCTTGGTATGTCACAGTCATTGGGTATTGCGGACGGAGACATTAGGCAGGCGTAGCGTTTCTTTTGTCGCTTGACAAAAGTACTTAACAGTCTTTTGTCCGGTGGCAATAGGGCGCGCGCCTTCAACGCTTGGATGATGCCTCTGCTCACTTACTCCTTTGGCGTACTAAGGTGGACTCAGACTGAGCTGGACGCCCTGGATACGAGGGTCCGTCAACTGCTCACTACACACCGCATGAGACACCCACGCTCGTCAGTTATGAGACTGTACATCCCGCGTAAGTTTGGAGGCCGTGGCTTTTTAAACGCCAAGGACCTCCATAACCGCGAGGTGTGCAGTCTTAGGGAGTATTTCCCAAACAACGAGTGTGGGATTCATCGCGATGTAGTAGCAGTTGACAAAGGCCACCTCTCTCTCCTTAGCAAACGAGAACTGGCGCAAACCAAAGGTGCTTAGCACCGATGACCGCAAGGCCGTATGGAAGAGCAAGGAGCTACACGGGCGGTTCTACAAGGCCCTTACAGGGCCCGATGTAGATCTGCTCGCGTCGGTGAACTGGCTACGCTTCGGAGATCTCTTCGGGGAAACCGAAGGTTTTGTCTGTGCAATTGCGGACGAAGTAATGATGACGAACAACTACCGGAGATATATCCTGAAGGACAGCAAGTACCTTGACTTGGATCACGAGGTGACCGCCATGTGGGATGTTGACTCGACGATCACTGTCCCGATAGTCGTTTCGGCGAACGGTCTTATAGCGAAGAGTCTCGACAAACATCTTAAGAGACTCTCGCTAAATGGCTGGATCAAGGGCCAGATACAGAAGGCGGTACTACTGTACACGGCGCGCATCGTCAGGAAGTTCCTCTCTCTGCAGCCCTAACCAACGGTAGCCTGGGCCCCGCCCCGCTGCCAGCAGCACCCTAGGTTAGGTTTTTTTATAATGTATTTATATTTTGTAATTACTTTGTTGTATTTTACTTTTTATATAAATTTATTGTAAAAAAAACTTAACCTAAGAAATTAAATGAATATACGAAATAATAATAATAATAAACCGCGTATCATACTTCCACTCAAAAATTTATCTGAAAAATGTACTTTTGTGATTATCTTTCTTTACAGCAATATTGCGCATCTTCTCTACTTTCAGTTCTTAGCAGATGTTGACATATAATTTTATGATATATTTGTTGTTATAGTGTGTACATCTACATACTGAAAGTATACGAAGATCCTGAGTTTCTAGAAATTTATTAGAAGAAGCTTTACTGAAAGTTAAATTTGTTGTATGTTAGTGTTTTTTTATGTCTGACAAGTTATTTATTTTATTTAATAAGCCAAATATGGTGAAATCCTTATTTGACTAATGCTCAAGAATTTAAGTATTTGTTACAAATTCTATTATGTTGTGCAGCCTGTAAATAATGGTCAATTAAGCTAAAATTTGGCACACAGGCCTTTTAGGTGAGTGCAATAAATGAAGGATGTGAGCAAAGTGACATGAAATCGAACTATATGAAATATGAAACACCTTACTGCATGTGTAATGCTGCTGACTGATTAAGTGATTTCTTAATTAATTTGTTTATTCAGAATTTATTGCACGATACAAGTATTTCAAGTGTGGCTGATGATTGTATGCTTACGTAAATATATATTTAACTAGCAACCCGCCCCGGCTTCGCACGGGTGCAATGCTGATACTAAATGAAGTGTTCTCTACTACATTATGCATGTATTAGACATACAAACCTTTCTCTTGAATCACTCTAGTCTTATCTATTAAGAAAAACGCCTCAAATTCCATCGCATAGTTTTTAGATTAGATCTAAGCGTACATAGGGGCAGACTGACCGCAGGAAGCAACTTTGTTTTATACTGTGTAGTGATGATGGTATACTTAATGTCTGTTGTGTTCAAATGTATGTCAAATTCTAGTGTAAACATGTCAAATCTTGGCATGGCACTATATAGATAAAATTTACCCTTTAACCATTGTCAAGTGAAGTAAAAATTTATATTTGCAAGTTTTATATTTTTATATTACATATTCACTTTCATATATATCAACTGACTAAGCAATAATTTATTATTTATTTATTCAAATTAATTGCACAGCATTACAGTAATTAAACTAAGGCACTGTGAACTACAAAATCATATATAAAATAAACTCAAATCTAGTTGGATTTAGGCAACGTAACAGCGATAAAAGTTTCCAAATAATAATGTTAGTTTTTGTGATACAATCAACCTAATAATTTTTATTTTTATGATGATCATAGTATATATGCATGTAAATTGACAGCATAATTTATACTGACATTTTATATTATGAAATAAATAAATCAAATCTAATCTAATCTAAGATAACACATCTATCATCCAAATTAAATACCAAAATTAAAACAGCTCTGCCTTTTCACTGTTGACAAAACCTCAAACTAATTATTCATTATGTGTGACTGTTTTAGGGAAAAGGTCCCACTTTGTTGATATGGAGTTATGAGTAGTAAATAATACTGCAGAACATAAGCTATCTTTTGGTGAAAGAGTTATGTCTCTAGGTGGTATAGTTATTTTTTGAAAATTCATCAGTGTCAAACTTGAAAAAGCAACAACTGAGAAAAAGTTGGTTAAAGTTTGGCACGGCAAAAAACAACTTGTACTGTGAAGTTATGGAGTGGTTGGTATCAAATTAATTCTCATACTTTAAGGAGTTAAAAATTAGTCAAAATCATATATGTAACCTTAGTAGTCTGAATGTTACGGAGGCTTGAACATAAAAACAGAACGAAAATTATTTCAATGTGAATATGGTATCTTTTTTTCTATATTTATAACACTACAGGCAAATTTATCATTAAAGTTGTATTTATAAATGTATTTTCATGCTAAAAAGACAGAAATAATTCAATGGATCTCTTTAGTTAGTCATTATGTTAAAAAGTTAATAAAAAATGAACTGAAAAATATAGCATAAATAAAATACAAATAACATGTGTGTTTTAATATATGATTTTACGTTTACTTAAAAAACACACTTACCAAGCATAAAAAGTATGTAAATATCAAATATTAAGTACTTTTTTATGCAAATAAAGTTGAGTGATTTTCTATAGGGAGCGTCCCACTTGTCGATTTACTAAACTCTAGTGCTTCTTCAGTGAAAAGTAGAGGAAATGTTGTTTGTGATAATAATATATTTTTAATTTATAAGACTTTAAAAGTCTGATGTTTTAAACAATATGTACTATAAATCTTAAGTCATTTTGAAATTATATATTTTTAAACAATACTGTTTTTTATTCAGCGTAATCATCTATAGCAAAGTCTATTGTCGATAGTTACCCAACCCTACTTATACCTACCTATATTTTTAACTAACTAAAGAGATCTATATAACTATTTCTGTCTGTTTTAGCTTGAGAATACATTTATATTTAACCAACCAAGAAAATGATGAATCTGCGTGTTCTGTTATAAATATAGAAAATAAAACCATATTCACATTTTCGTTCTGTTTTTATGTTCAAGCCTTCGTAACATTCAAACTACTAAGGTTACATATATGATTTTGACTAATTTGAAATCCTTAAAGTATGACAATTAATTTGATACCAACCACTCCATAACTTCAAAGTACAAGTGTGATTTTTGCCGTCCCAAACTTTAACCAACGTTTTCGCAGCTGTCGCTTTTTCACGTTTGCAACTTTGAAGAATTTAAAAAAAATAACTATAGCACCTAGAGACATAATTCTTTCACCAAAAGATAGCTTATGTTCTGCAGTATTAGGAACTACTCATAACTCCATATCGTCAAAGTTGAAATTTTTCCCTAAAACAGTCACAAATACGACATTGACGATTTTTTCAGATATTCGACAAAGTGGGACGATAGGCACTAAACTTTGAGGCCCTAAAAAAGTGCTTAAATTGGACATTTATGCGTCGACATAAAAATCTTAGCTTTATAACAGTATGTTCCATCACTTTTTATTGAAAGCCGATTTTCGGTAGGTTTTGCCCTATTTCACTAAACTGCCCGTAACTCCGTAACTAGAATCGACAAAGTGGGACGTTTTACTAAACACACTATGTGTTTGGTTGTTCTAGATTATAGAAATGTATTGCAATGGTATTAACATGGATAATATTAATACAAACATAAGATATCACTTTTGAGGCTATAGTTACGACTAACTTATAAATAACCTTAAATTTCAATTCAACAAGTAAACAATTGCTGTGCCCGTATCAATAAGATAGATCATATACTCGTAAGCTAGACTTGCAGTATAAAAGGCGGCGGTGACAGGTGTCTTAAGTGCTTGTTTTACATCTAATCAGCATCTAATATGATCTGGCTATTATTTCAATTTTATTTCAAAATGAAACAGATATACTTAACAACTAAACGGATCCTACCTCAAGGCATGCGTCGTCCCCGACAGCCCAGCGTTGCTTCGGAGCTAAACAAGGCAACTCCGGGTCGTGGGAGTCGCGTTCGCGGTCGCGCTCACGCTGGAACACGTAATGCACGCCGGCATCGTCCTGGGACTGGGAGCGGGCCTGCGCGTTGCGCGCACTCTGCAATCCTGCTTCACCAGCCTCTTCCTCCGCTCCCGACCCCGGCCACTTCATTGGGCTACCGTGGGGCTCAAGCATTCAGTTTTACTTCACTTGGAACTTCCACAACCGTAAACACCAATCTTTTGCACAATTTCACCGCTCACAAGAAAACGACTCTGTTGCCTGTATTCAACTCGAACAGTATTACACTTCACATGATCTTGAAACACCGCATATGATAAACGTAGTTCGCACTTAAAACCATTGATTATAGTTTATTAGGTAGGCTTTTTGTCTTTGAGAATGACAGCTAGTAAAATCGAAACGAAACAGCGATGACAGCCGCTGCTGTAGCCAACCAAAATATTGCAGGCGCTTCTGGTCTCACTGACGGAACCAAACACAAAGGTAACCCGAGAAATCGATGATAGGGTGTATTTTTTTTTTAATAACTTAGATCATTACATAAACCCTCGAATACACTTAATCCAAAATTAAGTCGGCATCAAAAAACGGAATCGAATAAACACTCAAAATAAATACACTATTCACACAAATTTTAAGAAAAGGATCACAAATATAATAACTATATATACACAGGACTATTTACAATCTTCAATTTAAAAAAATATTGAACTTATGCCATTGGATAGTATCAATAATTCCCGATTCAGAAAAGACGACCAACATCCTTCCCTTCACTGCCTATCCGCCATATCGGAAGGGTCGGTCGGGCAGATGCGATGCGCGCGCAACGCGCAAAGCTATATAAACATAACATTGCCATGGCATACACACTTGCGTTACGTTCCGTATAACTCAGCATAATCGGGATTTGAGAGTTGATTTCATTACCAAACGGAAACGATTGAACCCTATTTTTCGCACATTATAGTACATTACTGCAGACGCCGGGAAATAAGGGCTTGCCGGCTGAGTAGGTATAGACGGCCGACCGTAAGAGAGGCCGTCTAGTGATACGAAGCCGGCAAGCCCTTTTCACGGCTAAGGCATGTATAGTGCTTTTCTCAAACATATGCAATGAAATAAAAAAAATACACCACTCAAAAAAACATAATTCAGCTGTTCAGTCAGTTCATGAACACAGACGCCATGTTTAAAAAAAGTCTTTTTAATTTTCCCTCCAATCCCTCGATATTGTGCGAATATTAGGACCATTATACACAACCTGATAATAAGAATCTTAGTTTCTATAATAAGTAAAATAAAGGCAGAGGATTTTTAATATTGTCTATGGTCTCTGGTGACTTACGTATAGACGGTATTTTCAGTTCGTGTGTACTAGGCATTAACACGGATATTGTTGGTCCGATGGCTGAATGGGTAGCTACTAGAAAAAAAAAATTATATCAGCTGTTCATACACACAGACGCCATGTTTACATTAAAATTAAAAACAAATTACTTCCCGGCTTAGGCCTTCAATTTTGTATGAAATTCCTTTACAGTTCTCTCGAATTGTTCCGCCCGAAACTTGACACTTCGAAGCCTGTTCTAACGCACGTTACGACGATATTTCATTGCATGTTTGAGAAAAAAATATTTAATAATACAATAATTAAAGTTAAAGATTTCTTCATCAGTCTACCCATTCGATCGGAGGCCTTGGTGTGCGCCAAATATCTAGTGTTGCCCTGCCCGCTTTTCTGTCATCAGTGCATAGCACGTTCCTTCTGTTAACCAAAATCCAGAGCCCTTCACTGCATAATTCTGAGGTTGCGTGCTTTTCTGAGGCAAAAAATGCCTACGGTCTACCCTAGCTTAAACCTGCCAATAAATAAATCTGTCCAGAGAATCTGGGATAAGACAATACGAAATCAACGTCCATACCCACCTGCTAGACTCCTGCTCCACCAGCCAGGATAAAGCCTGTATACTAGCTGTGTACGAGCGGGAGTCCGGGTCGTGGCTACATGCACTTCCATCCCCTCCTTTCTACTCTATGTAGGCAACAATCCTTCAGACTGGCTGTCGGGCTGCGCAGACTGTCGTCGCACTCGGTATGGTACAATCTTTAAATGAATAAATTTGATTGAATGTAAGAGAAGCCTGGCAATTCACGAGGTGACGATATTTATATAATGATGGACTTGTACAGAATTACTGAATAGATGAAATATACCTACTCTAGTTCACTGACCTCGGTTGTCAGGTAGAAATACTGATTCTGTAGGCAGCTGGAATCGTCCGCACCGGTACCCGAGGCCCGCTGACGAAGAATCCTTGCGCTATAGGTACTGAAGCTGAGTCGATGCATGAGGGTTCTGAGCTGAGGAATTACTCTTCTACGCTGATGGTCTGAGGAGTCTGAGCTGAGCCACAACGCTTCTTAGTGATGATCTGAGATGTCTGATCTGAGCCATAACGCTTCTTACTGATGATCTGAGATATCTCAGCTGAACCATAACTGAGATATAACGCTTCTGTGTTGACGGTCTGGAAAGTCTGAGCTGAGGCCTGCGCTGGCTCGCCTACCACTCGCGGTAGCGATTCCCTTTCCTATTCTATCAAACAAGTTACTAACTGATCTGTGTAAATAACCCCGATCTCCCGGTCATTGTTACCTTAACTTCATGACATAATTGCTGGTATTACAATAACTAATTCATTAATCACTAGCAGCGTCCTTCCACATTGGCGTCGCCAAGGGGGGGCAGGGGGGGGCAGCTGCCCCCCCCCTAGAGATCCAAAAATATGTCCAGTCACGTGACTTGTCTGATGGATCATACTTGCACATCAAAACTCAAATGAATTCAGTAAGTAATAATTCCAATCCATTCCAACTCCTCCACAAAATGGATGTAATTAGGAGGCTAGAAGTCCAGTCAGGGGCTAGAGGGAGATCTTTGATGAGATCGCCAGTGTATCGGCTACCGTCAGTAAAGGTCATGAAAAGTGACTCTACGAAACGAGTGGCGACGTGTCTCACCGACAGGTAGAGTGTACAGACTATGTAGAGTGTACCGAAGAAGAAGAATTGTCCATATATAATATAAAATTGGTACAAAAAAAATAGAACTACTCAAGTGGCGCTCAGCTGAAGACCAGTTTGTTCCAAAATTGGTATATTTTACGTTTCCAGCCCCAATATTAACGCAATTTAAAAAAAAATAACAAAACTGATACGAGAAACGTAGACCAGGTCTACTGGGCAGCCTCGAGTCTTTACCCGTCGCGTCCAGCAGATTTTCGGCTCGTTGCAAGATCTCTCGGTCCGTTGCTTCGTGATAATTCTGCACTTGCATCAAAATGTATTGAATTATTGTCTTTCAACTTAGGTTATGGGAACGAAAAATTTCGCGCTCGCTGTGCTCGCGCTTTCACCTGGTTTTATTTTGGCCCTTCCTCTCAAAAAATTTCGCGCTTTCATCTGGTTTTGTTTTGACCCTTCCTCTCAAAAAATTTCGCGCTCGCTGTGCTCGCGCTTTCATCTGGTTTTATTTTGACCCTTCCTCTCAAAAAATTTCGCGCTCGTTGTGCTCGCGCTTTCATCTGGTTTTATTTTGGCCCTTCCTCTCAAAAAATTTCGTGCTCGCTACGCTCGCGTTTTCATCACATTCATGAACCGTATCCCTCCAAAATTTTCGCGCTTTACGACTTAACTAGGTTTTGCACCGTCCTCCCAAAACTTTTGCGCTCGCGTTTTCATCTCATTTTTAATGACATTTATGACTATAAACCGAAATACACTTTCTATAAGGTACTTGCGCCAGACGGCCCTGTTCCTAAGATGGCCCACAAAGATAGCCGTACCATATATAGTCCTATGGTATTTACCGAACATGGGGGCGAAATTTGAATTCCGTCAAACTTCCTTATAACTATAAATTTTTTAAGTGGTCTATCTTAGGAACAGGGCCATCTTTGGCGCAAGTACCTTATTTACGTGCTTGGTGAAGCTTCCTATCCTCTAGCATGAGTTTACAAAAATTCCTTTTCCCACCCTGCATATATGTCAACTTGCCCTGCCCCCCCCTGGACCTTCGGCTGGCGACGCCCTTGTCCTTCCACCTCGTTTCGTTCCCTCTCCAAACCTGCCCGCCATATTTTCGTTGTCATGGTAACATCACTCACGTAGATACTAGCGCCTTCTCTGCGAGAAGCGCTGACATTTACATGTACATTCGCGATTGTTCGCGACACAGACATTGTGATGCCGCCCCGCTGCCACTGCGCATACAAGTTGATCGTACGGGGCACCACGGTCTTTCATGCAAAATGAGCGCAGGCATTCGTCGAGTTCTCGTCAGCCAACATTCCGGCCGTTTTTTAGGGTTCCGCACCTCAATCGCAAAAAATGGAACCGTTATAGATATAGGATCACTTTTAGGGTTCCGTACCACAATCGGAAAAAACGGAACCCTTATAGGATCACGTTGTTGTCCGTCCGTCCGTCTGTCTGTCAAGTCAAGAGTCAAGACCCTTTATCTCGAGAACGCGTGGAGGTATCGAGTTGAAATGAACACCATATAGGTCCTACGGTCCCTTGAAGCTGTAAAAAAAACAAACTTCTACCTTAACATGAAAAAAAGATACGGCCGTTTATGTCGCCCAGTTTTGGGGATTTTAGACCCGAATAGCATTCACTGGGCATCGTGGGTCGGCATGAAACATAGCTGTGCCCTTGCGGTATTCGAGTGAAAAGTCGAAGTCCTGCAAATAAAGCCACCACCTGCCCACGCGTGGGAGCAAGTCTTTCTTTTTTTGGGTAAGCTTCAAAGCATTAGAGTCGGTAACAACTGTGAAATGTGTGCCAACCAGGTAGTGTCTGAAATGCTGCAGGGCTTTGACCACTGCAAGGGTCTCGAGGTCATAATAAAATAATGCACTTTATTCTGCAAGTAGGCCACAAGGGCACTTTTACATGTCTGAGTCTACCGGCATTTCACAAGAGGAGACCACTCTTGAGAAGAAACGCCGAAAGAAACTCAACAGTCAGTCATTTTTTCATAAAGGATAAGTACTTAACTATTACAGTAATATGAACTTAACTATACGTAGTTCTCGAAGAAAACATATTAAAAGTATAAATGAGGACTAGTGTAAGAATAAAATATAGAAACTACAAGAATGTATGACTGTTTAACACAATTTATGTACGTTTGATATGCTTTCTTATTAGAACTGTGTCCCTTAAACTAGTCAGGTACAATCTAAGGACTCGTTACTCGGTTTCTGGTTCAGGCCATGCATTTTTGTCTGTCAGATAGTCCTCTACTGTATAATATGCTTTTGACATTAGAGATTTTTTTAAATAATTATTGAGAGATGGAAAGGCTAATTTTAAAATATGATCAGGTAACTTGTTATAAAAATGAATACATTGGCCTAAAAATGATTTATATACTTTACGAACACGAAACTTTCTAATAGCAATTTTATTTTTATTTCTAGTGTTAAAATTGTGGACATCGGATTTTTTTGTAAATGAATCTATGTTCTTAATAACATACATAATATTCTCATAAATATATTGGGACGCTACAGTTAAGATGTTTATATCTTTGAAAATTTCTCTTAAGGAGTCACGAGAATTCAGGTTATATATTGAGTGAATCGCTCTTTTTTGTAGCACAAATATAGTCTGAACGTCAGCTGCTTTGCCCCAAACCAGAATACCATATGACATGACACTATGAAAATAAATATGATAAACTAAGCGAGCTGTATCAACATCACTCAATTGTCTAATTTTCCTAACAGCGTACACCGCTGAACTTAATTTACCTGCAAGCACTGCTATATGTGGACTCCATTGCAAATGACTGTCCAATGTTATACCTAAGAATAATGCATTATTCACTCTTTCTAAACATTCACCATTTACTAATATAGTAGAATCTACCGCCGTAACATTTGGTAAAGCAAATCTAACACATTTAGTTTTCTTGGCATTTAATAGAAATAAACCTGTAAACCAGTTAAGTACTTTATCTAGTGTGCAATTAATTTCCGCATAGTCGGTTGATTTCCGGTTAACCTTGAAATGTTATTTACAGTATATTACAAAGATTATGTACTATAGATGGTAAGTCATTTATATAAACCAAAAATAGAAATGGACCTAAAATAGAGCCCTGTGGCACTCCGAGCTTAACTATAGCTCCATTGGACTGGGTTCCATTTACATCCACTATTTGCATTCTATCACTGAGATATGAAGACATAAGGCTTAAAGCATTTGAAGACAGACCATAATGCTCTAATTTCAAAATGAGTGTTCCAGGATGAACGCAGTCGAATGCCTTAGAAAGGTCACAGAAGATCCCAATTGCATCACAAGATTCCTCCCAGCTGTCATAAATGTGTTTAATAAGTGCAGATGCTGCATGAGTCGTGGAACGTCCCCTTGTGAAACCGAACTGTTTACTGGACAGTAATTTATTTCTATTGAAGTGTCCTAATAGATCTTTCAACATTAATTTTTCGAAAACTTTACTTAGAACAGGTAGTATAGATATCGGACGGAAATTGGTCAGCTCACTCAAATCACCCAATTTAAAAAGAGGTATGACTTTACTAAATTTCATAAGATTTGGGAAAACTCCCTCTGCTATGCAATTATTGTAAATCAAAGCTAGGTAAGGCGAAATTGAATCTATGATTTGATGAATGATTTTTACTGATGTTCCCCATAAATCCTCTGTTTTCTTTAAATTGAGTGATTTAAATGTTTTAATAACATCTACAGTATCTACTTGACTAAATTCAAACTTAACATCACATTTCTTACAATTGACAACATTTCATATTTTTAAGACTATCATTTTATTACTTTTCTGAATTCTGCTTAAAAAGATGAAGTAATCTCTGTTTTTATTTATTTTCTGAGATGATTATTTATTTTATTATTAATTTATAAAAACATAATCATTTTAAAATGTGGCAACACCAAAACCAGAACTTAATGGAACGGTTACTTTAGTCGGTTTTCTTATTAAAAAAAACTTAATAAAACTGGGTATGCATCTGTCATCTGTCAACGTCAAATAAAAAAAAATTCTATGTTTTCGCTCTTTGGTTTAGACAACAACCCTATTCAGCCCGTATTGTCTTAGATTGCAGTTATTTGATATATTTTCTTATATTTCCTTAAATACAGAAGAATAAATTCCAAGATTTTTTTTTAAGGTACACGACATAAAGCCCTGTCGATCTCTATATTAATTTACACCTGTTATAAATATGAAATTTTGTCAATGGGCTTCAGATGCAGATGATTGTAAACTTTTTGTGGTATCAACTGCAATGTTGGAAAAATAATCCTCGAATGCCGAGGCAACAGAGGATTTACCAGTTTCTCTGTTAATAACATTACAAATAGTTTTCACTTTGTTATCCGACATTTTGGCTTTAGAACTAATATAATTTGCTTTTGCAGCTATGCACACTTGCTTAAACAATTTTGAATAGTTCTTAACATAGTTTAAAAATTCTGCGTCCTTGTTCACTTCCTTCTCTCCATACAGTTCATAAAGCCTGGTACTGCTTCTATGAATACCTACGGTAGCCCATTCACTAAACTTTGTTTTTGTAGTCGACCCAGAAATAGTTTTCTTTTTGAAATGGGTATTGAACTGATCCATTATTATGCCAAATAAATCTTTGTAAGTACTATTTAAGTCGTTACATGAGAGAGGTAACAAGCAAAGATCGTTACGAATTTCATTTTTGAATGATTCCAAACGATAACTAGTTATGGGTCTGCATGTTATAGTTTGTGGTGTTTCCTTTAAAGTGTTAGGAAAAGAAGCTTTCTGTCCTCTATGATCTGAATTAAAACACTTAAATATTTTCTTTTCTAAGTACTCACAATCACAGAAAATATTATCTAAACAGGTTTTACTAGTTACACCTACTCGGGTAGGCAAGTGGCCGAAGTCTACCGGAGGGCTCCAGGAACATATTGACCAAACGAAAAGATTTGAACAAACTTAACAGTATCACTGGTCATTTCAAGTAAATTAACATTAAAGTCTCCACAAACTATACTCGTAACATGTTTTTTACCTTTACATGCTATTTTTAAAACATTTTCCATAGTAGATTCAAATGAATGAAAATCAGTAGCCGGTGGTCGGTAAACACATATAATTACATAAGTCTCTAATTCTACACAAGCAATTTCTATGACACGTTCTATTGAAAAATTAACAATATCTTTTCGTTCTTTGGATTTTAAGGAACTTTTAACAATAATAATAAAAATATAATAAATTGTAGCCAATAAGCCTGATATCGTGTTGGTAGATCGATCCAAGCGCCAGGCAGTGCTCGTCGACATTACCATCCCCCATGACGAGAACCTCGTGAAGGCCGAGAAGGACAAACTCAGCAAGTACCTTGACTTGGCTCACGAGGTGACCGCCATGTGGGATGTTGACTCGACGATGATTGTTCCGATAGTCGTTTCGGCGAACGGTCTTATAGCGAAGAGTCTCGACAAACATCTTAAGAGACTCTCGCTAGATGGCTGGATCAAGGGTCAGATACAGAAGGCAGTACTCCTGGACACGGCGCGCATTGTCAGGAGGTTCCTCTCTTTGCAGCCCTAACCAACGGTAGCCTGGGCCCTGCCCCGCTGCCGGCGGCACCCTAGGTTAGGTTTTTTATAATGTATTTATATTTTGTAACTTCTTTATTGTATTTTACTTTTTATATAAATTTATCGTAAAAAACCTAATCTAAGCTATAAAATGAATAAAGGAGATAATAGTAATAATTTTGTTCAGAGCCTTGAGTCAATTTCAAAAATATGCAACTACACGCTTATGACTAGTCATGATTCTGTGTTAAGACCGCGCCGTAGCCTATTGAACTGGCGTCCATTTGGACCTCGATGGGTAGTTTAGGATCATAGATAGCAAGGACAGACTCACTCGTCAAATGCGCTATGCTTTATTTTCTGGCAGACTCTTGCTCAGAGCCCCATACAAAAGGGACACCCTTCTTTGTTAATCGCGCAATGCAGGCCACCTTTGACGAGAAACCCGCAATGTATACCTACGAAAGTACCCAGTGAGTCCAAGAAATTGGCGCTTGTTTAACGTTCTTGGGTACGGGAGACTCGGCGAGAGATTAAACTTTTTAACTTTTTAACGTTCGGTCCAAATATTCGACTTTTGTTGTCAAAAAGGAGTTTTATTTTAGATTTTTAGAAAACCCGGCCATTGTTAGAATCAAGAGAACCACGCGCAGAGTAGAAATCCCTTCGTCAACGGTCTCACTCTCTCACTAATAATCAACACGTTATCAATATACACCAGGACTTTACCAGATCCAATGAGGTGCTGTAGGGTTTTCGTGATGATACGTTGGTATACTACCGGGGCATTCGCAAGACCATACGGCCATTTTTAAATATTCGTACTGCGAGTCTGGCATTACGAAACCCGTCAGTGGTCCCTTTCCAACTGGAATCTGGTGATATCCCGTGGCCATATCGAGACTACTAAAAAAATTAGCGCGTCTCAATCGATCGATGTGGTCATCGTGGACTTAGACTCCTTTTCTAAAAGATCTTTGATGATTTCCCGCTTGCGACAGCCGATATGGCCTATAATGCACTGCCGTGTTGTTGTTAAGCCTGATTGCCATACTTCCGGTATTTACAGTTGAAACAGCTGTACCACTTATGAAATGTGACGAAAATTCCTTGATCAAAGCAAGAAGTTTACTCAAATCATCTCAAGTTCTGTATTTATCAGAAGCTGTCCATCAGACTCAACCACCGATATTTACATTTTCCCGATTATCTGCTTTTCGAGTTAGATATTGCCTTTCCCGAGTACGCGTGTAAACAATGCCCTCGCGGTTAAGCACATCAGTTCCCACTATTACCGGTGTACTCATATTCGCGGCATCTACAACAAACATATCTATTTCATATCTATCTATACCTACTTTCAGAAATCCAAAAAAAACCCCTGTGTGTATCCTTACCTCTGGCAGTGCTAAAGCTCGCCTTCACACCTTATGTACAGAGACCACAGCATTCTCTCGTCAGTCGGCTGTCAGCAAGGCGACCCCCTCGGCCTGGCCATTTTTAGCCTAGCAATTCATCCTATAATCTCGACTCTAAAATCTAAATTCAATATCTGGTACCTCGATGACGGAACCCTCGTAGGTGAAGCGAATACGGTCCTTTCGGATCTGTCATCCTTAATTTCAAAATTTAAAGCAATTGACCTAGATATAAACATGAGTAAATTCGAACTATACATACGAGTAAGTCCAGACAATAGCAACAGATCTCAAATTGCTCTAGATTTTGTCAATTTATGTTTGGGCATAAAGATCTCAACTGGGAAATTGCTTCACCTCCTAGGTGCCCCTATCTTCGAGGAGTCCTACCCTGACTTCATCGAAAAACAGTTACATAGTCTTTCACAACATTCGGACCGGTTGCTCAAAATTTGTTCCCATATGGCCTTTTTCATCATTCGTTTCTGCCTTTTCGCCCCAAAGTTGACATACGCAATTAGAGGTTTACTATTGGAAGGCATAAAATCATTAATACTAATATGGTTACGCATAATTGCTTTTCGCCGAAAATGAGATGTGCATAAGCCTCATTACGCATAATTTTTTACGCATAACATTAAAAAGCATAAATACAGACAGCATAACCGTCATGAAGACTAATAACAGAAAGCATAAGCATAAATAGGCATAATAATCAATTGGCATCATATCAAAATGCATAACGCTATTATCCTATTAAAAGTTGCACTACGAGACAAGGTTAGTATAGTGTGTATATAATTATATTTAGGAACTAAAGCGAGGTCGACGGAGGTCCGCTTCGCAGACCCCCTATTCCGCGCTGCTTAGGCCCGGTTCAGACTAGAGGTGTGCGCCGCGCCGCCGCCGCCGACAATTTTTCCACGCCGCCGCCGCCGATGATTTTGACCGGCGTAAAATCGGCGTGGCCAATTTTTTTATGATAAATGATTTTCTTATCCAAATTACAAGTACATACTGAGAAATGTATCGTGTTATATATTTTTGAATAATCATATCTGATTAAACATACATTTAGCTTTTAGTATTTGGCGTTTGTTAGAGTCTGTCAAGCGAGTCGCGCCCCTCGGGTATGGGGCTGATTATATATCTCTCATAAATCATAATATACCATACGAAAAAAAGAGATGGATATAATAAATCAGCCCCCTCCTAGGTGACACGATGCGTTTGACAAACTCTATGTGCGCGTGTTACTTATACAATATCTTTATGATTTATACTACTTACTGTTAATAAGTACAGCTCTTTTAGTATTTGGCGTTTATTATGTGCACGTGTTATTTTTACAACATCTTTATGCTACTACTGTTAATGAATGCAGTGCAGCTTCAAATGCAGCAGCCCTCAACGTCTCAGGCCTCAGAAGCAATGCTTCTAAGCTTAGCTAATAAATACAGTGAAGAGACTTCGACTTGCACATCACCCGTACCAAGTTTCAACAGTATAGCTCTTATAGTTTCGGAAAAAAATGGCTGTGACATACGGACGGACAGACAGACATGACGAATCTATAAGGGTTCCGTTTTTTGCCATTTGGCTACGGAACCCTAAAAAGGGTAGCTCTTGATTATTGGACAAACTGATTCGAACGAGATATATATATGATTCCAATTTCATCAGAATTACCTAAAATTTGCTTGTGATGTGATTTGATTTGACTGATCAAGAATATAGTAGTCTTATTATTGTGATTTAATTATTTTTTTCTATTTAGGTATGTTAAGGATTGTTTGACTGTAAAAGTTTTAATTACATATGTTTCTTTATTCAAATGTTGTTAAAAATACTTTATATTGTTGATTTCATGTGAAACATGCTCTAATTTGATAATAAAAGTTGATTTACAAGGATATTTCGTTTTACTTTTAATCAACCTAGCAAATTTTACTCCACGCCGATTTCACGCCGATTACGGCGCCGCCGCCGGTGAAAATTTTGCCGGACGCCGCCGCCGACAATTTTTTGATCGGCGCACACCTCTAGTTCAGACACGGCGGGAACCGCGCGATTATAGAATCGCGCGGAAATCGCGCGGGTCTTATTTATATGAGTTAGTTAGTAATCGTTCAGACATTAACCGCGCGGTGCTTCTGAGGAATCCAAATGCTTTTAACAGCGGATTCCTGAGGTCGTATGGAGTAAAAAATGTTATATGAACCTATGTCGAAATATGATTTTTAACTTTTTTTATATTTTCATACATAATAAATAGATTACCTTTACTTCACCAGTAAAACAATGCTTTAGAACGAGCTGGCAACGTTTGTTATTGTTATCTCTTTTCACTAAAAGGGGAGTCGATGTCATAAAGAAATTTTCTTGTTGGACAATGTTTTTTTCAAAACAGGCTTTACTTAAATATGCGATCTAAACTCCTTACTCATGAATCTTATGATTTATCTAATGGCTGCTCTACACGCTCTTTTAATAACTTTGCTATTAAACTCCATGGATTATGATTATGGCCACTAAGAAATACCCTTCGACTCGCTTCTATTATAACTACTTTTGACAATGACTCCAGTCATATGACAAGTCATTGTTGTGATTGATTTTAACGGTGTTACGTATTTAATCTCATTATTACAAATAATAATTACATTAGCCATCGAATAAATTGCGGTGTCTAGCTCACGCAGTCAACCTTTATAACAGCTGAAGAAAAATATGTTTTTGAGTACTCCACGGTGCAAAATATCACAAGGGTGGTGTAAAAACTGAAAAAGATTTTGCGGATTCTAGTTCAGATCGGAATATTTTGGAAGAAGTCATGCTGCCCACTGTGCGAAACTTCTATCCGCAAGATGAGGTGTCTCAATTTTATTTCGTCCATGATAACTGCTCTAATACACAAGGCAGCAACTGTAACAAATTGTTTTGGGCCTAATGTGTCAAATGTGGCAAAACGCAAATGAGAGGTCACGGGCTGCTCTAACAACATTGCCAACAAGTTTGGGAGTCATTGAAGACGTCAGACATTTGCACGGAGTAAGTTGGGTCATTGCAGACGCGACTTCTAAAAGTGATCAAAAGCGATGTGATGCATTTACTCGTTATTAAAGTTAAAGTTATTGTATTTCAATTCAATTGTTATTCTAGTTATTAAAGCATTTGCATAGTTAACGAAGATTTTTATTTTGTTTGTGTTACCTAATCCTGCCTGGGTTTAGTAAAATATTTGAAGACTGGTTTGGCCTAATGGGTAGTAAGTAACCCTGCATATGAAGCCGATGGTCCTAAGTTCGAATGCTAGAATAGAAAGGGCATTTATTTGTGTGATTAGGAATCAAATTGGTTGACTGTACACTCCTGTTATCTTACATAAAAGCTTCATGGACAAGAGTAACACATTTTATGAAATAAAGTAATAGAATGACAATTTCGCAAGTTTTTAATACATTTGAAATACAACCAAGTATTATTTGAAATAAAAAATATCGTCGGGGATAGTGCAATACCGCGTAAATAACAGCTGTCGATAAAGTTCGCATTTCAATAAATTACTTAACATTTGTTTGAATATTGATTCGTATCTACACTTGTTACTTACGCGGTATTGCATTATCCCCGACGATATGTCACATCCTTCAAGGTAAAAAATTTTCAAAGTGAGATCCGTCTTTTTCAATGCACAAATTTAACCGTGTGCGCATTTGGCTGTTTAATTGAGCAGGCCAATTTTTCAAGTCCTGCACGGCTTCCGTGATTCTGTGCATCAATTCTTCTCTTGTATTAATTGGTTTTGAGTATACCATATTTTTTAACGTACCCCATAGATAAAAATCTAAAGGAGTTAGATCTGGAGATCTTGGAGGCCACTGTATTGTTTGAGACCCTCGACCGATCCAACGATCTGGAAACTCTTGGCCTAGGTAATCCCGAACAATGCGACCATAGTGAGGTGGAGCTCCGCTCCGTCGTGTTGGTACCACATTGAACGTCGAGTTTCCAGATCGATGTCTTCGAGGAGGATGTTCAGATCTTCTCGCAGAAAGTTTAGGTAGCCTTGCGAAGTCAATCGAGCAGGCAATTCTACCGGTCCTATCAATTTGTCATCAATAATGCCTGCCCACAAATTGATAGAAAATTGGTGTTGGTGCGAGGATTCCCAGACTGCGTGCGTGTTTTCTTCGGTCCACATATGGAAATTATGAGAATTAAATATTCCCTTCCTCGTAAATTGGGCTTCATCAGTCCATAAAATCTTTTTAAGGAAATTAGGTTCCTGAACCAGTTTTTCGTTTATTCTCTGACAATACACAATCCTTGAAAATCCATCATTATCGAGGAGGCCCTGAACTTTCCTGTAGTGGAAAGGATGGAGACCGTACCTTTTGAAACATCCCCACACGGCCATCTTACTAACTCCGCACATCATGCCTACACGCGGGTTGACAGCGTAGGATCTTCAGTAATTAAATTCAGCACCCTGTCTTCATTTGCGGCATTCATTTCCACAGCTCGCTCGGAATTATTTGGACGAATTCCTCTTTCCCTTAGCTGTCAAACAAATCCGCAAACGTAGAATGATATGGCACTCGCCGATTGGGGAATCTTCTTCGGTACTCGTCAGCGGCCCGCACTGAGTTACCATTGCACAGACCATATGTAAAAATAATATCTGCGACGTGGTCTGGCGGGAAGGTATTTGGCATTGTAAGTGCAAACAAATATTTAGTTTTTCAATTAAAAAATCACAGTCGCCGCTAATTTGCAGCTAACGATCTTAAGTTGCAATGGAAATATTAGATTCTACAAAATTTCTCGATTCTTAACAGTTTTGGAAAAATATTATCATAAAACTGACAATGATAATGACAGGAACGTATTTGAATAGTCAACGTCAGTTAGAGATAATGTGACGGTCTCGCAACATTGCAATGATAAAGATGAGTTACACTGGAGATGTTTTAAAACAAAAAATGCTAATATCTCGAAAACTAAGCAGAATTCGGCTTGCTTTATACAACATTTTATTTTCTACACATACTCAGGAATGCGCTGCTGAAGTTATTTGGATTCCTCAGAAGCACCGTGTATATTACATATTTCTTGTCCTGTCGGTTTGTAAAATTTATCTAGCTGGGCTGTACATTTTGTGGAAGGCAAGTGTGTGTGTTAACGCGGCGGCCGCCTCGCGCGACAAATGTTTGGTATAGCCTAGCAAGTGCCGATCCGCCCCAGTGATAGTTGCGTCAAAAACTGCTTTCATTAGGCAATAATGAGCATACGTCATATATTTGCATTATTAAACGTCACAGCATTGGAATAAGACAACAAGGTATGGCACTCCAGCGGTTCACTAATGTTTGACCAAAAAATGTTTGACAAATGATCATTTGACCAAACAACGTTTCAACAAATTTCATTAGGCAAACGAGATATTTGACAAAAGTATCATATTACAAAAAGTCACTTAGCAAATGATTATTTTACAAACACTACACTTGACAAATGTGTTAAATAACAAAATATCATTTAACAAAATGTTATTTCATAAAAAGTACTTTTTTTTCAAACATTATGATTTAGTCTGTAATCTGTAGTTGGGTAATTTATTCCGCTACTATCTTAGAATCTATCCACTATGCTCTACAATCTGTATCTACTAATAGAGCAAATTGTACATTTTCCTCAAGTTTGCTCTACGAGTTTTACGGATAGAGCAAATTGAACTTTTTTTTTTGTTCTGGCGCCTCGCCGACCGTTGCCGCGGTACGCTCGCTTCGCTCGCTCGGCTCGCGCGCTGTTGTGGTCCCAGTTCTAACATAACCTAACCCATTAATGAATCTATCCACTATGCTCTACGATCTAAACTAGTAAAAATAGAAGAGCAAATTGGTGAAAAAAAGTAAGATTTGCTCTAAAAAAAACAAACGAACTCAACTCACACTCAAGTGTCAAATAATACATTAAACCAGACGTTTTTAGACTAAGAGTAGTTTTGTCTAATAACTCAGTTGCTAAATGATCATTTTGTCAAATGATTATTTGTAAAATGTAAATTTAACATCTGATCAATTGGTGAAGTGAGTCATTTGTAAAATGACTTGTTGTAAAATGATCAATTGGCGAAACGTTTTTTTGTAAAACGTTGTTTGTAAAATGACTTTTGGTCAAACGATAGGACACCCACTCCAGCAAGTCAGCCTATCTACGTCACTGATTAGTTGCCGCTTTAACATACGAGTAGATTAACTATTCCTTACTCTAAGCGCTTTAAGGTAACAAAATATTGGCTACACAGAAACGGATTGACAGAACCAATCATAGCGTGAGTCTCGCCTGTCATTTCGGAGTGCCATTTCCATGCCTTTAATAAAAGGCATTACAATTTGACTACTTACATCTAATTTAGATGATCTAACTTCTATTAACAGTCGCTTTTCGAACTAACTGCAACAGTGCCGCGGCGGCGTCTGACAGCGGCGCATTGCAGTGCCCGCTCTAGCTTGCTCGTTCACTTCTGTAAAGTAGTGCGGTAAGATGTGAATATTAGAATATTCACATAGAGGTCGCTAAGGTGTAAAACCTATCAAATAAACAATGCAAAGATTCGACACACAAACCATAAGGAAAATTTCGAAAGGTTGGTTGGAGTTCGGGTAGCGAAGTGGTTAACGCGCTGGACCGGCAATCCAGAGGTACCGGGTTCTATTCCCGGTCTCGTCCCCCAGGTAACTCATTTCAATTTGTCTTTGAGCTTTGATATCTTTGTATCAGTAGCGAAATATTTTTCTCAATTCAATATTTTTTTTAACTTAATGGCTACTGCCAGCGTCAAGAATATTTTTCTCAACTGATACAGCAAATAAGTGTCGTTTGACACATTTTACGTTGAAATTATTATTGCCATGTAAAAAGCTTTGAATAATTCTCAGTCTATAAATAAAATAAATAATAAATAAATATTAATGGACCGCGTTCGTTGGTTGATTATAATTTCATTATTTGATCAAATTGGAAGATTTAGCAGATACATGACGTGTTTATTTATAAATACATATTATATTACGAGATTTTGTTTATAAATTGATTAATATTTTTACTCGTAAAACACCAAACAGAATAAATGCAAAAGAAAATAACAATTACAATATGAACTCGATATTTTTAAGGTACGTTTCGAAACTTTCGAATATGCATCTATGATAAATGGTGAAATTATAAATTATTATTATATTTACAATAAGTAATAAGTTGAAAAATCTAATTTTATTTGAGCAATAATCTATTGTTTTAAAAGGCACAATAATTTTAATATTCGGTCATTAAATAAAAATATAATAAAGAAAAAAAATACGATGCAATTAAAACTTTTTCGGGTGTTTTTAATGATTTTTTTGGTATAACGCGTATCCGAACTGTTCTTAATCGAGGTCGGATTCGAAAATCGAATTTCAAATTGATAAGTTTCTGTCCCTCTCTTTTATATACATATGAAAGAAACAGAGTGCATCGAGATTCAAATGATTAGAATTTTATAATTAACCTTTGGCTGAAGTGTTACAACCAAGGAATATAATAAGGTTACAACTGTGTTATTATTTTATTCGTACAACCCCAACACCTACCCATATATGAAGCTAGGCGTTACGGGACAACCCTACTATAGATCTATAATTACTAAATGAATAAGCCAAATTAATAAATTAGTTCGACTTCATATTTTAACCTTCAAAATGAATTAAGGGGAACTAGGCATTACTGATTTTTATTTAGAGTGAAGTTCAATATTTTATGAATACTTAGTTAAATAGCTGTTGAGTACAGGTCTCAACAGGGCGGCTTCTTCGGCTCAGCTCGCAGTGGACTGTATACGTTGATGTTCGTGGATCTTCCTGTAACAGCTTGTTCGGTTCAGGTTCGGTTCGGTTCTGTTCGGTTCTGGATCAGGTTCGGTTCGGTTCATGACGAAAACGGGCCGCGACGTAGTCCAAACGTATGGACGTAAACGCGACGTAGATCGGGCCGCGACGTAGTACCCACGTAAGAGACGTAGTGTACACGTAAACGCGACGTAGTTCGGACGCGGGGTACGGACGCGTGATGCACGGGGCGCGACGTAGACCGCAACGTAGATCTGCCGTAGATTCGACGTAGGCGCAACGTAGACCGACGTAAACGCGACGTGAATGTGGTACGGCGTAGCGATGGACGCGTCCAAGTATTCGGAGCTCAACTGACGGACAGGACCTCGACGAATAGCTTGGACCGACGTGCAGGCTGGAGCTCTTGAAAACTGTAGGTAGGCAGGATCTTGAAGTGAATAATAAGACTGGTTCTTCGGTAGTGCATACATTTATTTTTCGTTCACTTATTATATAACATTTTAGGTTCGGTTCGCCAGACATAACTCCCGTAAGCAACATATTCTTATTGGGAACCAATTAGAGTCGAGGGAGCGTTCATTTCCCCTCGGGAACGCCCCTTTCGGTCAAGTGTGTTCAGTTTTAATTTGCAATGTTCCAAAACCTGCTCCTCGCTCTGATTGGTTCTTCAGTTTCAGGCTCTGGACAATAACGGCCGTTTTCTGGCTTATCAATTAACATATCTCGGCTAATTATAGTCCGATTAACATTACACGTGTCCCGTTCGACGGGGCTCAGTAAGGGCTCTTAGGTTCTATCTGAACCTTAGGGTTCAAGTAACAGGGTTCAACTATACATTGTGTATAGTGGGTAACTTTCGTTAATGTGAATCTTGCAGGATTGTTCCTGTCGATTCTTATGTACATTTGCTTACGGTAGGGGTTCAATTTATGTGATTTCGTAACAGGGGGTTCGGGTCTACTCTTATATACTAAGGGTTTGTTTGTCCCTTATGTATTTGAGGCGGTAGATGGCCTTATGTAACCGGATCATAAAACTTTTACGTTTTACGTTATAAACCAGTACCTTATGGACCGTGGGTGCAACTGATTTGCAGGTAGGATCGGATGATTTATGTTAGGGTTCTTATTGCATCTTTTATGTGCTTTGTATTAAGTATATAAGGATCATTTCGGTAGCTTTTATGTACCTTACTTATGTACTAGAGGTTCTTATGACAGCTTTTATGTGTCTAACTTATAACTATGAGATCATTTACAATATATTAATCAGTCTTATTCTAACTTAACCTAGTACATAATCGTCGTCACGGCGTTACATGGGTTCGCTGTCGGCGTGGTTGCTGCAGCAACTATTTCACTTGAACATTGTCTTAAAACCTCCTATAAATAAAAATCAGTAGCAATGCTGGATAAGTTATTATAATGTGAGATAAAATGAATTTTAAAACACCATGAACAATTAAAACATTTATTTAATAAGTGAACCAATGACCCAGAATGCAAAATCACGTTTACTTTTACACAAGGAAATAGAAACTAATAATCCTGTAAATTTTTAATGATAACCATAATAAAACCGTTACAGCATAACGTGAACATGAGTGTACTTACTATTCTTTATTACATAAATCTCACAAGTACTTAACCGTTAAATTAAAAAAAACAACTACAATAGCCATGAAATTATAACTATAAAACTGTGCATACTATTATTGTAACACAAGAATAGCGAAAGTATTATTTTTAAGGAATCGTTAATTATTTAGTTGAGAAGAAATTATCACTCCAAGATGGCTGTTCAAAAGCAAAAACTATAATACCAATTTACTTGTAAGTTAAGCGTATATAGAACTAGAATCAAATGATTTGAACTGTTAATTTACTTATCTAACATTATTTATTACAAAGAACACTAAAGCAAACTTTTAATGCCATAAGAATAAGCAAGAAAACTATAAGCCTCAGAACAAAGGGATAGCTAACTCTTATACGATTATAAGTACTTATCTTTTTTAAAACCCGCACAATCACTTCGCACTATTCACTGAGTTACTCGTAAGGCAGCTAAACACGTAATGACCACGGCGCCTCGTGCCCCTCACACCAGGCCTCGATCAACCGCCATCATCCAAAACGGTTGACCGACGCTCGACAAATCATGATCCAACTAAGACGAGCGGACGACGCTGATTGGCCGGTTTTGGCGGGAACAACCGCGCCATCTTCGCTTCAGTAGAACGCCCTCTTGCGGTCACGGTGATAGTCAAAACCATTTGATGATTGGGAAAATGACGTCATTCTACCGCCGTGACCGCCACGCCATCTCTGAGCAGTCATTATTCACAGAAGAATGACAATTCGTGGTCAGATATTAAAAAAAATTAAAGGCTACTTTCTACTCACGCTCGAAACAAAATCGCATTTTGTTCACTGTTATTTGACAGCAGAATCGCCATTTTTGAGCTGGTGAGGTGAAAACTTATATTTTCACACAAGTTTTCTTTTCTCCCTGAATGCTAGTTGTATCCATGCACAATACCCGACATTCTTTAAGTTTTGCACGCCTTTTCACACTCTTTTTTTCATTTAAAAACACAAATACATATTAATATTTTTGTTCTTCGCCAAAAGCCAAGGGTCTGACACGCTTTGATAGATAAAGATAAGTCTTATTGCGATTCCTAAAAGAAGAAATAGAAAAGAGTGACATGTTTTGTCTTTATCAGCGACCGAGCATTTTTGGAGATTACTCCTTAAGAATTGATTTTCATATATAAGCCCGGGGTATGAAAAATATGGGGTATAAAATCGAACGTATCTGCCGTGCTAATTTAAAAAGTCGTATCTCAGTATACGATCGGGGTAAAAATACGACTTCTTAATTTAGCAGGTTATGCGTTAAGCGTTATAGACTAAGATCCCGATATAAAATGACCTTCACCGAGATGTTTATTTGATGAAATGTCTTCTTTTTTTTATACTACTAGCGCCACCGTATATGAACTAAGTGACAGCGGGCTATTTTGGCGGGGTTTTCAAATATGCCATATTGAAAGTTTGTTTTTCTAACTTTTCTATTTTATGCATGCATATTCAGGTTTAATCCTGCAAATCATTTGTCAACCACTTCCCGGTATACGATTGAGCTGAAATTTAATAGTTTTATAAAAAATACAACACAATGAATTACTTTTAAATGACCTTTATTCATTGTATATCCAAACAGGGACTATAATTTACAAAATGTCTTTAAAAAGTTTACTACATAGGTGCACTATTATTGCATTGTTGGAGTTTACTCCTTAAGAATCGATTTTCATATATAAGCCCGGGGTATGAAAAATATGGGGTATAAAATCGAACGTATCTGCCGTGCTAATTTAAAAAGTCGTATCTCAGTATACGATCGGGGTAAAAATACGACTTCTTAATTTAGCAGGTTATGCGTTAAGCGTTATAGACTAAGATCCCGATATAGAATAACCTTCACAGAGATGTTTATTTGATGAAATGTATTTTATATTTAATTTAATATGTCAATAAATATATTGCATATGGGTTGCCTAACAAATTTTAGTCCAGGGTATGTTTAATTAATAATTAAAAAAAAATGTTTTAAACATTTCACCGGTTTGATTAATATTAGATAAATTCTATACAAATCGAAAGTATGAAGCCCATATAATATGCAAACCTTAGGTTGCCTATTCTTTTCCCGTCACAACTATTGGGTAGCCAGGTATAAACAGGTAAATCTATACCTACTAGCATTTTGCAAAGGTCTGATTATTGAATTAAAATTAAATAAGATTAAAGATTATTTAATTATGAATTTATCTAATAATCAAATCGGTGAAATGTAAAAAAAGAAATGAATTTTAAACTAAACATACCCTGGACTAAAATTTGTTAGGCAACCCATATGCAATATATTTATTGACATATTAAACTAAATATAAAAGGCTTGGGTTTAAACGCCTACCAAATATGATTAAACTCCTACCAAATATATTGATAAATTACTACCAATAAATTCTTAATGCTCACCAAAACGGATGAATGCTCACCAAATAGTGTACCCCAAACTATTCTATAAATAAAGCAAATAATTCTTTTTCTTACATCCTATAAAAATATATGCACACCTAAAAAGTTAATTTCAGACCAAATAATCTAAATTACTGTTAAATGGATGTCACCAATATTTTATATTATTACTTCCATTTTAGTCATTTTTGCTGAGGCAAAAAACTAAATGCTTACCAAAATGGCTTTTTTCACCAAAATTTCAAATTGGTGCTAGGCGGCTAAAACTCGGTATCGGGGGGCTCTCGGGGCTCAAAAATATGAATCTGAAATCTTGTCCGAAAATTCGGTCAAATTCGGAAAATATCGAAACAAAAAACGATTCAAAATTTCAAATTGGTGCTAGGCGGCTAAAACTCGGTATCGGGGGGCTCTCGGGGCTCAAAAATATGGATCTGAAATCTTGTCCGAAAATTCGGTCAAATTCGGAAAATATCGAAAAAAAAAACGATTTGTATGGAGAAAATTTCAAATTGATATAGCATAGCTAATAATACCTCTAATAATGACTACCGCACATTATGGAGCGTTTTTTAGGGATATAAAAAAAAAACTAACCTAACCTAACCCGGCCGAGTCGGATCTGCTCTGAAGGGTGATCAGGATTAGATGGTTACCTAGCTGAAACCGGTCATTCTCCAGATTTGGGTTCTAATTCTAATTAACGCGTCGCTTTTTTTCTACTTACTCTTCAATCATTTTTATCTGAAATATAGTAACATATCGATCATTGAAACTTAAGTGTGGATAGGGCACTTTATAATTATTAAAGGTTCATTACTTATAAGCAAATTAAAATTTATATGACGCGTGAATTAGAAAAACGTCGTGTTAATTAGATTTTTTGACTTTTTGTATGACGCGTTAATTAGGATAGCGACGCGTTAATTATACAAATTCAGTTATATTTTTTTAAATTAAAATAAAAACGTTTTGTATAATAATATATGACTGATACGGTGACAGTTATATGATATAAGCTATGTTTTAAATAATATGAAAGTACATAAGTACTCAAGAAACAAGCACACCGGCCGTTAGTTACTAGGTAGGTCAGGTATGCAATTACGTATGTAAATTGAATTATTATGATAAGTTATAATAAATAATTTATACATGTACCCGTCCTCGCTACGCTTACTATATTATCTCTTCCTTCTCCTTGCGTCGGTTGCCTCATTGCTGAGGGTCGTGTTCATTCCCGGATGATGCGGCGCCATCTGTTGCTGTCAGTAACCGTGTGTAGAGCATCGTGTACTGTAGTGCCAAGGGTTATGAGAATCTGGTCTATCCAGCGTGTCGTGCTCCTGCCTCTTGGTCGCTTGCCTTCAACTTTTCCAGTGATTGTCGTTTTTCCAGGTTATCACTGTCTTTCCTGGCAATGCGATCAAAGTACTCCAGAACCCTGCGAAGATAGGTCGTCGACAGTTTAGTTCGGATCTTGAGTTGGGCTAAGATCGGTGCGTTGGCGTGGCGTGCTGTCCATGGTATGCGCAGGATTCTTCTCCAGCAGAAAGCATCAATTCGATCACGGTCCACTTTCTTCAGTGTCCATGTTTTTGAGCCGTATGAAAATATGGAGAACACCATAGTTCGGACTAAGGTAGTCTTAGTGTTGGCGGAGATGTTCCTGCCCTTCCGTACATTATTAAGCTGCGACATTGCGCCCTTGGCCATCCCAGCGCGAATTCTGCGAACTTCCGTCTTACATGAACCATTATTGCTAATGTTAGAACCCAGGTTCTCCGTGATTTCGAAGTTAAGCGTTTCACTGAGTTCTACCTTGCCTGTACGATCAATAATCATGAATTTGGTCTTGGATCTGTTGATTGAGAGTCCGAATTCTTCACTAAAGCGCGCCATCCTGTTCAATAAACTGCCCATCTTATGCTTTCGCTAGCTGCTAGGAGGGTCGTGTCATCGGCGTATCGCAAGACTTTACGTCCCCCAACAGTAATGCTACCATCCCAGCCGTCCTCCTTATGATGTATTCGCCGTATATATTGAACAGGATAGGTGAAAGAATGCAACCTTGTCTTACACCCTTTTGGAAACTGAAGGGATTGTATGACGTCTTATCTATTCTCACTGGTCCTTGGCTGTTGTAGTAAAGTGGCTGTAGTGTAGTAGTGCAGTGAGGAGGCAAGGAACACCCAAATTGGTCAAAATATCCCATAGACAGTCCCAGTCGACAGTCAAAAGCCTTGATATAGTCGATAAAGCACATGATGAAAGGTGTATTGAACTCGTAGCACTTCTGTACGATTTGCCTCACGTTCAGTATTTTCTCGTTCGTGCCTTTTCCCTTCTCAAAACCCGCTTGTTTTTGTGCGATCTGCCAGTCTAGATAGTGACGAAGTCTGTTGTTTATCATGTGGAGCAAAACTGAGTCAGAGCAAGTGTACGGTAGTTGTCGCATTTTTTCGATGAACCTTTTTTGTGGAACGGGATGATGACGGATTGGGTCCAGACTTTTGGCCATCTGCCGTTTTGCCACAAGTGGTGGCAGATCTTGTGCAAGATATGGCTGCTTTTATCACCCAGAGCTTTGAAAACCTCGGAAGTAATGTCGTCTTGTCCTGGAGCTGTTTTAATTTTAAGGCGATCGATTGCTGCTATTATCTCTGATTTGAAGATGTTGGGCTTCAAGTTCAGAACCCAGAACTTGGATTTGGACTTTTGTCTCAGCAGGCGAACTTTCTTGAACAGATCCGGGGTTGTAATTTAAGTGGATGCGACTCGACTTCTTGGCATATGCTCGTTCTTGTCTCTGCGGCGTTCCCTTTGAATTGCTTTAGGTACATAGTTTCGAGTATTCCCTTTTCACCTTGGGGTCTTGACGGGCATTAATTTTAATTTCTTTCCGGCGCTGAATTAGGTTCCACGTTTCCTCAGTGATCCATGTGGACCTTCCACAGTCCCTTCCTCTCTTAGATACGATATCCTCAAAATATTCATTTATTACCTGGACTCAGCATCACCTGTCCGCGGTGGATCTAAATTCATGAGCGTCGCTTCCGTCAGATTCTGGAAATGGGATCGCTCTATTGGATTCTAAGTTCTGGGTTTAGGTCGCGCGTTACGGTAAACGGCTTTGAGACGAATGGCGAAGGAGGTAACCAGTAACCGCATTCAGCTCAAGGGAAGGTTTTCACATTTTTGACAGATGACTTCCAGCGCTTGTCTACCAGTATGTATTCTATCTGATTCCTAAAACAACCCAGGTTCCAGGAGACTTCCAAGTGTAGAGTCATCTTTTGTGATGGTGAAAGAGTGTTAAAGTAATGGTCAGACACAAAACACAGAACTCTGCAAGCCTCTGACCTCGTGCGTTCCTAGAGTCTAGACCATATTTTCCAATGGTGTCTAGGATTTCATGGACTATTTCTGAGCTTCCTGTTTTAGCATTCCAGGCTCCCAATACCATTGCGATTTGCCGGCTTGGTATGCCGTCTAGAGTTTCCTCTAGTTGATATCCTCTTCCGTGGACTGTGTTGTAAACTTGCACGATGTTGAGAAGACATAAATTGGTGTTCAGCTTCATTGTTATTATTCTATCAGACACAGGGTTATATCCAAGTACGAAATGTTGTTCATGCCTGATGGTGCTAATATATTGCAAAACCGCTTCGGCTAGAATTTTCCAGCGCTGAGAAATACAGCTTGCTACCTGATGAGGTTTTAAAATGACCCCACGAAGATGTGGCTATATATTATAGGTACTATACAAATCTTCTAGAAAAAAAAACCAACCTGATGATTAGAACCGCATGGATGGTTAAATTCTAATTAACGCGTTCGTTTTTGATGCGTGAATTAGACTTGTGAATTAGGGATTCTTGAAAAATACAAAATAACTTTTTATAGGTACATGTAATAATCTACAGAATCTAGTATCTATTAAATAATGCGGCCTTTAATGTGCACTAAAATTCTCTGCGCGATAGAGTTACTGGTTGATTTTTAAAACGTGAACGTGTGAATTAGAAATTTCGTGAGCCAAAACGCGTGAATTAGATACTTACAGTCATAGTCCGCAACCCGTACACAGCTGACACAACCATCCCACACGGGACTCTGGGCACGACTGACCGCTTCACCGAAATGCGTTAGTGAGATCCGTACCTACTTTCAGAGAAGTTGTGTAATCACAACCGACCGCGACGCGTCAATTATTATACGTTTCGAGACAAAGTTACTATAATTGATATCTTTGTGATATATTATTTGTATTGACTAGGTTTTTTTTGTCGGATAAAACATGTATTCTTTTGTTTAATAATCTTGCTTACATTGTTTTTTCTTCATGTATATCACCAGGAGAAATTGGTATGTAAGTAATTTGGGTAGTGGGACGCGACGTGTCAATTAGGAGAATAGGACTAAAAGTTTTTTTTCCTACCCGAAGGGTTTGAAATATGCTCTTGAAAATTCATGTACAGCTCAATACGAATACCTGCTACGATCAAAAAATATAAGATATAATTAAATCAATAATTTTATATTTTTAAACAGCGAAGACAAGCAAAAATGTACGTCTGGAGAATGACCGAATTACACTAATTTATGAAAACAATATTTGGTGAGCAAAACATCCATTTTGGTGAGCAAAACATCCATTTTGGGAAGCAAAAAGATATTTTTTGGTAATCATTTTGATGTTTTATGAAAACAATATTTGGTGAGCAAAAAATCCATTTTGGGAAGCAAAAAGATATTCTGACTCAACATAAAATTATTCTGGTGTAATGTATATCGATTTTGGTATACAAAATGATTTAATTTGGGGAGCACTGTATAGAGTGAATTTATATTAAATGGAGGCAATTCAATTTATTTGGTATTTAGTTTTGGGGGCATAAAAGCCATTTTGGTGAGCATTTAAATTGTACCCAATATAAAATACATTTCATCAAATAAACATCTCGGTGAAGGTAATTTTATATCGGGATCATAGTCTATAACGCTTAACGCATAACCTGCTAAATTAAGAAGTCGTATTTTTACCCCGATCGTATACTGAGATACGACTTTTTAAATTAGCACGGCAGATACGTTCCATAAATATAAGTATTGCGATTGCGATACTACGGTAGAAAGGTCGTATCTTTGTATGGATTTCATAGTAAGATACGGTTTTTTTTCCGTAGCACTGCAGACTGTAGTAACTAAACTAGCCGCTGGAGGGCGCTTTACATCACGCTTCCTTATTTAGTTACTACTCATAATCTCTCCAATTTGTTAAAAATGAATCGGAAGTAAATTTTCCTTCTAAAATATTGTAATTTTGCTGGATTCTTGTGAAGACCAGTCGTGCCCAAAATGTAGCTCTGAAATAGGAAATTACATTTTATCAAGTCTACATATCCACATTAATTGAGACCTGCTTGAACAAAATGGACAATAGACATGAACAGAAATATAATGTTAAAATACTATGCACTAAGCTCAGAACAAGTTTGGTCAATGCAGGCCTAAATATCTCTAGCAGTGTTAAAATATTACCTTATGAATAATACCTATAAATACTTGAATTACTCGTAAAAAACATTTTGTCTACAGTTGTTGGGTAAGAAGTAAGAAGTATCCTATCACCATGTTTGGATGCTATCTGGGATTAAAATCCGTGCAGCCGTTTTTGTGTGATGAGAGGTTAAAGATATTTAAAACAAACAAACAGAACCTGTGATTTAATAACATACAATAACCGTATTTCTAGGCAAGGTAACCTAACTAAATGTACCTGAAACACGTCTAAAACAAATAGCTGGTAGTTCTCATTTCATGTGTATTAAAATATACAACAAAATTCCGAGACATATATAAGAGACCTGAAATAAAATAGTCTTACCGTAAAATTATTATTCCCGCTCTAGGAAAATGAACTGAATCGTCTTCAGCAGAGGTTGTGCCGCGTTAAGCACATTTTCTTTATGCATTAAAGCTTTATGCAGCAAATAAATCGCGAAAAAATTTGAAATTGGCCGTTTGTTGACGTAAATTAAAATAACAGGTTGACAGCCATCAGTTTTTTTTGTCGAGACTTTATGGCTTAGGTACAGCCAGCACGCGGTGGCGACCTGCTGTCACTATGACAATTCCGCCGCGTGTGTCTGAGGGAATGTTAGGATAGTCATACATTACAACTGACCGCCACCGCGTGCCGTCCCTTTCAGTCACACGGTGTATAACAGAAGACTGAAAGGGACGGCACGATACGAAGTTCGAAGTAAAAAAGATGCAGTTTTCGTTCACAAACTTAAACAATCATACGTTTCGAAAACGTACTACTCCTTGAACGAATATTCAGAAGATAGGCCTATGGGTAAAAAAAATATGTAACATTATTATGAGTTTTGCTGTATATTATACTCGTATATTAATATTATGTAAGTGCCTACCTTCTCGTTCTTGTTTGCAGCGCCCAACAGGGTACATAATGTAATACTTAAACAATTTACTTCCACCTGTAAAATACCATTATGTGCAATAAACGGATTGAGTATATTATTATATTTTATAATCGATCTTAAGGCCAGGCGCGCACCACGATTTTATTCGCGCGATAATTTTGTCGCAGAAATGCAAGATATCGGTTTATTTATATGAGAGTGCGCGCACCACGATTTTCATAAACCCATAAGCGCTTATTTCTGCGACAAAATTATCGCGCGACTAAAAAAAAATAATTCTAAATTTCAAAAAACGTGGTGTGCGCCTGGCCTGAAAAGTAAACTCCAGTCGTGCGTCGGAGCTGACATACACTTTTTTTCATGGTCGGGTTATTGGCACACTTCAAATTCGAAGCAAAACAATCAGGTAGTATCAAAAGCGGTATAGAAATAGAAGATGTGTGTATTAAATTATTATTATTACCAGATAATTGACATATTAACGGATGTGGAGTGTTTGTGTGTAGCCTCAAAAATGGTGGGGTGTTCAATGTTTGGCTAGAAAAGCAACAGTTAACGAAAATAAGCGGATTTTACATTTCATGCGTAAGTACAAGTTTTTTGTGTTTTCAACACCTATTTCTTACTCAAATCTCACAAGAATCAAGTTACAAAGTTAAATCATTAGTTATATCCTGAAAAACCTAGATAAAATAGGAAAAATCTGTAAATTATTTTCAAAATAACTCGGAGCATTTTGAAATGTAAATATTGCAAATCGTTCAAATTGCGTAGCATAAATCTAAGATAGAAGCCAGCTAACATAGACGTCTAAATAAATCAGTCGGTTTATAATCCAATTTGGGGATACCTAGATATAAAATAAAAATTACCCCCATATTTGAGGAATCTATAGCAAATTGATATTTTCAGTTCTCCGATTCCGACAGTGAAAGAACCGTGTAAAATTAGGTTTTCGCAACTAGTATTGGTGATATCCTATCTACTTATGTCGTTTACAATTTTTCTATTTAATTTTGCTTTGTTACAGAATGTCCCAATAAGGCGGTGCGTCCATGAACGTGGACTGTCACGATGGATTAAAAGTATCCTGAGTAGAATAGAAGAAAAATAAGAAAAAGGAAGTTTCACCGTATTTTTTAGTACTGGCCAGAAAAATTCTACAGTATTCAAGAGCAAATCAAAAATTTTACTTAGAAACAATTGTCGCGACGGACGCGAAAACCTGACACTCAAATATCCTTTCCCTACAGCAACACTGAACAGCGCCACCTGGAGGGGGCCGTAGGGAGTAAATCAAATCAGTTTCCGTTAAGTAGACTAGTCAGTTCCAATGTGGCGCGAAAGCGTGCAAGTTCTTAAAGTAGTGATAGTGTGATTGAAGGTGAAGAGTCTGAAGCTATCCGGAGTTATCTAAGGCTAAGTGATTTTAATTCTCTTGGTGAAAGCTCACAGTGGTTTATGGATTCTCTGTACAGTTGACTTTGTATTGATTTAGCTTGCCATGGCGGGTGCGCCATGGAGGCTGTTAAAGTTGTTATAGTAAGAAACCATCTCGTTATCATAAGGGCGGAAAGGTACTCCATACGAGATGCGCTACTATCGTACCGCGCAATCTCGCAGAGGCACACGGATATCTGTGTTGAGATGTGGTGGCCCCTAAGTCGACTAGCTTGCCATGGCGGGTGCGCCATGGAGGCTGTTAAAGTTGTTATAGTAAGAAACCATCTCGTTATCATAAGGGCGGAAAGGTACTCCATACGAGATGCGCTACTATCGTACCGCGCAATCTCGCAGAGGCACACGGATATCTGTGTTGAGATGTGGTGGCCCCTAAGTCGACTAGCTCGACATGGCACGCTTTCTCATAGAAGGTAGAGGTACTCCTGTTTCGGACGGCGAATATCTCTAATTACATAAGTTTGAGCTGGACTCCTCCTCCGACCCTGCGAGATGTGTCACCCCAAGTTACCGAGTACAGTAATTATATCAAGTTGAGTGTGAGAGGTTGATTGTGTAGAGAAGCCATGTTCATAGAGCTAATTTTCCCACAGATCGTTATATGCCGGTTACAGCCGCCAAGCTAACGCCCGCGAAGCAGAGTGACGGTTCCTCTGACCCGTAGGAAAAGAATAGGCAGAACACAGGGAACCTCTAACTGGATATGAAAGGTATGCGATGCATTCTGAATATACATATATACGTATGTCACCGTTTCCCCCCTTTATCGGTCTTGTGTATATACCGAAGGCGGCGAGGGGAGAGGCGGTGACAATGGTGGTTAATGTGCTGGGATGAATGATCTTAGGCCCACATTGAGTATAATTCAGCAATGCAATGCATACATTTCCTTATTTAACGTGTTATTAGGATCACTAATCGAGTTAGTCATAGTCTAATGGAGTTATGACACAAAAAATAATAGAAATTTTTGGCCCATAAAATGTCGGTACTTATTAAATTTTCAACGCATAAAATACAAATGCGTAAAACGTAGCCTACCCTCCAATAAACAGTAGCAAACAGCAAATTGAGAAACTTGGACGTGCCTTTGTCCCACGATGAAGTCCTATAGGAACTTCTAGATATAAGATTGAGCTACTATGTAGTCGCGAGTCGCGAAACCTCGGAATGCGTGTATTCCTAATAAAATGTTTTCATACAACATTTAACACGGCATGATTCTTGGCTCGTTTAAATTAGGTAGTTGATGGTGAGAAGTGATTATGTATAAGTAAAAGGATGCCTTAGAGTAAATAAGTAACAAGTAACATTGAAACTAAGGAAAACAACAAGACTCCCACGCACCCACATGAAGAATCGTGTTATCATGTATCATAGCGGATAGTGCCGGTTAACACTTTCGACACCAACAACCCGGTAGCCGGGCGCTCTGCTCGTAATAAGTTTTCGATACATACGGTTTTTCCCGTGTTATCGGCTACGAGCGTAGCCCGTAGTGCTAAGCGGTAGCGAATGTGATTACATTTCATAAACTCACAATAGACTAATTTTATTTCGTAGTTAGATCGATGACTTAATTTCATGTAAAGGACAATATATGAATATTATAAATACTATAAGGAGTATTTATTAAGTTTAAACATTACGTTCCGTTATTCCGTCATTAGGTTCAGTTGACCATAGAAGACCATAGCGGTGTGTTATACCGTATGTGCCCTCACATAGAAAGGGATGGTAAACAACGAGTACCTAATGCACAAACTAGAAAGTAACTAAGAAACCCCGTAAAACAAATGAAATATGTAACGGTAATCGGAATTTTCAAAATCATTTAAAGATTCAAATTATAAATTTCCTAGATGGAAGATAGATTTGAAAATGTCCTTTTCCTGCCCATGTAACGACAACTTTCCTATGAGACTCTTTGATAGCTACGAGATATACTATAGTTAAAGACCTTTACTTTTCTCAAAGGAAATTATGCCTATATTTAATTTAATGACAATTTAGTGCCTATGATCAGTGAACACCGTGCGATACAAAGTTATGATAGGTTGTCCAGTAATTATTTAATATACCAGCAAGATCAACACTGGTACCACAACATTGTTGAATAATGCGACATAACAATAAGTAAGCAAAGTAAATTCTGGGTGAGCAGAGATTTATGTGTACGGTGGAAAACCAAAATTCCCTCATTTACATTTACAAGACTTCGTATATTTAAAAGACATTATAAAGTAAAACGCATAATGTCCTTTGTCTACAATACCGAATTCCTAGTGCCGGATAAACGTTATTAATATATTACATAGTCTCTCAGTTTTCGTACTTATATTAAAGAGTTTACATTCGAGGATTTGCTACGGTAACTGGCTGGAGAGTAGAATAAAGTGCTCCTTTGAAATCCTGTGTTTCTGATCAAATCTAGTACGCTGGTTGAAGGGACAGATTGTTACCGTTACATAATGAGTGTATTCCCATTTCGCTTTGGTTTTTAAAACGTATTTGGGTAATATGGTTTATCGTTTTATTTTGAGCAATTTGTAGATATCTGAGCGTTGTTTCATTAGCACTACCTCTGCCCCATATATATATATATATAGGCTTTCGTCGTGTCCGGCGACAACAGCGAATCCGTCAATAATTCTCGTTCGGATTCGGATTGTGAAAGGCTCTGTAAGGCGGTTAGGAATACAAGTCGGTTATGAATGTATGTCTCATTTGGCGAACAAACATTGCGTAGTGTCATACAGACTTCCACATGACGATGATAGTCGATATAGATAGATAGACTTAGTCTCCATTCTAATTCACTATCCAGCACCATTCCTAAATACTTCTCTTGGGGTGATTCTTTATTCGCATTTATTAGATACGAATGGCATTCCGGTATTTGTTTCCTTACCTTTGAGTGAATTACCGTCTGAATATCGATAGCTTGTCTCGAGCCCTTGAGCACGTTTATAGAGAGTAGGTTATTTGTAAACCCAATCATGTAACACATTGAGATCATTTCGTGCTTTCAGTGTCGTTTTACAGTTCGTTTATTATAGTGTTAGGAGTAAAATATGCAAGTGTCATCTGCATATATACTCAATTCTCCTCGCAAAAGGAGGTTATTGCGCTATTCATCGATATATTGAAAATAAAGCGGCCCGAGAATAGAATCTGGTAAAAAATATAGTGAATTGTAGTTGAGTATAAGTAGGTATGACCTCTTATTTTTTGGAGTTGCTTAATGCATTGAGGAAACTTATATCGATGCCTCGGTGAGATTTCCCTCCCATAGAAAAGTTGATGCGATTGTGCTTTAAGACATCGATATGAATGTTGTGGGAAACGCCGGGTTCGCACTCGGCTCAGCTGGGTCAGTTAATGATTTTCTAACAAGATACCCGGACCAAAGTGGGGAATTCAACGGTAGCGAGGACCAACCCTTTAGTCGCGATCATCGACCCTATCATCAGTTTCAACTAATAAATCTTAACGTTAATTAATCTACCTTACTTTTACTGTCCTCATTTTTAATTTTGTTTCGGGTCTCGAATTTCGAGTATCTAATTTCGAGTTTCATGTTTTATGCTTCGAACGTCGAGTTCAGAGTTTAGAGTTCGTGAATTAATTTAGTTTAGAGTTTCAAGTATCTGATTCCGAATTTGGAGTTTCATATTTTGAGTTTCGAGTTTCGGGTTATGAATCGGAGTTCCGAGTTTTGACTCCGAGATTCGTGTTTCGGATTTAGAACTCGAGCTATTACTTCGTTCTTAATGTAGATATGTCCTTAAAGCAGAGTTGGTATTTGTACATTAGTGGTTGATGTTATTATTATAGTACAACTTTATTGTTGTACACCAACCAATAACACAGATACAGATGCGAACTACCCTTATAAGAGTCCCCCTTCAGTTAACATTTGAGAAATTGAGGAAATACGGGAAGACGTTAGAACTATTATCTTTTAAAGAAGTTTTCCTTACTAGTACTTAATATTGCATTAAATTCAGACTTGACCGCAGAGTTTCTGTTCGGAAGTTTTAACTTTTCAGAAGCTGATAAAGACAGGGAAAATACTAAATTAAACCCTAACCCTTGTTGCGCCATGGGTTTTATAATAATAGTGTTATAAGACTTCGAAGAAATTAATTATTAGTGATATAGAATATTACCTGCCGGTGGCACACAGGCACACACACATTCAATTTATTCATAATGATTATATTTAGCATTAGTTCTTGCGTGTTCTCTTTTGAAGACTGCTAATGATGTGGTAATAACGAGTAAGTAAGTAGTATTTGACCTATTTGTGTTCCCTTATATAATTTGCCTTTTAACATGTCGCTGCTTGACGTATTCCTAGTTTACTCCCACCTTTGAGACTTAGTCATGCCTCATGTGACAATTTCCCTCAAGAGGGTCTTATGATGGTATACCTTATACATACTCGTATATATCAGTACACATACAATGTAAAGTACTTTTTTGCATAAAGTCGGTGTCTTCCCGTTGAGAAATATTGGTTCTTATCTATGCCTTGAGAGGAATAAAGTATTAGCCAAATGACTGCAATAAAATGTCATAACCCTGTGAAATTGATGACAATTACAGTAGATAGTTATTGTAGTAAAAGTCATAGCATAAAATTATAGTTCGTCGTTGCGGCACAGAGGGCGACACGTGGCTGACGTCATCACTGCTATGATTGGTCGGTTTGGTTCCGACGAACCGTTTGTTCCCAGTGGCCTATCATGATCATGACACTCCGATTCCCTTGTTACTCTATTGACGCTAATGAAGTCGCAAGTGTTTAAAGTATTTATTATGACAAAGTAAGATTCAGTGCGAGAAGGTGACGGGTGTAAATATATTTTTTGCACGAGGGATGAAAGGGAAATTGTATCTTATCACTTAATTTATCACTAGGGGACGGCAAATGCTCGGTGACGCGGGCCAGTACCAGTGGCCTAAGTGACGAACTTCGTGTTATGGATCAGGGTGAAGGTGTACAACATCAGCTCATCTTCACATTGACCATACTTTTATCAGTTTAACGTGTAAACGATACGGATAATTATAAAACGAGTTTTGATAGATTTACATTTATAAATTGGTTTGCAATTTGCGATTTGTCACTTTTCATTTGCGATTGTTAACTTGTCGAGTCTGGTGAACCAAATCGGTCGTAGATGTTGTTCACATTTCCTCTCGCGACCCGTTAAATGAAAATACGGTTCGTAGTTAAATCATCATCATCATCTTGCTTCTTTACGTTAATGTGTGGGAAATTAAGAGACATACTGCCGGCCCGTAACACTTAAATAGATCCAGTATTTTTACAAGCTTTTATTAACTTGCATTGTATGTTTAATGTATGTTTGTTCGGGTGAAATCTTGCAACTCAAATTTGACGCAGATATCGTCAACCGATTGAGCTGAAGTTTTACATAGGTACTTACTTAACTTTGATGACAATACAATGATGTGGTACCATGGAGCTGATCTGATGATGGAGCCGGAAGGTGGCCATAGGAACTCTATAATAGAAAAGGCCATCCTACCGAGCTTGGACTCTTTAGAATCGTCTCAGTGAGCATTTGATGGGTATCCGTAACAGTCAGCTATAAAAGCTTGCCACTAAAGTGTCATTTTTGACGGAAACTTATTTGCCTGACAACTAAGCACAAATTTAGGAGAACAGAAGCAATTAAAAGCCAAATTGAATCAGTCCCATTTCAGTCTTCTTAGTCGACATCATCATTGCTGAAGGTCATGTATAACTTAAAATATTAATGTTCGCCACTTGATATACCATGCGTTTCCACTCGTTGCTGTTCTCGGCGGTATTGATAGCTTTAAGTATAGGCAGGCCAGTACTTGTCCTTATGAGATCGGACAAGCGAGTAGGCGATCACACGCACGGTCCTTTTCCGTCTACCTAGCCAACTACCATCAGCTTAACCATACTTTCCGGGCTTGTGAGCAACGCGTGCGAAGTAGTTAAGTACCTGCTGGAAGCAGATGGTGGACAGCCTTTGGGTTATTCCGAGCTCCTTGGGAATGCACACGTTGGTTCGCGTGCATCCGCAACATCTTGGAGAAAACAGAGAAAATCAACGCTCACCCTAGTCTCACTTTAGTTTTGCGGGATATAATTATTCTGATCTTTCTATAAGCGAACCTCTTAGGAAGCAAATTCCCATGCCTACTCCCAATACTACTTCAGATGCCAGTATTCGTTAAAATGTGCTGACTTGGTGGGAGTTTAGGACTCCCTCAACCTACCCGAAGTAGACAAGATCTCGTGCTTCGGTTTCGGTTACTCGACGATGAAAAAATAATATCTAGGAAGGATCACTCCCATGAAACAAAGTAGTATTATAGCGTCGCTCCAGTGTCAAAATCCGTATGTAGTAGGTGTCATTACCTGAAAGCCTCTGTTGGCAATAGGGGCCATATTGTTTGGCTATACCATCTTTACCGCATCGGTAAGATCCCTAAACTCCTTAACCTCAACTGACGTTAGACATCCGCCAAGAGTGTTGTATTGTCAAGAAACAGGGCCCGTTAGGTACGTTTGACACTTCATTGATTTGATCCGTTGAGGAATTTCAAGTTAGTAGTTGAATCGCTGTTCAAAGTGCCCTGTTGTTTACCTCTAATGAAGTTAACGTGTAATCTGAGTTAGCGTGTACTAATAATTTCTCGTCGAGGTGTCCAATGAAGAATATTCTATTCTATTATCTTGTAGGCCCATTTTCGATGATATAGCTTACTGAATCAAAGATAAGAATGACGTAATTCCCTTTCTTTGGAGATATACCTACGTGTATAAATTTCTCCATCTTTATGTCTGAGAATGGATTATATTGAGAGAAATAATCTAGCATGGATTTCTGTCAGCGTGAACATTTGAATTTAGAGTAGTAATAATCTTTAAATGCAGATCGTTGAGATGCATAAGTTGCGACTATCCCCTCAGCATGTCCTAAGCGTGACACTGGGGTATCCTTCCGGTGCTCCTTCTTTTTATATACAAACTCAGTACCAGAACCGGGAATTCCTTGCTCTCGCCATTCAACATCAAAATCGGGAGCATGTCCTACGTGATATGAATGCGTGCTGTTAGACCCATTACACTAGGCTTCGGATCAATTAATTCATCCAAAAAATCTGACAGGTCTTCAAAGTCTTACTTTGTTCGGATCCCCCAGAGAGCACAGGTCGTAAGCTAATGCACTTATAAAAGAATACAAGATATCTGGGGCTTCATTCGGGACTAGGTTAATATATATATGTGAGGTCGTCCCATATTAATTTATTTATTGTCAAGCACAATGTAAACTGAGAGTGATATGACCAAATTCGAATCTCGGATACTATAGTTACGTTGCACGATCGACACATTGAGGACTCGATTCGCGGTGAAGCGTTAGGCGTTGGGTCGACAGAAGAGTGTATACATTTGATAGACGTAAATATTTGGATCGTAAACTTCTGGAAATTCTGCAAACTCCATACCCATAGTTACCTTGGTCTCCAGAATCAGGCTGTAGACATATATTAGGTAGTCCTTGATACGTATTTTGTAATGAAGCTAGTTTTTATTTAAGTCTCGTAACAAAATCAAATTCAATTCACTTTATCCAACCAAAGGAATATATAACGGAATATATATAACCAAATGAAGGAAAATGTGAACGTCGTATTGTACCAGGCAGTCAAGGAGAGAACTCCAGATAGAGAAAATTGAAAATTGCTCCACCGGCAAGAGCCTAGCTCTTTAGTTTATGATGATGAAGTATGTAACCTACTCAAAGATGTGACACCTTTAATCGGACTTAAACCCAGCAGACGTGGGGACAAAACCTACCTCTTTAACGAGGGTAGGAAGAAATGACTAAATGATCCACGGTTCATAATGGAAGACGAAGAAGACCCACTGTCGTAGCTGGCTACATCCAGTGATTGGCTAACCAGCTTTTTCTCGACTGGGGAGGGTCTTGACATATGCAAGAAAACGAAGAAGATCAAAAGAGTTTAAGTTTAAGTTTAATTTTCCTATCACCCAATTTGGGTATTTGTTGACTAATTAACAATGTGCCTCAAATAGTGAACAGCACATTAGAATATACTTGACCTCTTACACATACAATCGATCTGGTTGTTTCTTTTCAACTCGTAGATAAGATACACAGCACGCACGTGTAGGTACACTGCTGAGCCCAACAAAATTTGTTATTTTGGTTTCAGTTTAATTGCGGCCTTTATATTATAAGCTATAGATGAATTAATAGTATTGTTCGAGACTTTGTCCAAAGGTCATAATATTAAAGTCGGTATATACATTTTTAAGTTGCTATTTTTTGTCCATTATTTAATCGATTTAACCTTTTAACGCATACAATTACACTAATTGTATTTCTGAAATGACGTAATTAAGCAATGAAATCCACGTCAGTTTGAAATTTCGGGACAATCATGACAAAGTCTTTATTGACAATTTACAGATTTTGACTTGTGTCATTTCAGTAACGTGTAAATATACATCATCATGCATTTAAGGGTTAAATGCTTTGATAATATCTGATTCATATATTTGCACATTCCGTCCAGAAAATAGAACTCCGCCATCAGCAAAGAGGAACATTGAGTTTTCTATCCTTAGGAATATCATGAATGTAGATCAGAAAGAGTAATGGACCCAATACACCTCTTTACGGAAATGACGAATAAATTTCTTCAGTTTGTATACTAACCGAAAGCTTTATTGTGAATTATTTGTTTTCAATTAGTGATGTAGGATTCCATCAAATAAAGAACGTTGCCAAATATCTTACGGAAAAGAACTTCCTAACCGATAGAGAACAAGTCCTATCTAACGCCTCACAATCTTAGGAGACGCGTTCCTCTGCAAGTAGTTGATCCTATGTCTAGTAATTTGAGCGAGCCTGGTTTTATGCTAGATACAGCTAGAACATTTCACGCGGTCTCGAGCCTAACAAGTAGAATACCTTGATATAAACTCACACGACCTAGAGAAGTTTGCGTCCTTAAATGACAAACCCCCGAACAGGAGTGTAGGCATGCTGGACACACCAGCAGGTGCACCATCGTTTGTGATGCTGAGTTAGTGCCGACGCATTGAGTTGAGTGATCCCGAAACAGACCCCATCGAGCCATGCTTTCCCTACTCCTCCAGATTGGCCATGGGAAGATGGAAGAGTGGCGCAGCTTTCTGGTAGTCATGCTTTGCCCTTGTGGGGAGTGTCGCGACGAACGCGAAAATCTGACACTCAAATATCTTTTCCCTACAGCGCCGAAACTTGTGTTTAGTGTCCTACAGATTGGCCATGGAAAGATAAGAGAGTAGCACAGCTCTTTAGTAGTCATACTTTTGTCCTCTGTGGGGAGTGTCGCGACGGACGCGAAAACCTGACACTCAAATATCCTTTCCCTACAGCAACACTGAACAGCGCCACCTGGAGGGGGCCGTAGGGAGTAAATCAAATCAGTTTCCGTTAAGTAGACTAGTCAGTTCCAATGTGGCGCGAAAGCGTGCAAGTTCTTAAAGTAGTGATAGTGTGATTGAAGGTGAAGAGTCTGAAGCTATCCGGAGTTATCTAAGGCTAAGTGATTTTAATTCTCTTGGTGAAAGCTCACAGTGGTTTATGGATTCTCTGTACAGTTGACTTTGTATTGATTTAGCTTGCCATGGCGGGTGCGCCATGGAGGCTGTTAAAGTTGTTATAGTAAGAAACCATCTCGTTATCATAAGGGCGGAAAGGTACTCCATACGAGATGCGCTACTATCGTACCGCGCAATCTCGCAGAGGCACACGGATATCTGTGTTGAGATGTGGTGGCCCCTAAGTCGACTAGCTTGCCATGGCGGGTGCGCCATGGAGGCTGTTAAAGTTGTTATAGTAAGAAACCATCTCGTTATCATAAGGGCGGAAAGGTACTCCATACGAGATGCGCTACTATCGTACCGCGCAATCTCGCAGAGGCACACGGATATCTGTGTTGAGATGTGGTGGCCCCTAAGTCGACTAGCTCGACATGGCACGCTTTCTCATAGAAGGTAGAGGTACTCCTGTTTCGGACGGCGAATATCTCTAATTACATAAGTTTGAGCTGGACTCCTCCTCCGACCCTGCGAGATGTGTCACCCCAAGTTACCGAGTACAGTAATTATATCAAGTTGAGTGTGAGAGGTTGATTGTGTAGAGAAGCCATGTTCATAGAGCTAATTTTCCCACAGATCGTTATATGCCGGTTACAGCCGCCAAGCTAACGCCCGCGAAGCAGAGTGACGGTTCCTCTGACCCGTAGGAAAAGAATAGGCAGAACACAGGGAACCTCTAACTGGATATGAAAGGTATGCGATGCATTCTGAATATACATATATACGTATGTCACCGTTTCCCCCCTTTATCGGTCTTGTGTATATACCGAAGGCGGCGAGGGGAGAGGCGGCGACAACAATTGTTGTAAATACCTATTATTTAAAGTTTAAACGAATTTCATTATTTTTATTATCAGAGAACCCAAGTATATTATTTTTATTTGATAATACGGACTAGTTTTGAAAATACTAAAGATAAAGGTGAAAGCAGCGTCGTCTAAGACTCAAATCAATCAGCACAGCACTCAAATTACGACACTGTGGAAAATTGACAGTCATAGACTATAAAAGAACAGCGTTACAATTAGGGTTTGCAATCCGGATATTCGGATATTCAAATTATCCGAATATCCGCCATAAATATTATCCGAATAATGCAACACGATTTATTCGAATATCCGGATATTTTAGGTACTACTAAAAACTAGAATATTATTACTATCACTGTTATAAAAACATAAGGAATATTTTAAAATACAGATGTATGTTAGCCACCAGTCAGTGTTACGACGTTTTATAGAAAAAATAAATCATAATAACTTGATATATTGTCTCTTTTTACCCATTTGCGGCTAAACCGAAAGAAATGGTTTGTTAGGTCGTGGTCGGGGTTGGGACCTGGGACTGAAGAAAATTCAAAATAAAGGGACAGCTAAAAAATTTCAAAGAATGCTTGAATAAAAGTTAAACAAATTTGATCTGGCTCTAAATGATATTATTTGTATTACAACCGATGCAGCCTCCGTCATGTGTGCATTGGGGCGACGAACCACAGCCTTTCAACAATTGTGTTATGCACATGATATCCAACTCGCTGTTCTCGATGTTACCTATATATAAAAAAAGAGGGCACATGCAACAGCTTCAGCCACAGAGACATATTCCGATTTGGACGTAGATAGCGACTTAGATCAAGACAACGTAAAGCTTGAACACGAAGAAGGTTTGTGCATTGAACCGTCAAGACCGACACCATTGCTACTCGCTGATGATTACAAGGATCTTGTAAAAAAAGTTAGAACTTCAAAAAATCTCCGACCTAATTTTTATAATTTTTCCTTTGTACAACGAGAAATTAACCATCGAATAGTGTACCTAAAGGTACTGTTACTGTTTTGAGGTTCGTTATTGTGTCGTTAATTAGTGTATTTTATGTATCATGTGTGGTATGGCGCAGGATTAATTTTAATTTAAGGGTTACAAGTTAAATTTGATATTATTTTTTTGATTACAAGACTTTAAATTGGATTTTAGTTTTATTTCCATTAAATATTCAAATTATCCGAAATATCCGGATATTCGGATATTGAAAATGAATTATTCAAATTATCCGGATACTAAAACTCGGACGGATATTGCAAACCCTAGTTACAATTTCCATACTAATTCCGCCTTAGTAATAGTCCGACTGTATGATTTACTGCGCTGTGACCAATTACCTTTCACCTATGGTCTTTTAAAATGAGGAACAAATAGATTTTTAATTTTATCCCTTAATCTTTATTTGATGTTATCGGAAAATGAGTAAAAAAAAATGTTGTGAATTCGAGTAAAGCCTGACCAGAAATATATGAGGATGCGCCATATTGCGGAATTTCACTGGAACTAATTTCTTACACTGGCAATGATTTTATGATGGTTTGTCAACAATGTCAATGTCATTCGTGGTGCTTTCTTTAAAAGACAAATATTTAAATTTATCAAAAGAAAATGCCGAAAACCATTCTCAGTCGTGAAAGTAAGATTATAAATAAAGTGTACACATGATTACTACACGAAAACCAGTCAGGAAAAGAGTGCATTCTATTAAATTATATTACGAGGTTAACATAGTGGAACTGACAGGTATTTAAACTAATGTCATTATAGTGGGTTGCGATTGGTTGCAAAATTGTTGCCATATAAATCTTATACATAGCGCCCTCTTGACAATCCTCATATATTTCTGGTCAGGCTTTACTTTTGGAATTGGAACGTTTCTCTCTAACCACTTTTTATGGGTTTTTTTTTGCGACCATGGCAACTCCACATTTTGACGTCATTATATGTCTTTCTCTTACGCTTAGAGTAAGGAATAGTCTTAGAATAATAACGCCTAGAATGATAGTTTCAAACGGCCGAAGCGTCACACGTGAGGCATAAAATGGATTCATGTAGTTGTGAACAACTCGTATTTACACGCGCCGATACGCACACAAACACACCAATAATGTTGCTAGCGCAATCACTTTCCCCAGAAATTGGCGGAATACTCTTGCTAGTGGTGTTTGATTACTTTCAAAATTTTAATTGAATCTTAGACCTGTTGCTGAGTTCAAACATCATTAAATACATTAACCAAAAGTTTTTTATTTATTATTTTAATTTAAAATGTCAGTTATGATGTAGGTGTAGTCAAATCTTAAAATGCAATAGAGTAAATCCTGAAACGGCCAAAAATGACTTTACAGCTAGCTGAAAACGATTCTAAATCACCGAAATTGACGTTTGAAGTTAATCCACCGGCGTAACAGTATGATGTTGATCCAAAATCCACACAACTACTCTGACACATTAAAATACTTAAACGGGTTTACTCACGTCGTAGAAGTCGAATAACGCTCGACATGTTTCGAATCGGTACGCGATTCATCATCAGGAGAGACCATCAGCCGCGGCGGCGGCCAAACGAACACTGCGGGCACGCGCCCTGTCCGCGCGGCTGCTCGACGCGGGCGTGTCACCGGCGATGGCGAAAAAAAACTACCCTCATCATCACGCACAATGTCAATTGTCGGGTTGCACACAACACTCACTACGTCATTTACTAAGGTCTCGTCCACACTAACCACCGATGTAGTATCCAAAACCGTCCTAACCGTTATAATCGTCGTGTACATCGGTGGTTAGTGTGGACGAGACCTTAGTAAATGACGTAGTGAGTGTTGTGTGCAACCCGACAATTGACATTGTGCGTGAATTGCGTGATGATGAGGGTAGTTTTGCGCCATCGCCGGTGAAACCCGCGTCTAGCAGCCGCGCGGACAGGGCGCGTGCCCTCAGTGTTCGTTTGGCCGCCGCCGCGGCTGATCGTCTCTCCTGATGATGAATCGCGTACCGATTCGAAACATGTCGAGCGTTATTCGACTTCTACGACGTGAGTAAACCCGTTTAAGTATTTTAATATGTCTGAGACTCACGATAGTTTTCTACTCTGACACAAAAAATCTAGTGTCAAATAAAATTAGACATGATTTTACAACTGACTTTACTTTTATTTGCACAGTCGTCAACTCATCATCAAGACATTTGTAAGTAATCAGTATATTAGCAGGACAGAATTTTATGGGTAAATAATTCCGTTACACAGGTAACACTACGTGGTCATGCCGCTTATAGAAGATATGAAATTTTGATTACTGTTTTACGTAATAATACGAGTTAAGACTACAGTATAGCTTGGCGATCCTAACGAAATAGGTATTTACGAAAACGCATGCTGTCGCTCGAGCGCTCACCCCCCCCCCCCCCGGCATCGCGCACAACACATACAAATCGCCTCACGCACACATCGAAGCAATGACACAGCGCTGCTACCTGCTGCTAGGCTAGTTTGACGATCGGATTGACAAGCAATTGCGATAAATAAAGGTGGACTCTTTTGTTTTCTTGCGTACGTGAATTGTCGTGGTGTGACTGAAATTCCGATATTATAAAGAAGTATTTTATTTATTTATTTATGTAATTATTAGTAATGAGTATGTAACGAGTATACCTACAAGCTAAATTAATTTTTGATAAATCAGTTCGTTCCCGATGTACCGGTAGGATGTAAATGACTGTCATTTTTTATTGCAATATTATTTAGGTATTTCAAATGTATTTATATAATGAGTTACTGATATTTACGAAACAAATAATTTTTTATTTGACTTTGTTATTGTGTACGAAAATACATAATTATTATACTTACTTATAATGTTTACATGATATCGGAGTTACTATGTCTTTCTAGGGTTTCGTAGTCAACAAGGAATACTTTTTGACACAATTTTTGTGGTATATGTTTTTAGTGCCTTAGCAATAATTGATTGTGTGGGAATTGTGTGTAAGACGTGTTAAAGGTTTCCTTTTTAAAATATAAAGTTAAATTGGAAGTAAATAATACAGATATTTTTAAAATATTTTTTTAATCATTGTTTCTAATTTTGGTGGTTTTTTTGGTAATTTGAAAGTCACCAAAATTGCTTGATGCCACCAGAATTGTTAATTTTGTATATCATTTCACATTTATTATCGTCTTTTTCGCATTTCCAAAACTTTTGACTCGGTGAATTTATTTGAAGTCAAGAATAAACAAAATACATCTAATATTACAAGCTGTCGGTGAGGGTAATCTTAGCTTAGATATTATGCTGGTAGCGGATTTTATAGCTTCTATCCTTTCCTATATTACTATTTTTGCCTTCTCCTCTGGCACGTTTCCTACAATTTGGAAATGCGCCCATGTGATTCCTCTCCCTAAAACCCCTAATACGTCGTACTTTTCGCAGTATCGTCCTATGTCCATTCTTCCCGTCTTATCTAAAATCATTGAATCCTTTGTAAATCGACGTCTGTCATCACATCTAAATAGACTTAACTTGTTTAATTCTTTACCACAACCACCGCTTTGGTTAAGATCACCGACGACATTCGTCTTAATATAGAATAAAGAAAGGTGACTATATTGGTGCTCCTTGATTTTAGTAGTGCTTTTAACACTATTGATTTTGATATACTTCTCAGTTTACTTAGTACTTTAAATACCTATATCTTCAACTTCACTATCCTGGTTTCGTGATTACCTCTTTGGGAGGGAACAGCGGGTTCGAGTTCATGACCGATTTTCTAGCTGGTGTGAACCGTCTGCTGGTGTCCCCCAAGGGGGCATACTCTCTCCATCGGAATCACCAAGTCACTCTCCTCCTCGTTCCATCTCTATGCAATTTTGGTGTAGATGTACAATTTTGGTGGCCAAAAAATCTAATATTTGTGGGCACAAGCCATTTTGGTAGCAGGCATATTACTAAAATCATAATACCTTTATAACTATTATGTATAACAAAGGGCCATTACTACACAATATTGGTTGTGACTTTATTCGTATTATTGATATGTATATAATTTTGACCCTAAAATTAAAAATAAAAAAGCCACCAAAATTAGGTAAATTTCGAGCTTGTTGAAATTCACCCTGAAACTATACATTTGTAATATAATCATAAAAAATATAGTCCTTTTCAAATATCATGATTGGTGAACCTGGTTATATTAAGTTTGCACCTCATTTGTATACGGCGCCATACGCACCAGGTGCAAACTTAACCCCCCCCTCCCTCTTTCCCCCTCCCTCTCGGATCGCTTAGCGTATAGACGTGTATCGTGTGTTAAATTTTTGCTCGAAAAATAAAGTAATTTAATAATTAAATAGAACAACTAAATTCTGTAAAGTACTAGGAGTGCATAATTCAATTCAATTCAATTCAAAGCATTTATTTCAGACCATGTCCATATTGTTAATTACATAAAACTTATAAACTATGTTAGTTATTTATATTAACTTAAACCTAAAAAACATCGTACACACAGCCTCTTGATTCCATATGGATAGTATTCCAGTGCTTCCATATAGCGCTGGCAGGAAACTCCGACACTAGGCGCAGGAGGGTGTTGGAGCTCTCACACACACGCCGCATCAGTGAGGCAGTTCTCTTGCGTATTAAACGAGAAGCGTATCGTGAATAAGTGGCCTGCAGTGTAAAAGAGACTACGCACCGACACAAGCGTAAAAGGAGTAATGACATATTAAGCAGCCTCGAATCGTCTATGAAAGACCTCAAAATTATGATCACGAGTATAAAAACCCAACAAAATTTGAAATTTGACTCCATAAGCCTATCAGCCTAGTTTGGGGTCCGCCAGGTATCTCACTGTATATAATGCAAACCTGTGTAAAAGCAAATAAATGTTTTTTTTTTTTTTTATAAACCAAAATTTCACAGAAATCAGAGCTCAAAACAGTGACATACAAAATTCAATCGAATTTATGTCCGCGAAATACGAGGAAGCTATTCATACGATAAATGAGCTCCAACTAGAATCCCGCAACCAAAAATCCTATATTAAAACCTTGGAGGATCGAGTGGAACAACTAGAAAAAAATAGCTTAAATTCCTCCATTGAAATACGCAACGTTCCCAAAATCGCTGAGCAGGAAAGTAAGGGTATTCTTTCATCTCTTATTGTAAATATTGGCACAACATTGCAAGTACCGATCCAACAAAATGACATTCGCGAAATTTATCGCGCTAAAAGTAAAAACGAATCGAATAACCCCATTGTTATCAATTTCACAACACAGACCTTGAAAGATTCGTTGATAGCAGCTGTCCGTAAATATAATAAGGAGCACCCCGAAAACAAACTGAATTCGAAGACATTAAAAATTGATGGCCCTACGAGACCTGTTTACGTCACGGAACGTCTTACGAGCAAAACAAATAAACTTCTGTTTATGGCCCGCGAATTTAAGAAAATGCACAACTTCAACAGCTGTTCGACGGCGTTTGGAAAAATATATTTGCAGAATAAAAAAGGAGACCCCTACATACTTATAAAAAGTGAAGAAGACCTTAAAAAAAAAACTGTTCATCAATGACTATGCCTGACTTTAATTGTTGTTTGTAATGTATACCTACCGTTTTTGTTATGGAAGTGTTTTGGTTCTTGCGTGGATGATGGATTTTTTTTACGGTTATGTTCTCTTGTACTCATTAAGGTAACTGTAGGCTATATAAGTTTTATAAACCAATTTAATAAGGCTAAATATGTATTCAACGCTCACACACTATTACATATTTCTCTCAAAGCAATATCAGACAAATGCCATTTTATTCTCACATTCACACACAACACAAACTCACACCTGAAAGTTATCGCAATTGCACCTAAATATTTGTATCGAATTAAGTGTTATACCAGTCTTAAAACGTTACTCGAAAACATTGTGACGCAATTCGCTTATTTTAATATTCGCGAGCATTAATGATTTAATAAATAACGTCGATGAAGTTTCTGTATCAGAGTCATTTTCATGTCTACCCGAAAAATGTAAATATGTATTACCAGCAAATAACAAAAGTTACACTATTATCTAATAATTTATTTAATCAAAATGACGGGCTGATAATCTATGTTAAGGACAACATAAAAAATGTTTCGGTTTGTGAAGTCCCGTTTTTGGAAGCAAACTGTATGATTGTAAAAATTGGAAATAACTTAGCTATTGTAGCCATTTATCGCCCTTGTGAGTTCAAAAATTTGACATTGTTTTTTCAATCTCTTAATGACACTCTTGGTAATCTTGCCGCTGTTCAAAGCATAATTATAACAGGTGACATAAATATTGACATTACCCCAGGCAATAATGAGTCGAACTCACAAGAATATCTAAATCTCACTGCTCACCATGGGCTTCTACCTACACATGATCTCCCCACTCACGGTTCTACTTGCCTTGACCACTTTATATTAAAAACCAATACTCCAGCGCTAACATTAGTATAGAATCCACTGTGACTGATCATTACGCAGTTTTATTACGGCTTAGCTTGATTAAACAAACCTCGAGTCCTAAAATATTCAAAAAGTTAGATGAAGACGGGTTTAATAACGACCTTAAACAAATCTGCTTTGAATCAATCTATAACTGCTCAGACCCAAATAAAGCAACGCGGCTTCTTATTGATCCAATAAGAAATGCGATCATGTGTAACACGCGTATTTTAAACTGCTCTTCTAGGCGTAGAAATATAAAGCCTTGGATAACTCCGGGGCTCCTAAGGTGTATGCGAAACCGAGATAAACTTCACCTTAAAGCAAAAAAAGACCCTAATAATGATGCACTACAAATTACGTACAAAAGATACCGTAACTTTTGTAACGCCCTGCTCAAAAAAGTTAAAATAGCTTATGAAAAAGCTGAATTTGCTAAAGCTGGCTCAAATCCTAAGCTAATGTGGAATGTCATAAGAGAAACGACTAATATTAATAAATCGTACATACAGCCGACTGACCTTCTAGAATTAAAAAATAGTCCAACTGAATCGATCAATATAGTTAATTCTTACTTCTCCAATATTGGAAAAACACTTGCAGAAACCTGCCCTGGTTCACAGCCTGACTCTGTAGAAAGCCATAGCATACATTCAAGCTCGTTTGTATTGCTGGACACTGATTCTGACGAGGTATCTTCAATTATTGATTCACTAAAATCAGATTGTGCAACAGGCTGGGATGGCATCTCAACATCGTTTCTAAAAAAGTACAAAAATGTTATTTTAGGTCCATTGACACACATTTGCAACTTATGCCTAGCGCAAGGAATATTCCCTGATTACTTTAAGAAGGCCGAAATCCACCTGATCTTCAAGAGTGGTGACAAATGTATGGTCAGTAACTATCGCCCGATATCAATTCTGCCATCTATGTCTAAAGTCCTAGAACGAATTCTTAATGTTAGACTAACTAAATAACTTGAGACTCACAGCCTTATATCTCAAAATCAATTCGGTTTTCGCAAAAGGATATCTACAACAGATGCAGTACATGAGCTAACAGATCACGTGGTAAAATGTCTTGATAAACAAAATAAATGTCTAGCAATATTTGTAGATTTAGCCAAGGCCTTCGATACGGTGTCTATTCCTAAACTTTTACAGAAACTTGAAACATTAGGTGTAAGAGAAAAACAATTATTAATCTTTACAGACTATCTTACCAACAGAACACAATTTGTCAAAATTGGTTCCTATTCAAGTTCGGAGCTACCAATTACCTTCGGTGTACCACAGGGAAGTATATTAGGCCCCAGCCTGTTTCTCGTGTACATCAACGATTTACTAAGCCTTAAGCTGAAACAGGGTAAAATTTTGTCTTTTGCTGATGACACAGTTCTCCTTTTCAATGCTGCTTCTTGGTCTGAAGCTTATGAGTATGCGCAAGAGGATTTCAATCTAGTGCACAGCTGGTTATGTCTCAATCAACTAACACTTAATCTAGACAAAACCAAGCATATGACCTTTGCGATGCGAAACTCATCCTTTCCACCCGTAGATGCTTTTAGAATAACTGCACGTGTCTCCAGCTCTGAAAGTATAGGTATTAACAACACCCCCACCATCAAATATCTTGGCCTCACAATAGACAACGTCCTATCTTTCAAACCACATATAGACCTTTTAAGTAGTAGAGTGAGGAAGCTTATGTATATATTTAGACAACTTCGTAATGCAGCTGATAAAGATATAATAAAAAAAGTGTACTACGCACTATGCCAGTCTATCCTTGCTTATTGCATCATTGCCTGGGGTGGTACCTCCAAAACGCACCTTATTAAGATTGAGCGTGCTCAAAGAGCCTTACTTAAGGAAAGTTTCTTCAAACCTGTTCTATTCCCAACGCAAGAACTTTATGAAATTGCTGATGTCATGACTGTAAGACAACTATTTATTCTAAATACAGTTCTCAAACAACATTGTTCTACCCCTTTTGATCCTATACTGAGCTCATCAAGACGTAACCACCTTGTAGCTAAACAATCTCTTTTTAATGCTAAATTTTGTGATAAATTTTACTGTTTCTTAGGACCCTATCTCTACAACTGCTTACACCATATACTAGATATACATTCCTTGACTCGATACAAATGCAAAATTATAGTTGAAACTTATTTGAAAAGTCTCAATTACTTTGATACCGAGCGCTTACTTATTTCGTCTTCCTAGGATGTAGATCATATATCAACGCAGCTCATTAACAGGTATGATATAAAATGAATTTTTATTCAGGTCAACTTAACTCACACACACACACACACACACACACACAAACACACACACACACATATACATACGCACACACACATGCATATTATGTATATATGTACATACATACTTATAAATATATAAATACTATAAATATATGTTTAATATACCTACTAATAGATTTTATATAGGAAAAAAGCACGAGTATGTCTTATAAACGATGGGGGCCTGGTGATCTGTAATACAAGTATTATTACTTAGTACGGACACCAGTCCCACAAACATCTTAGTTTGTAGCTGCTTCTTTGGGATACTATTTAGGTATACTACTTAAGTATTAGTCTTAAGATTGATGTTTGTGGAGAAAATAAAGAAGTTATTATTATTATTATTATTTATTATTATTAACCAGGCCAGTTAAGATGGCATAAGTGAAAATTTGTACGGAACCCTCGGTGCGTGGGTGGCTCACACTTGGCCGATTTTTTAAATTAAATTGTAATATAATGATAACCAACCGATCGATCTTTTTCTTGAAACCCAACTAGTGTTAGTAGAAGTTCCTACTCTACTCCCATCATTTTTGAAACAGATTTAGATATCGATCGATTACGCGGGTTAGGATCCTTTTTACTTTTTCATTAACATCCTTGTAAATACGTGATACTTTACTTCCTCCCCCGACCCGCAATCGTGCGATAGAGAGCGTTGCAGCTTGCGACTGACAATAGGTACTTTTTGGAGTTTACTCCTTAAGAATCGATTTTCATATATAAGCCCGGGGTATGAAAAATATGGGGTGTAAAATCGAACGTATCTGCCGTGCTAATTTAAAAAGTCGTATCTCAGTATACGATCGGGGTAAAAATACGACTTCGTAATTTAGCAGGTTATGCGTTAAGCGTTATAGACTAAGGTCCCGATATAAAATAACCTTCACCGAGATGTTTATTTGATGAAATGTATTTTATATTTAATTTAATATGTCAATAATTATATTGCGTATGGGTTGCCTAACAAATTTTAGTCCAGGGTATGTTTAATTAATAATAAAAAAAATTGTTTTAAACATTTCACCGGTTTGATTAATATTAGATAAATTCTATACCAATCGAAAGTATGAAGCCCATAGAATACGCAAACGTTAGGTTGCCTATTCTTTTCCCGTCACAACTATTGGGTAGCCAGGTATAAACAGGTAAATCTATACCTACTAGCATTTTGCAAAGGTCTGATTGTTGAATTGAAATTAATTAAAATTAAAGATTATTTAATTATGAATTTATCTAATAATCAAATCGGTGAAATGTAAAAAAAAAAATTTTTTAATTTTAAACTAAACATACCCTGGACTAAAATTTGTTAGGCAACCCATATGCAATATATTTATTGACATTTTAAACTAAATATAAAATACATTTCATCAAATAAACATCTCTGTGAAGGTCATTTTATATCGGGAGCTTAGTCTATAACGCTTAACGCATAATCTGCTAAATTAAGAAGTCGTATTTTTACCCCGATCGTATACTGAGATACGACTTTTTAAATTAGCACGGCAGATACGTTCCAAAAATATAAGTACTGCGAGGATTGACGTTTGGTTGTCAAAGGCGACGGTAGAAAATTTTATCAAAATTTATTTTATTTATAAGTTAATTCAGTTTTAGAGTCCTTTTCGCTGTTTTTGCGATGAGTGAGTCAAGTCGAGGTGTCGTGAGTGATACGTCACTTTTAGAATGTGGGCAGCGGGCAGCTCCGTCGTGGCTATCTAAAGTGGAGTTTGATAATGAGGCAGGGCCGAGTCAATCGGATATTGTATCGGACGCTGAGTTCATGTCGGATGTGCGGCATATAGCGGTGAAGCGTGCTTGTGGTCTGAGCGACGAAGGTTGTGGTTGTAGTGATAGTTTTATCACAATAGGCAGGAAACCTAAACGCTTGCGGGTTTTAGCAACCGCCAAAACGCAGCTGGAGCCGGACGGTGTGCCTGACAAGCTATTTGAAGTTTATATAGTGTCAAAAGAAGATTTACCGAAACAGATTGGTTTGGCAAAGTTGCTGCAATTTAAGGGTATAAAAGGAATTTTATCCGTCAAGTTTATGGGTCAACGTAAAGTTCGCATACAGTTTAACTCTAAGGATGATGCGGAGAAGCTTCTGGTTTCTCAGGAGTTTAACAATGAGACGAGACGTTCTTATTGGTCTAATATGGCATGCTGCACTTATGGAATTATAAGGCAGGTTGAGTTGAAGGTTGAGGAAGACGAATTTTTAAAGAATATTGAAGGGTCTGAAGACATTTTGTCAATATGTAGACTGAACCGTTTGGATCATGATGGTCGTTGGGTTAAGGCTGAAGCTATTCGTCTGTGTTTTAAGGGAACTTCTTTACCGCCATATGTTTATGCCTACGGTTGCCGATTTAAGGTAAATCAGTACACTTTCCCGGTTACCCAATGTTCAAGATGTTGGAAGTTCGGTCATCTGAGCAGGTTTTGTCCTACTACTAAAGTTACTTGTCCGAAATGCGGCGGGGAGCATGCCAATTGCGAAACGACTATTTTTAGATGCATTAATTGTAAAGGCAGCCATATGGCCTTAGATAAGTCGTGCCCGGTTTTTGTGAAGGAGTAAGAAATTCGCAGGATTATGTCTGCTGAGGGATGTTTATATAAACGGGCTTTTTGGTTGTATATGCAAAATAAGGAAAAAAAGGATACGGATGTTTGTAGTCAGGATGCGCCATCTGTTTTTGAGAATGACTTAAGTTTTGGAAAGTCATATAGAGATGCTGTTTTGTCGAAGCCGTTACAATCTAAAGAGTCTGAAGATTCTGTCTGTCAGGCTGAGGGCCAGCGATCAGTAATTCAGTACAGATTAGAGAGCGAGCCACAACAAGAGGTTCGTAAGCCGCGGAAGTCAAAAAGAGTAACAGATGTGAAGAGGTCCGAGTGTCTATTGGTCAATCAGCCTACTACTGAGCGGGCTGATATGGAAGATCAAAGACAAAATAAGGACAAGATGAAGAGACGTATTACTTTTGAAAGGCTGGTTGAGAAGACGAAGGATATTTTGTTTTCTACCGAAAGTTGGGAGGAGAAGTTCAAAACGCTGTTTGGAGTTGTTGTTAAGGAGATTTTGGATTTGTTTAAGGATTTTATTAAGGAAGGTGATTTTGTACGTTTGTTTTTGTCTAATGTAAATGGCTAGGTCTAATACCAGATCTTTCTTGAATGTAATGTTCAATTCAATATTGGCGGAACCCTTATCGGAATCGGCTAAATTTGTATACAGTTTTTTTTTATGTAAATAGTGTATACAAATTTAGTTGTTTTCGTGTACATGTTATTTTTAAGTTTATACCGTTTATGTTTTTATTTATCTATGTCTTTTAGATGAATGATGTTGTGTATTAGGCCTGCTGGAGCTGGCATGTTCATAAAAATGAACAAAGCTCCTTAATTAATAAGGTCGGTATCTTTGTATGGATTTCATAGTAAGATACGGTTTTTTTTTCCGTAGCACTGCAGACTGTAGTGACTAAACTAGCCGCTCGAGGGCGCTTTACATCACGCTTCCTTATTTAGTTACTACTCATGATCTCTCCAATTTGTTAAAAATGAATCGGAAGTAAATTTTCCTTGTAAAATATTGTAATTTTGCTGTATATTATACTCGTATATTAATATTATGTAAGTGCCTACCTTCTCGTTCTTGTTTGCAGCACCCAACAGGGTACATAATGTGATACTTAAACTATTTACTAATCATTATGTGCAATAAACGTATTGAGTATTGAGTATATATTTTATAATCGTTCTTAAAGCCAGGCGCGCACCACGATTTTAGTCGCGCGATAATTTTGTCGCATAAATGCAAGATATGGGTTTATATGAGAGTGCGCGCACCACGATTTTCATAAGCCCAGAAGTACGCTTATTTCTGCGACAAAATTATCGCGCGACTAAAAAAAAGGTGCGCGCCTTGCCTGAAGAGTAAACTCCAGTCGTGCGTCGGAGCTGACACACACACTTTTTTGATGAAATTTGCGTTACGGGAGAAAACGTTTTCCACTATTTAAATCTTAGGAAATCGCTTCGATTTTGATGTCGATCGCTTCAGCATAATATAAGGTAGATAGATAATCTAGGTTTATAGGTTTCGTTTTTTTTTGAAAAGTGCATTGTTTTTATGATACAAACGGTTTCATGCAACAACGTTTTAATCACAAAAATTAGGTTTTTCAGCTACCTTTAAATTAGAATCTATAGCAAATTTTGAAAAAAGGAAAACCTACAAACCTAGTTTGTCACTGTGTCAATAACATACTAAAAAATGATGGAGATTGGAAAATATTTAAAAGTGGAAAAACGTTTTCTCTTTTTGTATGGACGAGTGCGTACTATACTTCCCTCTTAAAGAATAATGTTTACGAGTTAAATGTTATCTCAGCATGTTTATCATTTTTATCCGATGCATTGTGACACCCTATCCTTGCACAAATCATCATAATAATTGAAAATGTGGGAGCTCTTTACAGCTGTCACGCGTCCTTGCAACTGTTTTTTTTTTTTTTTTTTTTTATCCATGTAAGCTTGCGGGTCCGAAGGACCCTTTGCACTGCTGGTGCCAGACGTGCTACTCCGCTTGGAGAAGCACCGGAATTTTAACTAACCTAACTAAGACTAAACTAATCTACTAGATCCCTGGAGAGATCCCTGGCTAATAAGTGGTTAATACTAATGAGAAGAAACCATGGATACTTAACAATTAACTAGGAACTTTGTTTAATTGTGTGTAGTTCTAGTTTGCTCCCAATGGGGGCGCCTACTGAAATATACTGCCTTGGTTGCTAATACCGAGGGGTGCTTATTCTTACTGTCAACAGGGTTGATGCTACGTTTTACATTGCTCCGCCATCTACTATGCTTAGGATGGCGCTTGGAGCTAGAGGAGACGGCGACTTCAGGAGAATTCCCTACAGTTGCCCTATCTGAAATAACTACATCGTCAGAGGTGACGTCATCATTTAATGTATTGGCTGTGCTCGCCTTGATGTTCTTAAGGAACTCATGGAAGTGGTGATGGGGGCTGACCCTCCCGTCAGGGTCGGCTGGGTCAATGTCACTGTCATCGTCGTCTGTCCAGTACTTGGTCTTAGTCCATTTCCTAGGGGGGTAGTCTATGAGCGCTTGCGAGAGCTTATTGGGTTTGTCTATTAGTACATTTTTGGGGCGCCTACGACCCGAGGAGGCCTTGGGATTTGGGATGTGACTACAAGCCTGCTTAATGAGAGGGTTGGGGCTATCGGATGATTTCTCGAAAAAGCGCTCAGAGCACTTTTTGAACCATTGCTGTACGGATTCCATATGGAGATCCCTATGGATGTTTGCGTTCCTGAGATACCCAGGAGCTCCTGTGGCTCTTCTCAGGAACTTACTTTGGAGTGTCTGAAGCGAGTTTAGTGAGGTATGGGGGGCGTGTGCGAAAGCAACGCTGGCATAAGAGAAGACAGGTCTAATGCATGTCTTATATATGGTCAGCTTGTTTCTCGTCGAGAGTTTACTGGATTGGTTTAACATAAAGTGGAGTCTACCTAGGTAGAAGGCCGAGCGGGCCCGGACCTTCTTTATGTGTGATCTGAAGTCGAGGCGCCTATCTAGAGTGACACCTAGGTATTTTACTTCTTTAGCCCATGGGATTGGTTTGTTATATAGACTCGGCTGCTTAAATGAGCGTGTGTAATCGTCGTAGTAACCCCGTCTAGAGAATAAGATGGCAGAGCTCTTTTCGGGGTTGACTTCGACTCTCCACTTACGGCACCAGTCACCTAGGTGATTGAGTGCTGTTTGGAGGAGGTTGGTGAGTAGGATCTTTCTACGGTGCGAGACATAGAGGGCAGTGTCGTTAGCGAAGAGTGCATAGTTGACACTCGGGACTTTGGGTATATCATTGATATATAATAGAAAGAGAGTCGGAGCTAATACCGATCCCTGGGGGACCCCGGCTCGAACGGGGTGGCGGGAGGAGAGAGTGCCTTCCACTTTGTATCTAAAGCTTCGATTTGTTAAATAGTCTCTGATTAAGGTGATGAGACGGTCTGGCATTTTGTAGGAGTAGAGCTTGTATAACAAGCCATCATGCCAGACCTTATCGAAGGCCTTAGCCACATCAAGGAAGACAGCGCCTGTGGGTTTTGGACGACGACTACCTATCAGTCCCTCAAGGACGTGTTCAGTAATTCGAAGTACTTGGTGAGTGCTCGAGTGCCCGGATCTAAAGCCGAACTGCTCGTTTACTAGTAAGCCTTCGGAGGAGATAAACTCCTTGAGGCGGGCTTGGATTACGCGTTCAAATAGTTTCCCCAGCGTCTTTAAGAGACTGATGGGGCGATAGCTAGTGGGGTCAGGGCGGGGTTTGCCGGGTTTGTGAATGCCGATGACAATAGCCTCTTTCCATGCGGAGGGAAATTGGCTGTTTGCAAGGGCTGAATTGAATATGTCCATAAGGAGGGCAAGAATGTGAGAGGGCAGAAGCCGCAGCATTCTGTTCGGGATACAGTCCTCTCCCGGGGCTTTCCTAACTGAGAGGTGCTTGACTAATGTTTGAATTTCCTCTACCGTTGTAGGGCGTATGGGGGGGCGTGAACTGGGTTTCTAGGCGTTATTATTCTAAGGGAATAGTTAAAAGAGAGCGTGTTACTTAGTAGAAACCTACGACAATATTGCTATCTCTGTAAAGCACGTCAAGTTCCTGCAAGAAAAAACGAGATGACAGTATATTTGTCAGTTACGTCTTTTAAAAAAATGTACAAGCCCATGTGACAAATTTTTCGTTGTAGTGATGCCCGAATCCATAAAACTACAATTATATAGTTGATAAAGTTATCAAGTTGATGAAAAAAAAAACATTCACACGGATTTTTGGAGTTTACTCCTTAAGAATCGATTTTCATATATAAGCCCGGGATATGAAAAATATGGGGTGTAAAATCGAACGTATCTGCCGTGCTAATTTAAAAAGTCGTATCTCAGTATACGATCGGGGTAAAAATAAGACTTCGTAATTTAGCAGGTTATGCGTTAAGCGTTATAGACTAAGGTCCCGATATAAAATAACCTTCACCGAGATGTTTATTTGATGAAATGTATTTTATATTTAATTTAATATGTCAATGGGTTCTCTGGGTATCTTGCATATGGGTTGCCTAACAAATTTACGTCCAGGGTATGTTTAATTAATAATAAAAAAAAATTGTTTTAAACATTTCACCGGTTTGATTAATATTAGATAAATTCTATACCAATCGAAAGTATGAAAGAAGCCCATAGAATATGCAAACGTTAGGTTGCCTATTCTTTTCCCGTCACAACTATTGGGTAGCCAGGTATAAACAGGTAAATCTATACCTACTAGCATTTTGCAAAGGTCTGACTGTTGAATTGAAATTAAATAAAATTAAAGATTATTTAATTATGAATTTATCTAATAATCAAATCGGTGAAATGTAAAAAAAAAATAATTTTAATTTTAAACTAAACATACCCTGGACTAAAATTTGTTAGGCAACCCATATGCAATATATTTATTGACATTTTAAACTAAATATAAAATACATTTCATCAAATAAACATCTCTGTGAAGGTCATTTTATATCGGGAGCTTAGTCTATAACGCTTAACGCATAATCTGCTAAATCAAGAAGTCGTATTTTTACCCCGATCGTATACTGAGATACGACTTTTTAAATTAGCACGGCAGATACGTTCCAAAAATATAAGTATTGCGAGGATTGACGTTTGGTTGTCAAAGGCGACGGTTGAAAATTTTATCAAATTTTATTTTATTTATGTATAAGTTAATTCAGTTTTAGAGTCCTTTTCGCTGTTTTTGCGATGAGTGAGTCAAGTCGAGGTGTCGTGAGTGATACGTCACTTTTAGAATGTGGGCAGCGGGCAGCTCCGTCGTGGCTATCTGAAGTGGAGTTTGGTAATAAGGCAGGGCCGAGTCAATCGGATATTGTATCGGACGCTGAGTCCATGTCGGATGTGCGGCATATAGCGGTGAAGCGTGCTTGTGGTCTGAGCGACGAAAGCTGTGGTTGTAGTGATAGTTTTATCACAATAGGCAGGAAACCTAAACGCTTGCGGGTTTTAGCAACCGCCAAAACGCAGCTGGAGCCGGACGGTGTGCCTGACAAGCTATTTGAAGTTTATATAGTGTCAAAAGAAGATTTACCGAAACAGATTGGTTTGGCAAAGTTGCTGCAATTTAAGGGTATAAAAGGAATTTTATCCGTCAAGTTTATGGGTCCACGTAAAGTTCGCATACAGTTTAACTCTAAGGATGATGCGGAGAAGCTTCTGGCTTCTCAGGAGTTTAACAATGAGACGAGACGTTCTTATTGGTCTAATATGGCATGCTGCACTTATGGAATTATAAGGCAGGTTGAGTTGGAGGTTGAGGAAGACGAATTTTTAAAGAATATTGAAGGGTCTGAAGACATTTTGTCAATATGTAGACTGAACCGTTTGGATCATGATGGGCGTTGGGTTAAGGCTGAAGCTATTCGTCTGTGTTTTAAGGGAACTTCTTTACCGCCATATGTTTATGCCTACGGTTGCCGATTTAAGGTAAATCAGTACACTTTCCCGGTTACCCAATGTTCAATATGTTGGAGGTTCGGTCATCTGAGCAGGTTTTGTCCTACTACTAAAGTTACTTGTCCGAAATGCGGCGGGGAGCATGCCAATTGCGAAACGACTATTTTTAGATGCATTAATTGTAAAGGCAGCCATATGGCCTTAGATAAGTCGTGCCCGGTTTTTGTGAAGGAGTAAGAAATTCGCAGGATTATGTCTGCTGAGAGATGTATATATAAACGGGCTTTTTGGTTGTATATGCAAAATAAGAAAAAAAAGGATACGGATGTTTGTAGTCAGGATGCGCCATCTGTTTTTGAGAATGACTTAAGTTTTGGAAAGTCATATAGAGATGCTGTTTTGTCGAAGCCGTTACAATCTAAAGAGTCTGAAGATTCTGTCTGTCAGGCTGAGGGCCAGCGATCAGTAATTCAGTACAGATTAGAGAGCGAGCCACAACAAGAGGTTCGTAAGCCGCGGAAGTCAAAAAGAGTAACAGATGTGAAGAGGTCCGAGTGCCTATTGGTCAATCAGCCTACTATTGAGCGGGCTGATATGGAAGATCAAAGACAAAATAAGGACAAGAAGAAGAGATGTATTACTTTTGAAAGGCTGGTTGAGAAGACGAAGGATATTTTGTTTTCTACCGAAAGTTGGGAGGAGAAGTTCAAAACGCTGTTTGGAGTTGTTGTTAAGGAGATTTTGGATTTATTTAAGGATTTTTTTAAGGAAGGTGATTTTGTACGTTTGTTTTTGTCTAATGTAAATGGCTAGGTCTAATACCAGATCTTTCTTGAATGTAATGTTCAATTCAATATTGGCGGAACCCTTATCGGAATCGGCTAAATTTGTATACAGTTTTTTTTATGTAAATAGTGTATACAAATTTAGTTGTTTTCGTGTACATGTTATTTTTAAGTTTATACGGTTTATGTTTTTATTTATCTATGTCTTTTAGATGAATGATGTTGTGTATTAGGCCTGCTGGAGCTGGCATGTTCATAAAAATGAACAAAGCTCCTTAATTAATAAGGTCGGTATCTTTGTATGGATTTCATAGTAAGATACGGTTTTTTTTTCGTAAATTTAGTAACTAAACTAGCCGCTCGAGGGCGCTTTACATCACGCTTCCTTATTTAGTTACTACTCATGATCTCTCCAATTTGTTAAAAATGAATTGGAAGTAAATTTTCCTTGTAAAATATTGTAATTTTGCTGTACTTATATTATACTCGTATATTAATATTATGTAAGTGCCTACCTCCTCGTCCTTGTTTGCAGCACCCAACAGGGTACATAATGTGATACTTAAACTATTTACTAATCATTATGTGCAATAAACGTATTGAGTATTGAGTATATATTTTATAATCGTTCTTAAGGCCAGGCGCGCACCACGATTTTAGTCGCTCGATAATTTTGTCGCATAAATGCAAGATATGGGTTTATAATGAGAGTGCGCGCACCACGATTTTCATAAACCCAGAAGTACGCTTATTTCTGCGACAAAATTATCGCGCGACTAAAAAAAATCGTGGTGCGCGCCTGGCCTGAAGAGTAAACTCCAGTCGTGCGTCGGAGCTGACACACACACTTTTTTTTTTAAGTGAATTTTTATGTCTGTAGCTTTGGTTTCAGTTAGATAGATCGTATATCCATTAAATATCTTAGGTTAAGTATTTTTACAATAAATTTATAATAATAATAATAATAGCCTTTATTCATGCAAATAAACTTGCTACAATTCATTAAATTACAATTAAATATTAAATAATTTAAGTAAATCACAATGACATAGAAATCAAACAATTTTGTAAATATTAACTATGACAATTATAACATGTCATATCAGGTTGAATCTATATCTAATCCTACGTTGTGTGAATGCGTGGCGCCTTGTGCGCAAAAGGCCTCCCCCAACCTTTCCCATTCTTTCCTATCTTGGGCCGATCTCCACCAATATAAATTTATATAATAAGTAAAATACAGAACAAAGTTATTACAAAATATTAATACATTATAAAAAAACTTAACCTAGGGTGTCGCCGGCAGTGGGGAGGGGCCCAGGCTACCGGTGGTGTCGGGCTGCAGAGAGAGGAACCTCCTGACGATGCGCGCCGTGTCCAGGAGTACCGCCAACAGAGCATTATAAAAAAATAACCAGATTAATTATTGCGATTAAATTAAGTCTCACTTTGAAAAGGATTCTAAGCCACTTGACTGCTGTTTTGGCAGAAGATTCAATAAAAAGCCAAATCAAAGCACTGATTACTTAATAACAGATAACAGATACGACGTTATCATACAATACAAATAATTCCTTCGACATTCACCCATATTCTTAATGGACGAAAAGTACCTATTTATAATCAATTATGCACTGCACGGCTGGCGAACTCTGTAGGTTTTTAGACAAATGTTTTTTTTTGTCTGATCGTGTAAGTGTAAAAAGGAAAAGTAGATTAAAATTGACTTCTGGGCACCGATCGAGCTGAAATTTAGTATATTGGTTACGTCTCACGATGGAACTAGACTGTGGTTATTAGAAAATTATTATGCAAACTAACGGAATGAACCAAAAAACCATTGAAATTGTTATAAATTTATAATACATTTATTTGCCAGTCTTCCCTTCTCTCACCTTGCTGATAAAACATACGATTGACAACATTTCATATTTCTAACAGATGAAAATTAATAAAGATATCTAGAGAGCTTTGCGTCGTGGACACACTAAAATATTTATTTGAATTTAATCTTCTGTATGTACGTAAACAAATATAACAAAATACATAAAATAACCGAAATCTACAACTATGCTCAGACAGTTGTCGTCTTCGGCCTATCCACGAAAAAAATAAGCTATCAACAATGTCCACCAAAACGTCATTGACTTTTTTAAATATTATACACCTGACCAAAGTAACCTTGATTCACAGAATCGCAAAGTATCGATAACTTTTTCTACGTCACTAGTAACCTCACGACAGAAATTAACATAATTGTTTTTTTCACTATTTCTATGTTTATTTTAATTGTAGCATAGTTAGATATCATTTGCGTGCAATAATAATCCTATTTCTAAGCTTATATTTTTAATATTACTTAACATAATTTCTGATGCATTTGCTGAAAAAACAATACTGAATTACTTACTAATGAAAACTTATATTTTCACCCAAGTTTTCTTTTCTCCCAGAATGCGAATTGCATCCGCGCACAATGCACGACATTTTCTAAGTTTTGCAAGCACTTTCACACTTTTTTTTCATTTAAAAACACAAATATTAATAATGTTTATTTTTCGCCAAAAACAGACGTTATAATGTGACTAAGTTGAAAAGGATGGTCGGGGTTGTCATCATCGCATGCTTACTCGTTTACTTAATATGGTAGCATAATAATTTGACATTTATAGCCGCATTTGACCGATACAGCCCATCTTGACGTTTAGGGTTGTTTCACACGTACCACAACCACACGACAACCACAACCACACCACAACCACACGACGTGGTCGGGCGCATATATTATTTTGTATGGTTAATGAATAGTTCAATTCACACGTACCACAACCACACCACAACCACACGACGTGGTTGCGACGTGGTCGGGCGCATATTTTGTATGGTTAATGAATTGTACAATTCACACGTAACCACAACCACACCACATTTTAACGCTGCGACGTGGTGTGGTTGTGGTACGTGTGAATTGAGCCTTATGCTCCGTACGCTGTGACGTCATCAACGCCCTATCTATGTTACGCCTGGTCGCTCTGTGGCAAATCTATAACTACTATACTATATCTATGCCAAAAGCAGACGTTATAATGCGACTAAGTTGAAAAGGATTGTCAGAGCCAAGAATCTTATGTCAGAGCTGTCATCGTCGTATCGTATCGTATGCTTACTAGTTTTCTTAAGGCTCCGTCCACACTTGTATCATTTCGCCAATCCGATCCCCGTCGCGTATCTTCACCGCGTATCATGAACGGTAGTGTAGCCGTCGCGCCGTCGCGATCATGCAACGCTCGCGCGAAATCCATGTTGATACGCGTATCTTCAGTACCCCGCACACTCGCGATCAGGAAGGTGTTGCATGATCGCGACGGCGTGACGTCCAAAGCCCCGTCCACACTTGTATCATTTCGCCGATCCGATCCCCGTCGCGTATCTTCACCGCGTATCATGAACGGTAAGTGTGGACGTCGCGCCGTCGCGATCATGCAACGCTCGCGCGAAATCCATGTTGATACGCGTATCTTCAGTACCCCGCACACTCACGTTCACGAAAGCATTGCATGATCGCAACGGCGTGACGTCCACACTTTCGTTCATGATACGCGGTGAGGATACGGGGTGAGGATCGGCCGTGATCCATCTCGAGTGGGTTTTTGCCCGATCATCAAAGGCGCTATTTGAGTCATCGATCCACGCTGCGGTCATTGGTTTTTATTTTTTAATCCTTAATCTTTACGATAATTAAAAAATACCATATACCACTGATGGACTGTCTACTTTGTTAGGCCTTTCCATGCGGCGTCTTCCGGCACGCGGTTTCCACTCGAGAACCTTTCTGCCGCATTACGTATTATAAAACGAGCACAGTCATGTGCTAAATCTCCATGAGCAGATGACAAAAATGAAGGCCTTCCTCGCTGCGACTTCCGGTACACGGCCCCCACTCAAGAATATTTCTGTCAAGGTTCAGTGAGCGATCTCAGCGGGCGACATTTTTAAATGGGACGCAACTCCGCACAGAACAACAATCACAAACGAAATGAAATGTTCGGCGAAAACGAAATGCCAAAATGATCGGGGCAGTGATACGGTGCTACGACGATACGGATAGCGTCCAAACTACTGCACGCCGAAATGATCGGTGCGGCGATACGCAACGAGGATACGATACGGCAAGTGTGGACGCGTTTCTTCGCGCGACGGCGCAAATGATACGGAGTGCCTGCAGTGAGCGTCCAAACAGCACGATACGCGGTGGAGATACGCAACGGGGATCGGATCGGCGAAATGATACAAGTGTGGACGGAACCTTAAGCTCACTGCGGGCATTCCGTATCATTTGCGCCGTCACGCGAAGAAACGCGTCCACACTTGCCGTATCGTATCCTCGTCGCGTATCGCCGCACCGATCATTTCGTTAGGCTCCGTCCACACTTGTATCATTTCGCCGATCCGATCCCCGTCGCGTATCTTCACCGCGTATCGTGAACGGTAAGTGTGGACGTCACGCCGTCGCGATCATGCAACGCTCGCTCGAAATCCATGTTGATACGCGTATCTTCAGTACCCCGCACACTCGCGATCAGGAAAGTGTTGCATGATCGCGACGGCGTGACGTCCACACTTCCATTCATGATACGCGGTGAGGATACGGGGTGAGGATCGGCCGTGATCCATCTCGAGTGGGTTTTTGCCCGATCATCAAAGGCGCTATTTGAGTCATCGATCCACGCTGCGGTCATTGGTTTTTATTTTTTAATCCTTAATCTTTACGATAATTAAAAAATACCATATACCACTGATGGACTGTCTACTTTGTTAGGCCTTTCCATGCGGCGTCTTCCGGCACGCGGTTTCCACTCGAGAACCTTTCTGCCGCATTACGTATTATAAAACGAGCACAGTCATGTGCTAAATCTCCATGAGCAGATGACAAAAATGAAGGCCTTCCTCGCTGCGACTTCCGGTACACGGCCCCCACTCAAGAATATTTCTGTCAAGGTTCAGTGAGCGACCTCAGCGGGCGACATTTTTAAATGGGACGCAACTCCGCACAGAACAACAATCACAAACGAAATGAAATGTTCGGCGAAAACGAAATGCCAAAATGATCGGGGCGGTGATACGGTGCTACGACGATACGGATAGCGTCCAAACTACTGCACGCCGAAATGATCGGTGCGGCGATACGCAACGAGGATACGATACGGCAAGTGTGGACGCGTTTCTTCGCGCGACGGCGCAAATGATACGGAGTGCCTGCAGTGAGCGTCCAAACAGCACGATACGCGGTGGAGATACGCAACGGGGATCGGATCGGCGAAATGATACAAGTGTGGACGGAACCTTAAGCTCACTGCGGGCATTCCGTATCATTTGCGCCGTCACGCGAAGAAACGCGTCCACACTTGCCGTATCGTATCCTCGTCGCGTATCGCCGCACCGATCATTTCGTTAGGCTCCGTCCACACTTGTATCATTTCGCCGATCCGATCCCCGTCGCGTATCTTCACCGCGTATCGTGAACGGTAAGTGTGGACGTCACGCCGTCGCGATCATGCAACGCTCGCTCGAAATCCATGTTGATACGCGTATCTTCAGTACCCCGCACACTCGCGATCAGGAAAGTGTTGCATGATCGCGACGGCGTGACGTCCACACTTCCATTCATGATACGCGGTGAGGATACGGGGTGAGGATCGGCCGTGATCCATCTCGAGTGGGTTTTTGCCCGATCATCAAAGGCACTATTTGAGTCATCGATCCACGCTGCGATCATTGGTTTTTAATCCTTAATCTTTACGATAATTAAAAAATACCATACCACTGATGGACTGTCTACTTTGTTAGGCCTTTCCATGCGCCGTCTTCCGGCACGCGGTTTCCACTCGAGAACCTTTCTGCCGCATGCCATAAAACAAACACAGCCATACGAAGGCCATGTCTCCGTGAGCCGGGTGCCTTAATCGAAGACCTCCCCACGCGGCGTCTTCCAGCACGCGGTTTCCACTCGAGAACCTTTCTGCCGCATTATGTATTATAAAACGAGCACAGTCATGTGCTAAATCTCCATGAGCAGATGACAAAAATGAAGGCCTTCCTCGCTGCGACTTCCGGTACACGGCCCCCACTCAAGAATATTTCTGTCCCAAGGTTCAGTGAGCGATCTCAGCGGGTGACATTTTTAAATGGGACGCAACTCCGCACAGAACAACGATCACAAACGAAATGAAATGTTCGGCGAAAACGAAATGCCAAAATGATCGGGGCGGTGATACGGTGCTACGATACGGATAGCGTCCAAACTACTGCACGCCGAAATGATCGGTGCGGCGATACGCGACGAGGATACGATACGGCAAGTGTGGACGCGTTTCTTCGCGCGACGGCGCAAATGATACGGAGTGACCGCAGTGAGCGTCCAAACAGCACGATACGCGGTGGAGATACGCAACGGGGATCGGATCGGCGAAATGATACAAGTGTGGACGGAGCTCAACACTTCTCGAGTGGGTTTTTGCCCGATCATCAAAGGCGCTATTTGAGTCATCGATCCACGCTGCGGTCATTGGATTTTAATCCTTAATCTTTACGATAATTAAAAAATACCATACAACTGATGGACTGTCTACTTTGTTAGGCCTTTCCATGCGGCGTCTTCCGGCACGCGGTTTCCACTCGAGACCCTTTCTGCCGCATGCCATAAAACAAACACAGTCATAGGAAGGCCATGTCTCCGTGAGCGGGTGCCTTAATCGAAGGCCTCCCCACGCGGCGTCTTCCAGCACGCGGTTCCACTCCAGAACATTTCTGCCGCATTATGTATTATAAAACGAGCACAGTCATGTGCTAAATCTCCATGAGCAGATGACAAAAATGAAGGCCTTCCTCGCTGCGACTTCTGGTACACTCCACTCAAGATTATTTCTGTTCCAAGGTTCAGTGAGCGATCTCAGCGGGCGACATTTTTAAATGGGACGCAACTCCGCACAGAACAACGATCACAAACGAAATGAAATCATGAAATGTTCGACGAAAACGAAATATAAATACCAAAATGATCGGCGCGGTGATACGGTGCTACGATACGGATAGCGTCCAAACTACTGCACGCCGAAATGATCGGTGCGGCGATACGCGACGAGGATACGATACGGCAAGTGTGGAACTGTGGACGCGTTTCTTCGCGCGACGGCGACAGCGCAAATGATACGGAGTGCCCGCAGTGAGCGTCCAAACAGCACGATACGCGGTGGAGATACGCAACGGGGATCGGATCGGCGAAATGATACAAGTGTGGACGCACCTTAATATAGTAGCATAATAATTTGACATTTACCGGCAAATTTTAGGGTGCGTCCACACTTGTATCATTTCGCCGATCCGATCCCCGTTGCGTATCTCCACCGCGTATCGTGCTGTTTGGACGCTCACTGCGGGCACTCCGTATCATTTGCGCCGTCGCGCGAAGAAACGCGTCCACACTTGCCGTATCGTATCCTCGTTGCGTATCGCCGCACCGATCATTTCGGCGTGCAGTAGTTTGGACGATATCCGTATCGTAGCACCGTATCACCGCCCCGATCATTTTGGCATTTCGTTTGTGATCGTTGTTCTTTGCGGAGTTGCGTCCCATTTAAAAATGTCGCCCGCTGAGATCGCTCACTGAAACTTGGGACAGATATATTTGAGTGGGGGCCGTGTACCGGAATTCGCAGCGAGGAAGGCCCTCATTTTTGTCATCTGCTTATGGAGATTTAGCACATGACTGTGCTCGTTTTATAATACATAATGCGGCAGAAAGGTTCTCGAGTGGAAACCGCGTGCTGGAAGACGCCGCGTGGAGAGGCCTTCGATTAAGGCACCCGCTCACGGAGACATGGCCTTCGTATGACTGTTTGTTTTATGGCATGTGGCAGAAAGGTTCTCGAGTGGAAACCGCGTGCCGAAAGACGCCGCATGGAAAGGCCTAACAAAGTAGACAGTCCATCAGTGGTATGGTATTTTTTAAGTATCGTAAAGATTAAGGATTAAGAACCAATGACCGCAGCGTGGATCGATGACTCAAATAGCGCCTTTGATGATCGGGCAAAAACCCACTCGAGATGGATCACGGCCGATCCTCACGCCGTATCCTCACCGCGTATCATGAACGAAAGTGTGGACGTCACGCCGTCGCGATCATGCAATGCTTTCGTGATCGCGAGTGTGCGGGGTACTGAAGATACGCGTATCAACATGGATTTCGCGCGAGCGTTGCATGATCGCGACGGCGCGACGTCCACACTTACCGTTCATGATACGCGGTGAAGATACGCGACGGGGATCGGATCGGCGAAATGATACAAGTGTGGACGGAGCTTTACCGATATAGGCCGTCTTGACGTTTATGCTCCGAAATCTGCGGCTGGTCACACTTTGTGTAGTAGGAATTATAGTTTTCATACTAGAAACTATTTTTGATTTTCTATGCACACGTAAGGCACATAAGGAAATAAGTTTAATACATGCATATATGTTGACGTGTACTCAGTCAGCTCACATAATTTAATTCATCCTAATTAATGAATAGCCCTATTTCAGGTATCCGAATTTTCATAATGCGTAATTACTTAATACCGAATTCTCACTAGCCCTAATTTGCACTAAGCCGTATTTTTTAGACTACTAATATTATAATACCTAATAATGCTAAAACCTAAATTTATTTTATTAAACCTAATTATCTATAAACCTAAATATACGGTGTTGGGATTGCCATAGACTCTGGATGGACATGGGAATCTTTTGACGCTTCGCTCGCTCCGCTATACATGGTCACAATACAAACCTAACCTAACCTACAGTTTTCGGGGTTCAGCCAATTTGAAATTTGTCCAAATCCAGTTTTCTATTTTTTATTTAAAACGTAAAAAATAGGTTAAATAATCTTTAGTACTCTTGAAATTTAGTGTCAGTAATGATTAGGTTTAATAACTATTAGCTGTGGTAATTATTAGGTTATTTCATATTAGCAGGGGTCGGACTTTCTTTCGCACGGTAGGACTAATATCATACTCATACTCATACTCTTCATCTATTTCATTCCAAACTGCCTTTGTGGTTATTATCGTTAACATTCCCAAGCATTATTCCTAATTTAACTCAAATTATTGCCAATATATCATGAACTTCCTAGTTATAAATGGATATTCGATCCATATATAATCCAATTTACTCCAGAAAACATGGATAAAGTTGCAAATATTTACGTATTTTATGGTGGCGAAAAAAACAATGCCTACACAAATCAGGTCTTTGTATATACTTCTGACTTTGTCCTTGACTATAAAATTAAAATTGCGAATGAAATACACTTATGAGTATGAGTATGAGTATGAATAGTATTTTAATGTTAATATCGGCTCCATAGCTCTCCATTAGTCCTACCGTGCGAAAGAAAGTCCGACCCCTGCATATTAGTATTGTTGACAATTAGTACAAATCATTATTAGAGTATTGGATTATTAGGTCTAACAACTAATTAGGGTATATAAATTAGGTAGAATGACATAGGGCTAATGAAATTTAGAGCTAACGTTGATAGGTGTAATAATATTAGCACTTGCGTTATTAGGTCAAATAGGGGAGTACCTGTTAGAACTAGTACATAAAGTATCAAAATTATTTATAGAGGGCCCACCTACAAAATTGTTAAAATCATAGACAATTGGTGATGCCACAAGGAAATATCTGTCAATATTATTTTGCTAGGATTATTTTGCCAGACTCTAGCAGCTTATCAGTATAAAACCCGTTCCAAGCCTTCCGATCCGATCCTACTTATCGGATTTAATCGAATAATGTGTAGTGTAATTGTTAGGATCTATGTATATTATATTCAGTTACGAAATGGTAATTAATTTTTAATTATTCATTTAATTTTTAGTTATACAAATAACTTGTTAGAAGATTTTTTTTTTAAGTTAATTTATGTTTGTTGAATCTTATTTCACTGCTAATATTCAATTTAAATTGTATTTATTTGAATATTATTTTTAAGGTGTAACTGTAACGCGATACTTATAATTTACCACCTAAGGAAGAGCGGTGCCCCTTAGCACAGGTAGTCAATACTTAAAAAGGGGCATCAAACACTGTTATGTCGATGTAATCGTGTTAATGAATAAATACATTTTTATTTTTTATTTTTTTATGTATCACACTACACATTATCCGATAAATCGGATCAGATCTGGTAGGATCGGAATGCCTGGAACGGGTTTTATCGGTAAATCGGATTGGATTGGGTAGGATCGGAACCAGGTCTGGAACAGGTTTTAAATTAGGATCTATTTACAATATACATTAAATCCGATCCACACCATCCGATCCTATCTGTAGCTCATAGCGTGTATAAATGTGTAGCGTAACATCGGATAGGATCGGAAGGTGTAGAACGGCTTTTACACTCACAAAGTTTTTCGGTCCGCATTCTTTGTCATAGCGACACGATACGATTTTATCGGACCCGGGGAACGAAATTTATGAAATTGTATGCTGTCGCTTTTTAAATATTTTGCACGAAGACGAATGCATACAGAACTTTGTCGTATCCTCTACCGATGAAAATAAAAGTGATTTTTGTTTTTTAAATTATAAAGGTGGCTGATTGTTGAATTGTTTTATAAAAAAAGTATGTATGTATCAAATATCCAGTAGTAGCTGCCCAGAAAAAGTAATATATTCAAATTTTGAAAGCTTGTCACAATTTTCTAACATTCAATTATCTTTTTCTTTATGAGCAAACAACTGCTTCACAAGTGTACTAGGTCACATTTTCATCATTTCTTTTTTTTATTACAGTAGTAATTCGTAGTGAGTGTGAATGTTGTGATTGCCGTAATTTAGATAAATTATGTTTTCTTTCAGAGTAAGCAAAAGTTAGGCTTAAGTGAAAGTATCGTTATTGAAGAGGGCGCCTTTTTTGCGGTCCTTACCGAGTTCCCTTGAAACGATTAATTAATGTCTTTGAAAGATTACTTATTTATTACAATATATTATAAGAACTGCCGAAAAAAAGTACATTATTCGTACTGCGATTCAATAGTAGAGTGCATAAAGAAGCCCGTGTGAGAACGGCTTTAGAAAAGCATACCATAGACCACAGACTCAGTAGAGCTGAGCTGGTTCTGTCAAACTTCCTACATATCCTTTCTTTCGCGATCCAGCAAAGATGGGTGAGTGGCTTCGTGATTTGCTAAATTAAATCTTAGAAAATCTCGTAATTACTTGTTTAATTTGGTTATTTAAGTGGAGTCCGTTGTGAAACTTATAATATTGCGAAGTTGAGCGTATTTATTTTTGGTAGCATTACTTGAATCGTGAGATTAATTCGAACCCTGAGGTTGCGCCTTTTCTGCCTAGTCTTAGGGTAAAAGTTCACTTTAAATTAGCGTCTGGCTTGTTTTTACAGGTATCAGTCGTGATCACTGGCATAAACGAAGGGCCACTGGCGGCAAACGTGCGCCCATTCGCAAGAAGAGGAAATATGAGTTGGGTCGCCCGGCAGCCAATACCAAGGTAAGGGTTTAAAATAATTTGAACTGTGTCGTATTGATAGATATTGGAATAACATTACTTAATAGTTACGTTTTTACTTGATAGGTAGTCATTCTGTAGTGTGTTCTCATAACCTCTATTGATCAGTACATGTGACATGATTGTCGTGTCAGTCTAGCGTCCTCTTCATCAGTGTATAAATATTATTCAATTAATTGCAGCTTGGGTCTCAGCGCATTCATCCTGTGCGCTCGCGTGGTGGCAACGTGAAATACCGTGCCCTGCGCCTGGACACTGGGAATTTCTCATGGGGCTCTGAGTGTGAGTACTAATTGACTACTCTTTGCAGTCCTAGCGTAATTCTAGTTTTAAGTGCTTATACTTGCTGCGCTATTACTTATCATTTAATATCAGTTAGATAATGGACAATTTTTTACCAAGAACATAGGTTATGATTTTGACAACATTGCAAATGACCATAGTTATACAGAAAGCGACCAGCGTACATTTTTTGTCAAAGTGACTTAAGTCTTAATCAATTAATGAGTTTGGTCGCTATTTGCATTATGAAAAAAAATCTTTTGGTCGCTTTCTGCATAACTACGGTCAAATGATGCTTTGTGTCACATGGAAATATTTCAAGTCCTTTCCTTGACAATGTGCCACTTGAGGCTGGCTCATAGCGACACAATTGATCATGTCGCCGAATTAATATTAAATGGACAATATGAACATCATATTTTTAAGTAAGCCGGTTTGAAATTTTTTCTTTGAAAATTCTAGATATTCCTGTCTTCATCACTCTCGAAGTGGTGTGGCCTGATATTGCTGTCATATCATCTAATCCTTAGGCATTGAAGTCCTCACTTAGGACTTCATAATTAATTTGTTTGATGAAGGTCAGATGAACAGTAATGATTGCAGCCTCAATGTTTATCATATTGAAAGGCCACAGTAATTATTGAATATCCCTATCTACAACCTGTACCAGGTTAGAAGTAAGTTTGTACCTCATTTGAATGTAATGCCATGGATACCGGGCTTACTTAATTTAAATGTGTTGTAATCATTATCATAATAACAGATTTGTGGACATGGACTACTAATTTGCATATATATTTTTAGTTTTTGACAGTACTGTCTGATATTGTTCCATGTGTTTGTTTAACCCCCCTCATATGCGATGTAAAAAATTTACTAATCATCTTAAACCAACTGATATTTTTAAAGTAACGCTGATATGTACTGCGTAGATCTGTGTTTAGGTATTACGAGGGGTTAAAGTACAACATCTTTTGCCCTAGCTTTGTCTGATCTTTTAGTGATGTGACTTAAGAAGCTACATGCGAATGTTTAAATGCTGTTGATTATAGATGAAGAGTTCCGTTATATGTTTTGTCTAAATTCAAAATGAAATTAAAATTCTATGAAGTGTTTGTCGACATTTCAAAGGTATCTGATTGTATTAAAATATAACCTCATAAGGCCCAAGGCAGTTTTTGTGTTACCAAAATTAGACCCTTACTGTAATTTTAAGAATGTTTTAAAATGGCTTTGTAATTTGTACATTGTAGTATACAGATGGCCTTATGAGGTTAGTTTGTGTTTGATTTGGTAACCTAAGCTAATACATCAATACCTTAGTTCAGACTTGTACTAACTTTTCAGAAAAAGTTGTTGCAATTAGGATGTTAGTGCACAACTCTGTGCTTTAATATACAATATAGGGACAACTGCTTGTTTGGTATAAAAATTTTGAATTTTTAATATATTTGTGTTGCAGGCTCCACTCGTAAGACTCGCATCATTGATGTGGTCTATAATGCCTCTAACAATGAGTTGGTCCGTACTAAGACTCTGGTGAAAAATGCCATTGTCGTGGTTGACGCTACACCGTTCCGCCAGTGGTTTGAGTCACACTACTTGTTGCCGCTAGGCAGGAAGAAAGGTGCTAAACTAGTGAGTATAATATAATCTTATTTTTATTACAATTTGATTTACTATTAGAAAATTTAACATTAATGCTTGTTTCACTTTATTTGTTGACTAATGAACAAACTTCAGTAGTAAGTAGTGATCATATGGGGGATTCTACAGGCGTTTCAACTGCAGTCATAAATAACAAAGCAACGGGCCATAATATGCTTTCTTTATGGTAAGAAGTACGGTTACAATATATCACTGTAGGAAAGTTAGCAATAGCAGCTTGGTGTGGCTCATACTTTCAATATTTTTGACAGCAGACTGACGGCGTTTGAAACGCCTGTAGAATCACCCATATTTTTACTTTATTACGTAGAGACAAACATTACAATGCAGCTTTTTCTCACGAGACAGTAAATTATAATTGGTATTTTGATATTAAAATATGTTACATATTCATTTTTTAGTTTCTTTTTTGTGAAACCATTATATCACTTATCAACAGGTGTAATTTATTAAATTTTAAATGAAAAATAAATGTTTGGTCCTAAAATAGATTTTATATTTTATTTCTTCAAGTCTGTTCGGCAGTGGAAGACTAAAAAGCAAATTTTATTTAATAAGGTGTTAAGTCGTAATAAGAAGTGAATATTTACCTAAACACAGTTCCATTATAGCTATAAATCTGTTATATGTCAATCAAACAGTAGATATCTTCACACCTGTAAAGGGTTGTCAAAAGTGTAATAAGTGAGTAAAATAATACAACATAAATAATTCAATGATAAATTACATTAAAAAACATAATCATATATTATATTCAATAAATTAATAATACTACACGCAATTAACACGTCATACTTTACAAGAGATACTTTAATATAATTATTCTCCGTAGTCTCTTCCATATGTAACTCAATCAGTTCCAACGGAATACTATTTATTGAGAAATAATAGATTCGGCCACAGGTTTTTTTTGGCCACTTGGTCGAACTTCTCATTTAATAACTAATCATCGGGAAAATGAGATAGCCTCTAATAAACTAATTCATCTTCTTTACAACGCCAACTAAAAATGTTAAAGAAAGCGTCAAGTCAAAATCAATAATTATTATTACTTGTCCTTCTGATTTATACATTGCCAACTAATTTACTAACTCGGCCACGGAATTTGCAACTCATCATCATTTTTCGTTTTACAGCTTCAATACAAGCTCCTCAAAAATTGTATATTCGAGCTTCAATAGAAAACATCATATATTATAACTTAACATATAAAATAATACTTCATATTCTTTTATCGTGAAAATAGCCACTGTAGGTGCGCGTTTGGCGTGAGTGCGCGACATGACAGCCACCGGCCATTTGCACCAATCAGAGAGCGCCATTCGATTCTTGTACCGGCCGACCCGCCCGTGTTTGTTTATTGTCATTCGTTCGTTCATATTGCAATAGGTTCTGTCTCTAGTTCTAAGGCAGGTCCAACTTGGCTTAGGTTAGGTACGATGACGAGCGAAGCGAGGAGTGTTAGGTTGAACTGCGACCCTAACCTAAAATGAGATTTAAGAATTTTGTTTTGTTCTCTTCTCAATAGTTCATATTATGTAATAATAATGGCTTTAATATACTATTTGATGACAATTTTAGGTAAATTTTACGATCGATTAATGTAGGATGACTTACATTTTAATCATACTAATTGGTTATTGTCATTCGTGCGTTCATATTGCACGACGATTTGAAATTGACTGTGGGATTAAAATGGAGAAGAGTTGCAAGTGACAGAAGCCAATGGAAGTCCTTGGAGGAGGCCTATGCCAAAAGGCACACTGAAATTAGGGATATATTGTAGTTTAATCGAAATTTTAATAACTTATTGTAAATTTACAAATTTCAGAATAAAGGGCTTTATTATTATATTATTATTATTATTTTCAATTTTAATGTTATTTTTGTTTAGGTAAGAGATCACTTACGATCTTTTTACTGTATATATTATTATTTTTATGGCTTAGTCTAACGCTGCTGGATAAACTATACCTAGGATATGATAATTATTTTAATTACACTGGGTTGCACCAAATGATGATTTGCGTGTCGATTGAAAAATGTCCTGTGATAAATATGCAAAACTGAACATATATGCAATACCCAAAATGTTTTAATACCTATGAAATGTGAACGCAACAATCCCTCACACTGCCCTACTTAAAATATTCAAGCATGAAATATTTAATTTGCATAAAGCCAGATTTAAGCTACCTTAGGCCATATACTTAGTACTAGCCCCCCATTTTCAGTAAGTTTTTTTGCTAAGATTAGATGCCCCTTATCTTATGGGAAATCCTCTTCTGGGTAATTCCATGGTCACTTACATTACGTGTTGACAATAATCACAACAGAAATCTATCAATATTCGAAAAAAGGAAGTAAATATTGTTAATATTATTTAATCTGATTAGAACGCATAACTAAGGAGTATGTTTTTTAAAGAAAAATTGCCATATGAGCAAATATACTTTATTTTGTAAGAAATAATTTCTGGTCATTTGCATTACAAAAAAAGTAACCTGATTTTAGCATTGGTATTTTATTACAGTAACATAATCTGCTAATATAATGCATTTTATGAAAAGGTCATTTTAATGTTTTAAAAATAATGTAAGTATGAATAAAGAATCCACTGAGTATCGGCAAATAACTAAGTCATGTAAAAAACACGTGATTAAGGTCCACTTACGTTACAAAATGTGTTAGTGCATCTGGAAAGGTACCTTGTTTCAGGTATTGAGTTATGCATAGTTCCAAAATGTAGATTAAATTTGCTATCAATACAAAAAAGAATAATGACTGTAGGTGGAACCACTATTTTTATATACATTTTTGAATTTTTGACTTCCGAAATGCACAAGTTGAGAAAATTGCATTTAAAGTTTATAGTGGCAAAAAACACACTTCTACTTCGAAGTTACATAGTGAAGGGTATAATCATAATCTTTGAATGTTAAAGAATTATAATAAAGGTGAATTGTCTAAAAATACATGTTAATTATTCTGATTTCTTAGGTTGAACATGCCAGGGTGGAAGAAACACGAAAGTGTTAATTATACCCAATTCATAAAATAACGAGATTAAAACTGTTAAGTTTCTCATTATAGTTACATATTCTATGGCATTTTGGGACAATTGAATGAAAGAAAACTCCATAATCATAAAGAAATTTAATAATTACCGCATTTTTAACTGTTACAAAAAAGATCACTCATAATATTAAAAACCAACAAAATAATTTGTATATTCATGCTATACCACAAGATCAAATGGTATTTAGCGTGGTGTACCACAATGGTATAATAGAAATGGTGTTAAAGCAGTTTTTTTTAACAATAAAGTTTAGTGACTCTGTCGAAACTTTTGTATGGAAACGTAACTAGGGTACCTTGCACGACATTCACTAAACTTCAGTAACTTAAACTCGATGATCACTATTTTAGTACCTAAAATGCAAGAAATATCTGTAACAAAATGTTATTTAGGATAATTATAGCGGAAATCAATGTATTCTTATTTATAAAAACTTCTGTTTTAGTCGTGTAAGACATCAAGTTTAGCATTTTACTAAACTGGGTACCTTGTCACGCTAAGTCATTATCTACGTCATGCTCCCTGGAAACCCCACTGTCTGTTTTGTGATTTATTAAGACGTAATAATGACCCATCAAAAACATAAATGTTAAATTAGAGCCAAGTTCTCGCATGCAACGTTGTCGACTTCGCCGACAAAAGAATTGAGATCTATATGGGCGCCAAGTTCTTTGCCCTAAATTTTTTAAATACATGGACATGCGACATACTCAATGCATTTATTTTACTTGGGGTGTAATTCAATATCAAGACTGGACTTGGCTAGTTTTTACATATAAATTTATATTATATTTGTCTAATCATTAACCTATTTTCGTAAAGGTATGTACGCAAGTTAGTGTACGTCCCTGTTACTTATACTGTTAGCTTGATAATAATACTATGTTACTTTGATAAAATTAAGTCAGTTTGTGAAAACTAGCCAAGTCAAATCTTGATATTGAATTACACCCCAAGTAAAATAAATGCATTGAGTATGTCGCATGTCCATGTATTTAAAAAATTTAGGGCAAAGAACTTGGCGCCCATATAGATCTCAATTCTTTTGTCGGCGAAGTCGACAACGTTGCATGCGAGAACTTGGCTCTAATTTAACATTTATGTTTTTGATGGGATCTCATTACTTTTTGTACAGAAATTATTATGATGTGTAAATTATTTAATAATTAATTGTTAATTACTTGTGTGTGTGCTATTCTAGTACATCTTTTAAACAAACAAAGAATTTTCCAAATCGGTTAGTACGTGTTGGATTCTTGTGTGTGTGTGTGTGTGTAAGAGAGAGAGAGAGAAAGAGTGTGAGCTATGCTAATACATCTTTAAAACAAAGAAAGAATTTTCCAAATCGGTTAATAAATGACGGAGTTCTGAGGCAAGAAGCATAAATAATAATAATAATTAAAAAAGTAAAAAAATCACTGTTTTCGATTTTTTTATGTGTACACACACAATTACCAAGCTGAATGCCAAATTTCACCTTTCTAGGTCACCTGGAAGTGGGTTAGGTTTTTGATTACTAGTCAGTCAGTCAGTCAGTCAGTCAGTCAGTCAGTCAGTGATAAAAATACCGTTTTTTGGACTTTAATATCTCAATACCTATTTCACCTATATTTATGAAATTTGGGGTTCTAGTTGTTCTAAAGGATCTTAATACATAAGCCAAATTTCATGTTTTTATGTTAAATAGATTTGGAGTTATTGAGGGGTCAAAAGTGGCTCCAAACGGTTCGTGTAATATAACACACGGCTGCTGCTCGCCAGTTCTTGGGGTGAACTTGGCTGGACACGCTGCCGCGTGTCTAGATGTACACAATATGTACTGAATTAGTACTTACTTAAAAAAAATGTACCTCAACGAGCTGTACGAGAGTACAATTAATTGAATTCGGGGTTGCTGTAGAGCATCTCCCCAGCAACCCCAAATTTTGTTTAAGTAAATTCGCGTAAATTTTAAATTTTTCTGCAATTAAGAAGCCCAAAAAAATTGTACTACTGTTTTTACCGTTGAATGAGTTATCTATAGCTAGTTAATTACCTAATTGTCGCTAAGACGCGAGCGCCTCCAGGTCTCAAAGCGAGAGGTCTCAAACGTAGGAAACTTTGTATTTATAGGGTTCCGTAGCCAAAGGGTAAAAAACGGGACCCTATTACTAAGACTCCGCTGTCCGTCTGTCAGTCAGTCCATCTGTTACCAGGCTGTATCTCATGAACCGAGATAGCTAGAGTTGTAATTTTCACAGATGATGTATTTTTGTTGCCGCTATAACAACAAATAAAAATAAGACATGGCGTGACAAGGTACCCTGACTACTAAACTTTATAGTCGGAGAAATATACAAAAAAAAACATAATTTTACTGATATTCTTGTACACACGTGTTCCTTAGGATGTAAATAACCCAATTATAACACAAACCCATTTTGGCACTTTTTCACCAGCTTCCACAAAAACTCTTGTAACTCGGTAACTAAATGTCGTGACTAGGTACCTTTCCAGATGCACTGACACAAATATTAGTCACTTACATGACCTTCCAAGAAATACAACTAAATGCAGTATAATATTACGTGCACACTATTGTTTATGAAATTTGTCCCTATCCAGTGCCCCAACCTTCTCAAGGTAGACAAAAAATTGTACTTTATCTTCCATAGTAACAGAATGAAATGATAATAATGAAATATTTAGCAGGACAGTCGAAAATTGATACCGTTTGTTGATGTAGTTCAGTCTCACTTTAACATATGACTGCGTCCTGCACGCTTGCCGAGGCTTGGCAAGCGTGTAAACGTAGCATGAAAAATTAAGCATCATACCACAAGATAATGAAGTTATGAAGCTTAAGAGCCTTATCACACTTGCGATTTGCGAGCGTATTTTGTATGAAGGCGATCGCGCAGCGTGATCGCCGCGTCGCTTATTTGTATAGAAAATACGCTCGCAAATCGCAAGTGTGATAAGGCCCTTAATGCTTTTATTCATATTTTTTGAAATGAAAGAGGTGGCTCATTTCTTTTGAAAACTTCCTAAATATTCATAATATACCAGCTAGGTTCCAGAAGGGAGTCAGCTGCTGTTGATAATACATTACTTTAATACTTCATTGCACACCAAAATAGTTTCCAAAAGAAAGACAAATCCAAAAATAAGGAAACGGTAGATAACAGGCGGTCTTATTGTTAAAGTGATCTATTCCTGGCAACTATTGGTTAATTAAATTTATCAAACGGAGCAAAGTAGTGAAAAATTTGAAAGGAACAAATAATAATACCAACCAAAAGCAAATTCGTATAAAGGTCCACATACATAAACATATACATAATCATAATAGACATTGTTTTATTTTATAGACTGAAGCAGAGGATGCCATCATCAATAAGAAGCGTAGCAAGAAGACTGCTAAGAAGTACATTTCAAGGCAGCGTCTCTCCAAAGTAGAAGCCGCTCTCGAAGAACAATTCCACACTGGCAGATTACTGGGTAAGATAATAAACACCTTTTTATATTAATTTAATCATAGTATTTTTTATTATTTTGGTTTGGTAGGTTTATTTGGGCACCTCCAGCTGATGCCATGGCGTGTCGTGAAAGAACATGAATCCAAAATGAAACAAGATCTTCATGTAACAAGATCCAAAATGTAAATACAATTGTAACCAGACAATTCTTCAAAACCATTATTAAATTATATGTATATTTTTTCCATAGTTCACAATAGCGTTGGCTGAAAGGATAGGGAAGGGAAATAGAATTGTTAATGGTCTGCACTTCTCAATGTCATAGCATTGCAATTATGACACGACTGTGTCTATTTGCGGCCCACACTACACGTGAAGTTGACCGAAGTTGGGTGAATATAATAGTGTGGAGAGACTTCGCTGCGGAAACCCATACTTCGAGCAATAATTAATCATTAAAATTCTAATTCTGACATGTTATACCGTTGAAATTACGACATGGACAAGTGTCAACCATCGACTAGTTATACCGTTGAAATTACGACATGGACAAGTGTCAACCATCGACTAGTTTCTATATTGGGTTTCGAAGGCAAACGTCCCTTCAGCCAACACTTGCGAACTGTCAAATTGTCCTTTAAAAAAACAATTTTGGTAAAAAAACCATGGTAAAGAAAAATAAATGATCGAAAAAAAATCGTAGTCGAAAAAAAATACCAAGCAAAGTACCAATTTAATCTATATTAATAAATGCAAGTGTCCTGACTGGTAGCCAATCACTTGCTAGACAACGTTTCATAAATGTTCATTTTACAAACAACGTTAGACAAATTAACGATTCCCAAATTAGACATTGCATAAAATATAGTTTTACAAATAGATCATGACACAAATTATTTATTGAATAAAACATCATATCACAAAACATTATTTAACAACTTACTCATTTATTATTCTAGTCAATTAACAAAATAACGAATGATAAACAACGTTAATAAAATGCATTGTTTGGTAAACATATCGTTTAATAAATCATCATGGTGTGAACGCCATTCATATGGTGTAGTTTTCTACGAGTACAAATATAAATATACTTAATTTTTAACAAAGTATGATAGTATATGTTCTGATGAGCATACAGACGTCTTAGTGTTCAGGTTATTGAGGTTTTTTAGGTAACATGGCTCAAAAAACGAAAACTGTAGGTTAGGTTAGGTTTGTGTGATCATGTATAGCGAAGCGAGTGGAGCGCCAAAATGCTTGCTTAAAAAATGGAACATCACTCAATATAATTTAGCCTTAAAATCGGGTACCTAAATATCGCGCTGAGAGAAAAAGTTTAAAGAACAAAACATGCTTATTTAAGCGTAACCTACATTATCAAATCTAATGTTTATAAAGCGTCAAAGTTACTAAATGTATATTTGTCGCGTAATTAATTATTTGTAAAATGAGCAGTTTAAGTGACAGGTTTGTGAAATGAATAGTTTGTAAATCGTTGTTTGTTAAGTGATTATTTGTAAAAGTTGCGACATTATTTTTCATGAACCTTGCGGTTTTTGTGTAATTATCAAAATACTCAATCAAATGACATAGAAACGACGGTTTTTTTTTTTATAAGAGGTGTTTAAGGTTCGATTGCCATGGTTATTCATAATGTTCCAGTTTCTGCCACGACTACTCTTTCCGCACATACTATCTTGTAATTGTGTTATGCCCTTAGTTTACTGAATTAAAAAAATGGACTGAAATATTTCTACATTAACCTATATTACAAGAGTTAACGAAGTTGCGAAATTCCAGTAACAAATATATGATGAAATCTAAAAGTTTGAGCCTGCATTTCAGATTGTTACCGTTTTGGGAACAGTCTCGCAGTTTTATGATCTACTTGTCATAGTTACTCTGATATTGTTGTAGTATTATATTATTGTATAATATTGTGGTATGGAAGGGCGTTAAATTTATTTATATTTGTTTCAGCATGTGTTGCGAGCCGTCCCGGGCAGTGCGGTCGCGCTGATGGTTATGTGCTGGAAGGCAAGGAGTTGGAGTTCTATCTGAGGAAGATCAAATCCAAGAGAGCGAAGTAAGGGACGTGTAATGTAAAAATAAAAATTAAAACCTTTCTGGTTGTTTGATTTCACTTCATGCCCATGGAATTGAGGATAATCATAGGCATTAGTCCTTCAGTGGTTGACGGCAATTATATTTGCCTTCATGAATTTATAATTTTAATTAATTGCAAATATTTGAACTGTATTAATGGGCCAGTTTCATTGGGCTCAGGCCTGAAGTGGTGAGAGTCAGAATGGCGGGTGTACCATCACGGATTTGTAAAACAATTATACCAAAAAAATGTACTCAAAATGTACTATTTTGTACCAACTTTAAAAAAAATTGTACCTCTCCGTACAAAAAGTTATTACAATGTTTAGGTACACCCGCCATTCTGACTGTCAGGATGGCGGGTGTATCGCTGTTTACCATGAAGCCCTTGTTTATTGAGAAATGTTATTACTCTGAAAAAATTGTACTCCAAGATACAGTTAAAATATTTGCAATCGGATGTGTAACTTGCGAGTTATACACAAATTAAATTTTGTTCGTAGTAAGTGAAGGGCCAAGGGGAAGAACTGGGTAAGTCACATTTAGCAAAATTTTACAGTACTGAAGATTGAGGATGGCTAATCCTTTGATGGCTGTATGGCTTCAGTAATAATAAAGCAAAAAAACCGGCCAAGTGCGAGTCTGACTCGCGAACCGAGGGTTCCGTATAAACACTTATCTTAACTGGCCGGTTAAGTTTGCGCCGGATACAAATGAGGTGCAAAGTTAAGGCAACTGAGTTCTCCAAATATGATTTTCGAAATGGACAATATTTTTTATGATTTACCTACAAATGAATAGTTTTCTGAGCTTTCCCTATACTTGTAGTATAAGACGATATAACTTGTAAATTTCAGTTCCAGATCAACGAAAAATACCCTATAAATTTTGAATAGGTACCTTGAGAGTGTGTGTCGAAATAAACGGTTATGCCAGGACAGGAAGTACCAAGCACCAGTCTATATCCACTAAGTATGGCAATATAACGAATTATAATGGCATATTTTTTGAAGCCGGAAGCTCTCTCTTACGGTGGCGGTTCGTAGCCGACTGCAGACAGCAACAGAAGACGACGGACGTCGGCTGCGAAGTGCGGACCGACTCCTTTACTGTAGTACCATTGGACAGTAGCATCAATTGAACTACTGACACACTTGTATATTGCTAGTTCCACCGATGGATCTAGAGACACATGTTGGTTTGAGTAACCCCTTTATTACTGTAGTGCCATTGGATAGTAACCATCAATGGAACTAGTAAGACATTTGTATATTGCTACTTTAATTACTAGACATGTTGGTTTTAGTAACATTGACCGATATTACTACGTCATGCTCCCTGGAAACCCCACTCTCTGTTTTGTGATTTATTACTGATGTACACAATATGTATTGAATTAGTACATACTTAAAAAAAAATTACCTCTATAGATCGAGAGTACAATAAACTGAATTCGGAGTTGCTGTAGAACATCTCCCCAGCAAGCCCAAAATTTTAACCCTATAATATTTAAAAGAATTATCCCCTAACTTTCAACTATTAAAGAGTTGTTTTTTCCATACCAGATGCAAAACCTGAATAACTTTATAAAATCGATTTCCCTGAGATGCCATCACCAGATCTCGAAATGATAATAATGGGACCACATCAGGAGGATGCTCATTCAAATACATAAGAATTTTGAGAATCGGTCCACTAAGGAAAACCATTATTTGATAAAACGAAACTCAGTTAGAAACAGGATACAATAATATTTATTCATGTTCATAAGTACAATCTCTTTCAGTGCTTAATTCTCTAATTTCTCATCGTTTTACAATGTTTCTTTTTAATCCCGCGTAAAAACCAACCTGACAGTTCTTACTTTTTTTTCCTCTCCGCAGTCTTGACACTCGACAGTGTGGCCAACACAAAATAATGTATAATGTTTAAAAGAAGTATTTACGCTGCATTTACAAAACCCTTTACACAATGTATTAAAACTATAATTCTACCCTACATTTAGCAAAAATCACCACATTCGGCCATCCGTTCGAGTGCACCTCCCGGTGTATACTTACCTACATGCACATTTTCAAAATTAACTAGACAATTATTAAGTAATCAAGACAAATTCTAGATATTAATTAAATGCCAGATAATGCTAATTCCCTAATGTCAAATATAAATTATTCGATAACAATAATTAAAAATAATATCAAAAATGTATTCTGAAGAATCACTGTAGTAATTTATTATTTAGATTATGTGAATATTACAAAATAAATAAATTCTCTAAATAAAAGAAACCAATTTGACCGTAATGGTTGATGATTTTTCTTATATATTCCGGTATTGGGGTGGATCAACATTTTCTTGTTGTCACCCAGGAGACATTCTAAGAGATATTCTATTTTCAAAATATTCAAGCGATAATCTTAATAAGAATGGTTTTATAACTGTTGCAATTACAGTATTTTTGTTGAATATTGCTGCCAAAAATCGTAGTTTTAAAGAGAAACCCAGGGGACATCACCATGGCAACAAGCAACAGAAAAAATTGATTGACCCATTGACAATAAATTTCATGAAAAGTAATATTGCTGATTTGATCTGTCAGGAAACGTCCCTCTCGTTTACAGGTTGACCATTTCAATTTATGTACATATTTCCATTATATTATACATTGTACTAGTAAAACTTATCAATTATTATTATCATACAAATTATTATTATCAACACATTGCTGAACCAACAAAGTAACTCAGTGACTACATTGCTTTCTCATCTAAATCTATTTAAATCATCACAATTATAAGATCACTTCGTTGTCCGTCCGTCCGTCCGTCAAAACCCTTTATCTCGGGAACGCGTGGAAGTATCGAATTGATATTAAAACTTAAGTCGTAATCTTAAATCAGGTCTACACTCTACAGTCCCTTAAAGGCCTTGACGCTGTGAAAAACACCAACTTCTAAGTTAACTTAAAAAAAAGATGCGGCCGTTTAAGCAGCAAAAAACGTTATTTCAAAGGGCTCCTCATTTGTATCCGGCGCAAACTTAACCGGCCAGTTAAGATAAGTGTTTGTACGGAACCCTCGGTGCGCGAGTCAGACTCGCACTTGGTCGGTTTCTTTTGCTATATTATTACTGAAGCCGTAATGCTTCAGCAATAATATGCTGGCAGTCAGCCAATCTTCAGTACTGTAAAATTTTGCTAAATGTGACTTACCCAGTTCTTCCCCTTGGCCCTTCACTTACTACGAACAAAATTTAATTTGTGTATAACTCGCAAGTTACACATCCGATTGCAAATATTTTAACTGTATTATGGAGTACAATTTTGGTACATTTTTTTAGAGTAATAACATTTCTCAATAAACAAGGGCTTCATGGTAAACAGCGATACACCCGCCATCCTGACAGTCAGAATGGCGGGTGTACCTAAACATTGTAATAACTTTTTGTACTGAGAGGTACAATTTTTTTTAAAGTTGGTACAAAATAGTACATTTTGAGTACATTTTTTTGGTATAATTGTTTTACAAATCCGTGATGGTACACCCGCCATTCTGACTCTCACCCTGAAGTGCCTGGTTTACCTAAAAGGTATTTTTTCCAAAATGTCTGCTTTTCATAATGTCAGCACGACTTTCCCATATCAGCTTTTCAAAATGTCAACTTATTACAATGTCTGCCTCTAATGCCAGTTTTCGTATAATGTTCGCTTTTCAGAATGTTCTTATTCCCAAAATGTCTGAGTGCGTGAGTTAGTAACGTAAGACGTTTCTTCGGAAACATGTCAAGAGTCCCTAGGTAATAAACATACTAAAACCCCGGGACACTAGGAGGAGCCCCGGAGTGGGGGGAGGGGGGGAAAGGGACCATTTTTTCATTTTTCGCTTAAATCTCAAAAACGGTACATGTTAGAGAAAAACTTTCAAGGAAAAGTTGAGTCCATAAAATTATCTACAAGTTGTACCTAAATATTTTTTTTCTATTCGCAGCCGTTTTCGAGCTACATCCCATGAAAGGTGAAAAAATCGAAAACTACCCTTATATAATATTTTGACAATCGATTCCTCCTAAAGGCTTCCATGGAGGAATGTGTTTTTTTTTACCAATTATAGACTAATTAAGAGCAATCTATCAGTACCGGTCACAAGTTGCACTTTTGAGCTTTTTGGAAGAATAAAAATAAAAAGGTCAAGTTGCGTAACTACCCTAATATAATATTTTGACAATCAATTCCTCCTAAAGGCTTCCATGGAGGAATGTGTTTTTTTTACCAATGATTGACCTAATTAAGAGCAATCTATCAGTACCGGTCACAAGTTGCACTTTTGAGCTTTTTGGAAGAAAAAAAAATAAAAAGTTCAAGTATCGTAACTACCCTAATAAAATTCAATTCCCCGTAAACGCCTCCGTGGTGGAATCTGGTATTTTTATCAATGATAGACCTAATTATGAGCAATCTATCTGTACCGGTCACAAGTTGCACTTTTGAGTTTTTTTGGAAGAACAAATAAAAAGATCAAGTTCAGTAACTCAAACTACCCTAATATAATATTTTGACAATCGATTCCTCCTAAAGGCTTCCATGGAGGAATGTGTTTACTTTACCAATTATAGACCTAATTAAGAGCAATCTATCAGTACCGGTCACAAGTTGCACATTTGAGTTTTTTGGAAGAAAGAAATATTTTTTGATCGATTGATGTGATAAACATGGGTATGTAGTATGGGGGAATTGTTTGAGCCAAAATCATTTTTTACTGCGTGTAACTCAGAAACGGTAGGATATAGGAAAAAATTATTTAGGTACAACTTGTAGATAATTTTATGGCCTTTCAACTTTTCCTTGAAAGTTTTTGTCTAACATGTACCGTTTTTGAGATTTAAGCGAAAAATGAAAAAATGGACCCTTTCCCCCCCTCCCCCCACTCCGGGGCTCCTCCTAGTGTCCCGGGGTTTTAGTATGTTTATTACCTAGGGACTCTTGACATGTTTCCGAAGAAACATCTTACGTTACTAACTCACGCACTCTAGAACTTTTTATTCAATGGACTATCAATACTCAATACGTTTATTGCACATAATGATTATACAGGTGATTGTGCAACCTGAATTCGAGCGCTGCGAGGAATTCGTTTGACCACTGGAATTGAATGTTTAAGCTCACTGATTTTTTCAGAAAAAGGCCTGATCTGACTTGGTTGTGAATTGTTTGCCTGGTGGCGACGTAATTGCGCCAGCACGAATGCCATGGGTTCTACTGATGTGTATATTAAGTCCTTTCTGACCTTTAAAGAAACGAATCTGGGAGCAATGTGGGCACTGTACGGAATTCTCCAGCGACAGCGACACAGACCTGGAAGCGACATTCTGAGAGGAGCCCGTGCTATTAGGATTCATCAAGTAAACTATTAAAAAACGCAATAGATAAAAACTTACGGCTACGATAACAAATAAAGTATTTAAAAAAACGGCTCCAAGTTTCGGCATACAAATTGCCCCATAAAGTTCCTGGGGGAAGCGGTGGTTTATAATTGCACATATAACTAGATAGTACTCATGCACTGATAGCAATCACACTCGTAACATGATAGAGATTCACGCAAAATATTAGCAAAAACTTGAAAACAAAAACACATTTCTCAGCTGTTGTAGATTGACAACTGTCAGTCAAGCTGCCCGATGCGCACTTGCGCAGCAACGCGCCGTGTAGGCCGCCGGCCGCCGCCGCAGTCTCCGCGGAGAAATTATGAATGTTTCTTGTCTATGTTATTTGTTAAGCCTCTTGTGGTAATTTAAAATAAATAAATGGCAGAGAACAATTAATATTAATTTTCTCTAACGGGAGCCATGTTTTCCCGTTGCTAAGTACATTTAAAATACATTTCATGAAATAAACATCTCGGTGAAGGTCATTTTATATAGGGATCTTAGTCTATAACGCTTAACGTAACGCATAACCTGCTAAATTAAGAAGTCGTATTTTTACCCCGATCGTATACTGAGATACGACTTTTTAAATTAGCACGGCAGATACGTTCGATTTTATACCCCATAAATTTTCATACCCCGGGCTTATATATGAAAATCGATTCTTAAGGAGTAAACTCCAATAATAATCATCCCAAGTAGCACACAACACACTTATATCCCTTTTACAGCTTAAATTAGAGTTTTAACGGGTGAATAGGCTCCTATACAACCTGTTTGCTAATATCACAAGTATATTAGATGCTAAATAGCATTTCTGAATCAATATTTTACTTACTTTACGTTTTATTTTCACTTTAGTCTTTGCAGGCTTTGCTTTGTAACGTGCAAGTTAGGCCGTCGCATCATAAAAAAAACAACAACGCATTATGCCACAGCCCAATTTGTATCCATAATGTTCAAGGAGTTTCCAAATTGAACTAACCTTCAACTATTGTGGACCCCACCTACCTTTGATGCCGTTTCATTCCCAAAAAGAAGGACTTGGGACTCGATATTTCCAAATTAAAACGTGAACCCACATTTGGTTTGCATGAAACGGTATTCAATGGCAGCTGAAATAGATATAAGGTATCTCACAAGCTTGTTTAGTTTAGTGTTTTTTAGTTTAAACAGATCTTTTCGAATCGCATTAACTGTAATAATATATGCTCTGTTGGAGCATCGTATAGCCAGCATGTGAATCTGGGACCAACAACGTTACGATTAATTGAGAACCAATTAATGACATTAATATAGTGATTGAATCTTACACGATTTTCACACATTATATTAAAATAATAAAACGGGACTTAATTGCGGTAAATAAACATTTTTGAACTCCGTTAAATCCCGTTTTGTTATAATAATGAATGACATTAATTATGTAAACACACCCTAAAAAAAAGAAACGAATCGTTTCTCATGAGCCGTTACGTATCGAGAGAGAATTTCTATAGATAGCGATGTACTTGCAAAAGCAGTAGTTATTTCAGGGTAGGGTGGATTCGCCTTTTTTATTATTTGATATTTTTTTTGGTCATTTTTTTTAAATTGTTGGGAATGCGTGCTAAGTGGTGTAAATCTAAAGATATAATAAAGAGCAACAAAAAACAGCAGTTGGCACCAATGTAGACTTATAAAAATAGAAGTTATTGGCTTTAAAAGTTACGTCATGAAAATGGTAATGACGCTAGGCATATGGAATGACTTTTTTAAAAATGGTAATGATACCAAGTAGATGGTAATGACGAATATAAAGTAAATTATTAGAGTTTGTAAATGACACACGCCCAATGCCAGGAAAAATGTAATTTACGACATTGATACATATCAACAAATAACAATACAAGTTCAATTTAAGGTAAGAGATCTGAGGCAACTTTTTTTTGTTCATTAACATATTTTTTTACTTCAACGAGGCAAGTGTCATCAGTGTAAAAGGGCGGTAGGAAGAAAATGGGGCCTGAAACCATCCATGATACACTGGATTTACAAGGCAGTGATACTACCCAGGATACTATACGGGGCCCTAGTATGGTGGCATAAGGCCAACATCAAAGAATACCACAAAGAACTATCAAAAGTACAAAGACTGGCATGTCTTATGATCACGGGGGCAATGAGGACAACGCCCACGCAAGCAATGGAAATCATGCTCGGTCTCAAGTCACTTAAAATAGAAGCGGAGAAGAGGGCCATGGAACAATGGTATAGAATGAAAGCATGTAAGGGATGGAGAGGAAACTGTGTGGACAAGGGACATGCACTCATTCAGAGGGAAGCATGTTCGAAGATGGGGATGCTCACCCAAAACAACGACCTCATAAAGAGACAAGAAATGTTCGATAAGAAATATAGGATACATATAGGAGACAGGGACAACTGGAAAATAGATGTAGAGCACCCCGTGACTATCTGTTTTACGGATGGTTCTCGGCGGGAATCGACGAAACTGGCAGGAGCCGGTTTAGTGATACCAAAGCTGGGGAAGAAGGTACACATACATCTGGGGAGGTATGCTAGCGTATTTCAGGCAGAGGTATGCGGCATAATGAGATGTGTGCAAATAATAGATGAATGTTCGCAGAAAGAGGGATCTGTTGTAATATACACAGATAGCCAGGCTGCGCTAAAAGCGTTAGACAAGCCGATGGTAAGCTCAGCCTTGGTAAAGGAATGTAGGGAAGCCCTAAACAAACTTAGAGAGCACACAAAGATTACGGTAGCATGGGTACCTGGACATCAGGGTGTGACAGGGAATGAAAGAGCAGACGAGATGGCGAGACTGGGGGCAGAAAGGGAACTCATAGGACCCGAACCTGCACTGCCAATATCGGCAGAAGTCACGAAAGGAGTTATAGCCAGGCTAATGGAGGAAGAGGCTAACAGACAAGGGCGTAATACAACGGACTGTCGACATTCGAAGATGATCCTAGGAGGCATAAACAGGAAAAGGACCAGGTATCTCCTTAAACTAGGTAAGAAAAATCTCACATTATCAACAGGCATAATCACGGGACACAATAGCCTTAACAGGCACCTAAACATTATGGATGTAGTAAGTAATCCATACTGTTCGCACAAGAGGAGACAAGAAAGCACGTCATAGCGGAGTGTGCAATGTATGCAGCAGCACGCTATAGCATCTTCAGAAAAGACAAACTAGAAGAAGAAGAGCTGAGGGACATTAATCTTAAAGATGTCCTTTCCTTCTGCAGGAGAACGAGGAGATTTGAGGAAGAAGGCTCAATAATAGTAATTGTTGGCTCCAATTGGGAATTGGGCTGAATGAACGCATCCACGCGATCGACAGCCCGCCTGTCTTCGGCCGGGCGTCCCTACACCAAATCATCATATACATTATACATTGTTAAATTTGGTAATCAGCAGCCTTGATTAAAAAATGCAGAAAAAGTAAAGCAATTGAAGTAACACGGTAATTAACATAAAAAATAGGCCCTCCGTCGCACAATGACCTAATTTACGAACGCAAAATGTCCATAATCCCAGCAGCCATTGTAAGAGTAACATTTATCTTAGGTATATAATATCAAACCTACATATACTAGTAGGTGTCTTAATATCCTAATTTTTAGATTTTTTATTATCACCTTCTTATTAGATAAAATCCGTATATTTGATGGTAGACTCACAGTATTAAATGTTGTGGTTGCGGTGTTTGTAATATTGGTCAGGACTCCATATTGCTTTTTTGTGGCTATGAGAGGAACCACTGGTGTTTCGGAAGTGGAACCCTGTCCATATCCGATGTTTCCCATGGTTACATATAGCTCCACAGACACACTCAAAGCAACTAGCGGGTTTCGTGAAGGGACGAGGAACAATTGAACAAATTGTTAATATGAGGAAAATAATAGAAAAAAGTCGGGTGTTCAATACCCCTATCCTCATGTGCTTCATCGACTACTCGAAAGCGTTTGACCGCGTAAGGTGGGATTGCATGTGGTCCATATTACTGGAGATGGGCGTACCTAAATACCTTGTAATGTTGATTGCAAGTCTTTATCAAGATGGAAAGTCCGTGGTGAGGGTTAATGACGTAGTTTCTGGAACTTTCAAGACAAAGAAAGGGGTAAAGGCAGGGATGTGTTCTCTCTCCCATCCTGTTTAACATTTATGGTGAATATATAATGAGAAAAGCCTTAGAAGGATGGGATGGACGCATCTCTGTCGGTGGCGTAAAGATTAGCAATCTGAGATACGCAGACGACACCACACTTTTTGCTACATCGCAGAAGGAACTGGCAGAGATATTCCATAGAGTGGAGGTTGAGAGTGGGCTGGTTGGGCTAACCATCAACAAAACAAAGACAAAAGTCATGAAAGTTGACAGGTCCGGCCAGCTCGCTCGGACAGGAGAAATCTCGGAATTGGAAGTCGTCAGCGAGTTTGTCTACCTCGGATCCCTACTAACTGATCAGGGTGAAAGTGAGCGAGAGATCAAAAGGAGGACTCAGATGGTCAAAGCTGCAATGAACAAGATGACACAGATATGGCAAGCCAGAAACATCTCCAATGTCACCAAGTTGAGACTAGTCCGAACTTTGATCTTCTCAATCTTTCTCTACGGGTCAGAGTCGTGGACAATCTGCGCCATAGACCGAAAGTAAATAGATGCCTTTGAGATGTGGTGTTAGCGGAGGATGCTCAGGATACCACGGACAGCCATGAGGACCAACAAATCCATCCTAACACAACTGAGGGTGAAAACCAGACTGTCGACCATGTGCTACCAAAGGATACTTGGATATTTTAGTCATGTTGCTCGCCTGAATACCGACAGTCTTGACAGGCTAGTGATAGTGGGCAAAGTGGAAGGAAGAAGACCCCGCGATAGATCCTCGCGTCGATGGTGTGACCAAGTGACCGAAATCACTGGTCTTCCAGTTTCCTTTGCCCTGAAGGAAGCCGAAAACCGAACAAACTGGAAACAGCTAGTACACAATACAACGAAAAGCTTTCAGGGACACGACCTTCAGCTATGATGTATACGACCAAGAAGATCGTAAATACAGTTTTCTTTTGGTTTTTTCCTTAAAATGCGCCGAAGTAAAAGTACCAGTTCGTCATTACCAGTCAAACAAAAACATTACCATTTACACAACAAAATGGTAATGATGTTAATGGTGATGACGAAAACAGATAAATATCGTCAAAACTCAAAACGACAGATTAAATCAGAGGACTCCGTCATTTTGAGAAATTGCACCGTACACCTCTTACACGTGGTTGAATAAAAGTAATATTTTTATCTAAACCTGATTTATTATGTTGTTGGTGATGACGCTGAAATGTGACCACACAATTTCCAATGGTATATTTAAGCCGAAAAATTTAACTTCCCGTGCAGCAAGCTCGCGTGCACTCTAGTCCGCTTTGTAATAGTGACTGAAGAGCGGGTAGGTGATGTCGTTTCGGGTATTCAGCCGTTCGGAAATAAAATAAAAATACTTTGACGCGACCGCAATGGCGATGACGAAATTCTGTGACAAAATTTGTTTTATTTTTTATCCTTAGATATTATTCATGAAACGCTTCGAGATTTCTTTACGACCATTGACAGGATATACTTTTACTAAATATAATAAAAAAAACGGGTTGCGTGCGGTGGATTTTTAAGAAATATGTCCCGAACTTTCATAACTCATTTTTTTTTGCTAATGGTGATGATGTTTAGTCAGTGTTAATTCGATTTATAAATTATATAAAATAAATAGACAAATTTGAATTCCGGCCTATTGTTGCGAAACACGTCCTGTATTGTTCTACATATTAATACATAACGATAATGTATTGTTTCATTTTCAAAACACCGGGAACATGTTTTTGTGCAGTTTTCGCGAATCCACCCGGTATAACATGCAAGTTTTAAAACAGGTCTCTTTTCTTATTGTATTAAAATTAGACGTCTTGTCATACTCTGTGAAAGCCTCGAAGTGCAGTCATCATTTCATTACTTAAAGTAATAACTGTTTTGTAAACTGCTACTAGTAGACCGTTGCACTGACGACTGCAATTTGAATGCTTCGATGCTTTCACAGAGCTGGCGACAAGCCTTTCGCCGACTACTTCAGCTGCCATTGAACAACATGTTCTGCGTGTAGCGTTTCAAGCGAGCCAAATGTGAAATAAACGTCTTAATTTGGATATTATCCTGTCCCAAGTCCTTTCTTTTTGGGAATGGAATGGCGTTGGAAGCATGTTGCAGGTGCGATCCACAATGGAACAGTTAGTATGGGTGCAAATCGAGCTATGGAAAAATGCGTTGTTGCAGCCGATGCAACGGCCTAACATGCACGTTACAATGCACAGTTTAGTGAAAATAGGCAGAATATACTTGTGATACCACACGTTCCAGCTTGCGATGTCATCGCCTCACCGTGGAGAATATTCCAACCCGTACCAAGAAGTTTGGCAATTCCTTCATCTGCCGAACTATTAAAGTATGGAACTCCTTGCCGGCTCATGTGTTTCCTCCTTCTTATAACTTGGGACCCTTCAAACGAAGCGTGAAGAAGCATCTCTCGGGCCAGCATGGCAGTGTCAACTGACTTGGCACCGTTGGTTTCTCGTCAGTTGCCATTGCGACTTGGGCTCCCCTTTTTGCTTACCATCAGGCGAAGTGGAGGCACTATGTTGTGCCGTTATAAAAAAAAAAAAATAGTGATATTAGCAAACTGGTTGTATAAGAGCCTATTCACCCGTTAAAACTCTAATTTAAGCTGTACAAGGGATATAAGTGTGTTGTGTGCTACTTGGGATGATTATTATTTGTACTTTCAATTGTGGTTATATTTTCAGGGTAATCAGTACCTTCGAAACGGGAGAATACTTTTCTAGATACATGTACATAAGTTGCACGTGTGGCGGCAACATCGCACCGGCACCCTATAGTAAAATGTTCAATACCGTTGGAACTGTACAAGTTCTCGATATGCGGTTTTTTATTAAACGATCAATTACCTAATAGTGTTATTATATGTATACATAAGTAAAATAAAGCCATATTCATAATTTTTTTTATATGAAATTACATAAAAATTATTAAATTAGTATTTTAATTACATAAAAGCCCCAACAAAAATTATATTTTTTCAAAATGTATGTTTTTTTTTTGGAAATATTATTACTATGCTAATATTTTAACTGTATGTTAGAGTACAATTTTGGTACATTTTTTTAGAGTAATAACATTTCTCAATAATCAAGGGCTTCATGGTAAACAGCGATACACCCGCCATCCTGACAGTCAGAATGGCGGGCGTACCTAAACATTGTAATAACTTTTTGTACGGAGAGGTACAATTTTTTTTAAAGTAGGTACAAAATAGTACATTTTGAGTAAATTTTTTTGGTATAATTGTTTTGCGAATCCGTGATGGTACACCCGCCATTCTGACTCTCACTTTTATTAGAACAAATTTCTTATCTGTGAAAATGTTATTATTGCTAAATAATTACCGGTCCTTCCACGTAGTCAAACCATTTGGTCCAACTGGTTTGACTACGAGGAATTATGCTTCCTCGTGGTCAAACTAATCGAATCCTGTATTAGTTTCATTGAAAATGTGTATAGTCAACCTTAATTAAAATAAATAAACATAAAATCCCTATCGCACTTTATTCAAAAAATAACCAACATCGATTTCGATAGTATTTATTCAAATTTCGAACATCTTTGAAAAACAATAGTAGGTACATTATTGCCGAGGCCCGGAAAGTAGGGGATTGCCTGACGAGGTGGTTTGCAAGCCGAGCATCGCGAGGCTTGCAAAAGATGCGAGTCAGGCAATCCCCGTTCCGCCGAGGTTTATATAGTGCTTTTCTCAAACTATGTGAGGAAATAATAAAAATACACTTGCAAAATAACAAGTAATTTAATAGGATTAACAAGAAAAACGAACAACAATCATTTAAGTACACAGAGGTATGTTTGTTTTATTCTTTCCAATAGGCTGCCGCGTACACTTTCCCTCCTTATAAATTAAGAAAAATCGATTTATATACTAGTGTTTGGGGTACGAAGTTCTATGTATATATTTTCGAATGATATTGAGGTATTCACCGCGGATGACAAATACTCGGTAAAGTTTTGTTTTAGTGTCGCACAATTTGACAATCATAGATTGGTCGTGGCTTTCGATGTCTTCCATGGTAATATTTGTAAATTGTTAACTGCGGCTCGCTCCGTTTAGTCCCATGATAAGGGCAACCTGTAAAGAAAATATATTGAATTACAGTAAAGCACACACTTAACTAAAACAAAAATAACCAGTTCAAAATAGGTACATTTTATGATAAAACTTTTACCTTAACCACAGATTATATACAAGTTACTACGTAACAGATACCCCACTTGTTTGGACGGCAGGCGTTGCCACCGCTATCGATGCCCCCTCCCGCGGGTGACGCAACGTCATTGGAATGTGCGCTAGGGTTACCTCCGTTATGTAAACGCTAGCTTTTTCTCGTGCCTTCGCTCGTTTGGTCAACCAGTCTAGTCAGCAGAGGCGTGGCGTCCAGACAACCCGATTCCCACTGGGTTGCCCACTTCAGGACGATTAAACACCATTCTCTACACGGTTTGAACAGGGTCTTTTTCTTTAAAAAGACCCTGTTCAAACCGTTTGGTTACCTTTGCATCCGACCGTTCCCTCTTTCCGCTTCTCTGCTTTCCGTTCTCCGCACGCCGCTCTCCGCTCTCCGCACGCCGCACTTCGCTCACCGCACGCCGCACTCCGCTCTCCGCTCTCCACACGCCGCTTTCCGCACGCCGCTCTCCGCACGCTGCAATACGTTCTCCACACGCCACTCTCCGCACGCCGCTCTCCGCTCTCCGCACGCCACACTCCGCTCTCCGCACTCCGCTCTCCGCACGCCGCTCTCCACTCTACGCACGCCGCACTCTGCTTTCCGCACGCCGCTCTCCGCTTTCCACACGCCACTCTCCGCTCTCCGCACGCCTTTCTCCTCTCTCCGCGCGCCGGTCTCCGCATGCTGCACTACGCTCTCCGCACGCCACTCTCCGCTTTCCGCACGCCACTCTCCGCTCTCCGCACGCCTTTCTCCGTTTTCCGCACGCCGCTCTCCGCACGCTGCACTACGCTCTTCGCACGCCACTCTTCACTCCGCACGTCGCTCTCCGCACGCCGCACTATGCTCTCCGCACGCCGCCCTCCGCTCTCCGCACGCCGCTCTCCGCTTTTTGCACGCCACTCTCCGCACGCCTTTCTCCGCTCTCCGATCGCCGCTCTCCGCTCTTCCCTCCCCGTTCTTCCCTCTTCCCTCTTGTTACAGTAATACAAGATGGTATTTATAGTGCGGTACTCTAAGATGTTCTAGGCAGGGACTTAGACTTACAAAAAGTCTTATGTATGTATGTAAACACTTTATTGTACACAAAAACAGAAATACATTAAAACAAAAGAAATACATGTACAATGTCTTATCTTATTTTTCCTAATATTAATCGAGAGAAAGTTAATCGAATTAATTAATCGATTAAAAATTTAATCGCTAAAAATTTATCGACAATAAACTTAATCTTTCGAGATTAAATCAATCGGAACTCGTACGATTAGATTAACTAATCGTCAATTTTAATCGTTAATCGAGATTAAAAAAGTTAATCTTAATCGTTAATCGATTAACTTTTGCCCATCTCTGCTGGGAGCGCGGAAATCATGTTTTTTCGGTTTAATTATTAAAATAATACAGATTTTGAAAATGTAAGACGTATACATTATAGTTAACATCTCGTTATGTTATTATTAAAAAAACTGATAACTTTCCCTGCAGTATTTATGACATACTAAGAGTTTATGTTGCTTTTTTGAGGTAACTTTAAAAAAAAACTATCGAGGAAACTACAAGTTGATCGTGTTTCTAAAACATAACGAATAATAGAGTGAATATTTGAATATTTTACTTATTGATTGTATAACTAAACATTCAGTAATAACAACACAGCATGGAATCAAACCAACACAATTCATTCGAAAAAAAGCTAGGCGCCCCCATAAAGATTTTTAGAGAAATACCCAGACTTTAATTTACGCGTCAATAGTGCCCCAGTAAAAGTTAATTCTTAAACAAAATCTTTTATTCCGGAGAGTTTAATGTGTTCTGGAACAAATGAAATAATTTTCAATCGTCTTTGTTGCCACAAAAACAATATGCCCGACTTTTATTTTTCCACATCGTACAGCACAGGTTGCGCGGGAAACGTTAACTGTACGCCGTCCGCTCGCGCGAGGCGTGGCAGCCCACTGGCATTTTGTCGCGCCGGGTAGCCACTTAGAGATTGTAATGTTTCGCGCGGCCGAAACGCGTGGGGATAGCCTGCCTTAACAGCCAAATAGCGTCTGGTGCTCCCTTTAAAAAATTTACAACATTTTCTCCAGTCAAAACCTTAAATTTCTTGCTTTTATAACCATCGGATTGTCTTTTCAAAATGTTGTCAGGTTCGTGTAGAAAACGAATTTGCATGTTTGCTTTCTTTCCATAATATAAATTGGTCGTACACTTGATAATATTTATCTCTTAATTTAGTAGGTAGCATTATTTATTTACTCGAAAATCATTTACGCGCATACGCTCAATAGCAATTAAATAAAATTGAAATTTTACCGCCTAAACTTACTTTTTTCTTCTGACATCTAAAAAAAAAACATAACTTGCACGAACTGTTAAACATACTTTACACGTTCCTGATTCCACCAGCTGACTATTCGCCCGCTCGAATGGCGTTGGATGTAGTCGGGCGCCAATTAGAAACAAAGTCCAATCTGATCAGCTTGCCAAAGTTTGCGAATGTGTGAATGCTACTTAATGTTAAACGTGTGGTTGTCATGGCTGTATGAGATTTGTTCTACGCCGATTTCAATTTATGTACAGTACCTATGAAATTTTAAAAAGTTATGGAAGCGGGTGAAAATGGGTTTTCATACATTTATTTTTCCCCGAGGGAGCGAATATTCTTTTACAATGCATGTGCTCGAAAAGAGCGTATTCTAGGCATTCAAACTGTGCGGAAAGTACTACTTTTCCGCACTAGTGCTTTTTACTTTTCAATTTTTTTTTAATTTATAGCCGTATCTGACAGCCTGACACAAAGAGGTTTTATTATTTACAAAAAGTTTGATAAATAAGTCAAATACCGATTATTATTACGTATAAAAGTGCAATAATACCAATATTTCATTAATTAATTCATTTAACACGTCATTAATTACATTAGATATAAAATTTGATTAATAAACGAACTTTAAATCGTTATTCATTAAATAAATTTGGCTGAATGTACACGCGCTTGTGCCATTTTGACATAAGACGAATATTAAAAAAATACTTTTGCACATGCGCAGTAGTAGATTATGTCGAGCGCGGTTTCCAAATAACTCGGCCATTTTTTATTGATGTCTAGTTTATTTTGAAGTTGTTTTGTGCAAATCTGCTGAAATAATGGAGAGATAAAGGGACGAATCATCAATTTAAACCCGTAAAATGTTATTGAAGAAGTAAAAAATGTGAACGACGGCTTCTTGTTGGATAAATCAAATCAAAATACTTTATTTCCAATGTAAACAGTCTTTGTGAGTATTAAACTATTTTTTATTTTCTCGTACATGCATAGTAAAGTTTTGTACGGAACTCGTGTGTAAGATGATTTCCGACTCGTGTTTGTTTAATCACTCGCTCGTACCTCGCTCGTGACTAAAAATCACACTCGTCTGAAATCACCTACCTTCCACACTTGTATCGTAAATAACTATTTGTTTATTTCATTAGTAAAAATGAGGCTCTGCGTATTCTATTTTCAAATGGGAAGTGAAACATTTCCGAGCATGTTTGAGAAAAGAAATTTGATTTGACCTCTATTCTAATATCAGTCGAGATGACGGTTAGTTCGAAATGAATTTGTTAATTTGCATCAAATTTGACAAATTTCGCACGTAAGTAAGATATCGAACGATATGATAGTTGGGGCCAACTCTAGTTGCTTTGAATTAAAAAAAAAAATGAGCAAGTGCGAGTCCGACTCGCGCATGAAGGGAAGGGTTAGATACAGCCTGGTGACAGACGGACAGACAGGCAGACAGACCGACAGCGAGTCCCGTTTTTAGGGTTCCGTAGCCAAATGGCAAAAAACGGAACCCTTATAGATTCGTCATGTCTGTCTGTCTGTCTGTCTGTCCGTCTGTCCGTCTGTCCGTCCGTATGTCACAGCCATTTTTTTCCGAAACTATAAGAGCTATACTGTTGAAACTTGGTAGGTAGATGTATTCTGTGAACCGCATTAACATTTTGATTCAAAAATAAAAAAATAATAATAAATATTGGGGGCTCCCCATACTTAGAACTGAAACTCAAAATTTTTTTTTTCATCAAACACATACGTGTGGGGTATCTATGGATAGGTCTTCAAAAATGATATCGAGGTTTCTAAAATATTTTTTTTCTAAACCGAATAGTTTCCGTGACAGACGCTTCCAAAGTGGAAAAAAGTTGGTCCCCCCCCTCTAACTTCTAAAATAAGAAAATGAAAAATCAAAAAAAAACACATGATGTACATTACTATAAAAACTACCAACGAAAATTGTTTTGAACGAGATCTAGTAGGTAGTTTTTTTTTTAATACCAAATACCTAACTTTGCACCTAATTTATATGGGGCGCTATACATACCAGGTGCAAACTTAACTTAAACACTTAGGGATGGAAAGTGTTTGTACGGAACCCTCGGTGCGCGAGTCCGACTCGCACTTGGCCGGTTTTTACATTTTGGGTAAGAAGACCTAAAAAAAAAGTTAAAAAGACAAACTAACACCACTTACAACAAGAGTATATAGTAATATGTAAAGTTGTAAACTATATATCTAAACTATAAGATACTTTAATAATACATATAATAATAAATAGGCGAAAATTTTCATCTTATACATATAATGTTTATGTTAAGATTTGTAAAAATAAACGTGAACATTAACTACAGCAAGTGTTATTTTTAGGGTTCCGTACCCAAAGGGTAAAAACGGGACCCTATTACTGAGACTTCGCTGTCCGTCCGTCCGTCCGTCTGTCACCAGGCTGTATCTCAAGAACGGTGATAGCTAGACAGTTGAAATTTTCACAGATGATGTATTTCTATTGCCGCTATAACAACAAATACTAAATATAAAATAAAATAAATATTTAAGGGGGGCTCCCATACAACAAAATTGTTTTATGGTACGGAACCCATCATGCGCGAGTCGGACTTGCACTTGCCCACTTTTTTTTAAACCTTGGGTTAAATAAAACGCAAAAGGTAGTACAAATTGGCCTATCAATGTTGACGATTTTTTAGGTATTTTTTACATTCCCAGGTAAAACGAAACGATATCTACCGTCACCATCAGCAACAAAAGTCCATGAACAATGTTACTAATGCTTAATGTTAAAAAATAAACGTCAATATTGTACATGGATTTTCGGTTGTAAAAGTACCACTGGATTGTTAAATAAAAAATAATTTAAATTTCATCACCTTCTATGAAAAAAAAACCTGGTACATCTGACCAAATGGTACGTTTATATATATTATCTTGAAACAACATTATCAAAAAAGACGATATGTCAAACACCGTGGTCTTTAAAATGTCATTATTTAGATAAGGTTTTCAAAAGTTTCAAATTATGTATACTAAATAATTTTTTCATATGCCAGCTGTTAAAGTCCTACAAGCCTAAGAGCTTGAGCTGTTTCCAGCAAGACTATCGCGTGAGTTCTTTTAAAACGACTTGAGTCGTTTAGGTCGTTTAGTATAACGACTGAGTCCTTTTAAAAATAAGTCCAACCTCCAGTCTTAATTAATAGTAGAGTCTTTTAAAAAGGAGTCGAGTCTGAATAAAAGGCCTTAAAAGACTAAGTCTCTTTCATCACTAACTGGTACTTGATAGTAACCCTGAGCAAGATCGAGAGTTGTAAAGAAAGACTTCCCAGACAACTTAGTGACCTGGTCTTCGATATGCGGTAGAGGATAACGATCCTTAATTGTGTGTGCATTTAGTCTCCTATAATCCACGCAGAGCCTATAATCCCCCCCTTTCTTCTTGATCAACACAATGGGACTTGCGTAATCTGACACAGACTCTCTTATAATGCCAGCATCAAGGAGTTCTTGTACCTTTTCATTCATTATTTGATTTTTCTTATGGGAAAGTCGATATGGTTTGCAATGCACGGGCTGATCAGTCGTTGTTTTAATGTGCATTTTATTAAATCAGTCCATCCCAATTCTCTAGTTGTTCTAGCAAACGAGTGTGAGCACTTGTTAAGCAAAGCTAATAATTGATTCAGGTCAGTTTTGTTTAGATCACCTACCTCAATATCGGACGATTTTATCTCAATATAATCGCTATTACTATTTGACTCTATTTGTAATATGTGTGGCAAGTCTGTGCCGCCTCCTTCCGTTACGAGCTCAGCCCTAGCTATTAAACGGTTTGCACTCCAGAATAGATCCTCACTCCCGACATTAAAAACTTTCAAATAGCACTCATGTGATTTAACGATCGCTTCAGGGATGTAATATGAGGTGGGACCTAATGAAACAGATACTGCATGCGTGAGGAATGAACACTCAGTTTTCGTAGCTTCTCGTGTCTTGAAAGCCTCGCTACGCTCAGCTTTCAATTTCAACACTCGCGCCAAATAACAACTTTGCAGCCTTGCATAACAAATAACTATTAATGGACTTAGCAATTTTTTCCTAGTCTAGACTCTGGAGTCTGAAGCTTGGGCTTTAGATGGATAGGTATAACATTGGTGTGAGCAATAGCTAGGTACATAATGATTGACATTAAAACACGAGTATGGGCTGTTGGTTAGTTTTATTATAAGATTACAAGAGTTTTATAATGCCATATTTTAAACAGTTGCACAATATACTATTTTACCTACACCTATTCATCGGTAGGAGTAAATTTCGTTTTAAACATAATATTATACCCGCGACGGGCGTTACAGGCCAAACATACCTTACTGTTCTTAGTAATTTAGCTTATTACTACCACATAGTTTCTTAGCTCATGGGCATTATACAGATGTTATTTTAGGGGTATTGGCAAAAACAATAAGTTCGTCATTATTCTATAAATTACCATTAATATTAACACATGCCTCATTGAATGCGTTGAGATTAGGAGAGTAGCTTGTTACTGTTTAGAATGTGCAGCGCTGTTGGAAGTTGCCGGGGGGCGCTAGTAGTAGGCGCGCCCGCGGCCCCTCGCGGGCGCGCCGTGGCTTCCGAAGTGTCCCCGGCCGCCGCCTCTGCGGCCGTAATTATTGTGTTCGTAATTGCCGAACTGTTGATTTTCATTCTGCCTGGAGTCGTAATTATCTTGAACGCGACCGTTCATGTAATTGCCCCTGGGTCCTTGCTGTTGGTAAGAATGGTTCTGCACATAATTGTTGTATACGGGCGGTCTCAACATGGGACCTGTCGCATCTGGCATATTTTGTACCGGTCTTTGATTCCAGATGTTTTGATTGTAAGGCTCTTGAACACTATGGTTTCCACCGTAATTGGGCAGGTTCGGCGGCGGGCCTCTTTCCGAGCTCTGTTGATTACCGTAGGCGTTGCGATGCTGCTGATTGTTATAGGGTTCGTGTTGCGGGGTGGGGCCGCCGGGGCCAGGCGGCGCCGCTAAGGGCGTGAGAAGGGTCGGATCAATAGGGTTCACGTTTTGCAAGAGCGGTTTAACAGCCTCCAGGGTCGGAGCCACTGGGGGCATGGGCAGGTCGCCGAAGGACCTGGGTTGGGGGTTGCTGGAGACCACGTCCGCGGACGCGATGGGCGCGTTGGCCGAGGTGGACTGGATGGACGCCTGTACTAAAGCCAGCAAGTTGGCTGCCGAGGACATATTTTTGGAAACATCAAGGGGCGGCACGTTGCTCACTTCTGCAGCTTCTGGCACTGCTTTAGACTCTTCTAAAGATTTTTTAACTATTTCCATCTCCTGTCGGATTTGATCTTCTTTCACTCTTTGTGTTACAGACTTGAATACCTGAAAAAAAAAAATGTGATTGTAAATGACGAAATACATGTATTAATTGCAACAATTATTACTACTGTTATAACAATTGTTTTTTCTATCTAATGTGCCAAAGAGTCAAGAATTAATTATTTTTATCATGTTCGTATAAAGGGTCTTTGAGAATATTCTTTATTTTAAAGTATTTATCTACTGTGTACATGGGTCAATTTCAACAAGACGCATTTTTTGTATCATTTCGGTGTGATTCTTTATTTTTGATTATTTTTGAGTTTTTTAAATGTGAAGAGATACGAGTACTTTAGACTATATTATTAAACATATGTAAAAGGGACCCTGCAATCTGAAATAGTTTTCGAGATATTCGAGATCGAATATGAAACACACAACTGAATGATAAATGTACACCAGGATGATAAAATAAGTGCACCGCAATGAAATTTCATACACCGGAATGAAAGAAAAGTGGCATATTATGAAAGTAATTTTACTTTTTATATTCGTAATATATATTATATTGGCATTACATAATAATATAAACATATATCTCAGTCTGGTATTAAGAGTCCGCAGCAAGCTCGATTCTTCATACAAACGTAGTTACGTCCTTATTTTAATATAACATGTCACATTATCATGAAATTCTCTAAATATAATGAGATAAGATATATCTAGGGCTAACACTAGTTTATGACTCTTGAAATGTTAATAGAAAGAAAATAGAGCGAGTACAAGTTTTGCATTTTTAGACCCCAGAAAGTTGTTCAGTTTGGCGGCATACTACGACCAAAATATAGTTTAGATTGAAGTCAAAACCTATTTCCGGTGTCGATTAAACTATGCAGTTTGATAAGAAAAAAGATTTATCAAAATTGATCTCGTAGTTTTAAAATGAGAGCGTAACTACGAAAACCTTAAAATAAATTACAAAAAATTGTTGCGAAACTGCAGCGAATTACTCTAGCGCGGGGAACGGTCCGGGGGGGGGGCGGCGGTAAGCACCGCCCGCCGCTAGCGCGCTCTCGCTTTACTGCTAGCGCCCTGTCTTGCTCTAGGTGAAACAACAACATTTTAAAGCGTAAGCGCGCGATCTCAACGCGGAGTTGAGCGGACCTTGCTGCGGACTCTTAAAAACAAAATAAAAAAATATTATTATTTCAACAATATCTATGAAAAGTGAAGCTACTTTTGATGTCATTCCGGTGTTTTCCTCATTTTGGTGGGGTTTAAAGTCATTTTACTACACCGGAAACACCGGAATGAGAATGGTGGAATGAGAAACACGACATATTTTTATTTCTTAAAAAAAAAAGTAAGCCCTATATTCTAAAACGAATTCAACTCTTGAAATGGCGAGTATACTTTACCTGATATATATAATTTTCAAACCACGCAGTTAAAAAATAAAGAAGCTATAACAAACTCCGGAATGACATTTTTTTTGTCCCCTGTCCACCGCGATGAAATATTCACGTTTATACAAGCCAACGTATTGCCACTATACACAACCGGCCTCGTCGAGCGCCGCAGCTTGACTAATTCTTTGAAGTGCGCGGGAGACGGGGGGCGTACTTGATCAAATTTGGGAACAAAATCGATTCGAAACATTGTCGGCGGTAATGAGAAGTTTTCTCGGGACAAATGTATATGCACTTATTCAAGGGTATACAAAGGAGATATATAACAGCTTTTTTCGTTACCTATTTATATGGTAATAAAATAATGGTAACAGATTGTCTTTGTCATGCATAGTATTTGACTTACCCGGTATTTTACAAACAAAACCGGCTTGGGGACAACCCACCTTGATGAGAAATTTGGTCTTAATATATTTTTTTAAATTATTATATATATTAATATTTTAATTTTAGATGTTGCCCGAGGTAGACAATGGCGGGCTGTTTCCGAAAAAAAATGGTACTTTATTATTCAACCTTTCTGCGCCTGCGTTTTCAGTCTTGCCATCAAAAAATACTGCTTGGGAAATTGACCCACATATATGTGTGATGGCAAAATACAATTTAAAACTTTGTTTTTGTTCATAACTCGGTTACGAGTCCAAAAAGGAGGTAGTTCTCGATTTAACGGTATGTTTCTTTTTGTTCCTTGAAATGTGCACATGCCAAAATTCTGAGAATAAAAAAGCTTATATAATTTGTATGGACGGTAGATGTAACGATTCCTGTATAGTTATTATGGTGGTGTAGCAAGTGAGTGAACTTTTATTTTATCTGCCATTATTGTTTTATTATCTTTAAAAGTATTTAAAACTTTTGTTGACAATGTAAACAATGTGTTTAAATACGGAAGTTCCATCAACGAAGAATAAATCAAAAGTCTCAACTTCACTTCGTGAAAAACTTGTATAGTACGAGGGTGGATCAAAAAGTACCTGTGTTAGACATAAAGACGCATATATACGTTTTGGCCACTTCTTTAACCCCTCCACCTCAAAAAAGTAAAATTTGTCAAATTCTTAAAAATATGCTTCTGTCTCAGCTATAACCTCCTCGTTTGACCTGAATTTCTTTCCCCCGAGCCATGTATTCATATTGGGGACTAAAAAAAGGCACAGGGAGCCAGATCCGGTGAGTAAGGCGGGTGTGGCAGCAATTCGTAACGTAGTTGGGTTAATTTGACAGTTATAGTTTTCCCTTTTTGTAAGAAATCTATAAGGATTATTTCCTTAGTATCTCAAAAAATCGTGGCCATGCCTTTTCCGGCTGATGGGACCGTTTTCGCCTTCTTTGGAGCAGATTCGTTAGAAAAAATTCATTGTTTAGACCGCCGCTTGGTCTCAGGTGTATAATAAATATAATAATGGATCCAGGTTTCATCAAAAGTGACGACACGGCGGAAAAACTCCTGCGGATTTCGCTCAAACAAGCCCAAAGACTCCTTCGACATTGACAGCCGTAACCGCTTATTTTCATCTGTGATCGCGGCACCCATCGGGCGGACATTTTTAATTTATCGTGTATTATATTAATTGCTGTTCCGTACGACACACCTACAGCCTCTGCTAATTCACGCACTTTGGTACGTCGATCGGTGACCATTATGTTCTTAACCTTTTGCACGACTTCTTCGGTAACCACGAATGCCGGGCGCCCTGGGCGGTCCTCGTCGAAAACAGATGTACGACCTCGTTTAAATTAATTAAACCAATATCTCACGGTTGTCATAGACGGCGAAAAACCTCCGTAGACAGCATCTGACTTAAATTTTATTTGTTCGCATGTTTTTCCATCCAAAAATTAAAAACGAATTACGGAACGATATTGCTTTCTCCAATTTGTATGAAAAACAAAACAAGTCTTACAAAATTTGCCGCCAGAAAAAAACTGAACCATAGACAATTGACAGTTTTCATTTTTTTATTTGATAAGGTCAATACTACACGACGGTAATGCCAACTTTTCTAAGTAACGCCACCTGCCATCAAACACGTCTACTTTTTGATCCACCCTCGTACATTATGATATGCGTGTTTTTTATTTGGTCATTGGCAGTTCATCAAAAAATGTCGTTAGTTTACGCAGCACACATAGGGGTATATGAGCGTAAAAGGTGGACTAAAGTCGAAATAACAAATTCTAGAATTCCAATAAACTGTAATGACGACACATTAGCTGAGAAGTTCATGGATAATAGTATTACATTTATTTTCCGATTGCAGTTGACAGTATTTGGCAATCGGGTGTGATTTGAGTCGTTTGTTCTACACCGTCCGAGCGCGGAGTAACACGCAAGAAAATTTTCACTTTTAATATAATTTTTAAACATATAAGCAAGTAGTTTTGTGGTAATGTTTGTACATCAACATGATTTGCCGAGTATTTAAAATGTAGTCTGTATGTTATTATTTAATGATAAAGTCTAATTAATGTTGTATTTCACATTTGTATAAATACCTTCTTGTACATTGAATTTATTGACTTGACTGTAATTCAAAAGTCCAAAAGTTATATTTCCGGATGTTCCCCAGCTAAGATTTATAACTTGTTCGATAGTACATTTTGTATTATTGGATATGAAAATAACAACGCGTGCCAAAAAGTGCCAATTTGGTATTTATCTTCATTTTTTACAACAAGGTATTTTACCAAACAAAGTTAATTTTGCGGTCGTGAAATTTAATTTACTGATTTATCATCAATGATTTTCAACGATTCTTCGGGCGTGAGAATTAAATGACAAGGGGATAAGTATTAACTCTATGAAGGACTGGCATGAGGTAACATTTCTAAAGAAACTGGATGCAGTAGAGAATAAGATTGTCGACTCAACCACATTCCCTCAAGAACAAAAAAACTAATTACAACGCAATTTTTCGCGATTGAAGTCGAAACTTAAAACAAAATGGCGAGTCTCTATAAGAACAGCAACAATTGTTTTAGGGGATAGTGAGAAATGGTTAAAAGGAACTTTGGAAATTCCACTTACTCGCAAGAGAACTGTTGCCGGTCCTTTTTGTCAGAGATATAGGTACTTACGTCATCAAATAGAGGTAAAAATATCTCGAATCCCGAGATATCATCACGGAAATTGACCTGAATTTGATAAAAAGATTTACCACAGTTCTTAAAGTGATATCCAGTGGCCAAAAGATATAGAGTTCGACAAGTTTTATGACTCAAACTTGTCGAACTCTATCTTTTGGCTTTTGTGACAACACGGCAAAGCTCTACGTTGGACCCGGACTGTTCACACAATTTTAATACATGGTCATATTGTCATAAAGCATGCCCTTCTCCCTATATTCCCTTCTGACGACGCGTTTGGCTCGGTTGGTAGACACCTGCCTACTGAGTCGGCGGTCCCGGGTTCGAATCCCGGCCGGGGCAAATATTTGTGCAAAATATTTGTTCTTGGGTCATGGATGTTATCTATATATGTATTTTTATATATTATGTATATCGTCGTCTAGTACCCATAGTACAAGCTTTGCTTAGTTTGGGACTAGGACGATTTGTGTATGATTGTCCCTTAATATTTATTTATTTATATTTATTTATATGATATTTATCAGAAGAGGCTCCAGGGGCCAAAAACAAGCACTTCAAAGAATTCAGGAGGAATTAAGCAACAACTTTCTCCAGGTGCCAATTACGTCAGATCCATTACTGAGAAACCTTTTAGTTTTACTGCTAGAAACATAATGCTTGCTCCAGATATAGTGATGATGCCGAATTTGACGATTTGATGCCAGATGTTGAAGATGGAAATGAATCAAACTGTGAGGAAGAATGGGACGCATCGTCTGTATGATGAGGGCAATGAATTATTTATACCTATAATGTAAATATATAGACTTTCTTTAAGTATATGGTATATTACACTACCCTAATTAAGAAAAGATGTGTCATAAATGTCCAAAATAAAAAATAATAATATAGAAGGTATACTTCAATCAACAGAACGCCAAAAAAATTTAAAAATAATTTTGTCCAGGTTTTTGGTTCAAATACCCCTATGTGCGCTGCATAAAATCACCTATGACGACGATGTATGTCAGGTTTCAGTCAATCCAGCGACTGCATACAAAACTGAATTATGAAAGCCTTTAGTGCCAACATTGAGATATAAACATAATTCTACTAAATTAAAACGACAACCGATTCCTTCGCGTTACAAGTCTCATAGCGTCTATTTGATTAAGACGCAATAACAAATGTCATACAACCTTCAATTTGACGCAAGTTGTAAAAATCTATGGTGACATAAAAATTTCTTGTTGTTTGGTTTGTTGTTACTAAATTTTTATGATGTTATAGTAGTGTGTCAGTGTTTTAAAAGAATTATGCCAGAAAAATTTACAATAAAGTGTGAAGTTTGTGGCAGCCTCGCGCAACTCTCAAGGTAAAAAACGATCGACAACGGCTATATGAAACGGAGGCGAATTTTTTACCTATCTAAGTTTGAAAGAACGTTGAAACCTACAAAGCATTAGATAATTGACGACAATCGAATTTAGGCGGGTTGTACTTCAGCCGCCATTTTTGTCCGCCATGCCATGTTAGTTGACGTTTCTCTTTTGTTGTGTAGTCTGGTTCTGTCAAGGTTCTTCGCTCTTTTCAAATTTCACAAATCCATACTAATCCATACTAATATTATAAATGCGAAAGTGTGTCTGTCTGTCTGTTACCTCTTCACGCTTAAACCGCTGAATCGATTTGGATGAAATTCGGCATAGAGATAGTTTAAGATCCGAGGAAGGACATAGGATAGTTTTCATCCTGGAAATTATACCTAAAAACATTGAAAAGTGAGTGTACATTTCTGTTGGGGTGCGGTGACCCTGTAGGAAATGTAATTATTAGACCAAAAGCACAATTGCTCTTACATTTGCCTAGGCGCTTTTAATAATCCCTTTTATCAAGTTCCACGCGTACGTAGTCGCGGGCAAAAGTAATCTAATAATTTGCAATTTCTTTGGGAATAGTGGTCGTCTAGAAGGTACACAAGACAATCACAATTGCAAAAATGAGTGGATTGAAAAGGAAAAAGTGCGATATATGCAGAATGAAAACGTGTCGAATGGACGGTCAAAAAAGACTATTCATGGCAAGATTTCCACCAGACGAAGATCGGTAAGTAAAAATATAATTAATTACTGCGTGTTATAACCATGTTAATCGTAAGTTTCATTGAAAACTTGGTATTTCGGGTAAAATAATAATAACGTATGTAAACCATAGTGCTGTAAGTTTTATCGATAATTTTCATTTGAAGTGAAAAATACCTGGGTAAATACGATATATCTTTCTTCAAGCAAAAGCCTATTGGTACGTATGTGTAATTATACAAAAGTGTGCACTTGAATACAGCTGTTAAAGCCGCCTCAGATGAGAGGATAAGACATTATTATCACTACTTTTTATGCCAGTTTGAGTTAGATTATGGTCACAGAAATATTTTACGAAAAATCTTCAACGGACTATGAATGGTACGGTTTCATCTGGATAAACAGATACATTTTTACTCTGTAATTTTCTGTTTAGCCTGTATTATTTGTGTTGCAGAACTTCCAACCTGGAGCACAGACTGGAGTGATGAAACGGCTTTTTTCGTCTATGTTTATCAGCAAGCCAAGCAAAGTTCGAACGAAATAAAATTATTTGCACAATTTTGTTATTTTTTTTATGAAGTCAGTAACCTAAAGTAAACCAAATGTTAACATTGAAGCGAAATATTTAATGATTTATATTACCGGAAAGCCGTTGGAGACGCCTGAACCATTTTTTTTAAATACCGATATCGATAATTCGATAATTTGTGTGACATGTGACATCCCTATTTTGTTCTCGATGTTGGCATTATGTCACATGTCATGAATGACTGACATTGTTTATGGCCTCATATTGGCAGTATAAATAATTCGCCCGCGTTTCATACTAATACGAGTTCACGCTTTTTGTATGGCACTCCCGTCTCTTAAAACGGAGTGATTACATACTCTTTGGTTTGTAGCATTGGGAGTGTCAGAAAAAAAGATTCTGGCATATTTTAGCAAGATTTCCGCTTGACCCGATCGAGGTAAAACTTGGTGTATTTCAGTGCCAATTAACTTTATATATATACATATATATATATCGTATTTGTTAGCTGTTTTACTCAGATTGTAGTAGATATCAGGTTAATACGTAAAATAATGTATTTTCCAAAAATCAAATCATACTTTAAGCAAACAATAACAGTGATGTGAACAAATTATCGATAACATTTGTTGTTTTATTTTTAGGTGCCGTTTATGCGTGAAGTTAACAAGCAATGAGGACTTGGCGTATTTACCGATTAGAAAGTTAAATGAAAATGTGAAAATCTTATAAAGCGTTTCCTTTACAGGTCCTAGGTCAACCGACTTTATGTTTACTAATATGTTGCTTGAAAACAAAAACCAATGATAAACTGTTCATATACTTAGGTTATGTCAAATAAATAAACAATTTATGGCGTATATTTTTTTCGTTAAACCAGCACTAAAATTGACCAAAGTTATGCAGGATGCGACCAGCATATTTATTTGTCAAAGTGACTTGTATTTTAATCAATTAATCATGTTGGTCGTTTTTTGCATTACAAATAAAACTCTGCTTTCAAACCTGCGCAACTACGAATATCGAATATTTATCGATATCGATAGAAAAGTATGAGTCATATTTGTCAAGCCCTAACAACATTGGTACCAACATACTCGTAGTAGAATTGGATTTACGATGGTACTACTGTTTTAAGTTGATTGGTTGGTACAAAAGGCTCATAATTCCGATTAGCGGCTTGTATGAAAGTGCCGACTCTTAAAACGTAGTGATTATATGCTCTTTGGTTTCAGTCATAAATTCATAAGGGTAGTAACTGGCAGGTTATATAGCCTAGCAAGTGTCGGTCCGACCCGGGGATAGCACAGTAGTCCCAGTAGAAGACAATATTCAAACAAGTCGCTTAACTATAAAACCTTTTTTTACCGAGAGGAGGGTAGCTAAATACATGTAGTTTTAGAAAACATAAATTATTAGACATGCGTCGGAACAAAAATGTTCACTTATATTCATCGGAAGTTGTCATACCGTACGCACTCGAACCGTATTATCTCAAAACAGTAAAAACTTTGATTTGTTTACGGATGATTTTCACTACTATTTTATTTAAAAGTGTCTGTTAAGTTTTATAATGGAGATTCAAGGAGATATGTTTTGTATTTTCTGCTTTGTTTGATTTTTATGCTTTGTTTTATTGTTATAACTGTTTTACGCAACACGGCGGAATAACCTATGAAAATTTCGATCTAGGAAATATATCGAAGCTTTTACTTTAGAGACCCCGCGAACCCCCTGTTGATTTATACGTCATTTTGAAACAAAAAGTGTAAACTTTAATATTCTTATGACAAATTTACCGAAGACTTCCGAAGGTCGTGGTGATAATCATTTTACGTCATTATAGTTTTACGGCGAAAATACTTCATGTTTTATTTTAGACCAAGAAATCAATTATTCTTTGTCACGTATGTTTGTATTTGAGCTATGAATAGATGCTACCAAATATAATAAACCTAAAAAATATCGTCGACAAACTACAAAGTGGAGCTAGTGGTTCCACAAATGACGGAAACACGGCACGTGCATTCTTTGACAATCCTAGAATAACTGCGGAAATAACAGGACTAAACGAAGCTCCAGACACGCGGTAGCGTGTCCGGCCAAGTTCACCCCAGGAACTGGCGACCAGTAGCCGTGTGTTTATATTACACGAACCGTTTGGTGCCACTTTTGACCCCTCAATAACTCCGAATATATTTAACATAAAAAACTAAATAAATTAAAATAAATTTTATAAAAGTAACGTAGTTAGTATTATTATCAAGCTAACAGGACGTACACTAACTTGCGTACTTACCTTAACGAAAATAGGTTAATGATTAGACAAATGTATCATACTTATACTTGTATGTGAAAACGTGTATTGAATTACACCCCAAATAAAATGTACTTGTCTAAAAAATTTAGGGCAAACAACTTGGCACCCATGTAGTCGTCGAAGGGAATGGGATTTAATATACAATGTTCTGTAATATTAAAAGTTTTAGCTTCTGGTCATAGGATTAATACAAAAAAATAGAAGAATATGCCATAGAAACAGCGAAACGACTCTTCACGAAATATCCGTGGTACTACCTTCCTGCTTCAGTGCATAAGGTTTTAATTCATGGGTCAGAGGTGATAGAATATGCTCTTTTACCTATAGGCGAGATGTCAGAAGAGGCTGCAGAAGCAAAAAATAAAGATGTGCAATACATTAGGCAACATAACACAAGAGAACAATCTAGGGTGACGAGCAACACCGATTTACTGAATCGACTTCTATTAACATCCGATCCTTTCATCGCTGGCCTGCGAAGTTTGCCGCAAAAAGGAAAGGATCACTACCGAAAGACTGTGTATCTCTAATTTTAGAACAAACATAACGTAATGAAGCGTTTAGCACTACCTATCATATTTTTATTGCAACTTGTTTATTTTCGTCCGCTGTTGTATGAACGCGGGACCACTGTGGATAGTGGCGCTACAAACTAGGACCCGCGGTCGTGTCCGTGTTTCGAGTACCCGTAGCCCGATGTCCGTCGCCGGGTAACACGGCAACGGAGATTAGGCTCCGTGTAATTAAGATACGTAGCTCCGTTTCTTAATTAAACGCGGATCCGATTCACCCGTGACGTTGTCGGTTCGACAAGCAGTGACCGGAAAATATATACATCGCTCTCAGTACAAAACTGTTCTCAAAAAACGGTCCTAATATTTGACTGAAAACTATGGTCTCCTCAATAATTATGTCCTGTCAACAGTTTTAAATATTAGGCTATACGAAATTAACCCTCCTTTTAAAAGTACCGTAAAACTACCCAATTATAACGAATAAACTCTTAAGTGAACAACATAAAATGCTGACTGCTTTAGAAATTTTTCTCTATGATCAAACATGTTTCTTAAGATATTATTGATGTTACTTCCTAGAACCGGGCTGTTGGGATATTTGGTATATATTTGAAACCTACAGTTTAAATTTTTCATTGATAATTTTTGTTAAAAAACTACTCGAAATTGACAAAATTCACGCGGAAAATTAGTTTTTTCAACTTAATTTTGACTGCACGCAATAACAGCATGAAATAGCTATGTTACTACCTAGAACTCGGGGAAAAGTATTATTCACTTCAAAAAGTAGTTGAAAAATTCAATATATTTGTCATAATCTAAAAAAAAAATTTATAAAAGGAATAAGGGCTCTTAAAAAAACGTACAAAATCACTGATAGAATAAAGATTTTTTTTTTAAATAAACGAGTTTTGTTTTGGACCACAGTTGGATGATTGGACTATAGTTGGGTAGTTTTACGGTAGTTGTGATTGGTTAGTTAAAGTTTTCATTGACTGAAATCAAGGGCCCGACACGCTTTGATAGAGAAAGATAGCCTTATTGCGATCCCTATAAGAGGAAATAAAAAGAAGTGTAATGTTTTGCCCCTATCACCGACCGAGCATTTTTTCACGGTCGGATTATATTGCACACAGTAAGCACAACAATTGGGTGGTTTTCAAGAGTGCCAAATAAATAAAAGGTTTTGTGAATTAAGTAATAATTAATACTACAAAATCGACAAATCATAAGATCCGAAGTGATTTGTATGTAGTCTAAAAAATGGTTAACGAAAATAAGCGGATGTTACATTTTATGCGTAAGTACAAGTTTTTTGTATTTGGATCACCTATTTCTTTCTCAAATCTTACAAAATCAAAAAAAAAAAAGTTAAATCATTCATTAGTTATATCATGAAAAAACGTTATTAAATAGAAAAAGTCTGAAAATTATTTTCAAAATAACCTTGAAACATTTTGACATGTAAATATTGCAAATCGGTCAAATTGCGTCGCCTTTCTAACCAATCTAAGAAAACGGGGACGACACTACAGTATTGCCACTTTTTAATTTCTACTCTTATTGGTCAGTCTGTAAATCTACGATAGAAGCCGATAAGCTGGCTTTTGATGTCTAGAAAAATCAGTCGGTTTATATTCTGTATTCTTTTTTCGTATCTTATAGTCTTGGACTCCTCAGAAGATTTTCAGAATCAGAAGACATACATATTATCTCGTTATTTTCGGATTCAACCGTAACTATTTTCTGGAATCATTGTTCGCCCCATCAATAAGGCGCAAGGCGCATATGTGGCGCACTTTTAGTGGATTATTTCTTCCAGTCTGTAGCTGAAAATCATGCTGACTGTCTTTCGCGCGGCTAGACGTCTATACAGATTCCAGGCCATCCTCTGATTTCAAAGATCTTCGTAAATGCAGCGAGTTCCTACCGACTGGTCGGTAACCTCGTTTGATCCGTCAGTTGTTTCAAAACCAGCCGAAGAAAAGACACATGCATTGATTTCAAATCCATTAATTGAATTACCGCTCTTCCTTGTAATAGCTGAACGTGTATATCATCTTGGTCGAAGCTGTTGCGCGGTGTGTTACACGTCTTCGATTTGAAAAACTGCTTCCTCAACGTCAATATGTGTCTGCTTCAGATTTTGAATTTGTCAGATTTTGTACAGTGTCATTTCTCAAACGAGTTTGCGGAAAGATAAGCTGTGTTCAAGAGATTTTCAGCTCTTAGAATTATTTTTGCAGCAGGTGTTATTGGAGTAGGAGGTAGCTAGGCTAGAAGATTCTGAATTAACCTATCAACAAAAACACTAGATCATACTACCGCAAAATGGACAAAGGAGTATTGACGTGAAGAATATGATGTACCTTCAGAGTTGGGCATTCAATAACGAATCATCATTTTAAATGACGCGCCGCAAGAATGAATCAACTGACCGTCATTCAAGAATGGGCCATTTTGAATGGCCAGTTTTACAATAAATCAAAGTAGAAGAAATTGAGTGAAACTAATTTAATCGTCATTCAATAAAATCAATCTGTGATTGATTATTGGAATTAAAATTGTTTTGATTATAATATATTTTTAACCTTCTTCAAAAAGAAGAAGTTCTCAATTAGACTGTACGATTTTTACATCTTCGTCTTTTATAAACCGATACGGAAACTTATTTTTGTTTGAAATTTAAAAAACCGGCCCAGAGCATGTCGGGCCACGCTCAGTGTAGGGTTCCGTAGTTGCCCATCCTTCACAATAGACGAATTACGAATTATTACGCGAAAGATTTAAATTACGACAAAGATTTCAAGCTCTATAAAAAGGTCGTAAACGCCAAAGTAACCAAAAGTAATTACTTATTACCTTCTGGAAGTTATCGATTATACGCGCCAGATTTAGCGAAATGTTTTAATATAGTATGGCACTTAACCAACACGTGTAACTTTCGAAGTGTATGGTAATTTAAAAAAATATATGAATTTTTGCGATAACTCCAAAACGGCTTGACCGATTTTATTCAATATAGTTTTCACTGAAAGTACTTATGATGCCTCATTTTTATGAATTTCTCCATAGTTTTTTGACCCGTGGTTGAAAAGTTAGAGGGGGGACTCAATTTTTTTTATTTTCGGAGCGAATATTTACAAAACTGCTGACTTTATCAAAAAATAATGTTCGGCGACCCCTATTATTTTTAAAAGACCTATTCAACGACAACCCACACACTAGTATTGGAACGAAAAAAACATGGGTAATTACCCCCACTTTAGGTGGACCCGAAAAAAAAAATTTTTACCGTTTTGTCCGCTTCCACTAAATTAAACGAATCTTTGTCTTTTTGATTAGGTATTCATCTTTCCAAACCGCTCCACTGCCAACCTTGCGATGGCATACCTCCGTTTAATTTCGACTTTTCAATTACTAAAGTAACATGCATAAAATACTTATACCAAACAATCACTCTTAATCAAGATAACCGCCATTCAAATAAAATCTAACAAACTAATTCAATCAACGCGTTAGCGGTAATCAGAATGACGGATTCTTGATTTATTGTATTTGACGCCATTCAGAATGACGCGCTCTTGAATATAAATCATATTTGAATTTTATTTTAATGTGAATGACGCCTGGCCGTTCATTCTTATTCTCATTCAAAATGAAATTTGCCCAACTCTGTGTACCTTACACCCGAGAGTCGCGAGCTTACTTTTATTTAAAGGTACCGTTTGGACGGAAGCTTGTTTAGATATCTAAAATGTTGGTATCGCTACCGGAATGCTAATTTATCGGTCGGATTCCTTTAAAATTAACCGGTCAAACCGTTTTTAAAGGTACTTTTATTTAAAGGTATCGTTTGGACGGAAGTTTGTTTGGCTACCTAAAATATTGATATCGGTAACGAAATGCTATTTTAACGGACGGATATGTTTAAAAAGACCCGGTCTAAACCGTTTCTAAAGGTTCCTTTTCAGTCCCTGGTACTGATACATAAAGTATCACGGGCCACTCTTTAAAACTACAGTTAACATTACGTTTTCGTCGGTTATATTTAGCAAACCTTTGTAATTGCAACAATTCTAAGCCCATTCTTAAGTGAGGAGAGTCTTTTCAAAAGGTTTTATTGTCAATTTTTCCCCTACAGATGCAGTTTATTTCAATACAGAGGGACACGTACTCTCTTTGAGATTTAAGTTCTAAAAAGTCTCTATTTTTTTTAGAGAAATGATCCAAATATCAATGTATGGAACAAAAGGACCTTAAGAACTTATTGCATCTTATCTGCATTGAATTATAAAATGTAGTGCTTAAACAGATATTCAAATAAAAGTTTATGAGGACTATAAATATGAAACTCAAGACATCACATCAGAATCACCTAACATTACTAAAACGAGGGAAAAAGATGACAACGCAAATTGATACAGCAGACATTATAACCGGGGCTATTTCGATAAATAGAAGAAACAAAATCGAAAAAAAAATTATACCGTCGCTTTATGTCGATGATTCATACTTTAAGTAGACTATATTTTTTATGATTTAATTATAACCCAACAAGGTGTTTTTTAGCCCACGTCATATTGCGGATTAGATTTAGTTGCATGTACTCATATATTTTTACCAACTTGCAATGTAATGTCGTAATAACGTGCGTTATAACAGACTTCGAAGTATCACGTTTCGGACGGACATGATCAGGCTAAACAGCTTGATTTACTATTTTTTTAGTGGTGTACCTATTTTTTTTATTTCATTGGGTATGTTTTAGAAAAGCACTATACATGCCTTAACCGTTATTTCCCGGCGTCTGCAGTAATGTACATTACTGGCAGCTGCTAACGTAACTGACGTTGAAAGCAATAATAGGAACTGCGTGACAGACCTCATCGACCGTGTAGTCGTCGTCGTCGTCGCTATCGAGAGCGATGGGCTTGGCAGGCGCGGGCGATGCGGCCGGCGGCGGCGGGGCGGCGGCTCTGGCGGCGGCGGCGGGGGCGGCGGCGGGGGCGGGGGGCGAGGGGTCGGCCGCGGGCACTGTCGCGGCGGGCGCTGCGGCCGCGCTCACGTACTGCCGCAACCGCTCCACGCGCTGCGGCTCGCGCGCTTCCAACTTTTTCAGATACGCTATGAGGCTGTGCTGCTCCTCTGCCGACAGCTCGTTGAAGTTTTTCAGCAATGTCTCTAGATCCGAATCAGACAGACCGTCCATGGCGTCAGGCGCGTCCGCTTTCTCCGTTCTGCATTAGATTGTGGAAGTCGAATAAGTGACAAGTTCTAAATTTAATTTATAGATACATACGCAAAAGCTAAAAGTGACTCATTAATTTAGATATTGGATTTATCGTTAATTTACATTTTCTGATAGCACGGTAGGACTTTAGAGCGCTAAATTAACCGAGCCGATATTAACATTACAATTCATACTCATTCATCTATTTAATTGTAACTGCCTCTATGGTTATTGTGGTTACCATCCCCAAGCATTAAATGACTAAAATTATAAATAAAATTAAATTTGTAGAATATTACAAACACCTAGATTTAACTGTAATAATCAGACCCCGTTATCAGTGGTGAAGAAACATTGAAATTACTAGGGCTGGCACTATACATTAATATTTTTACGTGTATTATTTGATAATAAACAATAATACCTACTCATTTTATTCATAGGTGTATATAATGTGAAGCCAATTGCCTTAGAAAAAGTTTCATTTGGTTGTTGAACTTTATTGGAGCGGAGCGAGCGAAGCGAGCGAAGCTCCCATGGATCGACTCGAATGGACTTTGTAACAATGCGCAGATCTCAGCGAGTTCTCAACCGATTTTAGAAATTTTTGTTTTAAAATGCACAAATTAAATTTCGCTAGGTCGTGACGAAGAGAAAAAAAAAAAAAAAAAAAAACTCCGCTCCAATCTATGGTGCACGCTTAGCCGGTGGCTGACTCTGCATCGACCTAGTAATAATAGGTACTAAATTGACATTTATTTGTCAAAATATGTTACATGTAATATAAGTACTTAATTTTATGTTCAGCAAAAATATGAATTTAAAATGGAGCTAATGGCAAAACTGGAAATAAACAGAATGCGACGCGGAAAAAATGGTTCGTGATTTTAGTAAAACTGTGCAATAGACGGCATTTTTTAAAATTGTTTTAACGACACATATACCAGTATGTCAAATGTACACGAATTAAATGAATTGACAACCGACATTGAATTGTGTGACAACCCTATGATCCGATTTCAATGAATTTTCACCACTGATAACGGGGTCTGGTAATAATTGTCAATATCATGCATTTTCTAGTCATAACTGGATATTTGATAAATGTAGGACCCAATTTACTCCAGAGAACATGGGTAAAGTCGCAAATATTTACGTATTTTATGATGCCGAATAAAAACAAGGTCTTTGTATATTCTTCTGACTTTGTCCTTGACTATAAAGCTAATATTGCGAATTATATACACTCATGAGTATGAATTGTAGTGACCGACTGAAACATGATTTTTTGCCGGAACCGAAACCAAAGGTTCGGCTTTGATTATAGTTTCGGCCTAAACCGAAACTTTTATAAACGCGATTAAAACATTAGATAAAACATCAGTGGGCCGTTTTTTCCAGATGTATGCAAAATGAAACATCTCGCTGGCCTAATATTAAAGAGTTATATATAACGTAGGTTTCACTTTTATCGAATTTAAATTCGAACATAGTTATTTTCATGGTGTCATGTCATATGGTATTCTGGTTTGGGGCAAAGCAGCTGACATTCAGACTATATTTCTGCTACAAAAAAAGAGTGATTCGTTATACATATAACCTGAATTCTCGTGACTCCTTAAGAGGCATTTTCAAAAATATAAACATCTTAACTGTAGCGTCCCAATATATTTATGAGAGTAATATGTACTCGTATCTCTTCACATTTAAAAAACTCAAAAATAATCAAAAATAAAGAATCACACCGAAATGATACAAAAAATGCGTCTTGTTGAAATTGACCCATGTACACAGTAGATAAATACTTTAAAATAAAGAATATTCTCAAAGACCCTTTATACGAACATGATAAAAATAATTAATTCTTGACTCTTTGGCACATTAGATAGAAAAAACAATTGTTATAACAGTAGTAATAATTGTTGCAATTAATACATGTATTTCGTCATTTACAATCACATTTTTTTTTTCAGGTATTCAAGTCTGTAACACAAAGAGTGAAAGAAGATCAAATCCGACAGGAGATGGAAATAGTTAAAAAATCTTTAGAAGAGTCTAAAGCTGTGCCAGAAGCTGCAGAAGTGAGCAACGTGCCGCCCCTTGATGTTTCCAAAAATATGTCCTCGGCAGCCAACTTGCTGGCTTTAGTACAGGCGTCCATCCAGTCCACCTCGGCCAACGCGCCCATCGCGTCCGCGGACGTGGTCTCCAGCAACCCCCAACCCAGGTCCTTCGGCGACCTGCCCATGCCCCCAGTGGCTCCGACCCTGGAGGCTGTTAAACCGCTCTTGCAAAACGTGAACCCTATTGATCCGACCCTTCTCACGCCCTTAGCGGCGCCGCCTGGCCCCGGCGGCCCCACCCCGCAACACGAACCCTATAACAATCAGCAGCATCGCAACGCCTACGGTAATCAACAGAGCTCGGAAAGAGGCCCGCCGCCGAACCTGCCCAATTACGGTGGAAACCATAGTGTTCAAGAGCCTTACAATCAAAACATCTGGAATCAAAGACCGGTACAAAATATGCCAGATGCGACAGGTCCCATGTTGAGACCGCCCGTATACAACAATTATGTGCAGAACCATTCTTACCAACAGCAAGGACCCAGGGGCAATTACATGAACGGTCGCGTTCAAGATAATTACGACTCCAGGCAGAATGAAAATCAACAGTTCGGCAATTACGAACACAATAATTACGGCCGCAGAGGCGGCGGCCGGGGACACTTCGGAAGCCACGGCGCGCCCGCGAGGGGCCGCGGGCGCGCCTACTACTAGCGCCCCCCGGCAACTTCCAACAGCGCTGCACATTCTAAACAGTAACAAGCTACTCTCCTAATCTCAACGCATTCAATGAGGCATGTGTTAATATTAATGGTAATTTATAGAATAATGACGAACTTATTGTTTTTGCCAATACCCCTAAAATAACATCTGTATAATGCCCATGAGCTAAGAAACTATGTGGTAGTAATAAGCTAAATTACTAAGAACAGTAAGGTATGTTTGGCCTGTAACGCCCGTCGCGGGTATAATATTATGTTTAAAACGAAATTTACTCCTACCGATGAATAGGTGTAGGTAAAATAGTATATTGTGCAACTGTTTAAAATATGGCATTATAAAACTCTTGTAATCTTATAATAAAACTAACCAACAGCCCATACTCGTGTTTTAATGTCAATCATTATGTACCTAGCTATTGCTCACACCAATGTTATACCTATCCATCTAAAGCCCAAGCTTCAGACTCCAGAGTCTAGACTAGGAAAAAATTGCTAAGTCCATTAATAGTTATTTGTTATGCAAGGCTGCAAAGTTGTTATTTGGCGCGAGTGTTGAAATTGAAAGCTGAGCGTAGCGAGGCTTTCAAGACACGAGAAGCTACGAAAACTGAGTGTTCATTCCTCACGCATGCAGTATCTGTTTCATTAGGTCCCACCTCATATTACATCCCTGAAGCGAACATATCAAACGTACATAAATTGTGATAAACCGTCATACTTTCTTGTAGTTTCTATTTTATTCTTAAACTTTTCCTCATTTATATCGTAGAATACACTTTTAATATGTTTTCTTCGAGAACTACGTATAGTTATATTACTGTAATAGTTAAGTACTTATCCTTTATGAACAAATGACTGACTGTTGAGTTTCTTTTGGCGTTTCTTCTCAACAGTGGTCTCCTCTTGTGAAATGCCGGTAGACTAGACATGTTAAAGTGCCCATGTGGCCTACTTGCAGAATAAAATTCATTATTTCATTATCATTGTTATATAGTGACTAGGGTGTTTTTATGTAACTTCGCTCAAATCCTTGAACGCACTTACCCAAAAATTTAAAAGAATTCAATGATTGTCGATTGTCTTAAGACGTTGGACCTGCAATCCAATATAACGATGAGGACCACGTATGAGCGCAATATTTTTTTTGCGTGTATTTTTAAGTTATGTTATGTTTGTATTTTTAACAGCAAATTTTCCTAATAGTGACTTTATTAACCCTTCTAGTGACACTGGGTCTAAGCTAAACTATTCTAAATAGTCAAAATGTTTCGTTAACTGTAATGCTGAGGCAGCGAGTTGTAAATGGTAGATGGACGCCATATTGCCAGCCGTACTGAGCGCACCCGCCATTAGCCGAACGCGACTCAAAAGTACGATGCAATAAGTTTCGGCGCGGCAGAATTCGGCTGTTTTTTGGCCGAAACTGAACCTTTGGCCGAAACATGATTTTTGGGCCTAAACTGGCCGAAACCGAAACTTCAGTCGGACACTAATGAATTGTATTTTAATGTTAATATCGGCTCCATACGTCTCTAAAGTCCTATCGTGCTATCAGAAATCCGATGCCTAAACATTATGTAAATGCTTGATAAATTGAGAGATGCTGTGGCCTCACTTCTTATCGTTCTCATCATAGGCCGACTGCAACATTTGCAGTGCCGACGCGGTTCCACTAAGTGTTTTAGTTGGATTTGCGACCACCTTTTGTTCCATCTTTTTCTTGGCATCTTCTTGCCGTTTCTTCTCTTCTGCTATCCCTACCTGCAAGTAAATGACGTATCTTTTAAATAAAACAATTGTAAGGGATTATATCTAGTATAGAGCCCGGCTGGCCAAATAATGTTGACAGATATATTTCCTTGTGGTATCACCAATTGTCTATGATTTAAAAAAAGGCTAAAAGTCTGTTGTCAATTTATAATTTAGCTTTCTAACTCTCACAAAAATACAATATATATTATTTAGAGCTAGTAAGATCATTATTAACCACTACAAACATATTTCAAAAACAAACTATAGCAGTTACTAACCACGGCTTCGACGAGCTGCGCGAGCTCCTCGGAGGACACGTCGGTCTTGCCCTGGGCCACGAGCGCCGCCGCCATCTGCTGCGCGATCTGCGCGCGCTCCACCGAGCCCACGCCCGCCACCGCCACCGCCGCGCCACCGCCCGCCCCCGCCGCCGCAGCCGCAGCCCCGCAAGACCCGTTGCCTGCATTCTGTTATTGTATTCATATTTTCATCACACTTGCTCGTAAATAAGAGTTTACATGCTAGAAAAGCGGGCGGTAAGTCGTAAATTACGCCCTAGGGCGGTAACTAGTTTATTACGCCCTAGGGTGGTAAGTCGCATATTACGCCCAAGGGCGGTAAGTAATTTTGGTATTGACTACTACTATTTTTGTTTTATTTCCTGCAAAGTGGGATGAAAAACGTCGTACGTGACTCTGGTGGTAAAGGAATTCCAAACTCGTATCATTGAAGCCCTCGCCTTCGGCTTCGGGCTTCGAATAGACACTCGTTTGTAATTCCTCGTTTACCACCCTTGTTACGTAATGTACTATTACTCACAAGTGCGATTACAATACGTGCATAATACACGCACTTGACCATAATAAACTGGTCCACTTTAGTAGATTACGTGCCTAGGACGGTCAATGCGTGAATTTCCCACATCGCAGGCGTTTGTAGTCCGAACCGAAGGCGAGGGCCATAAATATGCGATCTGGGACATTCACAAATTCACCGGCCGCGGTTTGTCTAAAGTAAATACTACTATAACTACATTACAATTATAAACGGATTGATAACATAGAAAATAATATCGGTTATGGACCATCACTGATGGTACAGTACGATTGGTTAAAGATTCGAGTTTGGTCGGCTTTCGAGTTGTACCTTGGTTGCGTGTTGCGTGGGCGTGCGGGTGTCGGCGACGTGCAGCGTGGCGGCGGCGCGCACGATGGCGGCGCGCACGGCGCCCGCGGCCGCCGGCGCCACGAGCCCCGCCTGCACGGCGCCCTTCAGCTTCTCCTTCGAGTTGTACCTTGGTTGCGTGTTGCGTGGGCGTGCGGGTGTCGGCGACGTGCAGCGTGGCGGCGGCGCGCACGATGGCGGCGCGCACGGCGCCCGCGGCCGCCGGCGCCACGAGCCCCGCCTGCACGGCGCCCTTCAGCTTCTCCTTCGAGTTGTACCTTGGTTGCGTGTTGCGTGGGCGTGCGGGTGTCGGCGACGTGCAGCGTGGCGGCGGCGCGCACGATGGCGGCGCGCACGGCGCCCGCGGCCGCCGGCGCCACGAGCCCCGCCTGCACGGCGCCCTTCAGCTTCTCCTTCGAGTTGTACCTTGGTTGCGTGTTGCGTGGGCGTGCGGGTGTCGGCGACGTGCAGCGTGGCGGCGGCGCGCACGATGGCGGCGCGCACGGCGCCCGCGGCCGCCGGCGCCACGAGCCCCGCCTGCACGGCGCCCTTCAGCTTCTCCTTCGAGTTGTACCTTGGTTGCGTGTTGCGTGGGCGTGCGGGTGTCGGCGACGTGCAGCGTGGCGGCGGCGCGCACGATGGCGGCGCGCACGGCGCCCGCGGCCGCCGGCGCCACGAGCCCCGCCTGCACGGCGCCCTTCAGCTTCTCCTTCGAGTTGTACCTTGGTTGCGTGTTGCGTGGGCGTGCGGGTGTCGGCGACGTGCAGCGTGGCGGCGGCGCGCACGATGGCGGCGCGCACGGCGCCCGCGGCCGCCGGCGCCACGAGCCCCGCCTGCACGGCGCCCTTCAGCTTCTCCTTCGAGTTGTACCTTGGTTGCGTGTTGCGTGGGCGTGCGGGTGTCGGCGACGTGCAGCGTGGCGGCGGCGCGCACGATGGCGGCGCGCACGGCGCCCGCGGCCGCCGGCGCCACGAGCCCCGCCTGCACGGCGCCCTTCAGCTTCTCCTTCGAGTTGTACCTTGGTTGCGTGTTGCGTGGGCGTGCGGGTGTCGGCGACGTGCAGCGTGGCGGCGGCGCGCACGATGGCGGCGCGCACGGCGCCCGCGGCCGCCGGCGCCACGAGCCCCGCCTGCACGGCGCCCTTCAGCTTCTCCTTCGAGTTGTACCTTGGTTGCGTGTTGCGTGGGCGTGCGGGTGTCGGCGACGTGCAGCGTGGCGGCGGCGCGCACGATGGCGGCGCGCACGGCGCCCGCGGCCGCCGGCGCCACGAGCCCCGCCTGCACGGCGCCCTTCAGCTTCTCCTTCGCCGTCTCGATCAGCCCCACTGCAGACTCGCGCACCAGTAGCTCCTCCGACGAGTTAGCTTTTTCCTATTCACGACCAGCCACTTTAATATATTGGCTTACATTTGCGGTTCCCGAGCGAAGAGGTGCCTCATGAGTTTTAGCTAAATTAATTAAATACTAAATCGTATTGTGTTTCTGGGTGGATAAACTTTTTCTTGTTGTTATTCTGTCCCGTCATCCAGGAAACAATGGCGATTAAACTTCTTAGAAAATCGTTGAAAACTTATAATATTGGTATTTTCAAAATATTCTAAATAAGAATGGGGGGCTTATGACTGCTGTGATTACAACATTTTTCTTTTGAAAATCGTAGTTTTAAAGAGTGACCCAGGGGCACAGACCACCCCCACTAGACGGAGCATGTAAGGCGACCCGCGCGCACCAACGACATATCGTTACGTACCATACCATAGTACGGCAAAACATTAAAGTACCAACACGGCGGCCACCGTTTAGTTGCGTCCATGTTTATAAGGTCTCTCTACACCACTTAACATTACAATTTACCATGTTATTTATTTAATTTCTTTTTTCGTTGACGTACGCATGGATCATAAACAAGGACGCAACTAAACGGTGGCCACCGTGTTGATACTTTAATGTTCTGCCGTACCATATCGTTGGTGCGCGCGGGCTGCCTTACATGCTCCGTCTAATGGGGGTTGTCTGTGCCCAGGGGACATCACCATGGCTACAAGTAACACTAGAAAGTTGACCCTTCTAGTTTATAAAGCGACAATTATAAAAACTGGGCGAGTCTGATACGAGCACGGAAGTAGGTAATGTCCTATTTTTACTATAATACCTTTTCCATTCTGAGCGCGTCGGTGAGCAGGTCGACGACTCTCGGGCCGAGACTGCCGAGGTAGTCCTCGAGCGCGACGAGCAGGCGCAGCGTGACGACCACGTTCTCGGGCGGGCCGAGGTCCTGCGGCGGCGCGGCGTGCGCGTGCGCGTGCGCGGCGGGCGCGTGCGCGTGCGCGTGCGGGCGGTAATCGCGCCGCCGCGAGCTGCGGGACGCGGCGCTGCCCGCGCGCACGGCGCGCCCGCCCGACGACCGCGTCTCCGGTACCGATCCTATCGATTCCATGTCGTCAGAATTCCATGGTGACAGATTGTCATCTCTGAAATACAAGTGTTCAATTATTTAAATTGAATTGCACAATACAAAAAATACGTACAAATGTCTGACCTTAATACACCAGTCAATAGCTGGGTTAAACAGAAATATGTAATCGGTGCCGGATTATAGGTTATAGATAGATAAAAAACAAATAGTAATACTAAACACGAATCAGTTATCTATAATATATATGTATTATAAACTTTCCTTTTGCTGCTAAAGCTTATAAAATCTTTTCGGCATGATGGGCTCCGACGTCTTTAATGGCCAGATGTCCGACGCTTTCGAGATGGGGAGAGGTGTTCGTTAAGGCTGCGTGTTAGCACCCAAATTATTCGGAATATTCTTCTCACTGTTGCTGAAAGTTGCTTTTGATGACACGCAACAGGGAGTTCAGCTACTGTTAACGCTCTTATTTCATTTTATAAATAGAGTTCAACTCACAATTAGAAGCAATTGAGTGGTTAAATGCCAGATGAGTAATATGCCAAACAAAATTGTTTTGGTGGTGTTAGTGTGATCGAGTTACAAACGTCAAATATTCACACAAACTTCCACATTTATAATAAGATTAAGACTCAAGATAATCTATTGAACTGTCACTGACGTCAATGCTAAAGATAGAAATATGCTTATTTCTTCTATTTTGCGATTATACACACGTCGTGGTTCGTTATGAGTCACTTGCCGTCGGAAAATAGTAACACGACCAATTTCAGAATTATGTCAACCTGCTAAACATTCATTTTCCTCGACTGTACCATGATGATCGTAAAACAATAATTAGAGTAGAAGTTATAAGAGTAAGTAAGAACGTACACTTTAAGTTCGTCGTCGGAGATGAGCACGGTCTGCATGCTGGGCGCGACGGCCGGCTGTGCGGGGTGTGCGGGGTGTGCGGGGTGGGCGGGGCGCTCGGCCGACACGGGGCTGCGGTTGCGCAGCTCGGCCTCGCGCCGCGACAGCGGGCTGCGACTGCGCCGCGATGGCTCCATCGCGTGGCCCGCGCGCGTGGGACTGCGTGTTCTGTGCCCACACACCAAACGACATCAACACAAGGGAACTATTTGTTTTTCAAATATGCCTAGTCTCGAAACGCTATTTATAAATACCTATACTACTTGTTAGACTTATACTACCCGAAAGTAAATAAACTACGCTATCGCAATTCAACCTCATGACGTAGAGAAGATGATATTTATTTGTATGGGTTTGTTGCTACAATTTTCACTTAGCTTGGTTGTTTCAGAAACGCAGAACATCAACTCGACTAGGACGCTATGGCATTATGTGGGGTTGTTTACAAGATAAGCTCGTAAGTGGTGAACGGTGACATAGTATATAAAAAATCGAGTAACCTGCGGTCGCGGCGATCGGGCGACTTGCGGCGCGGCTCGTAGGGCATGTCGCGGCGGCGCGGCTCGGGCGAGCGCCGCTTGGGCGGCGGCGGCGGCGGCGAGCGGCGCCGACTGTCCGCCGAGCGCCGCCCGGAGCGCTCCGGGGACCGGCCCCGCGGCTCGGGCGACCGAGCACGCACGTCGGGAGGCGAGATGCAGAATTTACGATAGATCTCGCTCACTACTACTTTCAACTCCTCTTCGTGGAGTTCTTTCATGCGTCCCGTCCAAAACACTATCCACTCCGGCTTAAAATCATGTTTTGCCGGATCCTTGCCCTCTGTAAATGATAAATTTATTGTTGGAAAACAGTATTTTATGCAACAGTTGCATAAGAGATGTCAAAAAAATTCGACTGTCATAATCATAGGTTACAATATGAGCCGTAGGCGAAGATCCTTATGGAAATGGAAAATGCCACGAGCATTTTTTGACTAAGTTATCGTTTCGGTCTGTATCGACTGCGCCACATTACTAAACGTAAAAGTAGTATAGTAACCTGGCAACACTGACTGTCAGTGTCACTGTCACCGAACTTTCCAAGAAAATATAATTGATATTTCAAAACTATTTTTCAAAAGTTATAATTGACTTTTAACGATGCATTGTCCCTTTTGTAAAAAGTGGATAGAACGGCAGAACAACATAAGTATCTGTCCTAGTTGCACAAGTAAATTGTTAAGATGTGACGAATGTTTCACAATAACCGCTGATACGATCAAATTTTGTATCAAGTGCGGTCACAATTTGAACCGAATTAATAGGGCTAAGGAACAAAAAAATCGAGTGAAACTACAACTGTTATTAAAACCGAAGTTCGTCCCAACAATGCCATCATCATCATCTCAATAATTTTCCGAACTTAATTTACCACCAGCACAACATAATCCTGCAGATTCACCGCTGTGTTTTAAAGCTTTACAATGTTGACAAATTATTGACATTTACCCAATTATTACAGATTTGTCGGCAGTATAATCAATTTCTGGATCGTAAGAGAATGCTCCTCGTTCCAGGTTCACAGGAGCATTGCGTTCGCGGAATCGATCAATTTGATTATCCCGTGCTCGCTGCTTTTGTGACCGATGTGCCCGAACTTGTTCCATTTCATGCCTATCCACTAAATTGTAATTCACTCTAGAACGCGTGTCCGCCATCTTTATTTCCAAAATGAACGCCATATGTAAAATTAGTACACATACATACATGGACCCTAAAAACATTACCCTACTTTTTTGGGCAGTTGCGTAAGTCTGTGACAACCCTTGGTAGGTACGGTTATCAATCTTTGGTTTCCGAAATCGATTAGAAAAAAAATTAAGTGACCAACACTAGTGGCTAAATTTTTAAACAAATCTGACAATCGTTTTATTTTCATAGCGTGTGTGTGTGTGCGTGTAATAAGGTTTAATAACTTTTGTTTAAATAATAAATATTAAGAGGCAATCTTACACAAATCGACCTAGTCCCAAACTAAGAAATGCTTGTATTAAGAGGGGTTACATGGGTCGATTTTCGCTGTGCGGCTAACCGCGCAGCCAGTCGGATGCTACCCAACTTTGGGGCTTGCGGCTTTAGTCACGCCGAATTGCCATTTAGACGGTCGATTTTAGCCGCGCGGCAAAAAACGTGCGGCTTTAATCACCCGTGTAAACCCCGCTTTATGGGTATTAGACGACGATATACATAATATACAAAATCATATATAGATGCCATCCATGACCCAGGCACAAATATTCGAGTTGATCACGCAAAATATTTGTCAAATATTTGTTGTTTGTTGCGTTGTCATAAACTTGACGACCAGCAATGTATGACGTAAAAGCTTTGATAGTCAGAAATACAATAAATGTAAAATTTGTTTTTCTCAAACATGCAATGAAATATCGTCGTAACGTGCGTTAGAACAGGCTTCGAAGTGTCAAGTTTCGGGCGGAACAATTCGAGAGAACTGTAAAGGAATTTCATACAAAATTGAAGGCCTAAGCCGGGAAGTAATTTGTTCTTAATTTTAATGTAAATATGGCGTCTGTGTGTATGAACAGCTGATTTTTTTTTTTTCTAGTAGATACCCATTCAGCCATCGTACCAACAATATCCGTGTTAATGCCTAGTACACACGAACTGAAAATACCGTCTATACGTAAGTCACTAGAGACCATAGACAATATTAAAAATCCTCTGCCTTTATTTTACTTATTATAGAAACTAAGATTATTATTATCAGGTTGTGTATAATGGCCCTAATATTCGCACACTACACACGTGGACTTATAAGAAAAAAAATATAGAGGGATTGGAGGGACAATTAAAAATACTTTTTTTAAACATGGCGTCTGTGTTCATGAACTGGCTGAACAGCTGAATTATGTTTTATTGAGTGGTGTATTTTTTTTATTTCATTGCATATGTTTGAGAAAAGCACTATACATGCCTTAGCCGTGAAAAGGGCTTGCCGGCTTCGTATCACTAGACGGCCTCCCTTACGGTCGGCCGTCTATACCTACTCAGCCGGCAAGCCCTTATTTCCCGGCGTCTGCAGTAATGTACTATTAAATTAAATAACGTACAATTTAAGACAATAGTTATTTGTTATGCAAGGCTGCAAAGTTGTTATTTGGCGCGAGTGTTGAAATTGAAAGCTGAGCGAGCGAAGGAATCTAAGATAGATTCCTGAGCGTAGCGAGGCTTTCAAGTCACGAGAAGCTAAATAATTTTGCAGCCATGCGGAACACACAACTTTTCACCTCACTACAGCGAGGAAAATTTAAGTTCAAGAAAAACAATTAAAACATAAAAATAATCATATTTAATTTTGCCTTCTATTTAACACATCAAATTTAAAACATTAACACACTCAAATCCAAACCTAATAAATACGAGAGAAGCACACATATTAAAAATATGGCCGTAATTTGTATTATCGTCGTGTACCTATATTTTATTGTTGAGTTTTTCTTAAGCACTGTTATATTATATTTGTATTTGAAACTACTTGACATATTCGTTGTGAATGTGGGAGAATGGCATTCTGGGAAGGATTAGTTGGCCACTCGGAAGTATTTTCCATAACCCTTGCTTTGAAAATTATTGGACGATGGGATCCGCACAAGATTATTTCGGCTTTATCTTCTTTAAAAACGCCAATAGTTTCGGTAAATTACTTATCGTCTCCAAATATTTATAACAAATCCTTTTTCGTTCTAATGCAGGCTTTTAGCATTGAATAAATACTCCAAATTGGGCGTTACTTTCTTGTTTTACATATTTCTATAAAGTAAGACAACAGTATGTATTCTCCACAGAACCAATTTACGTTGTTTACGTAAATTGTGAAAACTTCCAACTTTTTAATTATTATTTTTTTCTCGGTTGAGTTCAGAAATTACACTATGTTTCAACTTTTATAACAAATAAATATTAAAATTTGTGATGTATTTAATATATTTACTAGTCAAAATATGTAAATGAACCTGAAATAGTTACTATTAATATATATTAACATATTCAACATAAAATAAAGTGTAGGAAAAATAAAAACTTAAAAATCTGTAACCACAAACCAGGTTTCTGGACGTGATATTGTAGGTGTATTTTTTTTTAAAGAAGTATTCAAACGTACATATGATTTTTTAGCTGGCCAGACCAGATCGCCCTTTATTAGCGTGCGTTGATTGGTTATTCGAAGATTTATCGACTGATGAAATCAGTCATGCGTTGAAGGAGTCTTAAATATAAAAAAGTTACATGCACCACAGAGAATTAAAATCGTCGTGTTCGAAATTCAAATGACTTTTGCACGCTAGCGGATAAAATAGACTTTTGCACGCAGATTTCGCCCTATAAACGGAGGTTTTCCGAGCGAGTGAGGTGAAAACAATATTTACCCATTAACGGTTTTTTTTGTCGGCTGCTCGCAAATGTGACTTTTCTCCGAGCCTCGTTGACGTTAAGATTCGAGAGCGAAATAAGTCAAACTAAATCAAGTCTTCCTTTAAGAGTCAGATTGTGGCAGGCGAAATATATGGCGAAATACTGTCTAGTTAGATAACAGGTCTGTGGGTAGCTAGTTACAAGTGGCGCGGGCAACTTTAAGACGATTTAGTGCCATTCTCTTTTGCTACAGAACAAAAAGTAAGTGAAATATATCCCGACTTACACTGAGCTTTTACTTGAAGACACACGAGCAGTTTTTACCACTAATTAAGGTAACGGGTGCGTTGCAGTTGTACAAGATCAATATGAAACAACACAAACCTGCTTGTATTTCTTTATAGCGCCTGTTCCAGAACTTCTTCCACTCCTCGGGATAGAGCGGGTGCTTTTCGGGGTTCTTCTCGTGGTACTGCAGGGTCTTCTTCGCGGACTCCTCGGCCGTGATACGCTTGTCCTCCGCTAGCTTGAGCTTGTATTCGTAGTTTGGTGCTCTTTGCTGTTTAGCAGATAAACGGTGTTGTGTAATACAGCATTTAGCGGATAACTAAGCCTTTCTAACGTAAATAGGACAAAACGCTATCCCGTTATTACAGGGTTTGCTTATTTCAATTCGTTAAAAGTGAAAGAAACTCCTAATTTCAATTCGTTAAAAGTGAAAATAGAAGCCTGCAATAGAGGTCTTGGGCTGGCATCTACCTTTTCTTGCTGCTTGGGCTTGTCGGGGACGCGCGCGGGGTAGCGCGCGCGCGGCGGGCTGGGGCGCCGCGGCTGGTACGGCTCGAAGCGCGCGCGCGGCTGCTCGTACTTGCCTCTGGCAGAGAAACGTAGCCAGTCTAATATTTATATGGATCTCTATACAAAGTCGCATTTCGCCGGAATTAAAAGCCTTTTGAAGGTGTGATGCTCTGCGGCGGCGCCACCATAATGAAAATCAATGAATTATATGGTGAAATGATGTACGTTGAAGGTACATCATGTACATATGATCTTTATTGCTGTACCTGTACGTGTACTGGAGCACGAAATAATGGGCATTGAATGTGGCGCCGCTGCAGAGCATACTCTGCAGCGGCGCCACGTTGTATTCTTATATAGAAATTACATTAGCTATTATTTTCTTATGGAAATTGATGTACTAGTGCTATTTATTGTGTAGCGTATAATAGTTTTTGACTACTTAGCGCCTGACACAAACATAAATACACCACAGATTTGGATTGCTCTGCTGATACGCACAGGCGTTCATGTTGTAAGTAGTCCAAACAATAATTATACGCGAAACTTTTTGATCTGTAACGCTGCAGAGTTGATTTTAAGCTAAATGTAGGTAGCAAATTTTGGTTAGTAAATAACATGAAAATTGTGCGTCCTTCGTAAAATATGAACTTTGTCCAAACATCCTGATATACAACAGATTTTAATTTCGGTGCTCCGCGAGTTTGTAATGACATAAGCAGTAAAGGCAGTATAATGCATATATTCGTTCCTATCCTTGCAAAGGAAACTGGTTGGTACTTTAGTCTACTTCTTAGTTAAGTAGACAAATCACAAAAAACCTCGTACCTATTTAATGCCATTGTCGCGCATAACGTTAACACTATGAAAGTAACTCGCGCTGTTATAATGAATTGATACATGCTTTCTTCTCATTTACAAATTAAGAAGAGTTAGCCATATTTTTTTGTATTACTCAAGACTATGGATGATATCTAATTTAGGGAAGACTGGGGACGCTTGTTCGATGTATTACCTGCCATAGTCACGATCGCGGTCACGCTCTCGGTCCCGGTCGCGCTCGCGGTCACGGTCGCGGTCGCGGTCGCGGTCGTGCGGGTGGTCGTAGCGTGGCCGTGCCGGCGGACCGCGCTCGGGGCCGCCGCGCCGACGCGGCTCCTGCTCGTCGCTGATATCCGACAGTGACTCCAATGACGCCCCGCGCCGCTCCTGCCGCCGTCCCGCTCGATGTTGCTATATATTAGATACAACGTGCCCGTCAGTATTGCGAAAGATTTTAACCATGGAAGAAAGAGACTAATGGATGTGGCAAGTAGGCGTTCCCGTGTTTCCAAGCATAGGTGCCATGGCACCTATCCGTCGTCAGTCGTTAGTCGACCGCATACTAGGTTTGACGTGTGAATTTGCAATAAAAAAATATTATTTTAAATTGGAGTCTGCTATTGCTATTCCCACGCAAAAAAAATATTCTAGCTTAAGTTTGCTGCCTTATCTTACCGCTTAGAAATACCCTTCTTTTTGTCTCCGTCTAAAAAAGTTTTGTAAATATGTATTCTATATTGAATGTTTAGTAAAAGTTTTTTTTATGAAATGTGGTTTTATTGACGAACTTTTTGAACCTTCATATATATGTGACGTCCTCGCGCAAACTACAGGTAAATTAGCATTGCCTATTCTGATCACCGCCTATTAGCATAAAGGAACAGTAACCGGTCCTGTGCTTTGCACGGATTGCAGGCAAGTTAGGATAGACATACACTTCCGGAAATTTATCACTAGAAGCAGCCTGTTAAACTACAAGACTGTTTTTAAAAAGCTTATTAGGAATGTTTTTTTTTTAAACTCAGATTCGTTAATCAAGTAACAGAATTATGATTAATCCAGTTTTTAATGACTTGAATACTGGTCACGCGGCACCACTGTAAATAACCCTTAATATACCTATATAAGTAAGTATATAAGACTATTTAAATAATATATCAGTAATCCAAAATATTGGCCATAAATAAAAATACTAAAAGGGCCGTAACTATAAATCCAGTATTAGCAGAGCCCTGCGCCTAAGCAAAATGTACGCAGTGTGGGGTCATTTTATATTGGATACCGGCAAAATCACGTCTGTTGTATGTATGGCAGCCCCCTTAAATATTTATTTTATTCTGTGTTTTAGTATTTGCTGTTATAGTGGCAACAGAAATACATCATCTGTGAAAATTTCAGCTGTCTAACTATCACGGTTCATGAGGTTACAGCCTGTACACTCCGATTCGTAATTAAATTACATGTTTTGCTTATAACATTTTTATTTTTTGCCTTAAAAATCTGGAAAAAAATATATGTGTAGGTAGCAAATAGGTAGTAAATCATAGTATATAGAAAGTTGCAAATGAGGGGGTCCAACCCCCATATAATAAATGTGGGCAGTCATCCAGACGTCAGAATGACTGCCCACTTTATTAAATATATATATATTTTTTAAACTTAGGTAGCAAATATGTCAACATAGGTAGTAAATAGTAGCAAATAGGTAGTGAATGCTGATAGTAGTCTAACATTGATCTGCCATTTTGGTCAGTCATTCTGACGCACACGTTAAAACAGGCTTCGAAGTGTCACGTTTCGGGCGGTCCAATTCGATTGCGGATTTTCATACAAAATTGAATGCCTAGGCCGGGAAGTGTTTTTTTTTAAACATGGTTTCTGTGTTTATGAACGGGCTAAACAGCTAAATTATGTTTTTTTGAGTGGAATATTTCATTGCATATGTTTGAGAAAAGCACTATACATGCCTTAGCCGTGAAAAGGGCTTGCCGGCTTCGTATCACTATCCCGGCGTCTGCTGTAATGTAATATACCTTGGTACTTACATTGACCGTGTTGAATCTTGCGCTAGACGGTGCGGGCACGTGGGGCGGAGACGGGTCTCGGACCCTGTAATTAACAAAATTATACATCAAGCTATCGAAGTTGATAATTATCCGTGTTTACTACGTAGTCGGTCCCAAAGTTCTGTCAATGGCACATTATTTTTAAATTTAGAACATCATTTTAAGAAAATTTGATTGAATTCCATTTTTGAATGTTTGTCAATTATTTTAAAACAAAAAACAGTCATTCGCTGCGATTTCTCACGATGGAGTGAATATTGAAAGAAACCCGAATAGCTGTTTTAGCATTGCACCGCTGTGGGCACTCGCCAAGCACCATTTTCAAGTTGCTCAAAAATTCAAATATAACGCTTAAGTTTGTGTACCGTACTATTGAGATGTAATGAAGTCTCCAGTGTTGAAGACAAGAAAATAATTGGCCAGCCTCGCTCCGTACGAACACCAGCAGTGATCAAAGCGATCAAGGCTCGCATAGCAAGAAATCCTGTCCGAAAACAGAAGTCGATGGCTTTGCAGATGGGTGTCAGTAGAAAAACCGGCAAAAAGGTTTTAAACGAAGATCTTAGTCTACAAGCATACAAAAAAAATTGGGCAAGTGCGAGTCGGACTCGCGCAGCGAGGGTTCCATACAAACACTTTTCATCCTTAAGCGGTTAAGTTAAGTTTGCACCTGGTATGTATAGCGCCCCATACAAATGAGGTGCAAAGTTAACGCAACCAACCCGTTTGTTGTATGGGAGCCCCCCTTAAATATTTATTTTATTTTATTTTTAGTATTTGTTGTTATAGCGGCAATAGAAATACATCATCTGTGAAAATTTCAACTGTCTAGCTATCACCGTTCTTGAGATACAGCCTGGTGACAGACGGACGGACGGACGGACGGACGGACGGACGGACAGCGAAGTCTCAGTAATAGGGTCCCGTTTTTACCCTTTGGGTACGGAACCCTAAAAAGGATAGACACTTACTTAATGCCCGTCTAAAAACAATAAGACTTAAAAGATCCCTGAAGTTGTTAAAGCGGTACGCGACAAATCGACACCGTGATGTCCTCTTTACAGACGAAAAGATTTTCGATGTTGAAGAGAAGTTCAATAAACAGAATGATAGAGTGTACGCTAGGAGCTCTGAAGAAACAGGAAAAAGAGTTCGCGGGTGCAACATGGACATCATCCATCATCAGTGATGGTCTGGTTGGGTGTATCTTATTACGGGCCGACTGAGGTAAATTTTTGAGGAAAAAAGGGGTCAAAATCAGTGCGAAAATGTACCAAGAGACGGTTTTGGATAAGCTTGTCAAAGATCTGCCCAATACGCTATTTTCAGGACATAATTTTGTGTTCCAGCAGGATTCTGCGCCAGCACACAAAGCCAAGACCACTCAAGCCTGGTTTGACCGTTAACAAATCGACTTTATAAGACATGAAGATTGGCCTTCCTCCAGTTCGGACCTTAATTAATCCTTTAGACTATACAATTTGGCAGGTATTATACAGGGGAAGGTCTGTGCTAAATCCCATAAAAATTTGAGTTAGACGTTGAATTAGACATGAAAATGGTGCGTGCTGCGATAGAAGACTGGCCGCGCCAATGAAGGGCCTGTATTAAAAACCAGGGAGGTCTTTTTGACGAATTTTAAGTAATTTTAACTCTTTATTAAATGTACTTGAAATTGGTATACACGATGATTTTTAATCGGTGATCAGGTACCAACTTTTCTAACTCAGTAATTGATGGTGGTCACGTTGAAGTCGTAATTACATGAAAACAAACTTTTATTTTTTCTATGATAATTTTTATTTTGAAACCAATTCTGTCTTAAATTCCTTGTCACCGAACTAATCTGTATCGGTGTGCTTACAACCTCTGTAATAATTTAATGGGAATGACAATTTATGAGTAATAACTTGTCATTGTCATTACAGAAACAAAGTCGTAGAAAATTTCGTAAAATTTCCCGCCAAAGCGATGACACTTGACGTAGGTATCGTACTTCAATAATTTTATGTAGGATGACCATGTATCTAGTGGTTATTAGTTTTAATTATGTTTTAACTTTTAATTTATTTAACAGTGAGGTAATTGCGCGGGACCTCGCCTATTAAGTTTAATTTCAGCTATATATTAATATTTTTCTACTCCTGATCACCGATTAAAAATCATCGTGTATAATTTATTAAAAACTGATAGGTACTTTTGCTTTTATCATTATGTTTTCATTTGTGACAGAACTTTGGGACCGACTACGTATAGTACATTGTTGTAGAGGCTGTAAAGTAAGTATAAGCTTGAACTAGTGAGGTACAGCCTGACCAGAAATATATGAGGATTGTCAAGAGGGCGCTATTTATAAGATTTATATAGCAACAATTTAGCAACCAATCGCAACCGCACTATAATGACATTAGTTTAAATATCTGTCAGTTCCTATGGTTAACCTTGTAATATCATTTAATGGAATGCACTCGTCCTGACTGTTTTTCGTGTAGTAAACGCGTGTACACTTTATTTATAACGTACTTTATTTACTACGTACATGACTTTTCGGCATTTTCTTTAGATATTTTTAAATATTTGTCTATTAAAAAACCACCACAAATGACATTAACATTGTTGATAAACCAGCATAAAATCATCGCCAGTGTAAGAAATTAGTTCCAGTGAAATTCCGCAAATGGCGCATCCTCATATATTTCTGGTCAGGCTTTATTTATGTTTTTTTTTTTAAGTAAACGTATTCAAATCTATGTAATGTCTCGGCCGAATGTGCACTCATATAATCTCCCCGGTGGACTCATATGATCGCGGCGCAGCGAATATGAACTCACCTCATCATCTTAGAGTCGTTCTCTGAAACAATAATGAATACTTACTTAGTTTACAGGACACAAGTACCCGAGGCAAATCACTATATACATAGTATAAATCAAAGTCGCTTCCTGCTGCCTGTATGTCCCTGTGCTTAGATCTTTAAAACTACGCAACGGATTTTGATGCAGTTTTTTTTTAATAAATAGTGATTCAAGAGGAAGGTTTATATGTTTAATACATGCATAATTTATCACCATTGCACCCGGGGCGGGTCGCTAGTATTGAATAGAAAGATAAAGAATAAGGTAGTATACGTACAGAACAGGCATCTTAAAAAGGTGTACTAACCTGATTTAAGCAAGGTGTTGATTAGATCAATATCGACCACTTCTTCAAAGCTGGGGCCATTGTTTTCAGAGAAATGGTAGCCTTTAAATATCCACTGATGAATACCCTCCCTGCAAAAGTAGTACAGGGTAAGTATGCAAGTCTATAAGGAATGATTACGTTATTGGAGCGGAGCGAGCGAAGCGAGCGAAGCTCCCATGGATCGACTGGAATGGACTTTGTGACAATGCGCGAATCTCAGCGAGTCCTCAACCGATTTTAGAAATTTTAGAAAAGAAGATTAGAGACAACATTAATTTACAAAAGTTAAGGACGATATTTAAGCAGCGAGAACACAGCGCCACATTCTCTATCGTTTATCTTCTTTATCTCAAAAACTTATAGTTACGAAGTCCTACAGTATTTTTTTGATAAAATCAACGTCTTTTTGTCAGTCATTGCCTAGAGAAACAAGGGTTCGAGCTTCCTTCCCCTATCTGTCCAGATACTTCATTAATTATACAGGTTGGAATGGAATAAAGGTCTTTTCTGCTAATGTGGCATTATCACTGTGTTATATAGTTAACTGTGGCATTATCAAGTAATTTATCAAATGTATTTTATCTCAGACCATAGAAATAAGAGACATGGCCTAACGACGATTTAGTACCGATACCGCTGTCGCCACTTTTTAAAATGTGTGCGTTTCAACTACAGGTAAAGTTTAGTAAACATTAGAATCCCGCACACATAAGTTACGTCGCCTACGAGCTTCAACGCTCTTATTGGGCCGCACACTACGTAACATAATTGTAGGAATACACTACTCCACACACACTACGCGTAGACATCGGCGGTCATTTTGGCGTTGGGTTGTGACAATTTGGGTTGTGTAATTAATACATATAATAAAACCGGCAGAGTTATGCAGAGTTATGTCTTAAAATATATTTGGTTAAGGTAAGGGTACTTTAAATGAAACGGCTTGGTAAATAAAACAATCAGGTCATTTTGTACGAGCTTGTAACGATCACGACTGTACGTGATCGACAGATTAGTATTTTATATTTTATTACTGGAAAATTATGAGATAAAATCATGAAACAGCATCGAGATGTGGAACTGATATTTTACATTATACGTAATAACACGTATTTATGAACTGTAATCTTTCTATTATCAACACGTGATCCACACATTTCATTATTTCAATAAATCTTCAAAAACTAGAAAATAACATTGAGTAAATTTGCGGTATAAGATTAGAAGCGGATTACATGAGTATTAGTTCCGCAGGGCCGGGGGCTAGCCCCGCCCCCCCGCCGCAATTTAATAAGTTTCCTATGGAGAGGAGTCATGATTTCGGGTAAAATCTTAATATCGAGATGTGGGATCGTTATTCGTTTTGTATAGGCGCCCTGAGCCATGCCTGTTTGATGCCATCTGTTGGTATTATTTATTTTATCATCGCATCACGCCGAAACGGCTGGATAAATTTTAACCAATCTTGGTACCAGGATAGCTGGACAGCCAAAGATGGTTACAGGATGCTCTTTACGCGTCTAGGATATAGACAAAAATACGCGGACGTGGACGCGGATACCTCCTAGTTAACTATATTTTAATAATGAATAAGCAAAATCGTTGTTTAACCGACTTTACGTTTTGTTTCCGTTATTATAAAATGTAACCAATAAGAAGTGTGTTTAAAGAATAATAAACCTTAAAGAAACAAAGTGAAGTTTCAATTTTAAACATGGTCCTTCGAGTTAACCGGATGTAACCAGTGGAAGTGGACCGCTGATCGAGGTACAAGCAGGCGGCAGGACTGTATCGTCCTGCAGCTAGGCGTAGCGGTAGGCCCTGGAAGGAGGGTCAGTAACCTGCATTAACTGCATCCAGGACACTGGAAGGGGGCCCGTCAACCATCAGGGACGATCAAATGCAATCGCTCTGAAGCCAGGAGCTGTCCACCGGCGCCATGGGAGAATATCTCGACAGGAAGGAACCCACACACGAAGAAACTCTCCAACAAAAAAAACCTACGGGAAACCTTTGCTCAATTTCGCCTAAGCCCCAAAATGAAAAACACTTAGAATAAGTTTCTGTCAAAAAAATCATTTTAGTGACAAGCTTTTATAGCCGACTGTACTTTTCTTTGAATATCCATCAAATGCTCGCTGAGACGATTCTAAAGAGCCCAAACTCGGTAGGATTGCTTTTTCTATTATAAAGTGCCTATGGCCACCTTCCGGGTCCATCATCAGATTAGCCCCATGGTATCATATTATTGTATTGTCATTAAAGTTAAGTGAGTATGCAAAATTTCAGCTCAATCGGTTGACGATATCTGCTTCAAAATTGAGTTGCAAGATTTCATCAGAACAAACATACTTAGATACATACGAGTACATACATACATTGCAAGTTAAATAAAAGCTTTTAAAAACCCGGAAGCTTTTCATTGACTTGTCAAAATTGTACAATTCAATGGACTTAATTTTTTTATGAATTGATTGTATGAATTTTAACCTTTTAGGAGTTTTTATTACGTATTACGTACTTAGTATCTACGTTTTATTTTATTTACACCTCGTCCTATTGTCGGTTGAAATATTTGGAATTTATACCATTTTATTTGTTTTGCAGCCAATTACTTTTCTTTTTTGACGTACTATGTTTATGCTATACTACCTGTCTATTGACCTACATGTTTACCGTGCCTTTTTATAAAAATAGTTTCAAATTAATGAAATATCACTTCAACTTATATCTCGCAACCAGAATTCCCTCATGGTGGGCGGTGTTTTGTGTTTAAAGAATAATAAACCTTAAAGAAACAAAGTGAAGTTTCAGTTTAACAATCGTAAAGCACGCATTTCAACATAAAGTTCCCAATATTAACTAGGCAACTCTATCGTATCAAAGAGCAATGAGCATGGTATAGTTGGACATTTACTTGTCGTTCTCGTATTCTTCCTTGTCGATGTGCACGGGGCGCATGCGGCCGTACTTGTCCTCGATGCGCTGCACGAGCCGGTTCATGATGACGGACACGCCCTCGCGGTACTTGGGCTGCGCGCGGTACGGCGTCATCAGGCCGCACGCTTTGGAGAAGTGCCGCACCTACCACCACAACACATTTGCTCAGAGACAATGTCGATATTATATTAACATATACTTCTATTTACAAAAAATCTATCAAATCTGTGTATAAAATATGCTACACTTTAACTTCTTAAAAAATCTTTCACTTTGTAGAAAATCAATAGTCTATTTATGCAGTGTGGGCCTTAGGCTGGTTTTAGTGTCACGCGGACCGCACGCGGACCGTCCGCGCGGATCACGTACCATGTATTAAGTTTAAGGGAGCGTTCTAGAGTAATGCGGACGGGTCCGCGCCGACGCGCCATACATATTGCTCCGCGCAACGGTCCGCGTGACACTAAAACCAGCCTTATAACTAAATCAAAAATTTTAACAGAGATTCCTTAAAGCATCCGCAGTTATTATTACAAAGTGGTCCTAATGTTCCAAAATTCTAAAATTAAAAAATCAATAAAATTATAGTCTTACTAGCTGTGCCCCGCGGTGTTACCCGCTCATCCCACGGGAACACTAAATTATTCGGGATGAAAAGTATCCTATGTCCTTTCCCGGGTCTCAAACTATCTCCATACCAAATTTCATCTAAGTTGGTTCAGCGGTTTAAGCGTGAAGAGGTAACAGACAGACAGACACACTTTCGCATTTATAATATTAGTATGGATAATATAAAATCTTGCCAATTGGAACGGAACTAAGGTGTACTCGGATAGTTTCGTCAATGTTCGTTCCAACTGCTTGTAATGAAGTGTTGCTAGCGCAGATCATGTTGCCACGGATAGTGTATCCCGACAGGGTGTTTTTCAGCCCACGCCAAATTATGTAATTTAGTACTTTTTTTTTTTATTTTACTGGTGAGATAAAAAATTTTGGTAACCGACGTTAAAAGTCGGTGGATGTCACTGATCTAAACCAAAATATCCACAGTGGTGAGTCAAGTGTTTTTAACTCAGTATTTATTTCAAGAAGAATGAAGGATTAAACAGCATTCCGGTAAACAATGTTTGGAATTTGGTTAATGACAAATCGCTGCTGTCGTTTAATTGCCATGCTCATTATTGCCATGTGAAAGCGGTTAGGCCACTATCCCTTGGCAAGACCGACCGACACTTGCCAGAATAGGTATACTTACCGACGATCTTCAGAACTGATTTTGTTTTTCTAACAAAGCCTTTTTCCGATATAACTTAGGCCGGTTTACACATGTAAGTTACTAGCGTAATATTTACATAATTTACTTACAGTTGCATTTACACTTGCAATAAATACTTACGTAAATAATGCTTACGTAAGTTGTGTAAGTTTAAACTTGCAGATATTATTACACGCCCATTTACATTATGCTTCCCAAATCAGTAATAAAAACGCCTTCTCACAGTCGTCACGTTCAAGCAGGCATACATAATTTTATCAAATAGTCGAAAGCAAAAGAAAAGAAAATGCTGGATAAAACCATGGCTAGAAAGAAGAATGGCAAAAGATGCATCTGCAAATCTTTTAACGGAGTTAAGAATGGAAGACCGAGACCAATTTTTTAACTTTATAAGAATGGATTCTACGACTTTTGAATATCTTTTGGAAAAAGTCGCACCAATCATAAAAAAAATGATACACATTTTCATTAGTTTCTGTTTTGAACCGGACATTGTAGCGTAATTTCTCAACTTATCAATTTAGTTCGATAAGCTGTGAGTCGCTTCCGTAAACAAACTCGAACGTGTTTAGACCTGTAATTTTCCAACTTACGTAAGCTGTGAGAAATTACAATAAGTCACTTACAAAAACTATTTACACTTGAAAAATTATCGTAAGTCGCTTACATAAGTGACTTCCGTAAGTAAAACTTACAGGTGTAAAGGCGGCCTTAACAAAGGATAAAAAAATAAATATTAACACATTTTATATTTTCCAAAATATCCCACTTTATAATTAAAAAATCCATTTGAAAAGTTCCGTATTCTAAAAGAGCGTAGGGGACAATGAATTGGTCACAGCGCATTAAATCATACAGCCGGAATATAAGTAGCGCGGATTTAGTATGGAAATTGTACCAGTGTTATTTTTGTAGGTTGTGATTGTCAATTTTTGCACAAGGTGACGTCATTTGAGTGCTGACTCTTCGACGGCGCTGCATTCACCTTTTCTTGGAATATTTTCAAAACTAGTCCGTATAACCAAATATAAATAATAGTTTTAGGTTTTGTGTCTTACACAAAAAATAATACATATTTACCTAAGTATTCATATTGGCTAACTACTGGCCATTTTCATTTGATTTCATTATTTCATTTCATTATCCTTGGTAACATACCAAACCGATCTACCTCGTGGACGTCGCGGAATGATTATCGTAACATCATTTTAACAAAAAATGTTGTATAAATACAAGCTCTTTTATTTTTCAACATATAATAAATAATGGTAGTCAAGTAAATAATGCGTTAGGTTTCGCAAATTCTAATCGCTATTTGAATTAATAGATAGTATTTAGTTACCAGATAGTTGTATCTGTGCCAGAAGCAGGTCATGTGATTGATGATGGTGCGCGGGTGGCCCTGCTTGGAGCACAGCGTGCAGGTGTAGGAGGGCTCGTAGTGCGCCTCGAGCGGCGGGTGCTCCACCAGGTACTCCAGCCCCAGCAGCGGCGCCCTGCCCCAAACATACACCATACAAACAAGTGCACTAAATCACATTGTCGTTGTCTTAGTGTGTGCATTATGAGTGTACCAAATAGCATATTATATTTTGAGGAACAATGATTTTAACTAAATATGTAATAACTGGAGTATGGTCTGTACACACATTAAATATAATATAATAAATATTTAGGGACAATCTTAGACAAATCGACATAGTCCCAAAATAATCAATGCTCGTATTACCCAGAATAGATACTAGACGAAGATACACATAATATATAAATACATATGTAGATAACATCCATGACCCAGGAACAAATATTCGAGTTTATCACACAAATATTTTGCCTTACCGGGATTCGAACCCAGGACCACCGGCTCAGTAGGCAGCTACACTACAAACTGCGTCAACCACGTCGTTACCTAAGCGTACAACCTATTCGTCCTAAGGAGGCACGGTAGCCATTGAACGTTACATTTATTTATTTGGTATCAGCTTTATTCGTCCCATTCGCTTTTCTTTCAATTCTTATTTCGTCTCATTGTGCATTCGTCACTCATTCTTTTTTCGTCGTGTTCGGAATCTGTCCCTATCTTCCTAAGTCCAAGTCAGTAACTTGTCTCATTCTTATTAAGTCTTATTCGTTGTTCGTCACCGTCTTCATTGGACTCATTCTTCATTCTTCCTTTTAGACTTTTGTCTCATTCACTTATTTGGCTAATTTTTTCCGGAACGTCGATGCTGGTCATATTCGTTATTAGTCTCTTTCGTTTTTCGTCCAATTCTAAGTTCGTTACATTAGTTTTTCGTCACAATCGTTATTTTCTATATTTTCACGTCAATCTTAAATTATCAATATCTGGGCGACCGATATTTGTGCTTTGACTGATAATATACTATGGGCTACACGAATGCATGGCCCATTTATAAATTAACTGATTGATAAATGGGCCACGCAATTCTGCAGCTCACTGTACAATACGCAAATTTCTAACTGCACACGCATAATGGATAACCGGTCAAAATGTACATGCAGAATGTTTGTTTTGAGTACAATTTGAATTAGTTATCTCAAGTATACTAAGCAGTAACATAAACACATTATATGTAAGGTAAACTACCTTAACTTCATCCATAACATAGGAAACGTCGCTTCATAAATAGGCAAGTCCAAAGTAAGTAATCAAAAGCCGTAAAATTCAATAAATATGAATAGCGAATAAAACGTGTATCTAATGAGAGGAGTAGCGAACGTACCCCAAAAAGAACGAGACGATTTGCCAGTAACGCCAAAATAAGAGAGAGACCAATAACGAATGTGACTAAAGATAAAGTGTGAATGATACTAAAAACGAAATGAGACAAGTTATAGAATTGGACTTAGGAAGATAGGAATAGATGACAAACACGACGAATTAAAAATGAGTGACGAATGCAGAATGAGACGAAATAAGAATTGAACGAAAAGCGAATGAGACGAATAAAGCTGATATCATTTATTTTTTAGTTGTATCCCACTGCTGGGCAAAGGCCTCCCCTCTCTTGCGCCAGTCTCTATTGACTCATGCTCCTTCCACTGGTTATTAAATGCATCCAAGTCATCCCGCCATCTACTTTTCGGTTTGCCTCTGCCCCGGTAGCCTTACGGTGTCCATTCGGTGATTATCTGGCCCAATGTTCCGGATGCATGCGGCAGACATATTCAGCCCAATCCCACTTCAGCTTTGCGGTCTTAACTCGGTACTAACACCATCTTCTCCTGGACTGTTTAGGTACTTCATGTTTTTTAACCCCTCGTATGCGGTGTCAGAAATTTGCTAATCAAATTGAAATTAACTGTAGTTTAAAATAAGGTTCAAATGTCCCGCACGGATCCGTGTCTAAGCATACGAGGGGTTAAGGCGGCGCGGCGTTAAGTTATTACCCTGTGATGGTAGAGATGGTGTCTGGCCACGAATAGTAACTATTAAATGCTTAGGAGTTCCCTTAACGAGCCAACGAAACTCGCATATCATTCATTCGTTTACGGGATTTGCAGGGACCTAAACTTGGGCTGCCGAGTTCTATCCCAGGAATACCAATACTTATCCTGGGGCTACCAATATGTGTCCCAGGGCTACTAACTTCTATCCTTAGGCTACCGAGACCTATCCTGAAGCTACCGAGACCAAGCCTGGGGCGTGCCCAGGACTCTACTAAGACTACTAAGCCTGGGGTACTGGCCTCGGGCCTCTGCTCCACCCGGACTCTATACTACGATGACTAGGCCTAACCTAGAATGTAAGCTAGTCTACTCTTCAGTCAGCTGCGTATGTTAGAGTTTCTGCGCTCTATTGCGGCTGCTGTTACGAAGGCAACGTGTGCAGGGAAATGGCTCCCATCAAGGACTTGTTTCTTCTACAGTATGTTCAGTTCTCTCAAAACTAAACTACCCACTTTTTCGACGTTATAGTGGCACCCATTCCAGGTATTCTTCTGAGCTGAGTATTACTGAAACAGGTTCTTGCCATTTATTTGTGGTTTTCTTTGATATTGGCAGCTGACTAATAGTTAAGTCTAAGGTTTTAAACGTTTTAATTTAATTTTAACTTGAGCTGTTGTCTAGTTCGTGGTCGATTTAATTAGCATAATTATCTTATATTTGAAATTCGTATCCTATGTACTTACTTTTATTATATTTAAAGATATATTTTCTTTTATACTCAGCTTAACTTTGTTTTGTTTTTTTTATTTCAGTACCACAAACTTGGCAACACTATTGTAAATATTTTCCGTCATTGTATTGTAATCACAACACACATAATTATAATTTTAAGATTTGTTATTCGTATTTTGCAAATCTGTAGCAATGTATATCAAAACACGCTCTAATAGAAATTTAGCCGATATTCCTCACTACATTGGTCGTGCAAATACAATAAACTATTAAATAATGCCCTACCATTATTTAATAGTTTAACTTTGATATTAACTATCACTTCTTGATAATATCCAAGTAAAGGACGAAACAAAGATATTAATGGACTGACAGCCTAAATAAAAAAAATAAACCCACACATGTAACGGAACATTGTGGAAATATAATGTTAATATTTTCAGAAAACATGACTAAAGTCCATCTTGACAAACAAAACTTTCGATTAAACAAAACCACAGATAGACACACACTCGTCAAAGTTCTTTCACCCCTCTTTTTCGTCGGGCCTTAGTCAATTGCTATCTTAAGAGAGCAATCACAATACAACAAGGAAAGTTTTTGATGCGCGAATGCACCCTCTGCTAAGAATTTATGAGATTAGACTCAGAGTTGGATCAGAGATGGGCAAAATATAATCGACTAACGATTAACTATTAAAATTAACAGAATTAATTGCGATTGGAGATTGAAAACGACGACTGATCAATCTTAGTTGTATAGAGTGCAACTCATTTAGTTGCAACTAAATTATTCGCCGCTTGATTTCGGACAACTAAACTTTGTAATCGACTAATTAGTTAAATAGACTATTTTCCGCAACTAATATTAGAAGCAAATTGAACGGAAAACCTCGACATGCCTATGTTGACAGACTGAATAAATTCAACTGGATTAAATTTCTCTTATCTAAGGGTAAAAAAAATATAACTGGGTATAATTATACCTACTGTGTGCATTAGTAAGATAAAACTTAAGCAAACACAATTATATTAATTAATCAAACTTTGCAGGTATATTAAATATAAACGCCACCATGATAATGTATTTAGTTAAGGCTTATGTTTAATGAAGCACCAGATTTAGTAAAATGTAACGGCAAAAAAATTGTAAATGAGCACCAAAATTGATCCCCAAATTAATTTAAAATGACAACCAAAAGTTGTATTACTGATCACCAGATAGAGTAAAATTATTTGGCAAATAAATCACTTTTTGCGACCAAAAATTGTGAATGTTCACCAAATTTAGCGCACCAATTTTAAGTAAAATTTTAACCATAAATATTGAAAGTTGTTATCCTATTTAAAGTTAATAACCCCACATTAATTATTTTTTAAACCTAAAATAAGTAAACGTTCTCCAAATATTCATCACCATTTTAAAATGAAATTACATTCAAATATATAATGCAGATGCCTAGAGCAATAAAACTCGTGTTTTCTGCCCTAGTTCGAAGTAAACTGGAGACAGCTTCTATAATTTGGAATCCGTATGAAGCATCTTACGCTTTGCTATTGGAGAAAATCCAAAAAGCATTTTTGCGATTTTTATATAAAAAAATGTATGGATACTATCCATTTTTGTATCCAACAAAATTCTTGTTAGGTATTTTAGGGTATAATTCCCTCGAGGTTAGACGAAATTATGTGCTACTGACCAGTGCTTGTAAAATCTTGCGAGGATGTTCGGACTGTCCGGAGCTGGTCAGTCAGGTTATCCGATTGTTCGTCCCTTCTAAATCGAGGTTCAATTTTCGCCCACGCTGCCGGCTGCTGTTGGCTGCTCCTGAGGCGCGAACCATAGCGCGGAAAAACTCTCCTCTAGTTCGAGCCTTACGAGAACTTAATGCGCTTCTCGCATCAGCATCGGATTTGGACGTTTTTGGAAGTAGCTGGATAATTGTGTGTCGTGAATGTTTAAGGTACTGTGAGGCGATGGATGGATGTAATTTTTCAGTAATTGAATCTACCTAATATGTAACATGTTATGTTAAATTATTTTTGTAATTCACAGTGCATTAGTACTAACTGTAATGCTGTGTAATTATTTTAAATAAATAAATAAAAATAAATAAATAAATAATATCTAGTAACCTAAAAAAAATTAAAGTAATATCCAAAATATTTATCAAATGATCACCAAATCTTAGCGAGCAAATTAATGCGCCGGAACGCGCGGTGTGTTTGTCGGGGAAGCGGGGAGAACCGAGACTTACTTACTTAATTTGGCGTTAATATACTATAGTTGGTAGTGTCCCTACATTTTAAAACAATCATAGGTGTATAATTCAGATGCTAATATCGCAATAATTTGGTCGTCAAAATTTGGTGCACATTCACTAAATTTGGTGCTCGAATACAATTAAAAGTGCAGTCCTGTCTAAAATAGGTACAAGCATTGTAATTTTAGGCTATCTTGTTTCGGAGCAAGTAATTTTTTTTTTGGTGTTTCATTTGATTTTTGTTGATACTGATTTGGGGTCCCAAAGTTTTTTTTGGTCAACAAAAATATTTGTTGCCTTTAGTTTTAGTTTAGTCTATAAGCAAAAAGTATCAAAAAATCTATACAATAATACAGTCTGTATCAGAACGAAAAGCAAAGCTGAAAGCTGGTTGATGGTTAAGTGGAGTATGTTGTAATAGCATACTCATAGTATTAAATTTCAGTAGTTTTTGTAAATTTGCTCAATCTCAACATGACTTTAGGTCCTCTTATTTGCAGTCGGTTAAAGATTCTCATAACATCCTGTAGAAACTAAGACGTCAGTTTATTAATGTAAACAAACTAATAATATCAGATTACTGCAATTTCAACTATGACCGCACTACCACATATGCCTTGTAAGAAACACTAACCACTTACTGTAATCATCATTTAGAACATAAATTATTTAGGTATTACAGGGAATTCGCATAACATTGTAGTTCACTTCAGTTCACTTTGACATTTTAGATTTGTCACATTGTAATTATTATTTTTAAAGAGTTTAGGTTAAATAGTATTTTATGCAATCGTTGCACAATGGAGGTTCTTAAAGTCGAGTACCGCGTTTAGGTCACGAGGCTTGCCGAGTGGCCTATGTAAGGTACGAGACTTTAAGACCTAATTGTGTAACTATTGCATACAATACTTTTTATACGAGCAAAACTCAGAAAAACATTTTTTTACTTTAATCGTCATTCTCCAATATGATTTTTTCTTTGATGTAACCTTTTTCGTTAAAATAAAACAGACCTATTAAAAAAAACCATGATCGCGATGGCCATGGCGGGTTCCTCGTGATTGGTGAATTTATTTGACAAGTAATTTCAACCAATCAGTGAGCATCAAATAAGCTTATGTTCTCTTTTTGAAATTATTAGAGTTGTGTAGAGAGATGTCTTATGAATATTAAAGTTATGTAGCGGGTACCATAGAGTATAGAATTTTGTTACAGGATTAAAATGTGCGTTATTGTGATTTTGTCTGTGAACTTATAATTGACAGATTAAAGTCTGCGAGTATAAAAACACTTTTTTGGACTTTTTTCTTTAAATTTAAACTTCAAGTCGAGGTTTGACGTTCGTGTGTCAGATAAAATCTAGATAGAAATGTAACTGAAAAATACTGATAATGCCTTTAAACTTTTCTGTGGAGGAATTTGTGGATATGATCCTTGTTTACGAAGAAAGTAGGAGTATCGGGAATGCCGCTCTTCGTCTATGCGCGGAGAGAGAAGGCAACCCAACAATGCCCGTGTGATCGTCAATGCGATTATCTGTTTACGACATAACAACGCACCGGTACCAATTAATCGAGGAGGGCGTCAACGACTTCACGTGAGAGAGGAAGAGCAGGTATTGGATATTGGTTACTGGTATTATCAGCTGGCATTTATGGCACTTATGTCATTTTATTAGTTGTGATTGATAAGATTGTAAATAATTAATACAGGATGTTATAAAATAATGGTTTATTTTTCACTACTGCAGAACTACTGCTGTAAAAAGATGCAAATTTTCCATAAGCCAGGCACCATAGTCATACTTATGGCCTAAACATTGGTGGGTCTCTTTCTTTGCCTTTCGTTCTGTTACATACTGTATGTTAACATGTGATAAGATTAATCGTGAAATTTAGTCGATTGAAACTAAAACTAATTCAATTGTTAGTCGAAGATTCTCACAACTAATTTAATCTCGATAAAAAAATGACGATTGATATTTTTAATCGATTGATTAGTTAACTAAAAAATTAATCGATTAATGCCCGTCTCTGGGTTGGATTAACAAAAAGGCGCCATTGGATAACTCACTTGACTTTGTCAATAGCATCTTGTAGATGACACTGTACATCTTTGTACTTGCTGTACTTCAGGTCCAGCTCCGTAGGGTGTTTGTTATGGAAGTCCACTTCCTGTGCCATTTTCTGCAACACTTTCTCCGTCGCTGTAAGATAATCGGTGTTTATTAATGCGATTTTGACTCAAAAGCAGCATCTATTTTATACGATTTACCGTAGAGATCTCATGTTCTTGCTCATCTAGTCATAGTTAAGATCATTTATGTATGTACCTTTGACAAATAAATATTGCTTCATAAACATTAGGCAAAATTATGTTTATGTATTACATTGCATATATAGAATGAGGTACACGGTGTGTCAGAAAAAGTTAACGGCAATCGGTTCCCGAATTTAAATATAACACGAAGCATTTTTACAAGCTTTTATTTAGCTTGCCTGGTATGTTTAAAGTATGTTTGTTCGGGTGAAATCTCGCAACTCAATTTTGAAGCAGATATCGTCAACCGATTGAGCTGAAATTTTGCATACTTGCTTAACTTTGATGACAATACAATAATATGGTACCATGGGGCTGATCTGATGATGGAGCCGGAAGGTGGCCATAGGAATTCTATAATAGAAAAAGCAATCCTACCGAGTTTGGGCTCTTTAGAATCGTCTCAAAGATAAAAGATAAAGATAAACATCTCAGTGAGCATTTGATGAATATCCAAAGAAAAGTACAGTCGGCTATAAAAGCTTGCCACTAAAATGTCATTTTTGACAGAAACTTATTAGGGTTCCGTACCCAAAGGGGGCCCTATTACTAAGACTGCACTGTCCGTCCGTCCGTCCGTCTGTCTGTCTGTCTGTCCGTCTGTCACCAGGCAGTATCTCATGAACCGTCATAGCTAGACAGTTGAAATTTTCACACACGATGTATTTCTGTTGCCGCTATAACAACAAATATTTACTAAAAACAGAATAAAATAAATATTTAAGTGGGGCTCCCATACAACAAACGTGATCGATTGCGTTAACTTTGCACCTCATATGTATGGGGCCCCATGCAAATGAGGTGCGAACATAACCCGGCCAGTTAAGATGGGAAATGTTTTTATGGAACCCTCGGGGCGAGTGTCCGACTCGCCCTTGGCCGGTTTTTTTGAACCCCCTTATACTCTTACCAAAAGTCTATTTGACCAAGAAACTTGCAGTTTGTTCGTCCAGTAACTCCAGTAAGGTCTTCTAGTTACCAAATCACAATTATATATAAACAACTTCTTACCTCCGGTTTTATTCGTTCCTCTTTCGGTTTGAATGTAAGGATGTTCATCGAAAAGGCTCAACGGCCAGAGATTTCGCATAGCTATCTTGATCTTGTGTTTTTTCCCAGATATATGAGTCTGAAATGATGGATAGATTTGTTACCAACAGCAGAAGCAAAAATCACTTAAAAAAATATTAAAAAGAACAATAGGAGCCAAGAGTAAGAATCGAAAGAAAATAGGAACTTCCAAATAGAGCTGAATGTGAAATGATAAAAAATGCGCAACCGCATCTGTGCGTTTCTCAAGCTGTAATTGCGTGCATTGGACGGAATTGCAGCTTCAACATATCGATCGCGATCGGCCGCGCTACACGGAAAAGCAGTTTAAAATTTAAAACAGTTACAACCTTACAACACAGAGGGGTCCATATTTTTCAATTACATTAACCCTTGCAGTCCTTATAAGTATATGTAATTGATAAAAAACAAAAGAGACGACGAGAAGTAACTTAAATAGGTTTCGGTCGATCAGCATTAAAACTAGAGATGCCACGAATAGTGAATTGGCCGAATACCGAATATTCGGCAACGCTGTCGGCCGAAGCGCCGAATATTCGGCCGATCCTTACAAGTGGTGGTCAGCAAACGAAAAACAATACCCGAACCTTTCGAAATTTGCAAAAGTTTATCTTTCTTCGCCTGGAAGTAGCGTTTATAGTGAGAGGTTATTTTCTGAGGCTGGTAACGTTTACCATGAAAAGCGCAATCGTTTGCTACCAAAAAATGCTGAAAAGCTCGTTTTTATCCATCACAACTTACCACTGATTAATTTTAAGTACTAAAATGTTGTAATTTGGAAATAAATAAATAATTTTGAGTAAAATAACGTGTCTTTTTTTACATGATTTGCTATTCGGTATTCGGCCGAATAGTACGCACTATTCGGCCGAATACCGAATAGCAAAAAAGTGGCCGAATAGTTGCCGAATATTCGTGGCATCTTTAATTAAAACCCTTTTTGACCCCGCGAGTTGTATAGTATGTGCATCCTTCAGTTAGAACATCCATATGTCAAATGTGTACGTGTAGAGCGCTAGTATTGATTGTGCGCATACATACCTGCAGGATGGATTCACCGCTGCAGACGGCGGCGCACGGGTAGCAGAGATAGATCCACTTGCCGGACACGTCGCGGCCTCGCCGCTCCACCATGCAGCGCTGGGAGCCATCTTCTACGACGATGCGCAGACTGTTCAAGTGCTCTTGGAACTCCTGTTCGGCCTGAAACCACCCCGACTACTTATTGACAAATCCATCACTGCTGCGTATTGTAAAAGCCCGTATCGTCAAATGTATCGATATACATACTACATATGTATATTGTAGTTTTTCCAAATCACGAATACCTCTGTTGGTACGTACAGCTAACACGGCAGATAGGCTTACGTGAAATGTAAAAACTGCGACATTCGGAAGGAAATAACACAAATAAAACAGTTCCATTTGTTTATTGCTTTATTTATTTAAAAAATACGTTTGTTCTCGTTGCGCGAAATAACATACTCACCATGATATTGTACCACAAATTTAACGTCATGACAACGGACACACGAGCGTTTACTAAATAATCGGAAACACCTTTAGCAACGTGATAACTTGGTTATACATATATTTAAACGCACTGAATTTCCTACGGAATATTATGAAGATGAAACGTACGCACATATTCAATAATATAAATAGGTATGTATTTTTAATTATTTTGATATAAAGAATTACCTACATATTAAACACTAATTACTAACCATCAATAAAAATATGATTCACTTTGATAAAATCTATAGTAGTTTATGCAACTGATACATAATGAGAGGCATTAAAACACGAGTGTGCATTTATGAAACGAGCGTCAGCGAGTTTCATAATAGGATCACACGAGTGTTTTAAGGCCTAATTATGTACAGTTGTATACACTACTTTATCTACACACATATCATAGTACTCTAAGATGGGTTCAGAAGCCATAAGGAAATGACCGGCACCACTAGTGCTACCTGTAAAATATCTAAAAACGACATACTTATACTAATGCAGTAAGAAATAAATCTGAACAAATACATAAACAGATTATTTATTGTAATAGTTGTAATTTACATTTACATTGAAACAATATTTTGAACTAAAATGTGAATTACAATAAACTTTTCACAATTCGAATACTTTCGTAACAGCAAAGAACCAACAAACAAATGACAACAATAATGGCGGCAATTCGAACCTCCGTCAAGACGAATGTTTTTTTTTCTTCTAAATCATATACAAACGAATGTATCCATATTCTCATGTCACTCGAGATCAAATGTCGTGCGGTTTTTATAAAAAAACATACTGAATTGACGTTTCGTATCGATAACAATATTAATATCTATGGATACTAGAATAGAGACCAACTTGTGTTTTGATTTGACAGCTGTTCCTAATTTAAACTCGTAACCTTACAAAAATCGGTACTGTAATAACATTACAGTACAGATTTTACCTACTACCACAGACAAAAAAAAATCTCATAGTAAAATTGGTGGTAATAATGCTGGTCATTTCCTACGACTTCTGAACGCATTTTAGAGCACTAATGATATGTGCGTAGATAAATTATTTTACGTTACTGATTTTCAATGCGGGAGGTTTTATAACGACAAAACGAGGAATTTAAATTAAGTTGCCTATACATTTTGATAAACTAAGGCAAGCAATTAATTTTTGCTTGCAAAACCATTATTATAATGGATACCCTTGCTAAACCTTAATCATTTGTTTACCAATTCCAGTGGTAAGCCTATCATAAGGTAGCCCTTACGATAGGCTTACCACTTACCATTATGTGGAGAATTGTAATAACTACCCAAATTTGATCATTTTGGCTCCTTGATAATGATAAAGCACATATTACTTAACATTCAACAGCAAGCGACTGACCGTCAAAGGCGGCACAGGTGTTTTGTTTTGACTTAATAATTAAGTCACACAGTGTAATGAAAATCCCACATAAAATATTACATGTAACATTAGCAGCCAAGAGTCACCAGCTCATAACACTCTCGCTTTTAAAAAGTTATCAGATCCTAAAAAAAGCCAGGCTTTAATAAACGTGGTCATGGTGGGGGTGGGGCTGGGAGGGTGAAAGTCACAGATTTCTTAATTTCTCTGTTCTTTGTATCACATAGAAAGTTATGCTAAGCTCCATGCCAAATTTCAGATTTCTAGGATATCTGGAAGTACCATTGAAGTTTTGATAGATGAGTGAGTTAGTAAGTGGCAAAATCGCCCTAATTTAGGTATTAATCATTAACACGAATAAAACCAGAAGTCAGAAGTCATTTAGCCCAATTAAGATTTTCTGGTATGGCTCTGACCAGTTCTGGGCACACCGGCCAGCCCATCGAAGCATTTTCATTTCGGTGGCGGCGAGTTCGGATTCATGTTCTCGTTTAGTTGTCCAGCATTCTGCACCGTCGAGTATAGCGAGTCTTAACGCAGGAAAGGAATATAACGATCCGCAGTCACTCCAAACGTCCAGGTTGTTTAGTATTTTTTTTAAAGTAAATTATAACTAATCAGAGTAATCGGACAAGTAGCCAAAGTAAACCGAATTTACATGTGTACCCTGTTACGTTAGGTTTAGTTTACAACTTCATGCAATTGGACTATATGCTGCGCCTCTTGTTTTTTTTAACAGACTTCAAAAAAGGAGGGGGTTCAAATTCGGTTGTATTTTTTTAAATGTTTTTTACCTCAGAACTTCGTCATATATAAGTCGATTTAGATAATTGTTTTTTGGTTCATGAGTAGACATCTCCAAGTTCGTCCCATAGAATTTTGGTGAAGATCTGACGACGAGATCCATGAGGAATCGAAGGAATTCCTGAAATATTATGGGCACATCTATGGGGATTTCGATATTTATTACAATAGTTCAAGCATTTGCACTCGAAAATCACCATTTGGTGAATAGAAACTGATAATGAGGACACAAGCCACCAGTTAGTACTGAGGACTCACCAGTGTTAATTTAATTCACGGCTCGTAAGTCGATTTGGAAAACCGATTTAAAAAAATCTTTTTTTTATTTGAAAGAATACTCCTGAGGTGGTCCCATTATAACAGAGTTAGGATCTAATGATAGGATCCCAGGGAAATCGAGGGCAACCCTCAAATTTTATAGGCACTCATAATGTTTTTCATATATTTTCTAAAGCTATTTAAGTATTTGCATATGGTAGTCATCATCTTCTTATGCTGAGCTGATGATGGAAGGTATAACTTCTTAACGGTTAAGAGTTAGGGGATAATTTAAACTAGATGCATGCAAACAAGACCTCCTCGATCACCCCGCCATAAATATATTATTTGAATCACTAAAAAGCAAAAACAAATTAACAATAAAAAGATCCGTCTTCAAAAAAACTTAAAAGCCAAAAATAACCCGTTCATCTACAGATTACATTTGAATCACTTTTTGAAGTCATTCAAATGGACATCACTCTGTCAAGTCATCGACATAAACAAGGGAGGTAATTTAAATTTTAAGTAAATTTAAATCTTTATTGAACTTTAAATTGGTATATAATTTATTCAAAACTGATTGGTATTTTTGTTTTTATCATTATTTTCACTTGTGGCAGAATTTTGGCACCGACTACGTATATTGGGTGTTTTGAAATTGGTTAGAATCTTAAAGTATTGCGGCATTTTATATCGGTTGGTTGGAGACTTAGTCCAAAGTTCAAAGCAGTGAGTGAGCAGTGAGTGTCAGTGTTTACGGCAGAGTATAGATTATAAATAAATAAATATTAAGAGACAGTCTTACACAAATCGACTTAGTCCGAAACTAAGCAAAGCTTGTGACATTCATAATTCATAAATTAATAAAGAAAATTCTCTGTTGTCATTGTTTTCTTTTGTCACAGGGTATCTTAGACACTGTCATAAAAAAAATAAAAAATGCAATTTCCAGGAATATATCAATTTTCTGGCTTATATCTTCACTTAGGTGCATTTTAGCTAGAAAGCAGCTTAGGCAGTGTCGTAGATAATTACAGTGTGTTTGATATATAGTGATGTAGCAAAAACATATTGTTTGCCAAACCTAACGATTATGAATGGTTGATCAAATCGATTTTATCGACGAACTTTTTTTCAAACCTGAATATATTTTTGTTTATTTTGTGTAAATCAATATTTTTTTGAGCTACGAGCCGCCGGACTCACTGGAGCTTTCTATGTAAAGTAATAGTTGGTTTTATTGTTCTTTCTTTAGGTTATAAACTTATCGATTTAATCGATTTCTACCAATTTACAGAAATAGCACATGAATCGAAACGCAAGATTTGGTCACAACACAACTTTAAAAAAAAATAAGACGTAGTACGGAACTGTTTGAGTAATGATTTATTTTCGTTGAATACTTCAACACTGTGATAAGAAAAATAATAACATGAACTCAATGGTATCAAATAGAAAGTGCAAAACGTTTATAGATACTTGAAAAACCACTATGTCATTCCTTTTTTTTTATGAAATTCAATGTGTCGCGCAGATTTACGTTATGTGGGTCCTGTGATGTGACAAATGTTTGTTATAATATCAAACAGACTGTAAATTTACTATAATTTACCTTTCAAATGTTGTTTCTAGGACAGATAATTACGGAGATATGTAAAAAATAAAGTCACATTTTCCGGAAATGGATGTAAAAAATGTACATCCGTTTTATAAGCAATTAATTTTCCTACAAGTTTTATTTTGATACATGTTTTCTTAGACTAGTACGTAACTGAATTACTACGTTCAAAAGCCAGAATTTTGTCAAATTTCCGGAAAATGCGACTTTTACAGGTTTATAAATGTGCATTACCTCCGTAACTAACCGTCCTTGAAACAAAATTTGAAATGTAAATTAAAGTAATTTTAATTCTCTACAACATTTTCTAAATGCTCCAAAATGAAGATATAAGCCAGAAGTTTGATAAATTATTATTATTATTATTTATAATGAGGCAGGCAGTTTAACAACTGATAGTGCCTATATCCAGCGATCTGTGTCTTGAGATCGTTGCTCAGAGGTATGCTTGTCTAATTTATTCTTAAAATTAAAATTCCTGGAAATTCATATTTTTTTTTATGTGCATAACTCTGTAACTGTCTATCCTAGAAACAAAATTTAAAATGTAAAATATAGTAAATTTAACTCTCTATAGTAAAATGCTCCTTAACGAAGATATTCCTAAGCAAAAATCTGAAGTGTCGGATTTTCAATATGGCGGCGAGCGCGGGGTTGGGGATGGGGAGGAATTGTGCATTTTGCATTTTAACCCTTTGAGCGCCGAGCGGCACAGCAATTCACCGTGCCACTGACGCCAAACCAACAAAAAAAAAGTGCTCCAAAATCAACAGAGATTAAGAAACACAGATAGTGGTTTGAATTAGCATGTTTTTGACCACTGAAATTTTTGACGTCAATAGACGTCGTTGGCGTCAGTGGCACGAATTCCCGATGACGTGATTTGCCGTCTTTGGCGGTCAAAGGGAAACACTAACCATCTTAGACAACATATCAAAAATTCAAAACTACCGGACTGTTAGAAGGTGACCCTTTGTACTTGAGTCTCTACTCATCGAACTAAGTCTAATCTAAACCATTTAGATTAAGTAGAATAATGATCAAAAAGCAAAACATCCAAATATCAAACGCTTATCATCGTAATGAAGTCGCACAGATATTTTTTTATAAATCTTTGATCAATCGCAATCCTAGTGAAAATGCCCCTTCGCACAGACTTTTAAAACACCCCAAAAAGTGAACCTGTCTTTTAATTCCACATTATGATAGATTATATATATGGATTTAAACACTAGATTGAAACTCCCGCGTCGCTACTGCATATAGATTATGAAATAATATTTTTCAAAGTTAGCCGACTGGACTGGAACCGATACCGGAACTCGATTTACATTTTCTGACTAAGCTTTCTTAGCGAGATGTATGCTTAGATGCTTTGGCATATAATAAATATCAGACAACCTTACACAAATCGATGTAGGTATCATCCCATAAGCTCTAGTAAGGTTGTGTTATGGGTACTAGATTACGTACTAATAAAAATACCCATATGCCATATACATATAACTCTTAAGAAAGTTAATAAGTATAAATATTCTAAGTCAGTTTTTCTAATCTGGATGTTTAACGTCAGGCTGGCAAGCAGTACCTGTCAAGTTCATTTCATGTGATAAACTTATTTCAGATTTATGGTAAGGATGTGTACAATGAGCTGCAGAATTGCATGATCCATTTACGAATGAATTCATTCATAAATGGGCCATGCATACAGTCAAGTTCTAAAATATATAAGCAAAAATGGGATCAAAAATATCTGAACACGCCTTTATGCAGTGAACAATAGAGGCGAATTCATATATTCTTGATAAAATTTTTGCACATAAATTTATAAACTCGACTGCACTCGTAGAAGTATTTTGTAAGAATTTTATGGTATCAGCTTTATTCGTCCCATTCGCTTTTCGATCAATTCGTATTTCGTTTCATTCCGCATTCGTCACTCATTCTTTTTTCGTCGTGGCGCTATCTGTCCCTATCTTTGTAAGTCCAAATCAGTAACTTGTTTTATTCTTATTAAGTCTTATTCGTTGTTCGTCACCGTCTTCCTTGGACTCATTCTTCATTCTTCCTTTTAGATTTTCGTCTCATTCACTTATTTGCCTCATTTTTTCCGGAACGTTCGATGCTGGTCACATTCGTTATTAGTCTCTTTCGTTTTTAGTCCAATTCTAAGTTCGTTACATTCGTTTTTCGTCACTATCGATATTTTCTATCTTTTCACGTCAATCTTAAATTATCAATATCTGCGCGCCCGATATTTGTGCTTCGAATGATATACTATGGGCTACACAAATGCATGGCCCATTTATAAATTAAGTCATTGATAAATGGGCCATACAATTTTGCAGCTCACTGTACAATGACGATTAGTACGATACGAAAATTCTCTTAGACGTTATTCTGGGTAATTCTTATTCTCATGCATTTTTTTGTGATTTGTAAGAATCACATGTTTATTTTGTTTAAATCAAAAATCTATTTATGCCTTTGTTGAGCAAATGTCCTCTACTTATCTTTTATAAACACATTTACCTTAAAATATTCAGAAATATATATAAAAAAAAGAATGTTTGCCCAAAATGTCACGTCCATGCCGTGTGATATCTCCCGATTTTCTAATAAAATATTTTTTTCTGCTACAATATCAAGTAATTTTGACTAATGTTATACGAATGACGCAAAGCTAATAAATGTCTGATAACATTATTAAAAAGTTGTAAAAGTATAATGTAACAGTTTCTGATTCAGAACATCATAAAGTTTGTGATCAATTTTTTTGTCACAGCCATGTGTGTTTGTTTAAATACGTGTAACTTGGTAGACAATTATATTTGAAGCTAGCAGCCCTATTTAGGCTTTTTAAGAACGGAAAAACTACCTTCTTGTCGGTTCTGCTTATGACAAAGTGCGGTGAATGTATAGCAAAAATATTTTCTTGTATTTATTAAAGAAAAGGACAACCTTAGTAGGTCACCACCGTGGAATGAGTTTTAAATGTAAGTTCTACTTTTATGTTATTGATACTTATATAAATTGTACCTCTGAAATAACAGAATAAGGTGATTGTTTAAAATTGGCGAGACAAAGCAAATTGTTCCATTATGTCGCACATGTTCAAAATTTGTCACGACCATGGATAGATCTAAATGTCACGACCACTGAATTTTTCAAACCTCGGTTGTGACATGTAATGCTTGGTTGTGACATTCTTGTAGTATATTTGAATAATTTGATGATTTTGTTTGCTAAGTTGGGTTATCAATTTGTTGTATTTTTTCCGCAGATGTCACCAAAGAAAAATAAATTAAATCAGCCATCTAGCGAGAGTCTTAAGATGTTTGTCGTGACTCTTCGCTATAAGACCGTTAGCCGAAACGACTATCGGGACAGTGATCGTCGAGTCAACATCCCACATGGCGGTCACCTCGTGAGCCAAGTAAGGTACTTGCTGAGTTTGTCCTTCTCGGCCTTCACGAGGTTCTCGTCATGGGGGATGGTGATGTCGACGAGCACTGCCTGGCGCTTGGATCGATCTACCAAAACGATATCAGGCTTATTGGCTACAATAGTCCTGTCCGTGATGATAGATCGATCACAATAGAGCGTGGCACGACCATTCTCAAGAACTGGCATCGGTGCGTACTTATAGTACGGCACCTCAGACCCCACAAGAGTCACAAGACCTTATCGAAGAGCAAGTTGCTGGTGAATGATCCTGGCTACTTGGTTACTTGTTATTTGACACAATTACTTGATTTTCGATGAAATTGTCACACCCTGGTTATACAGTCTCACAACTATGCTTAGGGATGTCACAGCCGTGTACATGCATTACTTTAATCACTTGCAGAGGGTATTAAGCTTGTCCATCTGCACCAAAAGTTAGCCTTTGGTATGTACTCTTAATATACACCGCAATATATCACAGAAAAAAAAATAAAAAAAAATGTTAATATTTTAAAACTATATGAGAATCACCCTTCTAAGATAAAGTGTGAATGATACTAAAAACGTAAGGGACAAACAAAAAGATAGTCCTAGGAAGATCGTGACGAAAAACGAATAAGATTTAATAAGAATGAGACAAGTTATAGAATTGGACTTAGGAAGAGAGGAACAGATGGCGAACACGACGAATAAAGAATGAGTGACGAATGCAGAATGAGACGAAATAAGTGTTGAACGAAAAGCGAATGGGACCAATAAAGCTGATACCAATTTTATTTATCACTTGTGTGCTGTAGCAACTTGATTTCACAATAATTTCCTAATGTTTTTGTTAAATACCAGCTTTTTTTTATTAAAGAACAAATACTAACATTTCCCCTGGTTTCTACAGACAAACATTTATTTATTTTATTTTCTTGCTTTAGTGTAATACTTAAAAATATAATACTTACAATGACATAAGAGTATCCAAGTGATCTTAACAAGCATATTGTTATGATTATGATAATTATGTCAAGTTTGATCACTCTTGCAATTATCTTTGCAAATTTGAATTAAGTGCGTACCTATAATAATATGCACCTCTTAGGTTAACAGAGTTATACTTGGGGGACATTTCATTTTGTTTTTAAAATCTTAATATTTTATATTAGATCTATAATAAAAACGTTTATAAACGTTCACCTTTCATTTCTCATGAAACCTCAAACTAAAATTGCTACAGACAAAATTATTCTGTGGAGCCATATTGCGTTTAGTAGAAGAAGCAAGTTCAACTAAATTATGTAAGTACAATTAAATTTGTTTTAGTTGAATCAATAAAAAAAAATCAAATTTTATTTATATAGCTGCTAAATGTTTATAATTTGACTAATATATATGTTATATGTATATATAGATATATATATATATATATATATATAATATAGTATGTATATAAGTTAATATTATAATTGATATTTACCTTAGTGCATGAAGAGTCATCTAAATCCAGCTTCTTGGGCACTTCAGTGACCGAGTCTTGGTAGCCCTCAGCACCAGGTGGGCAGTCGGGCAGCTCCATATTGATGCACTACACTTGACAGTTTATGACCTCAAAACGGTCATAAACTATATTGTTATTAACTTAAATCAACTCAAGCACTATCTTCACTCTTCTACTGCTGTTACTGTAACACAAATCACAAAAGTAAGAGTTAAATTGCACTTAAGGAAACTTAAAAATATTTAATTATTAAACAAACTGATACTTACTAAGTTCTTACACTGAAATACTCACATCATTATGTCCTAAACTCAAGGGTACACATTATGGTAATATCATTATATCACCAACTTCAATCTTAAAATAAATGCCGTTTAGTAATTGTACATGACACATTGAGGTATACATGTATATGGGCCAGTCCTAAACACAATGCAGACTTTAGTTGATCTACATATATACACGGTCCGAAAGGAAAAAACCAAAAGAATATCTATTTTGAATCTCTCTTAAAATTATATCAAGTGTATTAGACAATTTGAAATTTTATAATATTGGACATATAGTAAGACTTTTACCAAATGCTGTAACTTAAATAATTTGCTACCTTGCCCCTACGACAGAATAAAACCAAACCCAACCAAACGCATGTCTCAAAAAATGAGACCCTCAAATCAATATATACTAATACTTTTAAATTGTCAAAAATAAATTGCTTATATTGAATAGCAAACTTAGTCCTGTATATTTTAAAGTACAACATTAATAGTCTGGATAATTTGTACCTAACAAATAGAGCAGACTAAAAATAACTAACACCTATTATCGAACAGGACTCATTATTTAAGAAGATATACAGAGTAGTGATGACAGAACTCAGACTTTTAAGGCTTTTTAAAAATTTGAGGCATTAAGAATTAGTTGAGTACTAATTTTTAATGCCTCAAACTAGACTGGTTTTTTAACACTAAAGACTAATCTGAGTCTTTAAAACGTTTAATATGACTTGCGCCTTACAGCCACTAAGCCGCCAGTCAAAAAGTGTGTGCACAGTATAAATTTTAAAATTTGTTTCTGCTGTAATTGTGACTAATTCATATTTAGCTCAGTCTAATAAATTTATTTATTTATTTATTTAAATTAGTTACACAGCATAACAGTAAATAAACCAAGGCACTGTGAACTACAAAATTACATTACAAAACAAAAAAACTTAAATCTAATTTGATTTAGGCGACGTAACAGCGTGGCTCCGTTGCGTCGTCTGATCTGGTGCAGGATAAATATGTACCTATTACTGTACTGGTAGTATCAATTAACTAGTGGAACAATCTTACCTTTGCTTTATTATGTATACATATGAAACGTCAATATTGTACCTACAGGTATAGTCAAAAGAGACACACACAACAAGTCATGAAATTACAGCAAGATTGTGAAATTACTGTTCTGATTTTGTTGCTATCGGTAGTTCAGCAGTAGTTTTCAGTACTTTTTTGTTAAATACTTCTGTATTTAGTAAAATAAAAAATTATAGATCATATTTTTATACGCGTAATAATATTTATGATGTTTTCGACTACCCACCCTCATTGTAAATTTTACAGAACCAGATGATAAATTGAGTCTTAGTTTAATTTTTTGTGTTTACCAATTTTACGAAAAGATATAGCTTTTAATTACATTAAAATTACAATTTAAATGAATTATTTGAGCCTCCCTGACGTTTTGGTAGCTTTCCAGCTATCATTTTCAAAGGTTGACTGAGAAATACACAATTTTTCTCTGTTAAATTCGTGCTAACTACCCATTTTATAAATATGAAATTAAAATAAAGGTGTACATACATACAAGATGGGCCTATTGTGTAAAGACAGTTACACATGTGCCAGAAGGGCATTAATTATTTTATTTCAAAATATCTACCAATGGCTCACTAGGCTTACTGAGGAGAAAGAACCACTGAAGAAAACTCCCAAATTGCCTTATTACTAGGATATATAAGAAAACTCCCAGATTGCCTTATTACTAGGATATATAAGAAAACTCCCAGATTGCCTTATTACTGGGATATACTTTTAAAACTATACGTTTTTGTTTTACACTGTTCAAGGCCCAGAGTTTCCAGTCTTGTGTCTTGCTTGATCCTATTCTGGGAAAATATTGTTTCTGTCTGGCAAGGATTGAAGTATTATCGAACTTAATTGAATGGTTTGGTTTCTCCATGATATGCTCGCAGACTGAAGACCTATTGTTGCAACATGTTCCTAATTAATACAAATCCTTGACAAATTGCTAGTGACATTTAATTATGCAATTATATGAAGTATGCTCATTATTGCCAAACTGACACCTTAGGGTCAATTTAAAAGTGAAGTATGTTTTAGGGTGAATCAACTTTTAAGTGCACCTTGTTGCTATGGTTACGCAAAATTAGTCCCTCGGACAACCTAAGCATTTTTCTATGAAACAGTATGAAGATGTCACTTGGACAACGGGGACAGAGTAAACAACACAAAAAGTTGATTCACCCTTTAACAAAAATTCTTAATTTTTAAATAGGGCCCAAAGAGTTGAATCTTAATGATAGGCCTTAAAAGACTGTCTCTGTCATCACTAATACATAGGCTTTATTTAGCTGACCAATTTAGCTTTGTGCGGAGGATTTCAATTTATGTAGGATTATAATAAGTTATTTGGAAGATAAAAGGACATAAGGGATTTAGGTGAACCATTTAACAGTGTCCTCTGCCAACATAAGAGAGTGGGTTAGAACTACCTTGGGGTGAATACTCGGCTTTCCTACTGCATTTCTTTTAAGGCATCAATCTTAATAAATATTACTAAAATAGATTGTAGTCACAGACAAATTTTCAAGAATTCAAGAAAACAGGCCTTTTACAAAGTCCATGTGAATCATAGTTCTTGTTACTACCCTTATGAAAATTATTTGTAAGTATTAATAACATTTAAAGCAAGCAGTTTAAATGCTCAAATATTCACCCCATACCCTCATCCTCTCTCTTAGTGCGGGCATGGATATAGTTAAGTGCATTACCAGCCCCATCAACTATTTCAGGAAATTTTCTGTCACAGCAACTGGAAAAAATTACTTAACAATACATATACTGTAATGGTACACAATATTACTAAGTCACTAAATTTAAAATTCTTTTCACATACCTAAGCTGCAGTAAAACATCTTTACGCTTTAGTAAATGTTTACGTTTTGCTAGAAACTATATGACCATAGTCCCATTATAAGTACCTATTTACTTGTGTATGTAAAACTCATTATAAATGGTTATTAATTCACGTAATAAATGAGAGCTAAGTAAATTATGTCAAAAAATAATAACACTATCCCATTGTTATATAAGGATTTAACTAAAGACAGTAAGGATATCAATATTACAGATTGAAAAAAATCAACATTTTATAAGGGTGGTGCGGCTAAGGCTGCCATCTGTCCGGGTTTCCCTGGATTTGTCAGTTTGGAGGCCTTCCAGGGGGGTTATACAAGTGTCCGGGAAAACCTGGACACTTTTCATGTGAATGTAAAATAAGCATTGGTTTTTGAATAATATTATTTTCTGACACGTCCGGGGAATAATTGCGATTTACGCCAAATGGCCGGGTATTTTAGAGTCTTTGTCCGGGTTAGGCGAATTTAGAGATGGCAGCCCTAGGTACGGCTGATATTTCAATGGGCAATACACATATCTTGTGTACGAATACTCACAGGTTACCTATTAATTATTACGCCGAGAATCATGACAGCGATTAAATAAACTTTATCGGTTAATAAAATGTAAATAATTCTGAGGGCATGGGCAAAGAAATACTGACCTGTTAAAAAACTCTTTTTCAATGAAGACTCGGCTATTTTTATTGAACCATCGTTGAAACGACCACAATTTAGCTAAATGAAAAACTTATGTAGCCGCATGTTACTAATAAGACAACGTTAAGCATCCAAATAGACGCTAAATGAATGAATACCACACTACACGTAACGCTAACGTCACATCGCAGTACAATCTTTTGGAATCGGTGGCTAAAATTGGAACTGATGTCGCCACGTACTAAAATAATAACATATGTACTTACAGCAGCGCCCTCCTTCAACGCAACTTAAAACACCTTGCTCTATAGGCACCATTTTGCTTTGCCTTGTCATTGACGTCATATTCACTATAACCATACTAATGACGCTTGTTATGTAGGGTTGCCAGAGCATTGTCAGCCAGTGATACATTTACAAACATACAATAAGATATTAAGATGATATTAATCTAAATGAACCCGCCGGTCATAAGTTTTCATTATAAGACTATTGCCACATTAATCCCGGCACATTAACACTATCGCGAAGTTGGCTGAAGTATTGGGAGAGCGCGGGCGGCGCGGACGCCAAGTTTTCTGTTGTGGCAACATGCGCCACTGAAATAATGACAACTGTAAAACCCGCTCCAGACCTTCCGATCCGATCCGACTTATCGGAAAAAAAAATCCTAACAACTGCACTACACATTATCCGATTTCTTCCGATAAATCGGACAACTGCACTACACATTATCCGATTGCTTCCGATCGGTCGGATCAGATCGGAAGGCCTTCCGATCCGATCCGAATTATCGGAAGAAATGTCTTAACAATTACACTACACATTCTCCGATTGCTTCCGATCCGATCTGGTTAATCGGATGAAATCGGATAAACCCGTTCCAGACCTTTCGACACTACCCGATCAGATCCGATTTATCGGATGAAATCGGATAATGTGTAGCGTATTAGATCCTAACAATTAGGCTCTGTCTACACTTGTATCATTTCGCCGATCCGATCCCCGTCGCGTATCATGAACGGTAGTGTGGACGTCGCGCCGTCGCGATCATGCAACGGCCCGTATCCGCTCGCTCGAAATCCTTGTTGATACGCGTATCTTCAGTACCCCGCACACTCACGATCAGGAAAGCGATGCATGATCGCGACGGCGTGACGTCCACACTACCGTTCATGAGACGCGGTGAGGATACGCCGTGATCCATCTCAAGTGGGTTTTTGCCCGATCATCAAAGGCGCTATTTGAGTCATCGATCCATGCTGCGGTCATTGGTTTTTAATACCTATCCTATCTTTACTATCTTTACGATTATTAAAAAATACCATACCACCGATAGTCTGTCTACTTTGTTAGGCCTTTCCATGTGGCGTCTTCCGGCACGCGGTTTCCACTCGAAAACCTTTCTGCCGCATTATGTATTATAAAAGGAGCACAGTCATATTCAGCACGCGTGTGCGCGCGCGCGAGCGTGTGCGTGTGCGCGCGCGCGAGCGTGTGTGTGTGCCTGTCACCTACCCTGTTTCTAGGTCACCTACCCCACTTCGGGTTACCCCACGTCAGTCAGTCACTCAGACAGTCAGTAGTACCTAAAAATCCCGGATTTTAGACTTAAATATTTCAATAACTATTTCACCTTTATTTATGAAATTTGGGGTTTTAGTTGTTCTAAACGATCTCAATACATAAGCCAAATTTCATGACGGGTCAAAAGTGGCTTGAAACGTTTCGTGTAATATACACAAGGCTGCTACTCGCCAGTTCCTGGGGTGAACTTGGCAGGACACGCTGCCGCGTGTCTAGACCACGGGCTTAAAACCGCTGTTGCCCGTGTATTATGCAGGATGGGCAACTACGGAACCCTACACTAAGCGTGGCGTGGCCCGACATACTCTTGGCCGGTTTTTGTTATTTTATGTAAATATATTCACCGATATCTCCGTCAATTGTGGACCGATTTTATTTTATTTTATTTTTTGAAAGTTTTATAAAGTTATTCGGGTATTTGCGTCTGGTAGTCATCATTTCATTATGCTGAGCTGATGATGGTGGAAGTTATAACTCCTTAATGGGTAGGAGTTAGGGGATGCTTCTTTAAATATGCATATGGTAGGTTAAGTATGCCTCTAGGGTCGTCCGATTGTCGCCAAGTCAGTATTGGATGATGATTTACTCAAAGGTTAACTGGAAGAGATCCCTTAAAGGGATAAGTTCGCCTTTGTACATGTTTTTTTTTGTGTTAATGTATTTTTGTTTTTGTGTAGGTACATTATTACACATAGATGATGAGATCCCTGGGAAATACAGGGCAACCCTCAAATCTCATAGGGATTAACAATGTTTTCATGTACTCATTTGCGTCTGATAGTCATCATTTCCCTATGCTGAGCTGATGATGGAAGGTATACCCTAACTCTTTAACGGTTAGTAGTTAGAGGATAATTCAAACAAGATGCATGCAAACAAGACCTCCCAGATCACCCCACTATATGTATTTTATAGCGGGATGTTGTTTTTACATTTTAATGTCGGTGCCAAACCTTACGTAAACTTTACAGTGGCGGCGTAGGGTAGGTTGGCACCCCAGGCGGTTTTGTATTGAGCACCCTTACCTAAAATAAAACACCAAATAGGTACTAAACATGCTTACGAGCCTGCTAAAAAAAATTACAAAAAAAAGAACCGACTTTGAAAAAGAACTGATAATCCAAAAATAACCCGTTCATGTACAGATTACATTTGAATCACTTTTGACGTCGCTGCCAAACCACTCAATCCTTACTATGAAAAAAGATACCGCGCGCATAAAGCCTTTAATGATTATCATTTGGTATTTTTTAGTAAGTATTTTGTTCGATATTTATATATTATAGTTAACGTGAGGTTCGGCACCGACTTCAAAAAGTGATTCAAATGTAATCTGTACATGAACGGGTTACTTTTGGCTTTTTAGGAACCATGGCGTCGATTTTAGATTTAATAGAAACTGCATTCATTCTTATTTATAAATTTCATACATAACCAGGAAATTAACCTGATTAAAATTCTATAGTAAACGCATGTCGTATTGTAACATTCTTTACAGCGGTTTCGATCGGGTTATAAAAGAGATTATGTATGATATTTATAAAAAAAAACAGTTTTTATTCAATCTTAAATCGACGCCATTGGTTCCTAAGAATAGATTTCCCTATCTCTTATAATTACTTCCTACTGACCCATTTGATTTGATTGATCACCCGGTATAATATCAAATGTTCAAATAAACAGGGCCCTCCAAAGCCCCTCTTTGGCCAAAAAATGTATGGCAGACTAGTACATAATTCAATACTTTTAGGATTACTAACATCTACGACGACGCGTTTGGCTCGGTTTGTAGACACCTTTTGCCTACTGAGTCGGCGGTCCCGGGTTCGAACCCCGGCCGGGGCAAATATTTGTGCAAATATTTGTTCTTGGGTCATGGATGTTATCTATCCCAACCCTTGTACCCATAGTACAAGCTTTGCTTAGTTTGGGACTAGGTCGATTTGTGTATGATTGTCCCTTAATATTTATTTATTTATTTATAACATTTGAGACTAATTTTCACAGATTTTTCGGAACTGAGCAAGACTTATATGAACATGGACCATGCGATGGGGCTTATATTAGTATCGAGTAGATCGTGAGGTTGCTGCTCGTATTACAAATGCATTAGTGTAGGTATTTAATTTGGGGCCCTATGCAATTTAAAATTAAAAAAAAAACCGTGACCCATCACAAGTTAAAGTTATTTTTCCATTGGGGGTTAAAAAGGATATAGCCATTAATGTTTGCTTGTACGTATTTAGTTAGGCAGTAAAGAAATTTCGAACGTGCCTACTTACCCTTTTGACCCTTATTGTCATTGTGGCAAGTGCAAGAATGGAACTGGTTTAATATTCCTTGACTGTGCCTACATGTATTGGTTGGTGGCACTTTTTTGGCATTGCGTGTTCGCGTATTTGTCTTATTTGGGCAAGATGCGATACGCGGACGCGATAAATTTAGATCTCAGTGAATGGCCGATTTGAGGTCAATGTCTACATATGACTTCTATGGTATTGATTTTGAACTGCAAACATATTCGGGTTTGATACATTCTCTGTTATTGTATTCATAAGTTTAATAGACCTAGGTTCATAATATTTATTACGACTTTAAGAATGCGTAGTTAACAATTTTCGCAATCTTCCCGGGCACCCTGTATGTTTTTACAAGTATCATCGGTTATTCCTATTTGTGTCCACTCCATCAACCTCAACAGGAAAAAATAGGAAAATATCTCATTGGTAACCAATCAACCACAGCAAATTCTGCAGAAAGGTGATTGACAACTATGAGGAATGTTTTCAAAGTATGAGTGAGTAGATACATATGTTTGAAAGCAGGAGATTTTCTACGAAGCTTTTCGCATTCTCGGAGGGCGTTAACCGACAAGCTTGGATTTCATTTCCATGGCAATTAGACACGAAGATTAGCCCAAACCGTTGGACAGTATCCGTGGTCAGCGTAGCGTAATAGTCAGAACAGCGAGCACCATGCGACAGGCCGCACGCGGAGCCCTCCTCCTGTTGGGCGTCCTCTCGGTTGCAAACATCGGCCTGGCCTCCGAGTACAGGGTACCGGTAGAGATCAAAATATGGGACACAGGACGGACCCCCTTATCGCATATGGTAGACGTGACCAACGAATTTGGTTTAAAAATCTTGGCAGAACATAATTTTTTGAATGACAATAACATTGCCTTCTCACCTTATGGTCTTATGGGTATACTAGTGGCGTTGTACGAGGGAGTGGAGGGCGAGAGCTCCTATCAGATACAAAAAGGAATGCAGCTGCCGTGGAACCGGAATGTCATGAGGATAGGCTTCAGAGATATTCATCGTACTCTAAAAGTGAGTATCTAATTTATAATTGTACATTTATTATTATTACACGTGTCCATTCTTTTCTTTTCACGAGTAGATAGTAAAATTATCTTTTGAAATGAAAACTTCACTAATATTTCTAAATCTATTACATTTTGTTTTATTATTAAGAACAATTACAATGGAATTCTATTATTTTATGTGACACCGACATCAGTTAGGTGCTTATTGTTTTAATCGGCAGCCCTCGTGTACTGTTTATGTAGTTAGGTAAGTACCTATAAGTGCACTAACACCAAGTTTTGCAATGCGAATACTGCGAATAGGTTTCACCTAGAGCTAAATATAAAAAAAAATCGGGTGTTTTTTTTTATTTGATGGCATATTTAACGCGTATCGGAACGGAACGTATATAAATTCAAGGTTTGATTCGAAAATCAAACTTCAAAATGATATGTTTTTATACTCTCTTTTTCGTATAGATATATTAAAGACACCGAGTGCATCAAAATTCGAAGTTGCTGAGAAATGACAATACTTACGAAGCCAAAAACTCAAAAAAATGTTACTTACATCGTACTCTCGCTCGCTACAAAATTGCATTTTGTTCACTGTTATCTCGCAGCATTTTTCAGAAAGTTCTAGAGGTGAATAATAACTATTATGCAACAAGAGAGCAAAGTTGTTTTTGGTTGCGGTGCTGATTTGGAGTCCCAAGCAAGCGAAGGTTTCTATGCTAACTTAGAATTATCCTGAGTGTGGAGAGGGACTTTTCAACGCGAGAAGCAAAAAACATTGCTCTCGTGTAGCACACACAACTTTTCACCTCAACAACGAGAGCACATATTCGATTTTTGTACTTGTCCTTCCAACCATTCAAGTATGGTATAATTAACAGTGAACAAAATGCGATTTTGTATCGAGCGTGAGTAGAAAGTAGATTTTTTTTTTCTACGAATTGTTTTTTCTATATGAAAAAGAGAGTGATAAAAACATATCATTTCGAAATTCAATTTTAAAATCCGACCTCGAATAAGAACACGTTCCGATACGCGTTAGGAATCCCATAAAATAAAATAAAATACCCGAAGTTTTGATTACAACATATTGTTTTTAACGACCGAACATTTGAATAATTGTGTCTTTTATTTAAATAGCTTATTGTCAAATAAACTAAGTATTTTCAACTTTACACTGTAAATACATGTACCAATCCATACTAATATTATAAATGCGAAAGTGTGTCCGTCTGTCTGTCTGTCTGTCTGTTACCTCTTCACGCTTAAACCGCTGAACCGACTTAGATGAAATTTGGTATGGAGATAGTTTGAGACCCGGGAAAGGACATAGGATACTTTTCATCCCGAATAAATTTAGTGTTCCCGTGGGATGAGCGGGTAACACCGCGGTGCACAGCTAGTAATTCATCAATTTATGATTTCACCAATTTATCACAAATGCAGTTTCGAAACGTACTTACAAATAGTTCAAATTGTTATTTTCTTTGTATTTATTTTGTTTGGTTCTTTACGTGTAAAAATATTAATTAAACTATAAATAAAATCTCGTAATAATAAATAAACAAACAATGTATATCCTCAATTTTCCAATTTGATCAAATAGCGACATGTGGGTTGTGAGGGACTGGTAGTGTTGGAACGTATTATTTCAATTTAATCTATTTTCTAATTAATAATATCATTGAAATCAGCAACAAAGACTATAAACATACCTACACCTGAATGGTTGGAAGAAATAGTACAAAAGGCTAATATGTTCTCGCCGTTGAGGTGACAAGTTGTGTGTGCTACACGAGAGCAAAGTTTTTTGTATCTCGTGCTGTTGAGTCCCTGAAGTCACTCGCTATGCTCGTGATTCAGACATGGAATTCTTCGCTTGTAGACTGGTAGTTCAAATAAAAAATTTCAAGTTTAACGGCATTTTGTGAGCCATTTTGGCAACATGACTTTTCCGACGTAAAAAAGCCTGCTGAATTCGATTCTGGATGTTGCCAAGCCGAATTTTGCCCCCCTCCCCCCATTTCCCCCCTTTTTACCTCAAAATATGTTCCTGATCACGGTTTTTACGGTTTTATACAAAAAGTATTACAGCTAGAAAAAAAGTATCAAAGACAAGACTGATCTCTATAAAATTTGCTATAACATGGTGTATAAACTTTTTTAGTAGGCCTTATGGTTTGTGAACAATATCTTCCCGAACTTCATAGAATGGTAGAAAATTCTAAATATCGGCTTCCTTTACCGTCCTAGCGGCATTTTGGGTTCCACTTTGGCAACATAACTTTTCCGACGTAAAAAAGCCTGCTGAATTCGGTTCTGGATGTTGCCAAGCCGAATTTTACCCCCTCCCCCCATATCCCCGCCTTTTGACCTCAAAATATGTCCCTAATCACGAATTTTACGGTTTTATACAAAAAGTATTAAAGCTAGAAAAAAAATGTCAAAGACAAAAATGATCTCTATAAAATTTCCTATAACAAGGTGTATAAACTTTTTTAGTAGGCCTTATGGTTTGTGAGCAATACCTTCCCGAACTTCATATTTTTTTTTTTAATTGATAAACATGGTCGAGGCAGTGAAATACACTTATTTTAGGATAATTGGCATCGCACAGGATCCAGCCGCTCTGCTGCTCTTGACGCTGACATCCAGTTGGCGTGCTGCTTATTATATATCAAGACTTACGAGGCTTTCAGTCATAGGCAGTCGTCAGATTTACACGCAGAACTGTATCCAAGTCGGGCTAAAAGCGACGTAGAAAATAAAAATGCTATACTTCTGACCTTGAAGTCATTCAAAATGCTCACGCCAGATTCTCCAGAAACGGGCCTCAGAAATGCAGTTACCCAGGATCTTGCAACAGAAAAAAATAAAGTGTCACTTCTCACTGCCAAGCAGCTTGGCTCACTCCAAGTAACGAAGTTTGCTTCCGAAAGGCTCACCAATAGCAGGTAAGCAACTGCGCTAAGGTCAAAATTAACAAAGGCCCGACCTTCAAATATCCCTGCCTTGGCAGGTCGTTCAAAATCTGCCATCGCTAAAACTACAAATTAGAAAAACCGTAGCGTCCAACAACGCTTGACAGCTGTTGACAAGGCTGGGAGAACTTTAAGTCTGCGAGAGATCTTGAATCATGAGCTACATGCTGTCTCCATGGCTATTTACATCCCTGATGGATCCCTGAGGGGCGGGAAAAGTCTAATGTTTTTAGGCTAATCACCGAAACAGTAGAATATCCGCAAGTTCTTGAATCACTTGTGGATGCTCACCTCATTAACATTACGGCTGCAACGAAACAGAAACGGTAATTAACATGCCATTTTTTTCTGCTGCAAGATCCTGGGTAACTGCATTTCTGAGGCCCGTTTCTGGAGAATCTGGCGTGAGCATTTGAATGACTTCATGGTCAGAAGTATAGCATTTTTATTTTCTACGTCGCTTTTAGCCCGACTTGCATACAGTTTCTGCGTGTAAATCTGACGACTGCTTATGACTGAAAGCCTCGTAAGTCTTGACATATAATAAGCAGCACGCCCACTGGATGTCAGCGTCAAGAGCTGCAGAGGGGCTGGATCCTGTGCGATACCAATTATCCCAAAATAAGTGTATTTCACTGCCTCGACCATATCAATTAAAAAAATATATATATGAAGTTCGGGAAGGTATTGCTCACAAACCATAAGGCCTACTAAAAAAGTTTATACACCATGTTATAGGAAATTTTATAGAGATCATTTTTGTCTTTGACACTTTTTTCTAGCTTTAATACTTTTTGTATAAAACCGTAAAAATCGTGATTAGGGACATATTTTGAGGTCAAAAGGGGGGGGATATGGGGGGAGGGGGGCAAAATTCGGCTTGGCAACATCCAGAACCGAATTCAGCAGGCTTTTTTACGTCGGAAAAGTCATGTTACCAAAATGGATCCCAAAATGCCGTTAGGACGGTAAAGGAAGCCGATATTTAGAATTTTCTACCATTCTATGAAGTTCGGGAAGATATTGCTCACAAACCATAAGGCCTACTAAAGAAGTTTATACACCATGTTATAGCAAATTTTATAGAGATCAGTCTTGTCTTTGATACTTTTTTTCTAGCTGTAATACTTTTTGTATAAAACCGTAAAAACCGTGATTAGGCACATATTTTGAGGTAAAAAGGGGGGAAATGGGGGGAGGGGGGCAAAATTCGGCTTGGCAACATCCAGAATCAAATTCAGCAGGCTTTTTTACGTCGGAAAAGTCATGTTGCCAAAATGGCTCACAAAATGCCGTTAGGACGGTAAAGGAAGCCGATATTTGGATTTTTCTACCAGTCTATTGATCGGGACTCAAAATCAGCACTCGCAACAAAAAACAACTTTACTCTCTTGTTGCACAAATAACTATTGTTGCGGACGGATGGACAGACAGCTGTTGGCGTTTTAAATAAATACGTATTTACTATAGTTTTTATGACTTAATTACAAATGTAATGTATAAAATTTTCTCTATAAGTACTTGTAGTAAAAGGCGGTATTACTCCACACAAGTTCTAGGTCAACGGAAAATGCACTTTATAGTCGGAATGTAGTTTTTTGCGGTATAAACGGCCGTATCATTTTTTTACGTTAACTAAGAGATTTGATTTTTTCACAGCGACAGAACACGCGTTCCTGAGATAAAGGGTGTTGACGGACAGCTTTCTTGTGCCGACACAATAAAGCCGCGATCTCAAGCAACAACTTCATTAAAGTTATTTATGGATAATAATTTTCTTATTATCTTCCCTTTTTCAGACATACTTTGTACCAGAAGAAGGTTTTCTAGCAGGGTTGGCATTAAATAACGAAAACGTAACTTTTAATGAAAGTTATAAAAAAATCTTGCGGTTTTACGGATTTGATTTGGAGAATGATAAATTACCGACTCTCCCCGGTAGTAATGATACAAGTGAGGCAACAACATCGATGAACGCGGGCAGTGCGGCGACGGCCACCGCTGCGCCGAGCACGATGGCCCGCGAGGACCTCTCTACGGCCCCCACGCGGGAAGATACCACCACCAACCCGAATGCGGAGACTATCAATGATTTGGATGTCCGCATGCCAACGGCGACGCCAACCACCAGCAATCCCTCCGCTCCTAACGCAGAGAGCACCACGTCTTTTAGTACGTCCCAAACGGAAACCACTACTGGTGCTGCAACTGCCGAACTGACCACCTCTACCCTCCCTAAAATAGAAACGACCGATACTGAACTTGTCACAGACAGCGTGCAATCGACTGTAACAGAAAATATAGGAAGTGAAACACAACTTGTAGTAACTTTAAGTTCTGTTACTGCAAATTCTATATCCACTGCTACGCCTCCATTGTCTACTTTGAATGATATAACAGAGACGATGTCGACTAATGCCCAGTTGGTGACATCATCCACAATAGCTGATGTCAATAACGCTAAGCCGATCACTACTACAGTAGTACAAGAGATCGAAACGACACAACAACCCACTACTGTAACGGTTTCTACAGACGCCATCAGTACACCAGAAAATGGTGAATCTACAATAGAAACGCTAGAAAGGCGAAAAAAATCGATAGTCAATTTCATCTTCACCAGCCCGCCGTATGTACAGGATAATGCCATTTACAGAGCGTTTGACATTCCCATTCCATTACCGAATGCTCAAAACTCCAACACTGGAAATGACCAAATGTTTTTAGCGAATGGCTTAAAAAGTGTTCAGGTGAGTGAGCAATTGAGCATGAATATCAATTATCTATACTATGGATTATAAAATTCTAGATTTGTATTGAAAATCAGTTTTCTATGGAGAGGGGTCATGATTTGAAAAATCTTAATAGATGCAGGATAGTCATTTGTTTTGTATGGGCGCGCGGCGCCATGCCAGCCTGGCGCCATCTGTTTAAATTCCATTGTCCGCTTATCGCGCCAAAACGGCTGCACGAATTTTAACCAATTTTGGTATAGGGATAGCTGGACATCCAAAGATGGTTAAAATAGGTTATAGGATAGGTACTTTTTATCCGTCGACGGTTGACCACGTTTTTTTTAGGGTTCCGTACCCAAAGGGTAAAAACGGGACGCTATTACTGAGACTTCGCTGTCCGTCCGTCTGTCACCAGGCTGTATCTCAAGAACGGTGCTAGACAGTTGAAATTTCCACTATTGCCGCTATGACAACAAATACTAAAAATAAAATAAAATAAATATTTAAGGGGGCTCCCAGCCTCACATACAACAAACTTGTTATAGATTATGGTACGGAACCCTTCATGCCCGAGTCGGACTCGCACTTGCCAAATTTTCAAACATCACTACGATGGGAAGACGGTTGGGAATTCTAGTAATAATTAATGTATAAATAATACCTACTCGGAGTACTACTCGTATAAGTATACTATGCAATTGAGACTTGCGGAGGATGAGAGCTATTTGTTGCGAGTCCAGGTCTCGTACATGCACTACGACACGGTGCTGGAGCACGCTTTCCTGCCGCACCTGGAGGCAGCTGCGCTGCGGCTGCCGCTGGATAGCGAGCGCTACTACCTGCTGGCGGTGCTACCGGCGCGCGCGCACCCCGCCGACCTGGCGCGGCTGCTGGCCCGTCTGGCGCGCCGCTCCGACCTGCGTGACGTCTACGCCGCGCTGCGACCCCGCCGCGTGCGCGCCACCGTGCCCAGCTTCACGGTTAAGGGCCATGTCACACTTACTGCCGATTTACAAAAGGTACTTTATCTACACCCATACCATATTGTTAAATTACTAAGTTAGTCCCAAAAAATCTTGGTGAAGATCTGATGACGAAATCGGCAATCGATTTAAGATTTCGGTGTAGGTACTTATTTTATATTAACTCGTTCAGTTGTTTTGGAAAATGTAATTTATTCCCGCAGTTAGTATTTTTTTGTGAAATTGCGTATACTATTCTGCAAGTTAAGGTGTACGTACTCAGTCAACTATTTTAGGATAGGGCTGAGCAATATATAAGGTAGAAAAAGGCCTTAATATTGCGTTAAGTTGTTACACTGCTAGCGACAATAGTTTAGATTCTGTGTAGTGATGTAAACATTGTAAATGAATGTGTTGCAGCTGGGCATTCGCGACGTGTTCGAGCCTCGGCAGCACGACTTCACGCCGATGACGCCCCAGGTGGGCGTGTACGTGCGCAGCATCGAGCAGGCTGTCTCCGTGGCCATCCGCAAGTACGGGACCGACGACGGCAACAGCAGCAGTAAGTGCTTATTAGGCGGCACTGAGAGCTGGGAGCGAGCTATAGCCCAACTTGGATATTATAGCTCATGCCGTATTGGGGATTATTATTGGTAGTAATTTATTTCACTGGCAACGACAACATTTGGGAAACTGACATTGAAAGTCAGTGAATGAAAGTAAACAAAGAATATACAGGACTTAGTTTTTTTTTCCGGTTTGTGACTTAAGATGGCCGCATGCCTTTAAGTTTAGTTATTCGTTATTTATTCATTTTGGTAGTTCAATGTGTAGTATTGATAGTCTATTGTGCAGTGAACTACCGTATGAGTGAATAGTTAATGAAGAATTCAACTTAAAGCGTACATAGCCCTTCTTGGGTCAAGGCCCGGTAGACCGCGTGGTTCTTTGTAAATCGCTATCACTTTACAAAAAGCTCAACTCACCGTACAACGTTCGTCAACTTTGACACTGGCAAAATTGACCCAATGGGCAGTAGCCATTTTTTTTTGTATATAAAAATAGAATAGAATACAGGACTTAATATTCCGCAAATTTCAAGCCATTTTTGCATAATAAAGCCAAAACTGTGATGAAAGTGAAGTTTCTTTCCAATACGATTCAGTATTTATTTCAGAAGAATACCTACAGCATTCCGGTAAACGATTTTTAGAATCTAGTTGATGACAAGCTTATGTTTTACATGCATGTAGTTATATTTAAAATGCATGTACCTACTTATATAATATGACGTATGCACTATATGTACATTATGCCGTATGTTATAAAAGCTGTTTGTAGCGTCCCTATCCCAGGGCAAACCCGCGTCTTGTTAGGTTAGAAGTGGGTTAGAAGTAACGCACGCGAGGACACAAGGCGATGATGTGAATATCATGAATAACAAATGTTAGGAACGGGATGATGTTGTTGTAAAGTTTTCCCATTTCGGTCGAGTCGGTTTCTTGCGCGCTACTCTGATCGCATAGACAAGCATCGCAACAAGGACTTTTTAGACGTTTATGTTTTACGTTTCACGGAAGGTATAATTCACGAATATTTAGATGCCATCAATCGACACTACTTAATTATTATTTTTAATGTCACACATACTATTGTTTTTGGGTGTTCTGTAAAACAAGCAGGGAAAATTGTACGATACTAGTATCAGTACAGTATACGCAATACCGATCGTCTTTCGAAACAGCATACAAAGCTAAGCAACTAGCCCATAGTGAGCTGGTAAAATTAAAATTCGCTGTACGTTGTAATACAATTTGCAAAGTAGGTATATTCACATTGGTTGAAAATAGTCCGTAATACAGATTCTGTAACAAATAAATACCTACCCTAGAAAAACATAACAGTAAGTATAATTATGGAGCATAGAGATAAAATGATCTCCAAAGACAAACTATCTCCAAAGACAAACTACCCATAAAAAACACTATAAATAATTCATTTTATCTAACGCAAATTGAGCCCAAAGAAACTTACTCCATTATAAAAAATCTTAAAAACAAAACATCTTTCGGTATTGACGAAATCCCTCCCATAGTAATAAAAAAATGTGCAGATATACTTACCATCCCGTACACTAAACTAATAAATCAATCCTTTTCAGAAGGAATCTTTCCTGACGCTCTAAAAATATCTCTGATAAAACCTATACACAAGAAAGGAGACCCCTCTGATATCAATAATTATAGGCCCATTGCTCTGCTTCTCCCACCTCGTCTAAAATATTTGAATCGGCAATGGTAAAACGACTCAACTCATTCTACGAAAAATTTAAAATACTTAACGAGAGTCAAAACGGTTTTAGAAAAAACCGATCTACTACCTTAGCAATATATAAATATATACAGGAAATACTAACCGAAATAAATAACAAAAAATACGCGGTAGGCCTCCTGCTTGATTTAAGTAAAGCCTATGATAGAGTGTGCTATGGGACTCTACTAAATAAATTGTATAGTACTGGAAATAGAGGCACTCCATTAAAATGGTTCAAATCTTACTTTGAAACTCGATCTCAATACACGGAAATAGAAAGTACAGACTTTGAAACTGGAATAGTTCGTCATTTCAGATCTGATAGAGTCCCTGTAAATGGCTCTATTCCCCAAGGAAGCGTGCTAGGGTGTATTTTATTTCTAGTGTATATAAACGACCTCCCAGATATCCTAAATGATCATTGCACACTATTTGCTGACGACATTTCCGTATTATTTCCGTGTGTTAAAATCGACGAAGTTGAAACTAAACTAAATTTAATTCTAGATAAAATACTAAACTGGTTACAAATACATAATCTTGAGCTCAACATTAAAAAAACAAAAATTATACAATTTAAGCCATATCAAAAAACCACTCTTCCAATAAATTATAGCTATAATAATCTTAAACTTGAAAATGTGACCTCAGCTACATTATTGGGAATCGAGTTAGACTCTAGCTTGAACTTTAAACTCCATATACAAAAGCTTACAAAACAGTTATCGTCCTTTGTATATGCTCTAAATCACCTAAAGCGTTTAACTGACCTAACTTCCGCTCTTTCAGCCTATTATGCATATGCTTACTCCAGGATGTCCTACGGACTCATTTTATGGGGTAATAGCACAGACATAGGAAAAATATTTATCTTACAAAAAAAGTGCGTTAGGATATTGGCAAACATAGATCAAATGGAATCGTGTAGATCATTTCATAAAATACAAAATATTGACTGTCACGTCCATGTACATTTTGGAGTCGAGTAAATTTGTTAGAAAACATATAGATTTATATTCACAGATAACACAAAACAAAAGAAATGACCGAAATTTAAATAAACTACGATTACCTTTTTCAAAATTAAAGTTCGTTACATCTAGCCCGCACTATATGACAATAAAAATTTATAACCACTTACCTAATTTTATAAAAAATGAGACCGAACTAAAATCGTTCTGTACAAAATTAAAAGCTTATTTAATCGATAAATGCTACTATAATATAGACGATTTCTTTAATGATAAAGTGTAGAATCTGAAGTCCTAAAAAATTGTATGTATAACTTACTTAAAAATAATAGCTAAGTATTAAGCTGTAGATGCCCTCTCATATTGCTGCGCCCTATGCAGGGTATCACATGTAAAACTGCCCTATATTGTACCTACCTTTATAGCTATGTGATATGCAATAAACGATATTATTATCTCCTTTATTCATTTAAAATCTTAAGTTAGGTTTTTTACAATAAAGTTATATCAAAAGTAAAATACAATAAAGAAATTACAAAATATATAAACACATTATAAAAAAACCTAACCTAGGGTGCCGCCGGCAGCGGGGCAGGGCCCAGGCTACCGGTGGTTAGGGCTGCAGAGAGAGGAACCTCCTGACAATGCGCGCCGTGTCCAGGAGTACCGCCTTCTGTATCTGGCCCTTGATCCAGCCATCTAGCGAGAGTCTCTTAAGATGTTTGTCGAGACTCTTCGCTATAAGACCGTTCGCCGAAACGACTATCGGGACAATGATCGTCGAGTCAACATCCCACATGACGGTCACCTCGTGAGCCAAGTCAAGGTACTTGCTGAGTTTGTCCTTCTCGGCCTTCACGAGGTTCTCGTCATGCGGGATGGTGATGTCGACGAGCACTGCCTGGCGCTTAGATCGATCTACCAACACGATATCAGGCTTATTGGCTACAATAGTCCTGTCTCATTATTATTATTATTATTATTTGTTTCTCGTCATAGAGTCTCGGGCTCATACGTCCCGGTCTTTTGGAAGGCTTGCGTGGGGATATGGATCCAACACGTAGAGGCCCCTTGGAGAAATTTGCTGTGGTTGTAGCCCTGCTGGGACCCGTTCCTGATCATATCAATAAGATGATACATCCATGAACAGGTCCCAGCAGGTGATTGTACTATTGCATTGGTATGAAAAAGAAAAAACCGGGCTATTAAAATGGAGTTTGGATGGACTATTTATTATTATTATTATTATGATGATACAGTAAGAAACATTATCTTCAACTTCAATATTAGGTACCGAAAATACTGGCAATTATCAGTTAATAATACAGTGCGTCTTTTTGCCTTAGTATTAGTACAAAAGGTGTGGGTGAGACATAATTAGCGGACGGTACCTAACACATCCGCGGTGCGACGCGCGGCGTGGGCCGGTGGGCCGACGGGCCGGCGGGCCGGGGTCAACGAGACCAACTCGGTCACGCTTCCACGGCTTCCGCTAAACATCCTTCACTAACATCAACCTACCTACCATACATTTACAAAATTGATTTTACACTATTAATTAAATTGGCAACCGTGAAGGACAACATTATGCGCTGTCGTGCCCCGATCACATTTGCTGCAGACAACGTCGATAGAAGGATCAATTTATTATGTATGGTTGAGAAAAGGAGTTAAAATATCCTTATAACTTCATATCATCAAATTTTTTCCAAATTTTTAAAGGAATCATTATACTGTGATTCGGTCAAGTATACCTAAGTAAAAAGACAAGGTGCATTTTCCGTTTTCGCATATAATTTATTCAAGATGATCGCATAACTCGGTGACAGCGGACGCAGGGGCAGGGGCGAGTAAGTTTATTTGTTTGCGCTGCATTGTTTTGTTGTTCGGTCAGATTGGCCGGAGGTGGCGCTGGGTGACGCGGCGATGGCGCAACGCGGCGACACGCGCTTCTGCGCCTATTGAACCACTCTCGCGTGCTCGCAATCAACATCATGATAACGATATTACCTGGCCTGAATGCTTAATCGCGAGTTTAAATTACGATTTGCAAATAGTACGTCTGTTTATATGCATATGGCCAGGGTATCGCTGCGGGTAACTAGGAAAATATTGGTCACATACCTAATTGTTTCCGGTCCGCTACAGTTCGTTTATTTTGTTTCATCAATTATGATAAACATCGTTAGTTCATGCAATACAAGGCCGTTGTCATGATGATGAAATTCAATCTAATAATAGGTTGATTATAGGTAGCATGCGCGTATTGACGCATGTGGTTGGACGGCTGTCGCTTTAATTTTGATCAATCATAGTATATTCGTAATAAAAACAATTAACGAAGAAGGCATTGGCGTATGAAGAAATTATAATCAAACAGACCCGAGAGGCGTTTGCAATTTATCCGTCTACATATGGCGCAACCGTGCGCGTGCCAATTGTCGCGCGTACGTGGACGCGCCTGATAGTGTGCGACCTTGGAATAATAGTATATTACTGCCGAGGCCGGGAAAAGTCAGTTCGTGGATGAGTATGATTTTGAAGGACGAGGCGTAGCCGAGTCCTTCAATAATACGAATCTGCAAAGTGACATTTCCGCCGAGGCTTGTATAGTGCTTTTCTCCAAATATGCTTGGAAATAATCACCAATCTACATTTTAATTTAATATATCAGTACCATGAAGTTCATTTGGTACTTATTTTTTTTAGGAATAGGAATAAAATTTCGGGTCCGAATCATATGTTTGATTTAAAACAAAATATATGAATAAGAAATAATATATATGAAAACACAATAACAAAAAATATGCACATAGGTAATTATAAATTTTAGTTAAATTAACTTCTAAACACACTGTTTTTTTTTTAGAAACCATACCATAATATTTATCATTCGGAGAAGGTCATAAGTTCAAAATAACTTTTATATTGATTTGGACACAATCATTTCTGTTTTATTTTTTATTTGTTTACGTTTGGTACACTTATTAATTTTCAACTCACTCATTAAATATCATCATATTATTAAAATTAAAACTTTCGTGAGAAATCTCTAATAAATAACTAAGAATCATGAAAATAAATTAACCGCATAATAAGATTATTATTTAAATTGTTTGTCCGTTATTCGAAATTTGTCGAGAACTAAACGCAGCTCAATTAAAAAGTTTACAATAGTTTTTATTTTTTAAATTTAGTGGACAATTGGCTGTATGGTGAATTATCAGTCTTTGAAAAAATTAAAAGTTAAAATGCAGTAACCGGCCAAATTAAGATTACCCTCATTTGTATGAGACTTATAAACGGAAGGTTTCCCGGCTAAGGCCAATAATACATATATATTTTTTTTAATTTTCATTAACGCCTTCTAAATATAACGAACAATTTCGCGGTCCAGATTTACTACATTAATGGGAACATTTCCAAGCAAGTTGGAGAAAATACCATAAAATTGAGTCTATACTGACTCCGAGAAAGTTAGTGTCAATTTTTAAAGCCCAAAACGCCCATTTTGTTTCGAGTGTGAGTAGAACTTACCTTTTTAATTTTTAAATTTTTGACTACGAATTTACATTTCTCAGCCACCGGTTAATTATAACATTCGAATCATTTGAATTTCGATGCACTCTGTTTTTCATATCTATATGAAATAGAAAAAAAAATAGTTCGAATTGAGAACCTCCTCCTTTTTTGAAGTCGGTTAAAAAGAGAGTGATAAAAACATATCAATTCGAAATTGGGATCCGACCTCGACTAAGAATACGTTCCGATACGCGTTATACTCTAAAAAAAATGTTTTAATAACCCGTAGAAATTTTAATTACAACATAGGTATTGTTTTTAACGACCGAATGTTTAAATAGTTGTGTCTTTTATATAAATCAAATAGATTATTGTTCAAATAAGATAAGGTTTTTAAACTTTATACTGTAAATACCCGTACCAATAATTTAGGATTTCACCAATTTATCATAGACGCAGTTTCGAAACGAGTTCAAAATTGTTATTTTCTTTTGTATTTATTTAGTTTGGTGCTTTACGAGTAAAAATACTAATCAAACTATAAACAAAATCTCGTAATCTATACAGTATATAAATGCAAGTGTCCTGACTGACTGACTGACTGACTCATCAACGCAGAGCCGAAACTACAAATGCTAGAGAGTTGAAATTTGCACACTAGGTTGTACCTACCTATAAAGTGTACAAGAGATAAGAAGCGATTTTGAAAAATTTAACCCCTAAGGGGGTTGAAAAGGGGATAAAAGGTTGTATGGGGTACAACTTTTTTTTAAGCTAGAAGTTAGAAACTTTGGTAAACGGTATTTTATTAAAAAACAAGAAAACTAATTTCAGCGTTTTTGAAAATGCATCCCCTAAGGTGGTAAAAATGGGATTGAAAGTTTGTATGAAGAGCAAATATTTTATTGAGCACGGGACTTGAATCTTTGTGTAAAGGCATATTATTAAAATACAAGTAAAGTAATTTCAGCGTTTTCATAAATTCATCCCCTAAAAGAGTTAAAAGGGGTTGAAAGTTTGAATAACTTCTCATAAAGGCATATATAAGAATAACAAATTAACATTAATTGAACGTTATTAAAAATTCAACCTCTAAGGGGGTTAAAAGGGGGATGAAAGTTTGTCTTGGGGTTCAAATTTAATATTAAGCTAGGAACTTGAAATTTTGTAAAAAGGTTTTAAAATAAAATGGAAGAAAAGTAATTTCAGCGTTCATCCCCTAAAGTGGTAAAAAAGGGGTTGAAAGTTTGTATGGAGATAAAATATTTTTTTGAGCGCGGTACTTGAATCTTTGTGTAAAAGCATACTATTAAAATAAAATAAAAGTAATTTCAGCGTTTTCAAATATTCGTCTCCTACAAGGGTTTAAAAGGGGTTGAAAGTATGTATGGAGATCAAACCTTTTTCTGAGCGCGGGACTTTAAACTTTGTATAAAGGTATATAATTAGAATACAAGAAAAGTGATTTCAGCGTTTTTGAAAATTCAGCCCTAAAGGTGGTGAAAAAGAGGTTGAAAGTTTGTATGAAGATCAAACATTTTTTTGAGTGCGGGACTTGAAACTTTATATAAAGGCATATATCAATAGAATACAAGAAAAGCGATTTCAACGTTTTTGAAAATTCAACCCTGAAGGTGGTTAAAGGGGGTTGAAAATTTGCATGAAGATCAAACATTTTTTTAGTGCGGGACTTGAAACTTAGTAAATAGGCATTATTATTCGAATCCAAGAATGTATAAACCCACTACCTACCTGATTTCATAATGATACCGCGTAATTAGAGCAATTTAGCCGAAAAAAAACTAAAAAAAGGCCAAGAGCGAGTCGGACTCGCGTACGAAGGGTTCGCTACTATTACGTAAAAAATGGCAAAAAATAACGTTTAGTAATATTTTTCAACATTGCTTAGACCTGAAAATAATAAAGATGTAAAATTTTGAAGATAAGGTTCCACGCGGACGAAGTCGCGGGCAACACAGCTAGTATTAAATAAACACCTAATGTATCTACTCATTCATCATCCTCCTAGCCTTTGTCCCATATCTTTGTAGAGAGTGAATTCTCAATCGGGGTCGGCTACCTAAATCCCAAGATGTGGCGTAGGCACTAGTTTTTACGCAAGCGACTGCCATCAGACCTTCCAACCCAGAGGGGAAACTAGGCCTTATTGGGCTTAGGTGGTTTCCCCACGATGTTTTCCTTCACCGAAAAGCGAGTGGTAAATATCAAATGACATTCCGTACATAAGTTCCGAAAAACTCATTGGTACGGGCCGGGTTCGAACCCGCGACCTCCGGATTGAAAGTCGCATGTCCTAACCACTAGGCTACCACCGCTTCGTACCTAATGTATCTACTAAATCTTCAAATTTGATCAAATAATGGCAACCATGGTGGTTGTGAGGTGAGGGGCTGGTACAGTGTTGGAACGTATAATTTCAATTTAATTATATTTTATTCCATTTTAAGCAGCTGGTTTCTATTTTCTAATTCATAATATCATTGAAAGAAGCAACAAACACTATAAACATACCTACACCTGAACGTGCCTGAACGGTTAGAAGAAAAAGTACAAATAGTCGAATATGTTCTCGCTGTTGAGGTGAAAAGTTGTGTGTGCTACTCGAGAGCAAAGTTTTTTGCATCTCGTGCTGTTGAGTCCCTCGCTTCACTCAGGATTCTAACGTAGAATCACTCGCTACGCTCGTGATTCAAACATAGAATCCTTCGCTTGCTCGGGAGACTCAAAATCAGCACTCGCAGCAAAAAACAACTTTGCTCTCTTGTTGCACAAATAACTATTTCTGGCAGTTGGTTTCTATAGGGTGACAGTTTTTCCTAACCTACAGCATTTCTATGTAAGTCACTCGTTTCGTACCTACTGTTAAATAATGTTCTTTTATATATGACTAGAAATATTACTAGACAGTAATAACACGGTGAATAGAGACTAAAGTACTATGTGTGACCTTACAAACGGTCCGGTAGTTTTGATTTTTTGATATATTGTCTAGGATGGTTAGTCAGTGCTTAAAATGCAAAATGCACAATTCCCCCCCCTCCGCGCCCGCCGCCATATTGAAAAAACCGGCACTCTCTTCATATTTTTGCTCATATCTTCCTTTAGGAGCATTTTAGCTAGAAGAAAGCTTCGACAATGTTATAGAGAGTTAAATTTACTTCATTCTCCATTTTATATCTTTTTTCTAGGACAGATAGTTACGGAGATATCCACATTTAAAAAAACGTAAAAATCGCAATTTCCGACTGAAAAACAAACTTCTGGATTATATGTTCGTTTAGGAGCATTTTAGCTACAACAAAGCTTGGGCAATGTTGTAGAGAATTAAATTTACTATAATTTACACTTCAAATTTTGTTTCAAGGACGGTTACTTACGGAGATATGCACATTTAAAAAACAGGAAGTCGAATTTTCCGAAAATTTCTCAAAATTCTTGGTTTAGAACGCTGTCATTCAGTTATGGACTAGTCTAGGACAAATTAAAACACGTAGGAAATATAATTGCTTATAAAACTCATGTCCATTTTTACATACATTTTCGGAAAACGTGACGTTATTTTTTACATATCTCCGTAATTATCTGTCCTAGAAACAAAATTTGAAATGTAAATTATAGTAAATTTAATTCTCTACAAAATTGCCCAAGCACTGTTCTAGCTAAAATGCTCCTAAACGAAGATATAATCCAGAAGTTTGTTTTTGAGTTGGAAATTGCAATTTCTTAAGTTTTTTTAATTGTGCATATCTCCGTAACTATCTGTCCTAGAAACAAAATATAAAATGGAGAATGTAGTAAATTTAACTCTCTATAATATTGCCCAAGCTTTCTTCTAGCTAAAATGCTCCTAAAGGAAGATATGAGCAAAAATATGAAGAGAGTGCCGGTTTTTTCAATATGGCGGCGGGCGCGGAGGGGGGGGGGGGAATTGTGCATTTTGCATTTTAAGCACTGACTAACCATCCTAGACAACATATCACAAATTCAAAACTACCGGACCGTTTGTAAGGTCAAAATCCTTTATTCACTGAATTATAATCTGTACGCGTTTAGATTTTATGGAGAACCATTGTATGGCTTTTGGTATATGTATAATAATTTTTATGACTTGATCATAATGGGCACTAAATTATGGGTATCAATTTCCAACTATCAAAATTCGAGACTATAAGTTTCAAAGGCTCCCCATGAAATGAGATATATAATTATATAAGGCCCAACAGTTGTGTAATAAATTATTTATTGTTACAGGATACGTGGACCGGCATCCAGTGCACTTTTCGGCGACGTACCCCTTCCTGTACTTCGTCATGGACGCCAGCATCCACGTGGCCCTCATGGCTGGGAAAATGGTCGACCCACTTAATTCAAGAATATTATAGTTCATGCGAGATTTACTTTTAAACGGACGGTGGTCTTTTATTTATACTTATTACTGGGAGTACGTGGATCGATTGCAAAAAAATTGTACATTGTTAAAAGCTTGGTTAACATAAAATACGATCGCTTCCTTTGTGTGACGAAAGTTAGTCATACAAAATGTATGGGTAACTTTCGTTACACAAAGGAATCAATTAACGTTGTTTTAATTAAAGCCCTTAACTATGTACAATTTTTTTGCAATCTACCAACGTATCATACTACAATTCTAACTACGAATGAGATGCATGAAAAAATCTCGTAATAAAAAATGTAAAGTAGATATGCCTAAAAATGTACTTATTAAATTAGTGTACACAAGTTTTACGCACCTAAGGTTAGAAAACATTATCGAATGGGTTGGGCGTTAAGCGGAGCCCTGCCAGGAATTGTTTTATAAGGATCTATATAACATTAAACGTCCAATTTGGTTTATCCATACCGTTGATTTCATAATCGTTACTCGTCATATTGTCCTTAGTCATTATTTCAATAGTCATAATTTTCTTTAAGTAACCCCTTTCATTAGTCATTACTATTGAATTTCATTTGATACCTAGGTATATCAATTTCATAACGAATATTTATTATTGTTTAGTCTCGTTAGGGTCACAATTCTACCTAACACTTCTCGCTTCGCCACAGAATAGATACCTAATAGTATAAGTACAGAAGGCACACTACTTTAATCATTACAAAAGCCGCTTTTTTTAGCCGAAAAAATATGATTTATGGCCCATCTAAAGTCGCCGTCTCCAGCGCAAGCTTAACGGAACGTTGAAGCTGTGTAATTAATAACGGTGAAAATGAATTGGCTCACTTGCCGCGTCGGCGCTAGCGAGGGTTAGGTAACAAAAAATAATAATAATGTATTGTCCATTTATTTCTTGCATTTAATATAGAGAGCAAATTATATTATTTATACAAAATATATCTTACGACGACGCGGTTGGCGCAGCGGTTAAGCAACTGCCCACAGAGCCGACGGTCCCGGGTTCGAATCCCGGCGAGGGCAAATATTTGTGTGATGAACACGAATATTTGTGCCTGGGTCATGGATGTTCTATGTATTTAAGTATTTATTTATCTATTTAAGTATTTATATCGTCGCCTAGTAACCATAACACAAGCCTTCTTGAGCTTAATTTGGGACTAGGTTGATTTGTGTGAGGTTGTCTGATATTTATTTATTTATTTCATTATGGTACTTAATCGTTATATTTTTTTAGCGTTATACCTAACACCTATTATGACTAAAAATGATATGGATACTAATTTCTGACTTTCGAAAATCGAAACAATAAAATTATGGGAGTCAAAGGGTCATCCCGTTTTGTAATAGCACAAAAAACTCTTCCTTACGTGTATGCATTAGTCATACCTACACCTACGGTCACTACCTATTATATGTACCACGAATAAATAGCTTTCGGGCAAATGAAAATTCGGAATTATGATAGGTAACCATATGTATATATATCTAATTATACTAGAGCAGTTACTTGTCATTTACCTCTATAAATTATTAACATATTTGGTTTACGCATGGTAGTAAAACTTGCAGGCCCCTCTTTTCCACTCGGCAGTGCCCCCAGTATCACGAGGGTCCCCAATCTCACGTGGGGTATCCCAAAAACTCCCGCAAAAATATACCTAGATGGACGTTTTTGAGGCCCCTAATTATGGAGTGCCCAGGGCCACGGCATGCTTTAAGACGGCCTTGAAAACTTGTGTGATCCATCCTTGCATCCGCCCGAAAAATGTTAAACTCCATTAAATACAAAGATCAAAGCTTAAAGAAAAATTGAAAAAGGAGCTACCTGGTGGAAGTGACCGGGAATCGAACCCGGTACCTCTGGATTACCAGTCCAGCGCGTTAACCACTTCGCTACCCTAGCTCCAGGTAGACCTGGCGAATTTTTCCTTATGCTTTGTGTGTCGATCTTTGCATTGTATATTTGAAACGTTTTTACACCTCAGCGACCTCTATGTGAATACGTTAATATTTACGCCTTACCGCACCACTTTACAGCGGTGAACGAGCAAGCGAGAGAGGGCGCTGTTAGTTTTATAAATTTATGCATGTAATATGTAATGTCTAATTATTTTTTATGTGGTTACATCACAATTTTTATTTAAACCATTAATACAAAGATCAAAGCTTAAAGAAAAAATTATTCTCTTCCACCAGGTAGCTCCTTTTTCAATTACATATTACATGTTTCATAAATTTGTTAAATACCTAGTTTAAAGTGATTCAAAGACATTTCAATCTACATATCCAGAAATGAATTTATTCGGGAATATCATGATTATAAAAATAGACCATTAAACATAAGTTTGGTTACAAATATACTAATACGATCCTAACTCCATTAAGGCATCTATGTGCTCTGTCTCTGGTAGAATGTCGATCTCAACGGGTTCAGACTTGATCTTGTTGCCGGCTTTTGGATCCACCGTAAAGAACCGGAATAACTTTGATAGGTTGATTATCGAGTAGGCAGAGTGAGCCAACCAGTCTTCAGTCATTTCCTTTAAAACTTGGAAAGCGGAAGCTATGTGCGGCGGCACTCGGACTTCTGCGAACAAATGGTAACGTATTACTCCACGAAACAAGACACATTCAAGATAGTACAATTAATGTAATAAATGAGGATTGGGTTATTTGGGTTGATGGCAAATTATCATTGTTTTGATTTTTGAATTATCACGAACACGAAAGTCGCACACTAAGATTTGTCGTGGCTCTATTATCATTCTTAAGTCTACTGTTAACCGTTAAAACTTATTTGGTCGAAACGGTTTCATAGTAGATATTCAGTTCTTAAATTATTATTGTATGTTCAAATAATGGTGTACTATTATCTACTATACGAGTCCCTTTTGTTTTTTAAGCAGGCAATGTACTCATGTTTATGTATTTAAATAAAAATATAGCTCTGCCTACAACAAAATCTCTATTAAAGTATTAAAACTTACTTGAAGTATTATTCCTGTTGAGGTCAAACAGGAAGAGGTAGAAGTTTATTTGTAAGTAGAGGTCCTTTTCGGTGTATTCCCTGAACATGACACCCTTCTCGCAGCGCGGGCAGAGCGGGAAGCCGCCGGCGAACGTCTGCGGCAGGCGCGGCGAGCGGTGCGCGCAGGCCGGGTCCTCGCACGACAGCCAGCCGCCGTAGTAGCGCGCCTGGTGCCGCCGGATCTGCGCGCTCAACTCGTTCTGGATGCTCGTCAAGTACTCCGCGGGCTTCACGCGACACTTCGGGTTCTGGCAGTACTCCATAAACGATACGGTATCTTTGTCTAACTTCACGAAACATTCCCTAATTATATTCTCCGTCTTGCAGCTCTCGGCGATGCACGTGAACACGAAATCTTTACAATGTCTATATTTTTCCTTCTCGTTTTCCACTTCGTAGGTGTCCGTATTCCCGGTTTCTTTTTTAATGATCTGCTTGTAGCCGGAGGGGTCCAGCCCGAGGCAGCCGGCGACGCGCGCGGGGTCCATGCCCTCGATGGGCTCGCATATGCGCGATATCACCGGGTGCAGCTGATGCGCCAGGTAATATTGGTAGTCTACTTTTAAATGCTCCGCGTTTTTTAGCTCCTCTATATGGTACGCTCTTTGCGTCGCCGAATTCGTAGTTCCATCTTCACAAATAATATACGGAACGATGTCACCTTTTTTGAATCGTCTACTATTTTTAACGTTTAATCTCATGGCGACTTGAACATGCGGTTGCGTGTTTTTATCGGCATATTCATTAGGGTTTTTCGTCAGCTGTTTCGTTATGGTCAGCATGGAGAGAGGCATTTTACCACTCACAAGATCTTCTTTCAGTTTATTTAAATGAGCCTGTATGCTTTCTAACCTCTCGTCGCCACTCTGTTCGGACAATATCTGGGTCAGGATGAACTTGCCCGCCTCCGCGGCCAGCTGGGACCAGTCTCTTCGTACGATGTCCAAACCTTTGTGTTCTTGTGAAAACACGTATTCACCGCTTTTGTTTTTGCTTATAAGCACGGCAGCATACTTTTTCTTTTTCAAGAGCAAAAGATATCTGAATACGCCATCAATGTCTAACTCGATCTGCTTATACTTCTTATTGATCTCCCTTTTTAAATCGTTGCCTATTTTAAACACGTAATCGTAATCCAAGCAGTTGGTGTTGATCATGAGACTGTCAGTGTCTCCATAGACGACTTCGTAGTTAAGTTTCTGAACGATGTCCTTGGTGTCCATGAGGATCTCGCGGCCCTTCATGGTGACGAGCGCGGCGAGCGGCTTGGCGTGGAACCGCGAGTGCGCGAAGCCGAGGCAGCCGTACATGGAGTTGGCGGTCAGCTTCAGCGCCGTCTGCCGGATGTTATATTGCATGTATTGCTCTTGGGGCAAATCGCAAGACTTCATCAACTTTTTAACTTCCCGTCTGCTCTCTACTAACTTACGAATTTGCGTCGGTAGAACGCCGAACTCACTGTTCGAGCCGGGTAGCACGAGGTTATTTACATCTTCATCGGATACGGAGGCGTTTTTTCTTTTTACTGTCGTGAAGCATATGTTGTATTCTTGAATAATACTCGGATATAGGGAATTGAAATCCATGAGCAGAATCAGTTTATCGTAGAAGCCTTTTTTAGGGTCGAGGACCAACCCTCCGGCATATGCGGCCTTTTTCTTGCCCTGCTTCTTCGCGTCGGAGCCCGCCGGCTCGGCGTCGTCGGCGGCGTCGTCGCCGACCCTCCTCCCGTACACCTTGTCGGGTACAACGTAGTCTTTCTCCGTGAACGCGTGCAGCAGTAGGAACTCGTTCCGCTCCGACCTGCCGCCCATCAGCGTTCGCGACATGACGTTTCCGGCAATTTGTGTAATTTGTAAAGCGAGTGGTATTACGTTCAATTCGCACATGATCTTGAGGATGTAGGAGGCGTCTTGCATGCTCAGCGATACGAGCTGGAGAAGATCGCCGCTGCTCTCGTAATACCTGGGTAAATCTTCGAGAGCCACGTCTACCCGTTCACCTTCGGCCATTTTGAGAACGTTCACGCAGAGGGTGTCGAGGTCGAAACTTCTCGCTCTGATGAGTTCCATGGCTGATAGTTTTATGTCGCAGACGAGTCGGCCGAGAAAAGCGTCTTTGCTTGCGAATTTTCGCGGAGGCGCCGTAGACCTCTTCAGGCGTCCTAGACGAGACCAATTTGGAATGTTCAGGTCCAATACATTTCCGATTAACAAATCTTGTTGAAATCCCTGCAGATCGTGGCCTACGACCAGGTCAGGATCGATTTTCCAAAATTGTACCATAAAGTAGTTAAGCAATTCCCTTTCCGTGTCGCATTTAGTCAACTTTGTTGCCTTGTACTGCAACAGCGCCTGCTTTAGGTCTAAAGGCCACAGGTCGTCGCATTTAGTGATAACTGAAAGCAAACAAAGAGTCTGTAACAACGAGTGATCAGACGTGTAGCGGCGTGGTGGTCAAATATTTCTAATTGTAAGCAGCTTTAAATTTTAATAAATTCTGTACATGACTCATTGCCATTAATATTTAAACGACTATTACCATGTCATTAATGTCTGAATACATGGTTTTCTAATAGCCCTGTTCTAGGTACTAACATCAATAATATGTTAAGAAACACGTTTGATCATAGAGAAAAAATTCTAAACAATCAGCATTTTAAAAGGAATAAGGCCTTTTAACCAAACTCAAGAATGAAAGAAATATGAGACAGACACATGCAGTGACACTTGTGGTACTATTTGCATTAAGCGTCAGATCGCTTTATTGAAATAACGATCGTATGCTAGGTATACAACGTTCTTGAGCAATTAGATGATATATTTTTGATTTCTTATCATAACTGTTTGAATTCTATGGCAATGACTTATGGTATCATTTAAGTGTTCTGATAATTTAGGTTATCTTTACTGCTTAAACAAATTTGGCGTTTTGTGCATGCGGATGTATTTTAGTTTTTGGTGTGTGAAGAAATAATACGGTATTGATGACAGCTCAGATAGGCTACTCTTTATGAAATGTCTAAAACGATTTGCTAGTATGAAGTCTCTGAAGATATTGGCTTGTGACGTCATAAAAATCAGTAGTCACAATCACAACACGTCTTCTTTTTAGTTTTCGTCCAATTAAATATAGTAAAATGACCAAAATTTAGTGGTAGTTTATTTGGTTCCGTGTATTTTTGAATGCATGTTTAGTGGTTTCAAAGACATAATTAATTTGCTCTATAGTCAAATACCGTATTGAAAACCGTGTGCAGATATTAATGATAAAGTAAAAGCTTATATATTATTGGCGATAGTCATGTAAGAAATTTAATGAAAATTAACGATATCAGAAACATTTGGTCACCTCGCCCGCTAAGATATATCTGATGGCGACTGTACCTTTAACTGTTTGTTTTAGTATAATTTGAATATGTATGCTGATCATGAGCGAAGCATGATCGCTAAGTCATCTTCCATTACTTACCACAGAAATGTTGTTGGAACGGCGGATTCGGAGGTGGTTTGTTCACGGGGAAACTGCCATGTACCAGACAACTCAGCATTAATATTTTTTGTTTTCTTGTCTTTGGATTCATGGTAGTTCTCATATTGATCTGCAACGGAATATTGTTGTTATGTTAACATGCTACATCCAATATTTGTTAGACATTGTTTAGTAGTAGACTTACCGTAACAATAACCAGTGGAGGGGGTTCCAAGTCACCGGTTCTGATGACGCTTATGTTTTCCATTCTGTCGGTGGTGCCTTCCAGCTTACACCAAGACATCTTAGCTTGCACCGCACTTGGCTGCTTCACTTCCAACCAACAGGGTCCTTTGATTTTTCTCTCCAGCAGGAAAGTTTCCAGAGAAGATGTGTTGGAGCCAAAAACGTGTGAGAATGTGAGATAGGTTTTGCTAGTTGGGGGTGCTGGGATTGTTGCCTGAAAAAGTTTAATAATGAAATAATGAAATAATGAACTTTATTCTGCAAGTAGGCCACAAGGGCATTTTTACATGTCTGAGTCTACCGGCATTTCACAAGAGGAGACCACTGTTGAGAAGAAACGCCGAAAGAAACTCAACAGTCAGTCATTTTTTCAGAAAGCATAAGTACTTAACTATTACAATGATATGAACTTAACTATACGTAGTTCTACAAGAAAACATATTAAAAGTGTATTTTAAGACATAAGTGAGGAAAAGTGTAAGAATAAAATAGAAACTACAAGAAAGCCTGACGGTTTATCACAATTTATGTACGTTTGATATGCTTTCTTATTAGAACTGTGTCCCTTAAACTAGTTAGGTACAATCTAAGAAGGAGTCAGCTACGCGGTTTCTGGTTCAGGCCATGCATTTTTGTCTGTCAGATAGTCCTCTACTGTATAATATGCTTTTGACATTAGAGATTTTTTTAAATAATTTTTGAGAGATGGAAAGGCTAATTTTAAAACATGATCAGGTAACTTGTTATAAAAATGAATACATTGGCCTAAAAATGATTTACTTACTTTACGAACACGAAACTTTCTAATAGCAATTTTATTTTTATTTCTAGTGTTAAAACTGTGGACATCGGAATTTTTTGTAAATGAATCTAGGTATTTTATTTAAAGTACACATTGATATCAAAATATATTAATATTTACTAATTCATTTAGCCAGGAGAAACATTGAAGGCACGGAAATGATAATGAAATAATGAACTTTATTCTGTAAGTAGGCCACAAGGGCACTTTTACATGTCTGAGTCTACCGGCATTTCACAAGAGGAGACCACTGTTGAGAAGAAACGCCGAAAGAAACTCAACAGTCAGTCATTTTTTCATAAAGGATAAGTACTTAACTATTACATTAATATGAACTTAACTATACGTTCTCGAAGAAAACATATTAAAAGTGTATTCTAAGATATAAATGAGGACTAGTGTAAGAATAAAATATAAAACTACAAGAAAGTATGACGGTTTAACACAATTTATGTACGTTTGATATGCTTTCTTATTAGAACTGTGTCCCTTAAACTAGTCAGGTACAATCTAAGGAGTCAGTTACTCGGTTTCTGGTTCAGGCCATGCATTTTTGTCTGTCAGATAGTCCTCTACTGTATAATATGCTTTTGACATTAGAGATTTTTTAAATAATTTTTGAGAGTTGGAAAGGCTAATTTTAAGCTTTGCAAGTACATAATAATGTTAACATTATTAATGAATTAAGAAACGGGAGGTAAGTAAATCTAGTCTATACTAAGTCGCCATTATGCATATTCACCTGCACTGAAATAGGACAACATGATTTATAGGTATGTGATGAAAAAATAGAGTTGTTTAGGGATACAACACACACTTGCGAGCACACGCTGAATGATAAGATAAAATAATAGGCATACTCACAGAATACTTGACCTCCAAGTAGTCGGAGTGCGCGGGTATGTCGGGCAGGCTGAAGCAGTAGCTCTTGCTGACCTTGCGGGACTTGAACTCCTTGAGCCCGAGCTCGCCCGCCACGGAGTTGCTGAACTCCTCGTACACGTCCATCATGCTCACTTCCTGCTCCGTGGCTTCCAGGGTTATTGGGTCTAATTTCTGGAAGAATATATGTACGATTAATGCTTATACGTCCGGACAATAGGGACATATATTATTATAGGACGCACGAATCGATTTGATGTACTCGTACTTATTAGTCGAGTAAATATTGTGATTAGTTTCAGTCTCCTTTGTTAGGTAACTCTAATTTTAATGTGTTCGTTCAAGGCAATATAGGTAGGGTTACTGGGCTACAATTACCATTAGCTAAACGGGCGTAGCGGGTATTGACTTTAGGCGGAAGATGATCGTAATATCGATTATTATATAATAAATTGTGTAAAATTAGAATATAAGTATTAGGGGACTATTTTACTGAAATCGGTATATTCCCAAACTAAGTAATACTTATACTACCGGCTAGACAGCGATAGACATAATACATATAAACACTTAGAAAACTTCCATGAGCCAGGCACAAATATTTGCATACAATTCGTAGGTAACTGCATCCATAAAAAAAAAAGTTTATTAACAGGACAGAAATATAAATAGTACAATTAATCAGTGATCCCACACTAGGCTAGGCCTGTATCGTGGTGACCGTTAAGCAGACATTGGCATTTCGCATTCGGGTATCCGTTAATAAAATAATTTAGCTTATTAGTATTACCTACAATTACTTACAAAGAGACATTTGTGCAGACGATGATGGTGTAGTGTGGGTGTGTGTGCGTGTCTGCATGTGCAACTTTATATTAAGAAAGTTATTGAATACTTCGTAGGATTTCCTCAGTCTCCAAGTAATTAAGACTGTTTAACCAAGAAAACAATTTTATTTTAACTTCCCTTGGTGATAGTTTTTTGATGTCACAGTGTTTATTTACTATGTTGTATACTAAGCGATGTAAAAATTGAGGAGGTTTTGGTGTGCGGTTTCGGAATTTTGTATAGGTACTCTTTTGCTTAACAGCTCAGGGTACTTATCAGACCCAACGATAGTTCGATGAACCAGGAGAGTGAACCTCATGAGCATTAGCTGTCGATAAGGTGGCGGTGGGATATAGGCTAGACTTCTTGAGCATAACTTTTAAGATAACACGTTGAGATCTTTCTAGCGTTATGAGATTTGACCTTGACGCACCTCCCCACACTGTATTGATATAAGAAAGAACTGGCTGACAAATGGATGTCTACACTAGTTTTAGGACATCCTTACCAGCTGAATTTTTGTTTTCTTACTCTACTGTACAAAGCATCAATATGAGCCTTGGGATTAAGTTTTTCATCAAGAGTTACTCCCAGGTATTTAATTATGCAACAGTTACTTATGACGTCATCATTATAAGTTGAATTGGTGCCCGCAATATCATTACCACAAACCTAATCGTATCGTCTAATTTTTATGTGACGTGGACGGTGGAAAGGTGGAAAATCCTGACAGCTGGTCAGTTAATGAATAAAAGTCATATAAGTAAGGTAGAGGTTTCCCATAGTTTGGGCACCAGCCTCCGCCGCACAAGTAATGTACATACTTTACTCTTAAGCTCGCTAGCTTTAGTTAGTCTAGTTACTGTGCAAACTAAATACATTCTGGTGGCGACAATAAAATACTTTTTATTAAAAGTTTCTTTTCTCTGATGCTGGCTGTAAAACTGTAATCAGTCTTAGGACAAAAGTATATATACCGAATTGTTTATTCTTTAAAAAAAATGGCAAGCGGTCACATTGTGCATTGAAGCGATCATTACTGTATAGGCACAAAATGTCATATCAACCTTAACACATTAAGCATCAACTTCTTTGACATTTTTAATGATTTTTAATGCGTGATATGTACATACATATTCCTCTATTACAAAATATTATATTTCTCTATGTAGAACAGGTTTAAAGAGTAACTAAATAAATATTAAGGGACAGTCTTATAAGACAACCTTTAAAGAGTGATGATTTTAAGAAAAAGTTGGTAGGGTTAAATAGGTCATGACATGACTTCGTTATACCTACTTCAGTAGCAATATGAAATAAAATAACGAACTAAAGCAACAAAACCTGTATAACCATATGCTCTACTAGTGTACAGTCCCTTCAAGCTGTGAAAAAATTCAACTAATTTAACGCATCAAAGAGATTCGGCCGTTTATGGCAAAAATAACGTATATTTCGATAATCCCAGGATAATCAAAATTTAGAGGTTATTTTCCGTTAAGAGAACTATGAAATTATGCAAGTAATGCTGTCTTATACTACAAGTATAGGGAAAATCTGAAAACTATACATTTGCAGTTAAATTAAAAATTTATGATACTTTAAGAGATGTTAATATACATCAAAAGTAATATACACATATAATAAAATTCTTATTTCAAATTAATCATAACAAAATATATAAATGGACAATTAAAATCAAATTAAACTAAAGAACTAAAATCTAAAATAAAGTAAATTAAATTAAGCTAAAATAAATCTAGAAAACTGTGCCCCCGCGGCATAGTCCCAAAGACGCTGGCAGCATTTCCTCGCTGAATAGCAATGCTGATGCGTTGTGCGAGGAAGCTGCCAGCTCTTCGGTCACCAGTGGACTCAATGAGCCTTATACTAATTTCTTTTAGGAGTTTGTGGGCACTGGGACCCCACGGACCTAAGGTCTCGACCCCAAAAGGAACAAAATTATATTCGGGACCGAGACCCCTATATTTATTAATTTAAAAAAATATATATGTATATGTAGTCTTTATTTCAAGGACGTATTACAGTTTTCCAACGGTAAAGTTAAGTTTGTTGCTCAGTCAGTACAGTATACTTTTTCATTAGAGCTATATGCAGTGCTTTCATAGTTCGTACGGAACCCACGGTGCGCGAGTCTGACTTGCACTTGACCGTTTTTTTATCCAAATAACTGTTTTGAGGTTACGTTTCTTTGTCGTAGTGGTAGGACTCACTTGTTAAATAAAGTAAAGAAATAATAATGAGATAAATAAAGTTGTTGTTTATTTACAATATATAATATATTAATTTATATCATATATTATAGTACCTTATGCAACTGCTTCTTTTCTGATCTTAAAACGTGTTTTACGATCTAAATATGTACAGGTGCATACACTATGTAACTACACACATATTCATTATTATCATAGATTTTCTTTATGAAATACTAAGTCCTGCCAGTCAGTCCGCGGAACAGAAGAATAAATGAGGAGAGCTCGCGTCGCAGCGCAGCGGGCATGTCTAATATGATACTGTTAAGGTGACCACACGGGGGATATAGTGAGACCTACATTACTAGGCAGGGACCAAAATCAGAGATGTTATTTCATAACAGTACAGTCGCCATCAGATATATCGCAGCATATAAGATGTTCAGATAGTAATTTAACAAGATTAGTGTAGATAAAATAAATAAATGCATTATTTAAAATGCGAAAATAACTGTCAGCTCTCCACGCTTGAACAGCTGAACCCATTTAGATGAAATTTGGTATGGAGATAGTCACAGTACAGAACATAGGGTAGTTTTTATCACAATAATCATTTCTCAAAGAGGGTGAAAAGGGGTGGTATATTTAGTATGAAAGATGCACTACCTCTAGATTTAGGTGAATATTTTCCACTGACATTTAATTTGGCGTTTTACTAATAGTTTATGGCGATTAACAAATACCAATACGCAGAAAAAGTCGCGAGCAATACACTTAAAATTAGCTATGCACACTATAAATTAAACGGGATTAGCAAGCAATTTAATATGCAACAAGAAAATTTAAGTAAATGTGCCAACCATATCATCGGGGATAGTGCAATACCACGTAAATAACTGCTGTCAATAAAGTTCTCATTTCAATAAAGTACTTAGCATTTGTTTGAATATTGATTCGTATCTAATCTACACTTGTTACTTACGCGGTGTTGCACTATCCATGCATGACAATATAATACTTTCAAAGTTGTGTTTTTGTAAATATTCGAATGTTACTTCGAAAAGCTAGGCTAACTACAAAAATGCACTAAGCAGTCATTTTTGAAGGATTGGTTCTATTCTGATCAATATTTTCTCACAAAACTTGTTACCATCAAAAGCAGCTTACTTTCGTTTTGGGCAAGTTTTTGGGGACAACTACAAAAGGAAAATTTGCAAACAGTGATTTATATTAAACGTAATTTTCTAGTTCCTCACTTATTGCAATGACTGCAAATTTATGTGATTAACAAGATATGAAAAAAAACAGAATCGGAGGTAGGGCTATCTTCGCATCACATGTCACCTTATGCAAGTCATATTATATTCACTTATAAATAAGTAATCTGCTATGCACATAACCTAATTAATAATTCAATTCATATTGTCAACATTCTAACAAATTCTGAAAAATACATTTTATGTGAGGAGTTGAATTGTGTTACAGAATACTATCTGGTACTGACAAAATTTACTATTTATTTATTAGGTTAAATTGTATTACTAATGAACTCAGAAGAGCTAGGCAATTTTTTTATTTTCAATTGGCATTGGCTTGCGTGGCTGCAGTGCATTTACATTTTCATGATTTTAAAACACATCATTGTTGATTTTGATTTACTTGGAGAAACTAACATAAGTACGAGCATGAATGCCTAAGTAATATCGCCTAGGCTTGATAAGTAAACAGCAATGAATAATAATGAGGTTTAGAATACTTAAAATAAAATTCTCAAACTTACATATTCCCTTGGCAGTAGAAATAGCTGTCTGTTGACATTTTTAACCACAAGACAGCAGGACACGCTTCCCGCAGCCTTGTTGCCGGGGTTCACATACACGCGCCCAAACAGGAACACAACCCCAGGCTTCACAAAGCGGTCCTCCCAAGCATCTAGCCAGAAAAACCTTAGTATCTGCTCTCCATTTTCATTTGTCTGCACTGGCAACATCCCATCGGTTTGGACGCAAGTACTTGCTTGGTTTTCACCCATTTGCTCTGACCAGTTATTGGATAATTGTTTTAATTTATTGGTACATTGTTTCTTTGTAGCAGGAAAGATTTCAAAATTGTCATTTAGAAATTCATCAGCCACATCAGTGATAGAGGCAGCAGAACTGGAAATTTCCTTACTGTCTTCTTGTTTTACAGCATCAGTCACAGTAGGCTGAGCATCATTGCTAAAATCATCATCAAAGTCAATACCCTGGGTTTGAAATTCCTCGATATTTTGTGTAGCACTGTCATCTAACTCTTGTTTGATATCCTTATCAATAGTCCATTCTGGTTTAGTTGATACAACTTTTTCAGTTGGCTTCTCCGCTTCCTCAGTCAAAATCTATGAAAAAAAACAAATAAATATGTGTATATTATTAAATGCTGGTTCATAGATTATACTTGGATTACAAATATTATAACACACTCCAACATGTATTTGAACAAGAACTCACAGGTGCAGCATCTTTTTCAGTCTTGACATCAGGGGTCTGCTGGTTGTTGAAAATGTTAGAAGTCTTTTTAACAGCAGAAGACAGGCTTTTGAAATAGTTTTGAGCATCCTTCTTGCTGGAATCCACACCAGCCACTTTGTGAGCCACCAGAGCCTTTGGTTTAACAGCGACTGTTGTTGAATTTCCATCCAAATCAGACATTATGTCTGACAGAATATTATCCTCTGATATTTTTGAGTCCTAAATCATAGTAATTATATTATTATCCTTTTTCATATTGTAATAGGTACATGAACAATATTTATAGTCTACAAATAATATACCTCTTTCTTTTTAGTGGGCATTGCCCCCAATAGATTCCGTATATTGCCCTTAGCAGAAGGGGCTACAACCCGAGCTTTCCTTTTCTGTCCCCGACCTGTTTCTTTATTGTTTGCAGATACATATGAATCATCAACATCATCATCGTCGTCAAAAATTTCGCGGCCGTCCTCTACATATCCTGTTCCATCTGTAGGCAAATAAATTGATTATGGTACATCACAAAAATTAGCTAATATCAGATGTCGAATATTAAGTCTTGCATCAGACTTAAAGTGTGCGTTAAAGAGTATGAGTACTTTTACATTCTCTGGATGTCCTTACTACAAAATAAGGTAAGGTATTGTAATGTTTAAGCATTTTTTAAGTGATACAAATATTCAAGATAGCCAAATCACTTGAAAGCATCACATCCTCGGCTGAAAGCTGCGGCCCGGAAGGCTGGGCTCACCGTCCTCGATCCAGTCGTCGTGCTGGCGGCGCTGCACGCGCTCGCTGTACTCGCGCTCGTCCACCGTGTCGTACACGTTCTCCATGTCGTCCACATCATACTTGTTTTTGGAGCCTTTGCCTTTCAAGTTTTTGAGTCTTTCCAATGCCGATAATCTCCCAAACTTGTCAGTTTTCTGGCGTTTAGCCCTTTGTCCAGCTTAAAAGATACACACGTATGATAATCAGGGTTACGGTTAACACATTGTTCGACAGTCCATAAAATATAAGAAGTTTCTCGATTGTTACCTAAAGATTCTGCCATGATATTTTCTACAGGTACTTTATTTCATCACAAAATTCATAAAAAATATTTGCACTCCTGTTAAATGTAATTATATTCTAAGATAAGCAGATATTAAGTCCGTTGACGCTTTACCGCTTTAGTATTGTTTGACATTTAGATTTGTATTGGCGCGAATTCTTTTTTTTTTACAGACAATAATAGATATGGCACCAGTCATTAAAGGTGTCCATGGAATGTCATGCGCATAAGGCTGCGTCCACACTTGTATCATTTCGCCGATCCGATCCCCGTCGCCGTCGCGTATCCTCACCGCGTATCATGAACGGTAAGTGTGGACGTCGCGCCGTCGCGATCATGCAACGCTCGCGCGAAATCCATGTTGATACGCGTATCTTCAGTACCCCGCACACACGCGATCACGAAAGCATTGCATGATCGCGACGGCGTGACGTCCACACTTTCGTTCATGATACGCGGTGAGGATACGGGGTGAGGATCGGCCGTGATCCATCTCGAGTGGGTTTTTGCCCGATCATAAAAGGCGCTATTTGAGTCATCGATCCACGCTGCGGTCATTGGTTTTAATCCTTAATCTTTACGATAATTAAAAAATACCATATACCACTGATGGACTGTCTACTTTGTTAGGCCTTTCCATGCGGCGTCTTCCGGCACGCTGTTTCCACTCGAAAACCTTTCTGCCGCATTATGTATTATAAAACGAGCACAGTCATGTGCTAAATATCCATGAGCAGATGACCAAAATTGAAGGCCTTCCTCGCTGCGACTTCCGGTACACTCAAGAATATTTCTGTCCCAAGGTTCAGTGAGCGATCTCAACGGGTGACATTTTTAAATAGGACGCAACTCCGCACAGAATAACGATCACAAACGAAATGAAATTTTCGGCGAAAACGAAATGCCAAAATGATCGGGGCGGTGATACGGTGCTACGATACGGATAGCGTCCAAACTACTGCACGCCGAAATGATCGGTGCGGCGATACGCGACGAGGATACGATACGGCAAGTGTGGACGCGTTTCTTCGCGCGACGGCGCACCCTAAGGTGCGTCCACACTTGTATCATTTCGCCGATCCGATCCCCGTTGCGTATCTCCACCGCGTATCGTGCTGTTTGGACGCTTACTGCGGGCACTCCGTATCATTTGCGCCGTCGCGCGAAGAAACGCGTCCACACTTGCCGTATCGTATCCTCGTCGCGTATCGCCGCACCGATCATTTCGGCGTGCAGTAGTTTGGACGCTATCCGTATCGTAGCACCGTATCACCGCCCCGATCATTTTGGCATTTCGTTTTCGCCGAACATTTCATTTCGTTTGTGATCGTTGTTCTGTGCGGAGTTGCGTCCCATTTAAAAATGTTGCCCGCTGAGATCGCTCACTGAACCTTGGGACAGAAATATTCTTGAGTGGGGGCCGTGTACCGGAAGTCGCAGCGAGGAAGGCCTTCATTTTTGTCATCTGCTCATGGAGATTTAGCACATGACTGTGCTCGTTTTATAATACATAATGCGGCAGAAAGATTCTCGAGTGGAAACCGCGTGCTGGAAGACGCCGCGTGGGAAGGCCTTCGATTAAGGCACCCGCTCACGGAGACATGGCCTTCGTATGACTGTGTTTGTTTTATGGCATGCGGCAGAAAGGTTCTGGAGTGGAAACCGCGTGCCGGAAGACGCCGCATGGAAAGGCCTAACAAAGTAGACAGTCCATCAGTGGTATGGTATTTTTTAATTATCGTAAAGATTAAGGATTAAGAACCAATGACCGCAGCGTGGATCGATGACTCAAATAGCACCTTTGATGATCGGGCAAAAACCCACTCGAGATGGATCACGGCCGATCCTCACCCCGTATCCTCACCGCGTATCATGAACGAAAGTGTGGACGTCACGCCGTCGCGATCATGCAATGCTTTCGTGATCGCGAGTGTGCGGGGTACTGAAGATACGCGTATCAACATGGATTTCGCGCGAGCGTTGCATGATCGCGACGGCGCGACGTCCACACTTACCGTTCATGATACGCGGTGAAGATACGCGACGGGGATCGGATCGGCGAAATGATACAAGTGTGGACGGAGCTTTACCGTTCATGATACGCGGTGAAGATACGCGACGGGGATCGGATCGGCGAAATGATACAAGTGTGGACGGAGCTTTAAAGTGGGTTTTTGCCCGATCATCAAAGGCGCTATTTGAGTCATCGATACACGCTGCAGTATTTGGTTTTTAATACCTAGTGGAGTGTGGAGGCCTTCATGTTTGTCATCTGCTCATGGAGATTTAGCATATGACTTTTATAATACATAATAAAATTAAAATAAAATAAAAAAGCCTTTCATTTCTTGCAAGAACAAAAAAATAATAATATTACACATGTTGGTTAGTAGTACTTTATAATTAAACTGTTAGTTAACTAAGCTATATCTTAAACTAGGAGTTAGTCTGCAAGAACCCCTGTACGGGTAATGGGTTTATAATACATAATGCGGCAGAAAGGTTCTCGAGTGAAAACCGCGTGCTGGAAGATGCCACATGGAATCGCTCCAGCGCTCCGATCCGATCTTATTTATCGGACGAAATCGGATAATGTGTAGTGCAATATATTCTAACAATTACACTACACATTATCCGATTTCATCCGATAAATCGGATCGGATCAGGTAGGATTGGAAGGTCTGGAATGGGTTTTAAACCGTTCCAGACCTTCCGAATCCAATCCTAATCATCGGATGAAATTGTATAATATGTCGTGTAATAGATCCTAATAATTAAACTACACATCATCCGATTTCAGTCGATAATTAGGATCGGATCGATAGGATCGGAAGGTCTGGAACGGCCTTTATCAACGTATGGCCATAGACTTGATACACTATAGTTTACTACAGTCCGGTTTCGCGCCGTTTCTTACAACTGTCACACACAATCATAATTCAAGCAAAGGTGTTAACGCCGGCTGTGTGAATAAAGTTAATGTTAAAGCGTAATTCGAATTTAATATAACAATGGCTATGCGAGATTACGAGGCAGACAAAGGTAGAAACCATGTTGTCATATAAATTTTATATGAAATCTTGAGCAGAGTGGAGGTGTTAGCACTTCATATATTTGTTTCAGAGACGTTGAAGAATTTCTTCGTGGATTTCTGCCAGACTGATGACGAAGGCCACAAGCACTTCAAATATGCTGAACAACTTACTAGCCTCGCTCACAGAGAAAAGGTATCCCTTATACTGTCCTTTGTCTTCCTTTGTTCTTAGGTTATGTTGCTACTCCTGCTCAACCTTCAATGTTAGCTTTAACGTCTGACTGTAAAAGCGTGAAACGTAAGACACCAAAGCTCTTTAGTTACCCATATTGAACAACAAAGATTAGCATAATCATCTGGTAATCTAAGTACATACATTGGCCTCAGGTGTGTAATGCCTTTACTGTCATTGTAAGGAACACTCACTGTATTCAAATGGACTTCCAATCCTTAACCTTGATTGTATCATAAAAAAATTTAAGCTAAATAAATATATTTGTATTTGTAAAAAGATGAAGTTGGTTTATTTGTTCATGACTATTTTGGCTTTGACTGACTAATAACAACAAGAAGGACATTGTCATGTACTGTGTGTTTGGTCCAGGTGGCCTTTGTTGTGGAGCTGGACGACTTGCATGAAACTAATGAAGAGCTGGCTGATGCAGTGCGGCAGAACACACGGCGGTACACCAACATGGTCTCTGATGTAGTGTATGAAATGCTTCCAGACTATAAGCATAGAGAGGTGATTATACTCTGTATATTACTTTCATCTTATAAGTTACCAAACCATTCTGAAAGATATGTTTCGTTCCTGTCCTTCTAATAAGTTTGAAGGTGCCCACCATACGGGCCAGTTCAGTCTATAAAAATAATGCATTTGGTTTCAGGCTTCATTTATTCAGTATAGATATGTTTTAATATAGCCTTATCTCAGATAGATAATATGAATATTTTGTTGTTTTTTGAGTTGGTTTGGTTGGGTTGAGATACCTATAATTTATGTTATAACCCTCTACATGTTTGCCTCCAGGTGAGTGCTAAGGATGCACTGGACGTGTACATTGAGCACCGCATAGTGCTGGAAGCACGCAACCACAGGATCCCTGGGGAAATGAGGGATCCTAGGAATCGGTACCCACCAGAGCTCATTAGACGATTGTAAGTTTGTCCCACTGTATTCTAAAACAAAATTAATTATAGTGCTGCAGAAATATACATTCAATAGATTCAGCACTTTCAATTCATTACTAAAAGATTGCACAGTCAGTATTTGCCATTTTATATGTAGGTTACTAGACAGCCTTCGACGTTTGACCGCATTTCTAAAATTTCATCACTTGATTTTTAGTTAGTCATGGTTATTTACAATAACTGTAACTACAAAAATATTAATTACATATCTAAACAAAATTATGATATCATTTTAGTGAGGTGTATTTCAAAGATCTGTCCAGTGCAAAGTCTATACCAATTCGAGAAGTAAAAGCTGAACACATCGGCAAATTGACAACAGTAAGAGGTAAGACATGGTGATGTGTGGGCACCTACTCTATTCATCTGCTATATTATTTGAATTAAAAACAGCTTTATCCTCTAGAGACAAACTGATCATACACACATTAAGTTTGATTGGAACAGAGATTCCTTTGTTCCTTGAAATAACACATGAATTAGAGGCAAATCCAGACATGAAGAAGTAAGTGATAAATATGCGTTGTGCGTAGGCATCGTGACGCGGTGCACGGAGGTGAAGCCGCTGCTGGTGGTGGCGACGTACTCGTGCGGCGCGTGCGGCGCCGAGACCTACCAGCCCGTGTGCGCGCTGCAGTTCACGCCGCCGCCCGCCTGCGCCGCCGACGCCTGCCGCCTCAACAACGCCTCCGGTCAGCTGCATTTGCAGACGCGCGGCTCGCGTTTCCAGAAGTTCCAGGAACTCAAGATTCAGGAGCATGTCAGTGATACACTTTTTTGTCTGTACCTAGATCTAGAATTGTAACAAAGATCTTGAAGTGTTTGCGTATTTAGTTGTAAGGTACAAGTGGGATATTGTGTCAGAAGTGTTGTTTCCGCAGTCGGACCAGGTGCCAGTGGGTCACATCCCTCGCCAGTTGTCGGTGTACTGCCGCGGCGAGCAGTGCCGGCGCGCGCAGCCCGGAGACCACGTGGCCGTCACCGGCATCTTCCTGCCGCTCATCGGCGCCGGCTTCCGCCAGATGGTGCAGGGCCTGCTCTCCGACACATACCTAGAGGCGCACGTCAGTATCACGCTAATAAACATTTCAATACTTACAGTCAATACCAGTAGTCAGGCATCCATAGAGCCCTATTACCACCAGCCAGCCCATTTAGCCAATAATATTTGACAATTCTGACCCGACCGGCCCAGGGTTCTTTTCGACGCCACGCCACTGATGTTTACAGGCCTTATATTTAAAACTATAGTATATTGTAGGTATGTGGAAAGAATGGGTCATTTTTGTCGCAGAAATAAAAAAATGCAGGTCAACTATTGTGGTAACTGTTTTTACGTTTCGTAACAAATACCATATTGGTAACGTTACGAAATTAGGCTTTCTCATTTTAGATGATGCATTATCAATTTATCATTGTTGATATGTGTCACAACTGTGACCAAATATGGTTAATATGGTTTCTGTTTCAATTGCAACCTGGGCGATTTGTTCTAGAACTCATGAATGCATTTTATTGCGGACAGGGCGTGACGTGCGTGAACCAGAGCGACGAGTGCGAGAGCGCGGAGGCGTTGACGGAGGAAGAGTTGGCGGAGCTGGCCGAGGAGAACTTGTACGCTCGCATGGCGCGCTCGCTGGCGCCCGAGATCTACGGCCACGAGGACGTCAAGAAAGCGCTGCTGCTGTTGCTCGTCGGCGGAGTCGACAGGTGCGCTTCAAGAATCGCTCTATCCTACCATACTCAATCAAACTCTTGCAACTCTCTGTGCAAGCGGCATCGTAACGAATGCAACTCGTAAGAGGGATTTCTGATTACCATTTTGTTCAGCGTGTAGAAAATCCTTTCAGCAGCAAGTAACAAAATATGCGTACATGTGCTTATTCCGCAGCGTTAATAAGAGCGTCAACGGTTCTGTTACAGTTTGTGTTTAACAAAAGTCATATAGACATCAACACATATACAAAACGTGACGTTAGAAATCAAATCTCAAAGCACCGTTGCCGATTAGCCTGCCGGCGTCGTCACCATCATGTTGCCTGAACTGGCGTTAAACTTTGTTCCGTTCCTTGGCAGGAGGCCCAACGGCATGAAGATCCGCGGCAACATCAACATCTGCCTGATGGGCGACCCCGGCGTGGCCAAGTCGCAGCTGCTCAACTACATCGACCGGCTGGCGCCGCGCAGCCAGTACACCACGGGCCGTGGTTCCTCGGGCGTCGGCCTCACTGCCGCTGTCATGAAGGTAATTGTTCTAAGCGCCGTTTCAAATCGGGGGTTCTCTATCTATGGAGTTATTGCCGTCAGCGAGGCTTCATCAATCTGTCCATTAAAAATTATCCATGCTACTCACATGCTACTCTATCTAAGCGCTGGTTTTAGTCGGAAATTTTGTGAGGTAAGTGGAAACGAGGAGGCCAAGTAAAAGAGGTATAATATAAGCTTTTTAGCAATATATTATTTCAATTGTAATTTATGTTTTGCATTGTAGGCGGCTAATTAAGGAGTATCTAAACTTTATTATATTTTTTTAAGCAGTAACATCTGCTTAAAATGTTAAATAATCATTTTTATATTGTGATTGTGTAATTTATTCCGTAAGGAAAACACAGGTTTGTAGAGTAATATAAGCTTGTTTCCATACTTTTGGCCTGGGGTGTAGTTTAGACGTCTGTGTTTGGGTCACAGACCTGCATATAATTACCAAATTTCAACTTGCTGCCGATTTCGAGAAAATGGCCTGTGACAGACGGCAAGCGAGTGATCTTATAAGGGTTCCGTTTTTTTTCATTTGGAGGTACGGAACCCAGAAAATTCAATAGCTCGGGCATAGCTGCAGTGAAAGGTATGGCGGTTAAGGTTTGCGAGGAACGACGCGTTCGTTTGTAGTGCAGCATCCTCCTGTTTTATACAGGGAAACAGCAAGGACGTAAAATATTATTTGTACATGCAAATACATGTAGTATATTTTATTAATGAAATTAGTTTAACGTGAAAGTAAAAATATGTCCAATGATTTAGTGTGTAACAATGTGTGATTGCTTCAGGACCCGTTCACGGGCGAGATGATGCTAGAGGGCGGCGCGCTGGTGCTGGCCGACCAGGGCGTGTGCTGCATCGACGAGTTCGACAAGATGGCCGACGCCGACCGCACCGCCATCCACGAGGTCATGGAGCAGCAGACCATCAGCATCGCTAAGGTAACTAACAATACCTGCTTGCTTTCTCAACTACTGCCTTGACTACTAATTATATCGCTCGCTTACTGAGTTTCATTTATTTTTACATACATTAAAAAACGACAGTGAAAGATCATTTAAACTGATTACTTTACTTTAATTTGTAGGAAAACAAAAGCCGAATTAACAAACCAAATCCAACAATAGGAATGCTTTGTTTTCCATACTACACAACAACCCACAATTTCTTTATCAGAATTATAACAAAGTTTAAAATTATTTCTGTTCATTGAAAAGGCCGAAGGTCATCTGTCAGCTGATTCGACTTAACTTTAGTGTTGCCATTCTAACACTAAGGCTCTAACACAAATGTACATTACTTTAAATCATAATCGGTAATTTTAACTAATTGTTTTATAAATATTGATGACAAATTAAAGGTTTTAAATATCTGATTGGTTTAAATAACAGGTTTCTCTATTCCCTTTCTTTATAAACTGTTACAAGATTTTGTTTTTCACCACTGACATCCCGAGTCATAAACACAAAAGAAAAACAGTAGATCAGCCTCAGCATCTACTATACCTGACGAGATTAAAATAATTTGAATAGATGTTATGTTAGTTAATGACGATTAGACCGATTGCTCGGAGGATAAAGAACCCCGTTCTAATATTCCTACTAAAGTGTACCTATCACTATACCCCTGTACGCCCTAGCTAGTACCAGATTACGTTTAATTTGTAGGAAAACAAAAGCCGAATTAATATTGCAGGGTTAAGTTATCAGAATAGTTAAAATTACTTCCTGTCACAATAAAATGTACAAATTTCAATTATTTTAAAATGAAACATGCCAGGAACTTTGGATTAGCGATATGAAGAGAGGTTTTGAATAGAATCACACCATAGTAAAACTGAACAATTTCTTTATAAAACCTAGAAATATACATGTAGTTTCCTCAATAATATATTATATGATAATCAGCCTATATGTAATAAGTAATGAATGCATTGGTTGTTTCCAGGCGGGCATAATGACTTGCCTGAACGCGCGCGTATCAATCCTAGCGGCCGCCAACCCGGCGTACGGGCGCTACAACCCCAAGCGCACCGTGGAGCAGAACATCCAGCTGCCCGCCGCGCTGCTGTCGCGCTTCGACCTGTTGTGGCTCATCCGCGACCAACCCAACCGGTGCGTCACGCCGCATGTCTGTTCGCATCCGAGGGACATCTCCCGCCATTTTATAGCTAGACTTGGCATATACAGTTATCACGCCTTTACAGCCAAATCTTGCGAGGATTGCAAATCTCGAAAACAGGCGGTCACAAACATCATCCTGTTAATGAAAAGTTACGTTTATTGTATTCCCTTGCGTCTGTGTAATGCACCACTTTGCTCATTTCTTTGACCGTGTTATCGTAATCTGATCTAACTGTCGAATTTTATCTAAAAACACTCACCACGTTTTTGAGTGACCACATGTTTTACTTCACATCTGTAATATTAATAGCATACGATTGGATTTGCCTATTTACCAAAGTTGTGTGAAAGTTTTGGTAAAAGCGTTCCCTAGTATTTGTGTTAATGTTCACAGCGAGAAGGACTTGGAGCTGGCGAAGCACATCGCATACGTGCACCAGCACGGAGCCCAGCCGGCGGCCGAGACGCGCGCGCTGCCCATGCGCCTCGTGCGCCGCTACGTGGCCCTCACGCGCCGCAAGCAGCCCACCGTGCCGAGACATCTCGCCGACTACATCGTTTGTGGGTGCCGCCTTCATACTCCACTCACACACACACACACACACACACACACACACACACACACACACACACACACACACACACACACGCGCACACACAAGACAAGTTCAGATATGGCATCAACCATCATTCTCAGCTCCGTCACTTTATTAATTATAATGTCTGACAGCCCTAATGTACATACAACATTCACGTGTACTTTGACATATGTAAATTCATAAGTAATTCTAAGAGTAGTAACAAGGAGGATTATGATTCATAATCCTCCTTGTTACTACTCTTAGAATTACAGACGTTTTGGTACAGACAGAAGTAGTCGGTACTAAGTAAACGGTTTACTGCTGTTTTAATAGGTTAACACGAGATGGTTCTCCGCAACTCGACAAAAATGTTACAAATTTTCCGACACGATTTATCTGTCTGAACTCCCATGGTACACAGCTAGCGTGTTAACATAGTGTTGTGTGGTCGGCAGCATCGTACGTGGAGCTGCGGCGCGAGGCGCGCAACGCACGCGACGTCACCTTCACCTCGGCCAGAAACCTACTCGCCATCCTGCGCCTCTCCACCGCCCTGGCTCGCCTCAGGTACAACCTCACTTCATACAACATTCATAAAATACGATATGCTTGCCACTTCATTCGTGGGGGTTCATAAAATAATACACACATATGATTTGGGTCACCATAATTATTTATTTATTTTATATAATATTGGTAATTATATTGCCTCCAGATTGTCGGACGTAGTGGAGAAGGAAGACGTCTCGGAAGCTATCCGCCTCGTGGAGATGTCCAAACAGTCGCTGCAGCATGTGGACGAGAATGTACAAAGGTCAGTTGATTTGATTGTCATGATTTATAAAATACATATAAGTACCTGTAAAGAGAAGTATTCGGACTGACTGACCTATGTCAAATCCAATTTTCCAAAAATCAACCTGTTCATCAAAAACGGAAACTTTAGGGAAGAAGAGTTTGGTAACTTATGAATTGAGATTTATTCTCGGTATATGGCAATATACAACATGGTGTTTTTTTTTTGTAAATTGTCCGCTGTTACCCGCTGTCCAGGGTTACCCGATCTTACCCTATATAGTCCATTGAATAAAAAGTTCTAGAGTGCGTGAGTTAGTAACGTAAGATGTTTCTTCGGAAACATGTCAAGAGTCCCTAGGTAATAAACATACTAAAACCCCGGGACACTAGGAGGAGCCCCGGAGTGGGGGGAGAGGGGGAAAGGGTCAATTTTTTCATTTTTCGCTTAAATCTCAAAAACGGTACATGTTAGAGAAAAACTTTCAAGGAAAAGTTGAAAGGCCATAAAATTATCTACAAGTTGTACCTAAATATTTTTTTCCTATATCCTACCGTTTCTGAGTTACACGCAGTAAAAAATGATTTTGGCTCAAACAATTTCCCCATACTACATACCCATGTTTATCACATCAATCGATCAAAAAATATTTCTTTCTCCCAAAAAACTCAAATGTGCAACTTGTGACCGGTACTGAAAGATTGCTCTTAATTAGGTCTATAATTGGTAAAGTAAACACATTCCTCCATGGAAGCCTTTAGGAGGAATCGATTGTCAAAATATTATATTAGGGTAGTTTGAGTCACTGAACTTGATCTTTTTATTTTTCCTTCCAAAAAAACTCAAAAGTGCAACTTGTGACCGGTACAGATAGATTGCTCATAATTAGGTCTATCATTGATAAAAATACCAGATTCCACCACGGAGGCGTTTACGGGGAATTGAATTTTATTAGGGTAGTTACGATACTTGAACTTTTTATTTTTTTTCTTCCAAAAAGCTCAAAAGTGCAACTTGTGACCGGTACTGATAGATTGCTCTTAATTAGGTCTATCATTGGTAAAAAAAACACATTCCTCCATGGAAGCCTTTAGGAGGAATTGATTGTCAAAATATTATATTAGAGTAGTTACGCAACTTGACCTTTTTATTTTTTTCTTCCATGGGATGTAGCTCGAAAACGGCTGCGAATAGAAAAAAAATATTTAGGTACAATTTGTAGATAATTTTATGGCCTTTCAACTTTTCCTTGAAAGTTTTTCTCTAACATGTACCGTTTTTGAGATTTAAGTGAAAAGTGAAAAAATGGACCCTTTCCCCCCCTCCCCCCACTCCGGGGCTCCTCCTAGTGTCCCGGGGTTTTAGTATGTTTATTACCTAGGGACTCTTGACATGTTTCCGAAGAAACATCTTACGTTACTAACTCACGCACTCTAGACCCCCCTTGGAGGGACTCATTCAATGGACTAATATGTCCATCTATTTATTAATTTATTTGACTGTTCAACGCCTTTACTTTTTACGCTGATATTTTTATGAAGTCCGTTCGAGTGAAAGCTAGTGTTTCTTATAAATTATAATGTTATTGATAAGTGGTGTTTCCTACTTCATTTATTTTGGTAATTGATACATATATCACTTAAATAAAACACGTGAGTCTCTTTTGATAAAGGAAATAATAGGCTAGTTGACTCGTGTCAAATTGTAATAAACTAATATTTATTCCGTATAGTATGTAGCAAAGGAAACCTAAATATATATTTTTCAATTCATAAAAGTGAAAGATGGTTGAAAAAATTGAATCTGAAAATATGGTTTTGAATCTGTATTTTGAAATGCTTAAAACGCTGTCCGCCATTTTCGCTTATGATAGTGACGCCATCGGTCATGTAAACAAAACTAAAAGTCTACTTTGACGAGTTTGAATAGTGCCGTCCCTCTCGATCTCCTGTCAAAGTATATTGGAGTGAGCGGAATGGCACTATACGACGGTCGAATTTCGAATATTTACAGGTCACGCCACAATTCTACGTCACGCCACAGATTAACAAAAGGCAAAAATGGCGGACGGCGTTTTTGACTGTTCATGAAATTTCTAATTTTCAATTGATAAAACTTAGCTTTCTAGCTTTCTCAAAAATACAAGACATTTTATTAGAGCTAGTAAGATCATTATTAACCATTTGAAATATATTTCAAAACTGGGTCTACTAGCCTATTGTAAGCAGGACGACATGAGCGGCCGCGGAACATCATTCTATTATTTATATCCTATGGATGTGTTTGCGTCGTTTCCCATCTGCCGAAGCGACGACACAAGTAATTTAGTGATCGGCACTGGCGATGTGACCGACGTTATTCCTGATCAATTGAGTGGAACCGACAGCCATAAACAGTTACTTGCTACTAATGAAACTAGAAGCGAAGGATAGTTGGGATGTTGACTCACCTTGAATTTAATAACATTCTGTAACGCTGTACGATTGTATGAAACAGGAATTATCTGTAAATTGCACAGCGCTCACTGAGTTTTCTAAGTAGGTTGTAACAAATATAATTTCTGACTAATACTTATTGGGCTTCGGTCTTCAGGCATACCATAGTGAGATATTTTGTATTATGCTCTCTAACACCGCATTAAATGATTTGTGCAGGGGCATCAGGCATACCATAGTGAGATTTTGTATTATGCTCTCTAACACCGCATTAAATGATTTGTGCAGGGGCATCAGTTCCACGGACCGCATCTTCGCGGTGGTGCGCGACCTGGCCGGCTCCAGCCAGACCGTGAAGATCGCCGACGTCATCGAGCGCTGCGTCGACAAAGGATTCAAGCCCGACCAAGTCCGTACTACCTTCTCCGTGGACTCTATCGCTATATCTTAAATACCCTATGCATTAAAACATTTTCTATTGAGTTTATTTCCATGTACGTCGTTCGTACAGTTATGCTAAACGTACTGGAAAGGTAGCAACATGGAAATAAACTCAATAGAAAATGCCGCGACTTCCCTTGTCGCAGGACTCAATGTCACCTGTCTCGTGACAGGTGACATTGAGTCCTGCGACAAGGGAAGTCGCGGCAAGATGCAGCTTCGAAAGTAATAGTTGTTATCTATACATCAAGTAATAAAACAAATGCATAGGCATTTGTGACATCTGCAGTTTTCCGTCAACGTAAACGTATACCGCTCGTAGCACTCAAGATTATTCAAAGGAGAGACTTTAAGTGTACTTTACTGGAACTCTAAAAATGAAGCGTTTGACGACTTAATTAAGTTATCTAACTTTTCAACTACGGGTCAAAAACTTACGAAAAATTTCATGAAAATGAGGCCATAAAAGTACTTTCAATGAAAACTATATTGAACAAAATTGGTCGAGCCGTTTTTAATGAAGTTATCTAGGGATTAACATATGTATGTGGTCGTCGCAGGTGGAGGCGTGCATCGAGGAGTACGAGAACCTGAACGTGTGGCAGGTGAACCAGGTGCGCACGAAGATCACCTTCATGTAACCCGCCTATTACTGTGTTACCTGCTATTCCTAGTATCGACTGACTTTTATCGAATATATCGACGTTTACAAACTACTGCTGTAATTCATAAACGTGGTTTTAATTTAAATAGATTTTTAAGTGTGTGCCTTTTAACCATATAATTCCAATGACATAAGTATTATGTATCAGACAATAAATGATCGATTTTGAATGTTGCCTGCAGCATAGATGATGAGATATTTTTCAGTGATTTTAGCACCCGTATGTAATTTTTGTATTGTTAAATAAACGTGATTTGTAAGAAATTATTTTCTATTTTCCCACCAAATACCTACTTATTATGCTGTTTGATAAAAGATCATTCCGAACAATCGGATGCGATTCTACATAATAATAATGTTTCTAACACAGAAAGTAGCAGAGTTGCTAAGCCGCGAAATTGTGCGCATCGGGTTACAAGCATGAAATTTCTACCACAGATAGAGCGTTCCGTAGTGATTTTTTTTCAGATGTGGAGGGAAGTCAAATTCGTGCCCTGCGTGGCGGGAGAGCGGGGTGAATAGAACCTAGTACTACTCTTTTTTCTTTTTTTTATTACTGATCAGTTAGGCTATTAGGGCTTGTCTGGTATCGTTTTCATGTAAAGCAGATATAAGCAATTCATTTTTCATGTTAATTGTGTATAGTTTGATATAAACATTTGGGTATATTGCCGAAAAGTTAAAAATCTCAATAAGTTTTTTTTTATTCACAACGATAAATTAGTTATATTTCCTGAATATTTACAATTTAAACAAGTAAAATTTTAACAAAAAATAGAACCGACTTCAGTAAAACTAATAAATTACCGAAAGCGCCGTACATGTCCCTATAACATTTGAAGAGTTCCCTCGATTTCTCCAAGATTCCATCATCAGATCCCGACTTAGTGCCAACGGGACCAATTCGGAGTTATACCCTTTCGATTAAAAAAAAATAATTGAAAATCGGTTCACGGTTCTCGGAGATATCGAGTAACATACACACACAAAAAAAAAAAATAGTTCGAATTGAGAACCTCCTTTTTTTGAAGTCGGTTAAAAAATATTACTTAATAGCCAATGTAATCTTGTTTTTAAAAATGTATACATATTGGGCACGTCTCATACAATAAATACCTTGAAAAAAATGTTGATGTTAAGCTTAGCCTGCGTCTATAGGTAGTATATTTTGCTAAGTCGCGAAATTGTGTCCATCGGGATACAACCACGAAGTTTCTACCACAGATAGAATATTCTGCGGTGATTATTTTAAGATGTAGAGGGAAGTCGGATTCGTCCCCTGTGCGCCGGGAAAGCGGGGTGAATAGGACAAAGGAGTCCTCTTTTTAGGGTTCCGTAGTCAACTAGGAACCCTTATAGTTTCGCCATGTCCGTCTGTCCGTCCGCGGCTTAGATCCGTGATCATTAGTACTAGAAAGCTGAAATTTGGTATGTGTATGTATCACGCCGACAAAACAGTAAAATAAAAACTAAAAAAAAAAATTTTTTTTCGGGTACTTCTCGGACACATAAAGTGGGGGCGAATTTTTTTTTTATCGTTTCAACATAAGTGTGTGGGATGTCGTTGAATAGGTCTTTTAAAAATAATAGGGGTCTCCAAACACTATTTTTTTGATAAAACAGCAGTTTTGTAAATATTCGCTCCGAAAATAAAAAAAATAGCGTCCCTCTAACTTTTCAACTACGGGTCGAATTTCATGAAAATGAGGCCATAAAAGTACTTTCAATGAAAACTATATTGAACAAAATCGGTCGAGCCGTTTTTGAGTTATCGCAAAATTTCATAATTTTCTTAAAAGGACGTAAGTTGACTTCCAGAAGGTAATAAGTAACTACTGTTACTGTTACTTTGGCGTTTACGACCTTTTTATAGAGCTTGAAATCTTTCTCGTAACTTAAGTCTATTGTGAAGGATGAGCAACTACGGAACCCTACACTAAGCGTGGCCCGACATGCTCTTGGCCGGTTTTTTATTTTATTTTGTGCTTTTTAGTGATTCAAATAAAATACTTGTGGCGGGGTGATCGGGGAGGTCTTGTTTCCTTCTCGTTTTAATTATCCCCTAACTCCTAACCGTTAAGGAGTTATACCTTCCATCATCAGCTCAGCATAGCAAATACTTAAATAGCTTTAGAAAATATATGAAAAAAATTATGAGTGCCTGTAAAATTTTAGGGTTGCCCTCGATTTCCCTGGGATCCCATCATCAGTTCCCAACTTGGTTATACCTAATGGGACCACCTCAGGAGCATACTCTTTGAAATAAAAAAAAAATTTAATATCGGTCCCCAATTGGCGGAGTAATCGGTGGACCTACAAGCTACATTAAAAAAAATACATACAGTCGAACATAGAACCTCCTCCTGTTTTCGAAGTCGGTTAAAAAGAAGTTTGTTGCTAGACATAGGCGTCTTCCAAAGAACGCCACCAGGACCGCTGCCGGTGCCGCGACGCCTGCATCCTGCGGACTCCGGCGACGTTCAAAAGGTTACCTATCAATACACCGCACATACATACATAGTCGCATTCAAGAATTCGTCGGACCCACGGTCATTGGCTCACTTGACTCTAATAATAGGTACAAGTAACGATGTGCCATGCCCAGTGCCCAGCCCTTGCCACTCAATTCTTGACTTGTGCTGTGCTGCTATGCGTCCTTGAAGCAATGTCGGTTATTCTAACTCTTTTGCGGATCTCTTCATTGCTAATTTAAGTTTTTATAATAAAATAGGAAACAATAACAAAATTAAACACACAGGTACTTATCTACTCAATTTTAACTTGTAAATTCAGACTTTTGGATCGTGGTTTCATAAAGTGATTTTACTTAAATGCTGAAATCTCTTATTCAATAATTAGTCAAAGGCGTCAAAGCTATATATGGAACGAAGTATGGCTAAGAGTAGGTATTTCCGGAGAAAAAATTTCACTTATTGCGAAATTTTTCCATGTAACTACCGGCGTCCTCCGCAAAGCAATGCTTCGGCATTTTTCCGCAATCCCCACCTAGTCTAGGGCATAGTAAAACTGTGAAAGGATGAGCGCACTACTTAAGTAGAAAATAACAAGCAAATATTTTTAGCAATAGTAGAAAGATTATGCATGGAAACATCTAAGGAGCTTCGGTCATACATAGATATCATCAATTTAATTATCTCGGATGGATTTCATCTTGTTGGCACGTGTAGATCCGGATGTCTGTTTCAATTCGTTAGCGCACATAAATATACATTTGTAATGTTTCCTAAAAAAAATAAAGTGTAGGTACCTATCAATGGCCAAATGTACATTTGTAGATACAGTTATTGTGAAATAGATAAAACTCGCCAGTACGAGAATAGAGGGTCAAGTCCTTTATTTACCTACTTACTCGTACGTGTCGGAAAACCCGCAGATATAAGTACGAGTACACGAAGGTGCCGCGGGTATTGCTGTAGGTACCTAATGTACCAGTTTATTCTACGGCTTTCATTGTGTCTTCTGTGTATTGTGATTGCTTGCGGTGAGATGCATCCTTAACCTACACCTTATTGGGTGTACGTAGGTACATATATCTCTCGAATATTTTTTTTTATTAAAATAGAAGGTACCGCGATTACAGCTTATAAAAGACAAAACCATTTACATGTGTATTTTTTTGGGGAAAGCAATATAAAAATAAAAACACCGGTATACGTTGACTTGAAAATCTCCTAACTTGGAAAGTCGCGATTAAAACGTTTCAGTGGATTAAAAAGTTGCTTAAAAACCGCTGTTGGGTCTTTGGGCGTGAAGGGGTGAAGGGGGCGGATACTGAACGCATTCCGATCTCCTTGGTCACACGCGGCCGCGCTCCGGCCGGCCGCGGCTGCAGCGCGCAGATCCCATCTCGCCGCCGCGCGCCGGGGTGCGACCTACGATAATTACGATGCATTACTATACATACGGTCATTAGCATCCTCTTTCTTTGTAGCTATTTCATTCAAGATTTTTTTTATCAGACATTTTACGCGTTTTTTCATGCGAGAATACGTCCTGCTATATTATTACCTGTGTCTGGATTTAATATTTTAATATGTAGTTGCAACGGCGAAATTGATAGGACATAAGGATTTCCTATTTCCTTATGCTCTACTAGTAGTTATGCAACTAAACTTAATGCACAGACGAAGCGTAGGTAATCCTCAATTTTCTCGATTTATCTACTGACTGCAGACTCCTTTTAGGCTCAATTCACACGTACCACAACCACACCACGTCGCAGCGTTAAAATGTGGTGTGGTTGTGGTTACGTGTGAATTGTACTATTCATTAACCATACAAAATATGCGCCCGACCACGTCGTGTGGTTGTCGTGTGGTTGTGGTACGTGTGAATTGAACTATTCATTAACCATACAAAATATGCGCCCGACCACGTCGTGTGGTTGTGGTGTGGTTGTGGTTGTGGTACGTGTGAAACAACCCTTAGGTTTGTTTCACACGTACCACAACCTCACGACAACCACACGACGTGGTCGGGCGCATATTTTGTATGGTTAATGAATAGTTCAATTCACACGAACCACAACCACACGACGTGGTTGCGACGTGGTCGGGCGCATATTTTGTATGGTTAATGAATAGTACAATTCACACGTAACCACAACCACACCACATTTTAACGCTGCGACGTGGTGTGGTTGTGGTACGTGTGAATTGAGCCTAAATTCCATACAACTACTATTGTCAAGGCTTTAGGCATTTACTATTCTTGTCACAAACAGGGCTACATAGAGTTGGAGCCCTGACTTCTAAGCTGTGGCTTTAAGAAACGAGACTCTCATGGCCACTTTTAGCTACATAGTTAAGTTTTATTTGTGGAGTTATTTCGTGTTATCATCGCGCATTGTTCATGGCTGTATTTGTGTTCGTTTTTTTGACCAGGCATCGGGACGGACTGCCGTAATCGTCCCGACTTGTGTCGACAAGATGAGACACGCCACGCCTCGTGCGATTTCTTTCACCTGTTTTTAATTTAAAAAATACCTACAATTTTATTCCTTGCATTATTTCTGTTGCACTTTAAAAATAATACTAGGTACCGGTTCCTACCTAAAGGAGTGGGCAACGGTTACTGATGTGAATGCTTAACATGTAGGGAAAGATATATAAAAACGTTAAATGTTGTCAATCAATTTACGTGTATCATTCTGTTACTTGTCTCTACGTTTGCTTTGAACGACAAGGGCACAATTCCAGTCATAAGTAGTCGGCATATGCAATTGTCTTTATTTTTTATACATTACCACTACCAGTAGGTAGGGCGGGCGACACGCGACGGTCGGTAGACCGGTGGCCCGCGCCGGCGCCGCTGGCACTACATAGATACGAACGCGCGCGCAGCGCTGCTCTGCTCCGCACTCTAACCTTTTTGCTCTACCTTAGTCACATTTATCAGTAAGTAAGTAGAAAAACATTTCACCATTCTCATCCGCCGACAAAGTGCCTTCTTAGTCATTGTGAACTACAAATACAATAAAAACAAACCAGGCGCCTTCCGTTAGGCCCTTTTGATTTTTTTTAGCGCAATATTTATCAATAATAAATGAGACATCCCTTTTATACCTCGTAACGTTTACGGCCGCTGTAGGTAGTTTTGAGTCACTTTTAATTTTTGAAGAGTAGCGAATTTGGCATTACATTTATATTATTCTATGAATTTGAATAAAATATACCTACTTATAGTATTTGTATTATTATTTAAGCAAAATCTGTAACTTTAGTATAGTCGTACTGACTGAACTAGTAAGTTGGGTAGGTACCTACTCGTTAAACACAGTCAATAAAAAATTTGAAAATCTGTACTTAACTTAAAATAATCCTTGAGATTCCATCATACGACTTGACCAAAAGCGTTTGGTCTCTTCGACGGAATCGCAGCGAGTGGACGCGTCGCGTTGAACCACGCTTCCTACAAGTAATTGTGGCTCTTAGTGTTTCATGTTTCCAGTATTCAGAGGTACTTTATTTTATTTTTTTATCAAAGCAGTAACGTCTGCTAACGTAAACTAAATGTTTACAAATGAAGCGAAAATTGAAAAATTTAATGATTCGGACAGGATTCGAACCTGCGTTTCCAACGGCTTTCCGGGCCAACACTGGCGTCCTCCCAATTGGACCACCGAATCAGATGTCAGAGTCATTGAATTTTTCAACCAGTTGCTTCGACATGCCTTAGGGTGGCATCGTAGCGACATCTACCGTAAAGATTTAGACTTTATCGTCGGCACCATCGTCTCAAATTGTTGAGAATCGATAGTAACGATGTGCTACACCCAAATTACTTATTTTTTTATCAAAGCAGTAACGTCTGCTAACGTAAACTAAATGTTTACAAATGAAGCGAAAATTGAAAAATTTAATGATTCGGACAGGATTCGAACCTGCGTTTCCAACGGCTTTCCGGGCAAACACTGGCGTCCTCCCAATTGGACCACCGAATCAGATGTCAGAGTCATTGAATTTTTCAACCAGTTGCTTCGACATGCCTTAGGGTGGCATCGTAGCGACATCTACCGTAAAGATTTAGACTTTATCGTCGGCACCATCGTCTCAAATTGTTGAGAATCGATAGTAACGATGTGCTACACCCAAATTACTTATTTTTTTATCAAAGCAGTAACGTCTGCTAACGTAAACTAAATGTTTACAAATGAAGCGAAAATTGAAAAATTTAATGATTCGGACAGGATTCGAACCTGCGTTTCCAACGGCTTTCCGGGCCAACACTGGCGTCCTCCCAATTGGACCACCGAATCAGATGTCAGAGTCATTGAATTTTTCAACCAGTTGCTTCGACATGCCTTAGGGTAACATTTACTTTATTTTATTTAAGGGTTTATGGGTACCTCTTACTGCGATGTAGCGATCTCTACCTACTATGTATAGGGCTACCTGTAGCATCACTAGCTCCCTATTTCGACGTGACTTTGAGAATATACTCGATTTTTCGAGTCATGTAACGAACATGTGTTGATTTTCATTTTTTGAGTGGCAATGAGTTGACATTTAAAGGAAGGTAGGATGGTTAAATTCATGTATTTAACATAGCACTTAGTGTTTGGTTCTCAGGTACGGAGGACTTGCGGTGTTTATGCTTTTCAAGTACGGAAATATACTAGAAAGTTTCGTGTTCGTAAAGTATATAAATCATTTTTAGGCCAATGTATTCATTTTTATAACAAGTTACCTGATCATATTTTAAAATTAGCCTTTCCATCTCTCAAAAATTATTTAAAAAAATCTCTAATGTCAAAAGCATATTATACAGTAGAGGACTATCTGACAGACAAAAATGCATGGCCTGAACCAGAAACCGAGTAACTGACTCCTTAGATTGTACCTGACTAGTTTAAGGGACAGAGTTCTAATAAGAAAGCATATCAAACGTACATAAATTGTGTTAAACCGTCATACTTTCTTGTAGTTTCTATATTTTATTCTTACACAACAAGATTGTTTTAATTATGTGTAACACGTAATTTTTATAAAATAAGATTTTTTGTTAGAAAATTATGGATTCTGATGTTATCAGAATGGATTTAACACCCCCCGATATACGAGCCAAGGCAAAAATTGCAAGTGAGAGTATTTTACCCGCAAAATCGAAAGAAAAATTATATTGCCGTCTATTGAGCATTTTATTAGACTGGTAGTTCAAATAAAAAATTTCAAGTCTAACGGCATTTTGTGAGCCATTTTGGCAACATGACTTTTCCGACGTAAAATAGCCTGCTGAATTCGATTCTGGATGTTGCCAAGCCGAATTTTGCCCCCCTCCCCCCATTTCCCCCCTTTTTACCTCAAAATATGTCCCTGATCACGGTTTTTACGGTTTTATACAAAAAGTATTACAGCTAGAAAAAAAGTGTCAAAGACAAGACTGATCTCTATAAAATTTGCTATAACATAGTGTATAAACTTTTTTAGTAGGCCTTATGGTTTGTGAGCAATATCTTCCCGAACTTCATAGAATGTTAGAAAATTCTAAATATCGACTTACTTTACCGTCCTAACGGCATTTTGGGATCCATTTTGGCAACATGATTTTTCCGATGTAAAGTAGCCTGCTGAATTCGGTTCTGGATGTTGCCAAGCCGAATTTTGCCCCCCTCCTCCCAAATCCCCCCCTTTTGACCTCAAAATATGTCCCTAATCACGATTTTTACGGTTTTATACAAAAAGTATTAAAGCTAGAAAAAAAGTGTCAAAAACAAAAATGATCTCTATAAAATTTCCTATAACATGGTGTATAAACTTTTTTAGTAGGCCTTATGGTTTGTGAGCAATATCGTCCTGAACTTCATAATTTTTTTTTAAAGTGATAAACATGGTCGAGGCAGTGAAATACACTTATTTTAGTATAATTGGCATCGCACAGGATCCAGCCGCTCTGCTGCTCTTGACGCTGACATCCAGTTGGCGTGCTGCTTATTATATGTCAAGCCTTACGAGGCTTTCAGTCATAGGCAGTCGTCAGATTTACACGCAGAACTGTATCCAAGTCGGGCTAAAAGCGACGTAGAAAATAAAAATGCTTTACTTCTGACCATGAAGTCATTCAAAATGCTCACGCCAGATTCTCCAGAAATGGGCCTCAGAAATGCAGTTACCCAGGATCTTGCAGCAGAAAAAAACAAAGTGTCACTTCTCACTGCCAAGCAGCTTGGCTCACTCCAAGTAACGAAGTTTGCTTCCGAAAGGCTCACCAATAGCGGGTAAGCAACTGCGCTAAGGTCAAAATTAACAAAGGCCCGACCTTCAAATACCCCTGCCTTGGCAGGTCGTTGAGATATTGAACGACCTGCCAAGGCAGGGGTGCCATTGCTAAAACTACAAATTAGAAAAACCGTAGCGTCCAACAACGCTTGACAGCTGTTGACAAGGCTGGGAGAACTTTAAGTCTGTGAGAGATCTTGAATCATGAGCTACATGCTGTCTCCCTGGCTATTTACATCCCGGATGGATCCCTGAGGGGCGGGAAAAGTCTAATGTTTTCAGGCTAATCACCGAAACAGTAGAATATCCGCAAGTTCTTGAATCACTTGTGGATGCTCACCTCATTAACATACGGCTGCAACGAAACAGAAACGGTAATTATCAGCTCGTCAGATCCGGAAGAAGATTGATTCAAGGACCATGCCATTTTTTTCTGCTGCAAGATCCTGGGTGACTGCATTTCTGAGGCCCGTTTCTGGAGAATCTGGCGTGAGCATTTGAATGACTTCATGGTCAGAAGTATAGCATTTTTATTTTCTACGTCGCTTTTAGCCCGAATTGCATACAGTTCTGCGTGTAAATCTGACGACTGCTTATGACTGAAGCCTCGTAAGGCTTGACATATAATAAGCAGCACCCCAACTGGATGTCAGCGTCAAGAGCTGCAGAGCGGCTGGATCCTGTGCGATACCAATTATCCCAAAATAAGTATATTTCACTGCCTCGACCATTTATATCAATTAAAAAATATATATATGAAGTTCGGGAAGGTATTGCTCACAAACCATAAGGCTTACTAAAAAAGTTTATACACCATGTTATAGGAAATTTTATAGAGATCATTTTTGTCTTTGACACTTTTTTTTCTAGCTTTAATATTTTTTGTATAAAACAGTAAAAATCGTGATTAGGGACATATTTTGAGGTCAAAAGGGGGGGATTTGGGGGGAGGGGGGCAAAATTCAGCTTGGCAACATCCAGAACCGAATTCAGCAGGCTATTTTACATCGGAAAAGTCATGTTGCCAAAATGGATCCCAAAATGCCGTTAGGACGGTAAAGGAAGCCGATATTTAGAATTTTCTAACATTCTATGAAGTTCGGGAAGATATTGCTCACAAACCATAAGGCCTACTAAAAAAGTTTATACACCATGTTATAGCAAATTTTATAGAGATCAGTCTTGTCTTTGACACTTTTTTTCTAGCTGTAATACTTTTTGTATAAAACCGTAAAAACCGTGATCAGGGACATATTTTGAGGTAAAAAGGGGGGAAATGGGGAGAGGGGGGCAAAATTCGGCTTGGCAACATCCAGAATCGAATTCAGCAGGCTTTTTTACGTCGGAAAAGTCATGTTGCCAAAATGGCTCACAAAATGCCGTTAGGACGGTAAAGGAAGCCGATATTTGGATTTTTCTACCAGTCTATATTGGCTGGAAACGAGAATACGAGAATTTTTAACAGCTTGAATAAAACTTTACTTAACGCGAAGGCCTTAAATGCTACCCTTCACAATTGCTCTAAAAATTGTACTCTTATTTTTTATCAGACAAAGAAATAAATATAATTGCCCCATTCAATTACTGTTTTATGTTTGTTTTATTGTAATTTTCGCAAATGTATTAAAAAACGTAGTTTGGTACACGTGTGGAAGTGTCATTTTAACTCGTCCCGAGTTTTGACCCTCGCCTACCGGCTCGGGCCAAGACTCCTCGGGACTCGTTCAAAACGACATACTTTCCACACTTGTATCAAAAACTACTATTGTTTGTCTGGATGTTTGGATGTTAAGATTTCTAATTAAAACTTTCGTGAGACATATTTAATTATTGTATTAAGCCGTTTACACTCACGTGAAATTGTCAGGAACGGCCCGACATGTTTCGAACTCGTATGGAGCTCTTCATCAGGGACGGCTGCCCGTACACCGCCGCGGCATCCTCGTCCCTCGACCCTCGCTTAATACAATAGTTAGGATTTCTCGCTGATTTCGTCTAAAAGCCACATTTCTCAACCGATTCTCATGAAATTTTGTGAGTAGGTCCGATAAGTAAGTAGTTATACTTTATAATATTTAATCGAAACATACTTGCGAGGTCGAAAGCTCGCAGCGCCGCTAGTAAATAAATAAGGCAGATATATCGCTAGATTGAACGCTATAGGTGTAGTGCATGTGGAATGATGGGAAGAGAGGGGGCGGTGCTGCCCGCCGGTCGCTGGCCGCTGGTGACTTGCGCGCGTCTGCGCGGGCGGCGGCGGCGGCGGCGCGCGGCCGCAGCGAGCGCTCAATGAAGCGCCTACCTGGAACATCAGGTGGTGATAAATTATAAATATCACATTTATCACAGCTATATGACATTTTAGAATTTGTTGCGAAGGAAACGAAGCAAAGAGCCCTTTAGAATGCGTTTATCATTTCATATATTACTAAACCATGCAATTATGTTACCTATAATCTTATAAATATTGAAAAATAGTTATTGTACAAGTACTCAAACTGGAACCTCAAAATCCTATTACTCGAACAGAAGAAGGAACAGAAAAATGTTTAGTAGAAGTTACTTTAGCACTAGGTACCTACTGCAGATACCTGAACTACCTTGTACCTTTTTTGTCACTGTGGTGGTATAAAAAAACCAACGTAAGAAAAGATCATTTAGCTTTACCACATCTTCTAGTGTTGTTAATACCAAGGTGCTGTGCTGTTATTTAAATGCTTAAAAACAAAGAAGCCGATGTGAATCGGGCAGCTCGCCACTCCACTGGTAAAGTCAGTTGCGGAGAAAAATTACACGCCTACGTTTGTATATCAATCGGTTAAGATGTCCCTGAGGTAGACTCTTAGACGGCAGCCTGAACTAATTCAACGACGTCCCTGAGTCTTTTGTGAAACTTAATCGAAGATATCTGCTTAAGACTTCCCATATAGATTAGGTTTGCCGGGTCTGGATATTGAGTGATTTTTTGATATGATCAGATTATTTTCTGCGAGCTGTGCTAAAGAATAGAAATTGAACGAATGGCACAGGTTGCTTGCGAGGTGCGTCAGCTTGGCGGGTACCGGTGACACTCGTACGCGAATAGCGTCCCGTACGGCGGCGCGCGGCGCTCGATACAGTGCGCGCGCAACCCGCTCCCGCTCCCGACACCCTGCCCTGCCCTAGCCTATCGTACAGTCAGCAGGGGAAGTAGCTAAGCAGAATAACACAATCATAATCATCAGTACAACCCGTATTCTCTTGATAATGGAGTACGTGTGTATATCATTTTAAGCACCTGGCGTGCTTAGCATCAAGTTCTGCTGCTGACTGTACTCTCTACATCTACACGTTGTAATAAGGCTCAAAAACAATGTTTTGTTTCTAACCCTTACAAATATCTAATAATAAATAAGCTTCGGCAGTACAGTCAGCAATAAAAGGAACAATAACACAACATCGCACCCGTGCATACTCACCTACTCGTACTGCACAAATCTCTAGATAAAAATGTGTGTGGATGTAAAACATTTTGAGTTCCTGGCGCGCTTCGGTAATTTTGCTAAGTAAGAAAACCGGGCAAGAGCATGCCGGGCCACGCTCAGTGTAGGGTTCCGTAGTTGCTCATCCTTCACAAGAGACGGGCTTAAAACAGCGGTTTTAAGCCCGAGGTTTAAGTGACGAGAAAGATTTCAAGTTCTATAAAAAGGTCGTAAACACCAAAGTAACTGTAATTACTTATTACCTTCTGGAAGTCAACTTACGTCCTTTTAAAGAAAATTATGAAATTTTGAGATAACTCAAAAACGGATGGACCGATTTTGTTCAATATAGTTTTCATTTAAAGTAGGTACTTATAAGGTCTCATGTTCATGAATTTTTTCATATTTTTTGACCCGTGGTTGAAAAGTTAGAGGGGGGGACACTATTTTTTTTATTTACAAAACTACTGACTTTATAAAAAAGTAATGTTCAGAGACCCTATTATTTTTAACAGATATTTTATTTTCAACGATACCCCACACACTAGGATTGAAATGAAAAAAAAATCTAAAGGGAATCCCTTAAGACTATTTCCTAGTTTGTGCAAAGCTCTATTCAATGAAAAGTACGAGGATGCAATAGAAAGTAAATAAAAATACAAAATAATTTTATTAGCTTACCAATACACAAGTACAGGAGGTATGATATGACTAGCGGATCTTAAACTAGGCTGAGCCTTTATCTTGGGGTCCTACGTGAAACAGTTATAAGTTTACAAACTGATAATATATAGATAGACATGTTATTATATATACACAGATGCATATACTCTGGTGAACGCCTAGCAAAGGCTGTTCTGTAACCAGGTAGGGGAACTCTTAACAAACGCTTGGCCAGGAGTTGTGAGAAGATAGGCAAGTTAAGGACTACCACATGCTCCAGCAGCTGCTTAAAACAAATACCTAGCCTCCTCACGCTCAACATGCTGGACTCACGGTATAGAATTTCCGTTAGGAAAAGAATAGGTTTTCCAAGCATTACTTTTCTTTTATGACCACGCGCTATGCCCTTTCCAGCAGTAGCAGCGTACTTTTTGGGATGCTACCCCAAACCGTTATACCATACCATACAGATATAGGTGTGCTCGATGTAATATGTTCCTATTCATGTAGAGGGCACTAATTAAATTTTTGACTAGCGTTTTGCGCGGTTTCCTGTACCTACTATGTTAACTTTGGGGTTTTTCTATTGTAAATAAATTAAAATTTTAATTGGGTACCTAGTTCTTCAATAGTGGCGTTCCATCAAACATGTTTTGCCTCGTTTGCTTTTTTTACGTTCGTTTTCAACTTCCATACATAATATATTTGCCACGTATTTTGTAAATTTCGATAAACTGAATCGTCAAAAAAGTTATCTATAAATAGGTGGGTATGCTTATCGAAGCTACTGGCAAAATGTCATAACAATCTGTTGGGAAAGGTGACCTCTCAGACGAGAACAGATGCTTAACATCCGGAGTTCCGGACCTCCAAACATGCAAACATACGATATAATTGTGGGCCCAGGGAAACGGAGACGCTTCGCCCGCTTCACTCGTCCGGTCAATGAGGAAGCCCCGTTGAAGAGAACATCACCAACGCTCGTATAATCTATACTGTTATAGAATTCTATTTTTTTTTATATCTTTTTTATAATGCAGAGAGGTCATTGTTTCAGCGTCCTGTCATAATTTTTAAATATTTTTACCATAAATTTATGAAACATGTAATGTCTCATTTTTTTTTATGTGGCTACACCACATTTTTTATTTACTAGGAGCTAGGGTAGCGAAGTGAAGCAGGCTATAAGACAACTCAAGCAGTATAAAGCCCCCGGAGACGATGGCATAACCACGGAACTGCTTAAGGCAGGTGCAAGGCCAATACTGAAAGAACTCCGATGGATCTTTAACGAAGCTTTGTTCACGGGAGAAGTACCAACTCAATGGCAAGATAGTGTCGTTATCCTTTTCCATAAGAAAGGCGCCAAGACAAGTCTCAAAAACTACCGCCCTATTGCATTCTTAAGCCAAATATACAAAGTTTTCTCACGCGTCATCACAACGAGAATAACGCGACGAATGGACGAATATCAGCCCAAAGAGCAAGCGGGCTTTAGAGGTGGCTATATAGTACAGTAGACCATATTTTCACATTAAGGCAAGTGTTACAGAAATCACACGAATACAACAAACCGCTATACCTTGCCTTTGTGGATTATGAAAAGGCGTTCGATTCGGTGGAACATTGGGCAGTTTTCGATTCCCTAAAGAGGTGCCGAATAGACTACAAATACATCCAGCTGCTAAAAAATCTCTACCGATCAGCGACGATGACAGTGCAAATTCAAGGCTCCACCGCAAATATACCACTTAAAAGAGGAGTACGCCAAGGGGATGTCATTTCCCCGAAGCTATTTACAAACGCACTCGAAGACGTCTTTAAGACACTCAACTGGGACGGCACAGGTATAAATATTGATGGAGAATATCTCAATCACCTACGCTTCGCAGACGACATCGTTCTACTTGCAGAAACACCTGAAGATATTGGAAGAATGCTCAACGATCTAAGTCAGGCATCGATGCGGGTTGGCCTGAAAATGAATATGGAGAAGACGAAATGGATGAGCACCTACGTCAGCGCAAACATATCATTGAACGGCAAAACGATTGAGGAAGTGAACGACTACATATACCTGGGTCAGAAAATAACATTAAAGAAAGATCCATTAGACTCTGAAATTAGCAGACGCATCCAGCTTGGATGGGGTGCATTCGGTAAGCTCAAATACGTCTTCAGCTCAAAAATCCCACAAACACTGAAAACGAGGGTCTACAACCAGTGTGTACTCCCAGTAATGACATACGTATGCGAAACGTGGACGCTAACCGCTGGAAGAATCCACCGCCTAAAAGAGGCACAGCGAGCTATGGAGCGCTCAATGCTCGGAATCTCTCTGCGAGATAGAATACGAAACGAAGACATACGCCAACGCACGAAGGTTACCGACATCGGCAAAAGAGTTGCGCAATTGAAGTGGCAATGGGCTGGTCATATACTCGTATGTCGCAGAGACGATGACAGATGGTGTCAGCGAGCGCTACACTGGAGGCCGCGAACAGGCGGCAGAAGCGTTGGAAGACCGCAAGCCAGATGGTCGGACGACATTAAAAAGACGGCAGGGCCGACCTGGAGTAGGATCGCCGCATCAAGATCAGCTTGGAAATCCATGCAAGAGGCATATGTCCAGCAGTGGACGCATATATGCTGAGAAGAAGAGAAGAAGAAGAAGAGGGTAGCGAAATCGTTAACGCGCTGGACCGGCAATTCAGAGGTACCGGGTTCGATTCCCGGTCTTTTCCCCAGGTAGCTCCTTTTTAAATTTTTCTTTAAGCTTTGATCTTTGTATTTAAGGCTTATTTTTTACCATTATTAAATTTTTAAAAATACAACTCACGTATAATCTCTATTAATGAAACCCTCTGTAAATTAAACAGATATTAATATGTACCTAAATCTGAGACACTTGATCAATGGAATACCACTTCAATGGGACAAAGCTGAACCCTTTTGAGGTGGCAGCTATCCAGGTTTCACTGTATTTGGTATGAGTTAGGTACCTCCACGCGTTCCTGAGAAAAAAGAATTGATAAGACATGTGTCTATCAGACAGCGTTTTTTCTAATTGAATTGCGCTACAGAACCCTAAAAATACAGTCTGTTAGCTTTTGAAGCACTGGAATAGTTATTTGTGCAACAAGAGAGCAAAGTTGTTTTTTGTTACGAGTGCTGATTTTGAGTCCCGAGCAAGCGAAGTTTTCTACGTTTGAATCACGAGCGTAGCGAGTGATTCTATGTTGGAATCCTGAGTGTAGCGAGGGACTCAACAGCACGAGATGCAAAAAACTTTGCTCTCGTGTAGCACACACAACTTTTCACCTCATCAGCGAGAACATATTCGACATTTTGTGCTTTTTCTTCCAACGTATGTTTATAGTCTTTGTTGCTGATTCCAATAATATTATTAATGAGAAAATAGATAAGTAAAAAAAAGCTAAAAAAAGGAATAGCAATATAATTTAATTGCAATTATAATCAACCAACCAACACGGTTATTGTCATTATTTGATCAAATTGGAAGATTTAGCAGATACATGACGTGTTTATTTATAAATACATATTATATTACGAGAACTCCTAAAACACCGAACAAAATAAAGCAAAAGAAAATAACAATTACAATATGAACTCCATATTTTTTAACGTACGTTTCGAATATGCATCTATGATAAATGGTGAAATCGGGGGGCACGGCAGTGCCCCCGCCAAGTCGAGCGCGATTATAAATTATTATTATATTTACAATAAGTAATAAGTTGAAAAATCTTATTTTATTTGAGCAATGATCTATTGTTTTATATAAAAGGCACAATAATTTTAATATTCGGCCGTTAAATAAAAATATAATAAAGAAAAAAATTACGTTGCAATTAAAACTTTTTCGGGTGTTTTTAATTAATTTTTTGGTATAACGCGTATCCGCGTTCTCAATCGGGGTCGGATTCGAAAATCGAATTACAAATTGATAAGTTTCTATCCCTCTCTTTTATATACATATGAAAGAAACAGAGTGCATCTAGATTCAAATGATTAGAATTTTATAATTAACCTTTGGCTGAAGAATGACAATTCGTGGTCAGATATTGAAAAAATTAAAAAGCTACTTTCTACTCACGCTCGAAACAAAATCGCATTTTGTTCACTGTTATCTGAGCAAAATCGCCATGTTTGAGCTGGTGAGGTGAAAAGTAGATAATTGGCATATAAGTAAGTAAATACTAAATAACATTTTATGTTATGCCTGTGTGAATCAAATTGACAGTTTTTTTGCAGATAGAGAATACAGGTTACCCACTAGCAAAATATCTACTTATGAAGCTATCTGTACATACTTTTTATCGCTTTTGCTTATTTCTATTAAGCATTACGCCAACTTCTATTCTATTCTTTTTAATTAATGGCAATAAAAAAAATGGCAATGTGACCGCATGGGAGCGACCATTACTGCCAATGTCTTGTTTCCAATCGCACACGGCGACAAGAATCATCATGTCAACTAAATGTCCACAACGAAAAAACGGTTTGAAAATGGTCTGAATGGCTTCGAGAAAAGGATGTTACGGCGTGCCGGCAAGCGCGTTTGCTCGACTTGGCGGGGGCACTGCCGTGCCCCCAGATCGACTCAATTCTGTTTTATACGTCCTAGTGTTTGACTTTGTCTATAGGTATAGTCACCAGAGTTCAGGTGACAGCGAACTTCAGGATTGACAAAAAGTTTGTTCAAGGTATTTCGGTAAGAATTATTTTTTTGTAAAATACATCTGATTAAAGTAAAATATATCATACTAGCTGTGCCCCGCGGTGTTACCCGCTCATCCCACGGGAACATTACATTTATTCGGGATGAAAAGTATCCTATGTCCTTCCCCGGGACTGAATAAACTATGTATATACCAAATTTCATCTAAATCGGTTCAGCGGTTTTAGCGTGAAGAGGTAACAGACAGACAGACAGACAGAAACACTTTCGCATTTATAATATTAGTATGGATTTTTATATTATGCGCTATAATATTCATGATTTTTTCGACTACCATCGTCATGTTAAAAACTTTCGATTTACCAGCACCAGCTTTCGTGGAGATATCGTAGACACATTTGAATTCTGTTAAAAATACGTAGGAATATATCAAAATCCAAATGTTTCGCCGTATTTCAAAACGAGTCAGTGTTAAGTGCTATTATTTGTATTAAAATAAGAGCACTCACTTATTATAATTATAGGTAACTATATAAAAAATGCAAATTGTTATACATAATATTAAATTGCCATTTATTCAGAGTAGGTATGTAGGAATTTAAACTTAAAGTGTATTTAAAGCTAAAAATGCATAAATAGATATATTACACTTTTTTAATTTTTAATTAACTAGACTGTTGAAGTTTAGTATTCTGGATTAAAAATAGACCATACCTATACCTATACATTAATATTTTTCTACTGTTTATAGTAATCAATTTCTTGAAAATATATTGCTATACCTACATTATAATAATATTCTGCTTTTAAAATCCATATGAAACGGTTTTACTCACGTCGTTTAAGTCGAATATTGCTTAATAATTATGCGTTCGTAAGACGCGTATGCGTAACGTAGATGTGTGAGTAATCCATTCACCTCAACTCTGGTGGCAATACATAGGTACCTAATAATGTTAATAATTCAGATCCTGTCTACCATCTGTATGTTTTGCTAGGAATGCCAACCAATAGGACAATTCGGAGCACTGAGACATTTACCTTATACACATACCTAGATATTATACACTTTCTTTAGTGTTATACATATGGCTTACGGAATACAGCATCGATGCTTTCAGTAGGTTGTATTGGGGCCACATATACCTAGTGTCCAATAAGCCGCAGTTCATAAGATTTTTTTTGTAGTTTTTAGATAATATAATTAAATTAGGTAAGTATTTTTGTAGATATGTCGTAGGATGACTTAAAAAATCGAAAGCATATTGCAAAAACAGATTAATTAGACAATGGGTTCGTTAGGTATGCTCGAATGGGAAAGTGTGGTATTATCAGTAGGTATTAAATAACAGAGCAGGGTTAAGGGCTACATTTATAAGATTTCATAAAACTTGCACTTGTCTACATGGACGTAATTGGCCCGATAGAACTCGATTCTAACGTAATTACGCGTTCAGGGGGATAAGGATAAGGGATAACTATATTCCACTCGAACTTTTCTGAAAAAGGTCATTGTCGTAATTAAATATCTGGTTGCTGTGTTTTCCCATGGGGAAACCTATTAAGTATTCATTGAGATAAACTAGAATTAAAGTTATCCCTGACCTGAGACTGACACTGGCGGGTTGTTAGGGTATGTTATGGATGGGTAATGTGTTGGGGTTGTGGGCTCTTGTCTCGCGCTCGCGCTCGCGTGCTCCAGTCGTCGCCCCGCGCCGCGCGCGACCCGCGAGCCGCGACCGCGCCACACCGCTCCGCGCCACTCGCCACTCGCAATTGGCACTCGTCTCGCCAGTCCGGGACGGCGCGCCAATGCGGGCGCACACATCTTGCGAGCTGCCGACCGCTCCGCGAATGCGTTCTCGCAGTAACTGAACATATCGTACTCGTCAGATTATTGTGCGACTGTCGTGAACATGAGGTGCTCAGTGCTGGTTCTGCTGGCTCTGGCCGGAGTCCGATCCGTTGCCGCGGCGGCCGCCTCCTGCGCTCTCTCCGAGGAGTTCTTCTCGAGGCATAATGTATCAGCTGACGAAAGCGATGGACCAGGTGCGATTTTTATATAAACATTTTCACGAAGTAGGTAACTTACCCAGTTCATCAGTAGAAGCGGCTACGTATTAGTTTATTATTATCGTAACATAAGTATTTCTGTTACATTCGGTTGAAATAGAGTAGTATTATACTGACACGTGCTTGCACTGAGGGCCATTTACACGATGGTCGATGATGCATGGAGCATGGATATCTTTCCGATCACGATTTCTGCATGACAACAGGGTCTCCTAATCTTTTATCGATATGTTAGTGGTTACATCTCAGATGATTGTTTCTAAATTTGCATTACTATAGCGACGTTATGACTTATGACACGTATGTGATCCGGGTACATTACAATTTATAGAAACCCACACAAAATAATAATATATTGTTTAACAAGGGGCTAAGTAAGCCATTATGACACGAAGTGATTATTTGGACGAGCGAAAGTAGTGAGCGAGGACAAATATAACTTGAATGTCATAAAGTAAATTCATATTACGCGTATAACACCCTCTGTTTTTTACTTCGACTGCGAAAAATAAAAACCTAAATAATTAAATAGTTGTAACACCATACGCAATAGATAACTAATTTCTTTTTTTAGATTTGGCACTATTTTTTTAATCTATGACACTACAGGCATAGTCAATTGTGAGATCAGGAAAACGCCTAAGACCATTAGAACGTTAATAATTTAGTTACATAGTATGTCTAACAGCGCCTAACCTTTTCTTAATCGTTTTTAGATTTTCAACTGCAGTGTATGAATGTAACTTTTTCAATTTATTTTGTCATTTAATGGTTTAAGTCAGGATAAAATATTTCAGTGTTTTTTATTATACAAGTCAATATATAATACCAACCTCACAAACGTCAACGTCGGTAAACAAAGTTTTGAATTTGGTCAATAGCATATCGCTAATGACATTTTATAATGCAAATATATGACGTATGCACATTACTGCCTCTTGCCTGCTCTTTTTTTTTAAAAGATAGGTCATCTGGTTTTCGGGTTTTGAAAAGCATATAACAATGTTAAAAAATCCGACAAAATGTAGACGCAACTTTTCTCAATTTTCTCAATGAAGAATTAGGATAACGAAAAAGTTTTGTTATAATTTAATCAAAATTTATAAATCGAGTAGATGCCTATTGTACCTATTCGAGGATACAATCGTAACAACAAAGATAAAACGTACTTAGGAATATCTCATTATTAAATATGGTATAGGTACCTGGTATGGTACTACGTCCTCGCCTACCTTAAGTTTGGGTAATATTTTAATGCGCTGTTAATAAGGTAGGTAGGTACTTATTTGTATATGTTTGGGCTTTATAATCGTAATGGGCTTTAACTAGTAAGTACAATCTGTAAATAAATACAATGCAATTTTATCAAGACATTCAAATTGCTATCTTTAAGAGTTGATAGATAGGTAGTTCTCACCCTCCAACCTTTTCTAGTTTTAGCTAATGGCGTGCTCGACCTGTGCTCTATTTGGCAATTCTTTGCCATCGTGCCCACACCAAGTAAATGGTGTGTGTTGATGGGATGCCGAATTATGTTTCCAAAATGACACATTTCCCAAACTAAGGTTTTTATAAAAGCATAAACTTTTAACACAAAAAGTTTCGCAGATAAGTGCGAGTTACGAAAATGAGAGTTTAGGAAATTAGTAATTAGCATGCGACGACGCAGAAGGGAGAACCTTCGTATCCGTACGCGGCGGACCCGCGCGCGTCTCTCGCTAGGAATGCAGCTGATATCTGCTGCTTTGCTTGACCGAGACCTACGTCTATTTAACTAGTAACACTTAAAAACAAATGCGTTTAGCTGATTAATTATTGCGTGACTCCGATGACGGCTCCTATTTGCGAACTTTTAAAGGATCGTGTGACACAGATAAGCTTATTTTGTGAAAGCTCCGAAACACAGCTTTGATTCCTAATTGCTCCATAGCACTCAATGCCCTAAAGATTGCGATGTAGACAATATAATATTTATTTACATGCTGCATAAAAGCTGCACTTGATCGCCGATGACCTAAGTAATGTAATAGATGCGCGTGCGTGGTTTTCCAGTTTAACCTGCACAGAGTGTCGGGTTGCCGCGCGGCGGGTGCAGTGGGCGCCGCCGTCGCCGGTGCGGTGTCCACTTCACTTCCGCGCAGGTCCTACTTACTTCCGCGCCACTCATGTATTTATATTTCTTGTCCACGCAGAGGGTGCTGGTTTCAGTTAGGGTAAAATACCTAATTCATTAACGACTGGACTGGCGCGATTTGGACGATCTTAAAGAATAGTAATTAACTCTGTAATGCATTAATAAATATTAGCAGTAATTTGAAATTTCGGGTGAAGAATATTATGCCTTAATCGGTCGCTGATGATGACGTCATCGGCGGGTCGGATCGCTCACCCGGGCACTCGGCGGCTTCTTAGGGAAAGTCGGTAAAAATGAAGTGCACTCGCGGACGAGACGGTACCGCTAAGAGGAGGCACGGGCGAGGCGGGCGAGGGGTGAATGGCGGCGCGTATCGGCTTTGTTGGTCGTGCTGGCATTCCTCGCCTGGGAACCGGGAACAGTCCCCCGCCCCGCCGCATTCCTGCCCTCTCTCACTTTCATTGTTCCCGCCGGCGCGGGAGGTCGCCGATACACCTACAGACCAAACCAGTCGCCGCAGGAGCGTCGGGCGCGCTTAACCCGAGGGCTAATTGTTGTAATAACATCTATGTCACTCGGCATCGAAACTTTAAAACTACTTATAGTTTAATGGCGATAATGCCGATAATGAAGCTAGGCAAACTGCACAACCGGCGCGCTGAATTCATATTATTTCACACACGTTTAGGATTCGGTTTATATATCGCACTGAATGAATAGTCTTTGGCATTGTCCATTTTAAAAATATGGTGTGTTTTCTCGTTAATGCACGTTATGTCCATCTCGCGTAATGAGTAGACAGTGGCCGTCGGGCGGAGCTGAGCTGCTGCAATGAATTTTGATTCATTTCGGATGCTCGGAATGCCATTGTGGGCCGCGAGCGGTACCTGTGCCGGCAGGTACCGCGCTCACACTCATTCTTTGCCGCGCATCTCATCTTAATGGTGACTCATGCCCCTGCCCCACGCTGTCCCATTACATGCTTGTACCATTTTTTTACCTCTTGTTATATCGGTGCTCGGAGTATTCTCGGCAAAACTTTAAATTAATGATTATATTATAATATATATAACTAGCACACTGCTCAATGCATTTATGTTACTTGGGGTGTAATTCAATATCAAGACTTGACTTGGAAAGTTTTTACATATCTATCTATCTATATATATAAAAGAAGAAGTCCAGACTGACTCATCAACGTACAGCCGAAACTACTAATGTTAGACAGTTGATTTTTGAACAGTAGGTTACTTTTATAATGTGGGCTAGGGATAAGAAGGGATTTTTGGAAATATCTCCCCTTAGAGGGTTAAATAGGGGTGCAAAGTTTGTATGGTGGAATTTTTTTTTTTTAGCTAGAGACTTGAAACTTTGCAGAAAGATTACTAAATCAAATCCAAAAAGAGTAGTTTCAGCGTTTTAAAAAAACTGCCCCTAAAGGGGTGAAATAGGGGTGCAAAGTTTGTATGGGGGAAACTTTTTTTTGAGCTAGAGGCCTAAAACTTTGTAAAAAGATTACTTATTAGAATACAAAAAAAATGCTTTCAGTGTTTTGGAAAATTTCACCTCTAAGGGGGTTAAAAAGGGGTGCAAAGTTTGTATGGGGAAAACTTTTTTTGAGCTAGAGAAGGAACTTTGTAGAAAGATTACTTAATCAAATACACAAAAAGTACTTTCCGCGTTTTAGAAAATTCTGCCCCCACGGGGGTGAAATAGGGGTGCAAAGTTTGTATGGGGGGAAACCTTTTTTTTGAGCTAGACCTAAAACTTTGTAAAAAGATTACTTATTAGAAAACAAATAAAGTACTTTCAGTGTTTTGGAAAATTTCACCTCTAAGGGGGTTAAAAAGGGGTGCAAATATTTGTATGGGGAAAACTTTATTTTTTTAGCTAGAGACTTGAAATTTAGTGTAACTTATTAATATACAAAAAAAGTAATTTCAGCGTTTAAGAAAATTCTATCTACGGGGGTAAAAAAAGGTTGAAGGTTTTAGTAGTAAGGTAGTCATTTTTGTTTTTGATTACTAGTCACTAAGTCAGAGTCAGTGGTAAAAATAATTAAATAGATTTGGAGTTATTGAGGGGTCAAAAGTGGCTCCAAACGGTTCGTGTAATATAACACACGGCTGCTGCTCGCCAGCTCCTGGGGTGAACTTGGCTGGACACGCTGCCGTGTGTCTATTCTAGATAAACTCAAAATGTCATGAAATAAAGAAAAAAACCGGCCAAGTGCGAGTCGGACTCGCGCACCGAGGGTTCCGTACAAACACTTTCCATCCCTAAGTGGTTAAGTTAAGTTTGCACCTGGTATGTATAGCGCCCCATATAAATTAGGTGCAAAGTTAGGTATTAAAAAAAAAATTTATGGTTTTCGTAATTATTCCTTTATCTATGCTATAAGACGTTGCTTCGTACCAAATTTCAAAATTCTGAGTTCACGGGAAGTACCCTGTAGGTTTTGATTCCCTTGCAAGTGTCGAAAATTTGCAAATTAGGTGCAAAGTTAGGTATTAAAAAAAAAAATTATGGTTTTCGTAATTATTCCTTTATCTATGCTATAAGACGTTGCTTCGTACCAAATTTCAAGATTCTGAGTTCACGGGAAGCACCCTGTAGGTTTTGATTCCCTTGCAAGTGTCGAAAATTTGCGGCATAAACGGCTGTATCTTTTGATTGCGTTGGCTTAGAAGTTTGATTTTTTCACAGCTTCAAGGGACAGTAGACCTGAGTAATTGATATAAATTTCAGCTTCATACGTCCACGCGTTCCTGAGAAAAAGGGTCTTGACAGACGGACAGACGGACAACAAAGTGATCCTATAAGGGTTCCGTTTTTTCCTTTTGAGGTACGGAACCCTAAAAATATCCAAAAAAATATTAAGTTCTTTGAAATTGACGCATTTTTAGCGTTCCGTACCCAAACGGTAAGAAACGGGACCCTATTACTAAGACTCCGCTGTCCGTCTGTCACCAGGCTGTATCTCATGAACCGTGATAGCTAGACAGTTGAAATTTTCACAGATGATGTATTTCTGTTGCCGGTATAATAACAAATACTTAAAACAGTATAAAATAAATATTTAAGTGGGACTCCCATACAACAAACGTAATCGGTTGCGTTAACTTTGCATCTCATTTGTATGCGGCGCCATACATACCAGGTGCAAACTTAACTTAACCCGGTCAGTTAACATGGGAACCCTCAGTGCACGATTCCGACTTGCACTTGGCCGGTTTTTTTATTTTGTTTTAAATCCTAAATTGTGTTTGGAATCTTGATAATTGTAAAACAACCATGGACCTACTGTACCTATAGTATGATTATTATTTTTACACACATTTGACACAGCACAGGACCCATATAACGTAAATCTCCACGAGTTATTGAATTTCATGAAAAAAAAAACAAGCAATGACATAGTGGTTTTTCTAGTACAAACGTAAACGTTTTTTTACTTTCTATTTGATACAATTGAGTTCATGTTATATTTTTTCGTATCACGGTGTTGAAGTATTTAATAAATCATTACATAAACAGTTACGTACTACGTGCTTTTCTTTTTTAAAGCTGTGTTGTGACCAAATCTTGCCTTTGGATGTACATACTATTTCTATAAATTGGTAGAAATCGATTAAATCGATAAATTGATAACCTGAAGAAAGAACAATAAAATAAATTACTATGTTACATAGAAAGCTCCAGTGAGACCGACGGCTCGTAGCTCAAAAAATATGGATTTACACAAAATAAAGAAAAATATACGCAGGCTCGAAAAAAAGATCGTCGATTAAATCGATTCGATCAACCATTCATAATCGTTAGATTTGGCAAACAATCTGTCTGCTACATCACTACAAACATCAACGGAGAACTGTCAAATGTTTGTGAAAAAAATAATAACCACACTGTACTTAAACAATTTTTCACGGTCAGAATGAAAACTCTATTTTCCATACATATATTGGTACATTTCCGGGGTGATGACGTCACGTCCCAATAAAAAATCGAACCGATATTTGATTGAAATCTTTAAAAAGAAATTATCTACACGTGTATTGGCATCGTCCCGGCTCACGAGCGGGACAGCGCGCAGCGGCAGCGGGCAGCAGCCACGGCTCGCAGCGCTGCGGCGCCCGCGATATTAATTAACAAGCGATAACGCGGTGCACTAATTACTCCGTTGTCCAGACATTTACTGGTTCCCTGCTCCCCCTGCCGCGAGGTTATCGGCGCCTCGAGTCGCGATTCCCCGTTCAATGCACGCGGTTCGTGTGTTGCACGTCGCTAAGAATGTTGATGCATTTTATATTACTTCATAATCTTATATCAGAATGATTTTATATATTAAAGTCCTATTTAGAACCAGTGGATAGGGTCGGTGTTCTAAGACGTAGGAGGCCAGCGGCGCGCCCGATGTGCGGGGCGCTAGGCGGCGCGCCCGGGGCTTCCCTACTCCGATTACCCGCGCTGACACCGTGACTCCCCCCCCAACATTTAACACCTATCTATCCGATGGCCTTAAAGTTCAATCCCTATCTGCATAACTCTATATTTCTTATATTATATATTGTAGTCGGCCGATAGATATTTCGGCTATATAGCTCGAATCTTGTGCTCTGCTCGCTGGTATTTAGTATGTCGTTGACTAACTTAAACTCATTGTGACGGTAACGGTTAGAATAGGATGGTTAGATCACAACAAAAACTAAATAAATGTTGATCGTGCATAATCCAAACATTAACGTCTAAACAATTAAAACAAATGAAATTGGGAATTAAACGAGAGTAATAAAAAGATGACTTGGTTAGAAATACTTAGATAATTTGCAGAAGTATGGTGAGTGACGACAAAGAATATATATACTAAGTGACGAGAAGATAAAAAAACCGGCCAAGAGCATGTCGTTGTCGGGCCACGCTCAGTGTAGGGTTCCGTAGTTGCTCGTCCTGCACAATAGAGGTTTAAGTTACGAAAAAGATTTCAAGCTCTATAAAAAGGTCGTAAACGCCAATGTAACTGTAATGTAATTACTTATTACCTTCTGGAAGTCAACTTACGTCCTTTTAATGAAAATTATGAAATTTTGTGATAACTAAAAACGGCTCGACCGATTTTGTTCAATATAGTTTTCATTGAAAGTACTTATAAGGCCTCATTTTCATGAAATTTTCCGTAATTTTCATTAATTTTTCCATATTTTTTTGACGGGGGGAACGGACGCTTTTTTTTTAATTTTCGTAGCGAATATTTACAAAACTGCTGGCTTTATCAAGAAATAATGTTTGAAGAACCCTATTATTTTTAAAAGACCTATTTAACGACACCCCACACACTATTGTTGAAACGAAAAAAAAAATGCACCCCCACTTTAGGTGTTCGAGAGGTATCGAAAAAAAATATTTTCCTTAGTTTTTATTTTACCGTTATGTCGGCATGATACATACACATACTCATACTAAATTTCAGCTTTCTAGTACTAATGATCACGGAGCGAAGCCGCGGACGGACGGACAGACGGACATGGCGAAACTATAAGGGTTCCTAGTTGACTACGGAGCCCTAAAAAGGGGTAATAGAGATGCCACGACTTTGCGCGACAGCCGCAGCGGCAGCGGTGTCGGTACGTGTGTCTCGCTCACTCGTTATGCCGCCGCGCTCCGATATCTCGCTCAACCGCTTGCCACGCTGCTGGTCGAAGTTTACATATTACAATATGTTGTTTTGTCAGCGTCATCATTTTGGCCGCTATTTTTTTGTTACCGATCCGCCGGTCAGTTGCTAGTCGCCGTTCAAGGTGTGCCAACACGAAAATTTTTCCTCTATCCCTTTATCTTTTGTAACTTTTTTAATAATAATAGCACAAATGTTTAGTCTAAATAACTCGTTTTATTTAAATGAGTGATAGTCGCGGAAACCCAAGAAAATATTACTAATCCAGTAACTACTTATCTTACCTCGTTACCTTTTGATCTCCGCCTAATTTTATTGTGATAAAAGTGTGCTCCGGCGTTTGATAGGTGTCAGCAAGCAATACACGACCCCTTGACGTACCTGCCTGCAAGTAGGGTTACCATACGTCCGGATTTGTCCGGACATGTCCGGACTTATCGACTCTTGTCCGGACTTTGTCCGGCCCTTTAATTTGTCCGGCTTTTTTCAAATAAGTTGGAATAATGAGTTACACACCCCGCACCTACCCCCTCGCAAATCTCGCAATGCGAGCGTCTACCTACTACCATGCCTACCTATTTTGGTGACTAAAAAGTCCGGACTTTTTTCGATTCGTCCAACTTTTTGCCAGGACTTTTCAAATTCCTAAATGGTAACCCTACCTGCAAGTGTGTAGGTACCTGGCAGCGCATCAGTCATAAAACGCTTCCTTTACTAGCTGTCATTTTTAACATAACACTAAAGAAGCTTAGCACTTTAACGTTCAAACAATGGAATTAGTAAACTTTTTGTACCAACATTTCTCGGATCTGGCTTCGGCTAACCGCTAAATACTGCAAGTAGCATTTTTGACAAACGATGTTTTTAGAGAAATTTACCATTTCAACGCTGACATTTGAAATCAAATTAACTATAATTTAAGTTATCACCTAATTAATTAATTAATTTACCTTTGTGTCATTATTTATAAAAATAAAAATGTGGTATTACCACATAAAACATATGAATCGATTTAAAGATTCTATACAAATATTAATGTTATCAAATTAGAAAACCTTGAGATATGAATGATGTGTGAGGCAAATATACCGTTATGCGTCATAAATGCATAGGTAGGCTATGTATGGCAGATCATGAGCGTTGCCGTTGAGGAGGAAGAAACCCCGCCGTGTTCAACGAGGCGGAGGCGGAGGCGGAGGCGGAGGCGGAGGCGGAGGCGGAGGTCGGCTCGAGTCGAAAGGTCGCAAAATAATAATCATCTAAGTAGGTACATATTAGATACTTGCCAAATTCACCTTATCCTGGGTGATGGGCTGATGGCTGAAGTGATAGTATCCAGTATAAGTTAGTAAATGCTGGTACTAATGAGAATGAGCTTTACCAGCAGGTCACGTTGCCTCGGGAAGGGAGCCATTACACTGTCAGGGATAAATTGATATAATTGAATCAACCAACAAATTGCCTCTGTGGCGACACGAACGTTATAGTACATTACGGCAGAGACCAGTAAGTAAGCCATACTGGCCGAGTAGGAATTAGACGGACCGAGCCGTAGGCGAGGTCCGGATATAATACGAGGCCAGGATGGCTCTTACGGTCGAAGCAAGTATAGTGCTTTTCTCAAAAATTAACCAAGAAAATTAGATTAAAATTATATTTTGTAGGTGACATTTATATTCGGCCATTTTCCAATGAATATTTTTGTTATATCCCATTTTTATTATTACACATTGTGATATTCGTCGTCGCAGGCACCATTAACTCCCATGATAACAACCTATAACAAAAATAATAATTATGAGTTTATACTTGGATAAAAGATATAGTTATATCGTTATCAAATAGTGGCAGCATTTATTTACCTTCATCGCCAAAATGGTTATCATCTAGAGCTTGATTTAAGAACTTTTCTATATTTTGCTGCTGAATATTTGTGATTTCTTTCCTTTGTAGCCATCCGATTGTCTCAGAAAGATTGTTGAAATATTCTGACCTTATCACACATTATCTGACCAATTATTAACTTTTCTTCCTTCCATTTAATGAATCTTGTAATTTTTTATATCTCCTTGGATTTAGTCGGAAGTAAATTATTTTAGCTAACTCTGCCTCCGCTTTTAAGTATGGAGGAGTGCCGTCTATTCGAAATCAGACTCGTCTGAAGTCTGAACTCATTTTTGCTGAATTATTGTAATAGATCACACAAACAAATTTGAAATTTTTGTCTTTTAATTTAAATCCCGCCTTAATTTCTTTTTTTATAAATACTGCGTTTAATTATTTACACTGTCTTACAAATCTAAGTCTTAAAGATAAAATTTAATTATTGTTATACATTGTTGTATTTTCTAACTAATTTTCATATCATAAAGCTTACCTTCAATTTTAACTCCGACGTTTTTTCTAAACGACACAAAAAAGGAAGGAATTCCGAAATATCATTGTCATTTTACACAGCACAATTATGAACTAAACGCTGCATACAAACTTCCGCACTAAACCTTGTCGCTACTTTTTTTTTTAATATGCATCTTGAGTTACGTTTATACTGCCAATAGTGCTAACCTCTTTTTATTTTTTACATTTGCTCTTAGTGTAAATTGCAAGTGTATACTGCAATGTCGTCTCTTTCTATTTAATCTATGAAAAAGGGACGCCACTTTTTAATTTCTACAATTTGCTGTCGCTCTGTACTTATAATCAAAACAATTTGTGGAATGCATCCTTTTTACATTTATATACGACCTCATCGCCTTCACATCCTTAGTTTTTAGGGTTCCGTAGCCAAATGGCAAAAAACGGAACCCTTATAGATTCGTCATGTCTGTCTGTCTGTCCGTCTGTCCGTCCGTATGTCACAGCCATTTTTTTCCGAAACTATAAGAGCTATACTGTTGAAACTTGGTAGGTAGATGTATTCTGTGAATCGCATTAAGATTTTGATGCAAAAATAAAAAAATAATAATAAATATTGGGGGCTCCCCATACTTAGAACTGAAACTCAAAATTTTTTTTTTTTCATCAAACACATACGTGTGGGGTATCTATGGATAGGTCTTCAAAAATGATATCGAGGTTTCTAAATTTTTTTTTTCTAAACCGAATAGTTTGCGTGACAGACGCTTCCAAAGTCGAAAAAAGTTGGTCCCCCCCCCCTCTAACTTCTAAAATAAGAAAATGAAAAATCTAAAAAAAACATATGATGTACATTACTATAAAAACTACCAACGAAAATTGTTTTGAACGAGATCTAGTAAGTAGTTTTTTTTAATACCTAACTTTGCAAGTTTGCACCTAATTTATATGGGGCGCTATACGTACCAGGTGCAAACTTAACTTAAACACTTAGGGATGGAAAGTGTTTGTACGGAACCCTCGGTGCGCGAGTCCGACTCGCACTTGGCCGGTTTTTTTATAGGTCGGTGACGATGTAAATCGTGTTTCGATATTCAAATATCTTGATACGTAATAGGAATTACATACTTACTTACTGGACAAATATTGATTCCAAATTTAAAATCTCGCTGTTTACTGGACACTTCTAAAAAGTCTTCGGTATGTTCCACTTACTGTAGTCTATCCATCGATGGTAAGGCAACATTACATGCAATTTTTGAGAAAATTCAATACTGGGCTTGATCATTCGTGGAACTACATTGTTGTCCTTCAGTCAAATCTCACTCGCTGAAATTGGGAACCTAACTTAATCTAAGATTTGATAATATGGGTCCCTCAAACATCTGTGGACACGTTAGTACCACTGACTAGCAGCGAGGCATCCATTATGTGTCCAGGTGAACCACTGAATAGATTTTTTTCAGGAGCAGTAAAAGTTGCTCTAATTAATATCTTGAAATAGACCAGCTTTTTAGCTACAAAGCGGATTAAATAGGTAAGTATTTTCATCATCATCACTATACTAATTGGACCTATTTAGCTTAACGCTGTATTTCCGTGCGTTTAATACTGTCAATTTTATTTAAAACTGCTTGTTTAATAAAAACTGTATTATTTAAAGTAGAATGAAGTAGGTGTAGACGGATCGGTACAAAAAATAAAACGTTTTATGCTCCAACACATACGTAAACTGAACGCATGGTACTTAAATAAATATGTAAACAAGCGGCGAACTGAGACTTGCGTATCAAGGGATCTATACAGTAGTCGGAGGACATTCACGGGACTGTCATAGTACAATGTCCCGGGACTGCACGTGCACACTCTACGTAGAACCGAGTCGTTCTATAAAAGCTCGTTCTGGAAAACGGTTGTGCAGGCGCTGGTGTATTTTGGTTAGGACGCTTACGCTTACGCGTTGCAGTAAGTGGTGAAGGCAGAGCTCATAAATTCATTATTATCTGCGGGACCACCAGAGGAAACGTTCAAGAACAACACAACATTCAGGCTGAAGTGCTGAGTCCCCGCCGGGATGTCCGTACTCGCCGCAACACTGAATTGGTCACTTCCACAACTACTTACTGCCGCAAGTTTAATGACGTAGTTGAAGAACAACGTGGTTGGAAATGTCCTCACAGCGAAGCTACCACATCACTGCTCAAAGGACGCCGACGTGCACTAAACGGGTTGCGTTTTTAACGTTTTCCGTCCATACCGTAGCTCAAAAAACAGTGATGCTGTTGTAACGATTTGACTGATTTGTGGTATCATATTCCTTAAAAATTACAAAGATTTTCGTTACTTTACCTATTACAACAAATTATTCTAAACGAGAAATGAGAAATTATTATTCCGCTATTGGATAATATGGAGGCCGATACAAAAAAAGTCAGTTTGCTATTTCGTACCGCAAGGATACTGTGCCGCAACGCTTATGTTTTTTTTGGCTTATGTTTAATCGAGCACCAGATTTAGTAAAATGTAACGGCAAAAAAAATCACTTATTACTATCAAAAATAGTAAATGAGCACCAAAATTTAACCCTAAATTAATTTAAAAATGATAACCAAAAGTACTGATCATCAGAAAGAGTACAATTATTTAGAAAAAAAAAACACTGTTTGTGACCAATATTGAAACTTGCTATCCTACTTAAAGTAAATAACTCCACATAAATCATTTTTTAACCCAAAATAGTTAACGTTCTCCAAAAATTTATCACCATATTAATATGAAATTACATTCAAATATATAGGTACCTATCATCTTGTAACCTAAAAAATTACATTGAAAAGCCCAAAATATTTATTAAAATGATTACTAAATCTTAGCAAACAAATTAATACGCTATTTTTACCTAAATAAACTACTATGATTTGCCATAAAAGGTATGCATATTACCAAATAAAGTGTAATGATGCCAAACTTATAATAATATATATTTTGTATTTACTTGTACCCTAGGTGCTCTCTGTACCATCACACTTCTGATTTGCACCCACTTCTATAGTATCTCTGTTTGGCCCTATGGTTGACTGGTAGAGAATGTCATTTGGCATTAAGTCCGCCATTTGTACTACTGACTTTTGTTTGGTGCAATAAAGTTTAAATAAATAAGTTACTTAGTAAGCCTCTCCCGCTCAACGTGCGCTCAACCAACCCCGTGTCCGGACAGCGCACCCCAGGCGCCGCGCTCGCTCGACCCGATCCTCAATTTCTGCTGTTCGGTTCTGGCGCTTCGCCGACCGCTGCCGCGGAACGTTTTTTTTTTGGTGTTTGATATGATTTTTAGGTGATACTGGTTTGGGGTCCCAAAATTTTTTTGGGGGTCCATAATATTTCTTGCCGTTTTTTTTGTTAATGGCTGAACGCTATCATATGATTTTGTGTAAAAAAAATATATCGAATCAAAAGAAGTTTGCTTTTCAGGCGAGGCGTCTGAAATGTTGGTTGAAATATCATTGCATAGTAGTCACTTCTAGGCGACCTACCGCAGCCGAAACGTGACACTTCCAAGCCTATAAGAGAATGTCAATATTTCATAGCATACTTATTTGAGAAAAAGTATTTTGTTTTAGTTAAATTCATAAAAGTAGATAAGAGGCCTTATTCCTTTTAAAATTATTATTTTTATATTATGAGAAATATATTGATGATTTCAACCAACTTTTTGATTAATACTTTTCCCCGAGCTCTAGGTAGTAACGTACCTATTTCATGCTGTCATTGCGTGCAGTCGAAAATAAGTTGAAAAAAACTAATTTTCCGCGTGAATTGTTTAAATTTCGAGTAGTTTTTGAAACGAAAGTTTGCTTTTCAGGCGAGGCGTCTGAAATGTTGGTTGAAATATCATTGCATAGTAGTCACTTCTAGGCGACCTACCGCAGCCGAAACGTGACACTTCCAAGCCTATAAGAGAATGTCAATATTTCATAGCATACTTATTTGAGAAAAAGTATTTTGTTTTAGTTAAATTCATAAAAGTAGTTAAGAGGCCTTATTCCTTTTAAAATTATTATTTTTATATTATGAGAAATATATTGATGATTTCAACCAACTTTTTGAATAATACTTTTCCCCGAGCTCTAGGTAGTAACGTACCTATTTCATGCTGTCATTGCGTGCAGTCGAAAATAAGTTCAAAAAAACTAATTTTCCGCGTGAATTTTTTAAATTTCGAGTAGATTTTGAAACAAAATTTATCAATGAAAAATTTAAACTGTAGGTTTCTAATATATACCAATAAATCCCAATAGCCCTGTTGTCTAGGTAGTAACATCAATAATATGTTAAGAAACTTGTTTGATCATAGAGAAAAATTACTAAAACGATCAGCATTTTAAAAGGAATAAGGCCTCTTAACAATAGAATTGAACTAGAGATCTTAGGACACAGTCACTCGCCAAGTCGCCATTATTACGATAATTAAATATAAAAAACGGTATGATGCTATTAGCGCAGAAAGGGGGATCACTTATCTGCAGCTTACTGTAGCGCTAGTGTTGTAAAGGATTTGTAAACACCAGTTATAATGTTTTGTTTTTAATCTCTACCCTTAAGCTTGTGATTGAAAAGCTCAAAGCTCACAGACTCGCAGTTCGGCAAGCGTTGATTTTGTGTAGGTAAGTTCACTTATGTAATTTAAATTATTAATGCACGAGTAGAGTTCGACATTATATGGAATTATTTATTCATGTCTCGTTATTTTCTGAGCGTTGTGATGTAATCCATCAGCCGGGTAGATAATTATAGCCTGAAGTTTAGTGTTTCGTCACGTCTGTTTGGCGTTGTTAAGTAGCTAGATGGGTGCCCATGCCCACCCAACGATGGGAATTTACGCATTTATTTGGTTGAATCATCTCAGACAGACGGCTGCGACGACCACTTGATGGCTCACGACTACCTTGCCAATGGCCAAGATTGTTTAATTAATCATTCTGGCTAGCGATACGAAGTTACATCAATTAAATGGAAGTATTCATTTTTGTGTAATACAGAGGTACGTGTATTAGGAGATTGGTTACGTCATTGCCTGCAAAACACCACATGTGCGGTTATTGTTGCGTAGCTAAAAGTTAAATGGAATCTACATTCGGATGATATATCGTGGGTTTGGAATGATCTAAATAGGGGGTGTAGTGTGTAGTACATTCATTCAACGACAGTGTACCTATACTCGTTCGAGTACAATTTCTATTTTTAATTATGCACAGAGTATTATTTTATTAGAAACAAGAAAAATACAATCGCTTCCGATACCTTGCAACATAGCTACTCAATTATTTGTGGACGCATTATCTGTCGGAGATACTTGCAGAAAGCCAGATCCTTGTGTTTTGTTTGATGACTGTAAGTACTGTTTACAACATATAAACCGCGGGGCGTTCGCTAGCAATAGAAAAATAAATGTATTTACTTACAATTTCAAATACAGAGTGTGTATAATCCGTATCCAACTCAAAGTCAAGTCGTTTTCCAAGTATATCTTGTATTTTTTTTATAAGCAGAATAATAGAGGCTTATTGGTTCACGTCGGCAATGAAATGTTTTATTTAAGAGAGCCATACTAGTATTTGAAGAAGCGTTATTCATCTTGAGTGATATAGGTGCAGGACGAAAAATATCGACATTAAAAACAAAAGAACATTGGCAAAAAATATATGCTTGGGATTTGAAAGTGTTGTAACAATCAGCCCGCAACGAACCAGTATGAACCTCTATCAATAATAGGTTAATAGGTACTTTGATTTAACCTCCTCAATACTGCTCTTAGATGAGTAGGTATCTAAAGATTATTAAAAATAATCACCACGTTGCTCCAACCCAATACATTTGAAATAAATATATATTAGTACGGAAAGAGATATCACATTAGTGTTAAAAAAATTGTAGGAGTCGCTAAGTAGCAAGTGTCAAAAATAAAAAATTGGGCAAGTGCGAGTCCGACTCGCGCATCAAGGGTTCCGTATCATAATCTATAACAAGTTTGTTGTATGGGAGCCCCCCTTAAATATTGATTTTATTTTATTTTTAGTATTTGTTGTTATAGCGGCAATAGAAATACATCATCTGTGAAAATTTCAACTGTCTAGCTGTCACCGTTCTTGAGATACAGCCTGGTGACAGACGGACGGACGGACAGCGAAGTCTCAGTAATAGGGTCCCGTCTTTACCCTTTGGGTACGGAACCCTAAAAATGTTTGAAATATTTGACATTAAAAAACACCAAGTTAATGTTGACCTAGAGACGTCTGGTTTTATGCAAAATTATTTCTATTCAAGTCATTAATAACATAAGTGAATTACAAAAATAAACGAACCATTCGTTTTTAAAATATTTTGAAAAGTAAAAAAAAAACTGAAGTGACATTTGACGGAAACTGTCAATAATTATTATATTATATTTGGCAGAATGGGCAGAATAATAACTAGCATTGTGATTGTGGCCAATACGTAGGATATATTCATTGGCTAAAAACGTCAGGGGCATTTTTTGTTCCCTTACACGGTTACTTTTAAGTACCGTTTTTTCAATGAATGCTGTATATGGCGACCTGTGCGCCAAAGTAGTACCTACATCGGAACAAGCCCGCGTTGTATCTGTCGGAGTCGGACTAACTTGCTGCGTCGCGTCGGATCGGAGATAAGTCCGCGGAGCGCGAGCAGCGACAACTTCCACTGATAACCGCGCCGCCGCTATCATTGCAACTCGCGTCATCGATCATGGGTAGAGTAGAGCCCGTGGTAAAAAGAAACTATGGAATTGGCATGCAGGCTAAATAGTACTAAAACCGCCATCGCCAAATTCACACAAACAAAGCCAAATCGCTACACGTAACACTATTTATTTTTTCATTGGTTTAAAGTTACTCCATCATCAACAATAAAATGTCGCGTGATCCGCATCCGTTCACAAATGCTGATTGTTTTAGACATTTTTCTCTATGACCAAACATGTTTTATAATCATAACATATTATCAATGTTACTAGTTAGAACAGGGTTATTGTTATTGTGAAGTATATATATTTGAAACCAATAGTTAGAATTTTTAATGTTTGTTTCAACTACTCATGGCATCTCCGTAACATTGTGTTCCATATAATAGGCTCAAAAGGAAGTCTCATGTTTCGAAATTGTCAAAATTCACGCAAAAACTATTTTTTTCAACTTATTTTCGACTGCACGCAATGAAAGCATGAAATAGCTATGTTACTATTAGAACTCAGGGAAAAGTATTATTCACTTTAAAAAGTGGGTTGAAATTATCAATATATTTTTCACCTCATCAGCTCAAACATGGCAATTTTGCTGCGAGATAACAGTGAACGCATTTTGTTTTGAGCGTGAGTAGAAAGTAGCTTTTTAATTTTTCCAATTTTTGGCCACGAATAGTCATTAATCAGCCACAGGTTAATTATAAAATTTGAATCATTCGAATCTAGATGCACTCTGTTTCTTTTATATTTATATAAAAAAGAGAGGGATAAAAAATATCAATTTCAAATTCGATTTTCGAATCCGACATCCATTGAGAACAGTTCGGATACGCGTTATACCATAAAATTCATAAAAATAAACACCCGACATAGTTTTAATTGCAACATATTGTTTTTAACGACCGAGTATTAAAATAATTGTGTTTATTATTAATCCAGTTAATAAAGGAGTTTGACCTTACAAACGGTCCGGTAATTTGAATTTTAAAATGCAAAATGCACAATTAACCCTCGCCACACTCAGGATTCTAATTTAGAATCACTCGCTACGCTCGTGATTCAAACATAGAATCCTTCGCTTGCTCGGGACTCGAAATCAGCACTCACCACAAAAAATAACTTTGCTCTCTTGTCGCACAAATAACTATTTCATAATATAAAAACAAAATACATTTTAAAATGTATAAGATAAGGCCTCTTAACTCATGTAATTTTAACATTAAAAGCAACTCTACCCATCTTTATTTGCGATGGAAATTGTGTATGAAAATTATATAATACGACTATTAAAAAAACGGACGAAAATTAACACGAAGTCGCCATAATAGACGTGCGGACCTTTTGTTTTTGAGGATGTCAATCGATTCAATTTTTTATTGGGATCAAATGTCTATATGGGGACTACCTACACTTAGACTGCTCCAAAAGTCAGAAATGACCGTCAAAGTTCAACATTCCTACAGAGCACTAAAAACGTTCCATACAATACATTTGGCCTACCTACATATGACGTCATCCGTGGAATGGGCACCAATATTTGTATGGAGCCACCAAGAAATTTGCCATTTTCACCGTGAAAAAGTGCGTTTAAGTTCATAGTTGTCATTCAATTATTGTTTTGTTAAATTATGAGGATTGTGAAAACAATTTTAAAATTTCTTTTGGATTAAAAAAAAACATGAAATTTTCGTACCTTTGATGTCATATATATCAAAAAATATATTCCAATATAACTTTTGTGGCTACATTCTAACACAACAACTGTGACATATTTTCCGTCATAATGTTCCATATTCTTTGGGAACAATAATATTACATTATAAGCTTTTTATAAACAGTCTTGTCAAACTCGTTGCTTCCACTGATGAAACTTAAATTTCCGACAGCGTATGTCCGTCTTAAGACGCCTGTAATCCGTGCAAAGCACAGAACCGGTTACTACTCCTTTATGCTAATAGGCAGTGATAATTTACCTATAGTTTGTGCGAGGGCGTCACATATGAAAGTCTAAAGGTTTGTCAAAAACACCCTATTCCATAACAAAACGTTTATCAAACACTACTTACGAGTACATGTATATTTTTTACAATTTGACAATATCATAATAATATTTTTCTACTCCAGTACTTTTTTCTGTCATTTATACATATAGTTACTAACTCTAATATAAAGACATAAATTATGAAAGTCTGTAAAAGTCTATACTCTACTGCCCAAAAACACACTGCTAACCGATGTTATAATGTCGCCAAAAAAGCATCACTTAGTACCACAGATTACAAGATGAACAGGTGCATTCACACAATTTGCAAATTAAAAAAAAACTTACTGTACTAAGGCATTGCTGCCAACTTAAAAAAAAAGTTTTATCTTCAGTGCATGGATGTTTAGTATAGTGAACGTATACCTTTATGTATAAGTTTAATTTTTTTGACAGATGTTTAGTATGGTGAACGTATACCTTTATGTATAAGTTAATATTTTTTTGACAGATGGATGTCAATAAAAAAAAAGTTTATCAGAGACAATTTCTCTTTTTAATTTTGTTGATTCCGAGCGGGAACATGTAATTATTTTCTTTGTTGTTTATTTGCATTTTATTTATGAAATGTCGAGTCGTAGAAAAAGTATTGTATGCAACGTTGTATAAGTAGGTCAAAAAACGCTCGTGGCATCTTTCTTACGATGTTCGCTACGCTCACATCGTAACCCATGCCACTCGCGTTTTTTGCCCCCTCTTATACAACGGTTGCATAAAATACTATTACAAGGTCTGCTGACCCCTTAATGAATCTTTTCCCATGTTTTTTCGTACCCAAAGCGTAAAAACGGGACCCTATTACTAAGACTCCACTGTTCGTTCGTCTGTCACAAGGCTATTATATCTCATGAACCGTGATACTGTCTAATTGAAATTTTCACAGATGATGTATTTCTGTTGCCGTTACAACAAAAAATACTAAACTCAGAATGAAATAAATATTTAAGTAAAAAGCTAGTCCTTTCCACAAATCATATTTGGCGGACCCGGTTGCGTTAACTTTGCACCTCATTTGTATCCGGCGCCATACAATACCAGGTGTAAACTTAACTTTACCCGGCCTGCTAAGATGTGATAATCATTAAAATATTGAATTTCAGTTATCAAATTCGAAATTGGTATCGACAATAATATCGTTATTATTAGCATAGCCACATCTCTACTTGAGTAGCGGTTAGTACTCTTTATTATACTGTGGTAGCGGTCACTTTGATATCTTGAATAGCGATCTTTCTAGATTATGGTTTATGAAGATAACAAACTATAATGAACTGTATTTCTTCAGGGAATAAAGTTGTATTATTCTAACGTTATAACGCAAATAACGATCAACCAAATTGGAACAAGGCACTACTTCAATTATTTTTTCAAATGAAATATTAACGGAGATGCCACGAATTTTCCAGTGGCAGCGGCAGCGGTGCGCGTTGCGTGTGTTTCGCTCACTCGTTGCCGCCGCGCTCCGATCTCTCGCTCAACCGCTCACCGCGCCGCTGGTCGCGCAAAGTCGTGAAATCTCCGTAACATTGTGTTCCATATAAAAGGCTCGGAAGGAAGTCTCATGTTTAGGATACGGTGGGTGGGTCGGCACGAACGGAGTATGTAATGATATTTCAACCAACATTACAGGCGCTACCTACTCGTACTATCACTAATACCATTCTAATACCAAATGTTAAAAAGCATTCATCCGTTACATTCTGATGATGACGAATATAGGTCCACGTATACATATATAGTAATAAAATAAAACTAGTAGGTATGACACTATGATTTGTTAATTATAAAAAAAAACCGTTCTGGGTGGTGATACCTTGAAGATATTGAGTTATTGTTGTAATGGCCGCATCGCTTGGAAGTTAAAGTGTCCACAATGGCAGTGTATCGCGGCGTGCAGTGTGCGTGGAGGTGGCGGCTCGGCTCGGCTCGGCGCGGCGCGGCGCAATGCGGGCCGAATGCACAATATTTGCATCAGTGCGACCGACGCGGGTCACGCGGCACCGGCCCGGCCCCGGCCGCGATTGCGAGCCCTAAATCTACACATAGGGGCTAAACTGTCACCACATCGTTTGTTTTACGAAGCGCTTCGCTAAATAAAGAGAGGTTACACTTTTGGTAGTAAATTATCAGTAGTCTGTGTGCTTATCATAGTTTCAAGTTAGTATAGTAAATTGACCATTCCTTGCCAAGTCTGTGTCAAAGTACGATTTTTAAAAGAATTTCCGAATAAAGGCTACATGGAAGGCCCTGGATTCCAATATCATATCACTTATATTTCAATCATATTATTTATATTTAATTTAATATGTCGATAGGTATGTAACTTAGACATTACATTAATATATTATATTTCAGGATAACTTAGTGATGAATCACATTATTGTTGTGTACCTATGTCCCTCACAAATTTAACCAATTCTTATAATATTTGCATTTACTTGTACGTATTTTAGGAACTTTCGTCTCGTCTTTATTCATTTATTCTTGTGAACAGTTTCGTTTTATACTAAAAAAAAAACCTCATAATCTATTTGTACCTACGTCCGTCTACAGACAGACTGTTGGCTTTAAAAATCTAGATGCGTTTTAGAAAGGCTCTTCGCCTCGTTCATGCTACATGATGGTACTGTATGACGTATGTGTAAATGTAGGTAATTAATTGATTTTTAACGATTTAGCACAAATTTATTACAGGTAAGCCCAGAAAAAGTAGGTAATCCACTTGTATTAACGATCTTGAACATTGGTCAATTTTCTGTTCATATTTTCTTTGGACGGTTTACATTGAGGAAATTCCAAGTTTTTGATGATTCGAGTTACATTATGCATTCTCCTCGATCATAGTCATTCATGGCACGGACGGAACACGGATCAATCGAACCACATACAAGCAATATCTATCAACACGTGTCAGGTTTATAAATGGAGCTGTTGGTCCGTTTGAAACGCCGCGCCCGGGCGACCGTGGACCGTGGGACTGACCGCGTCCGAAACCGTTTGTCGGCCGACGCTGATTGAAATTGATAGCGGGAAAACTGTCTTACTCCTCCGCTCCGGCCTCCGTCCTGCTGAGTCCCGCCGGCTGGCATCGTCGTCTTCTATTTCATCCCATCCTTACCTATACTATAACTGCGAACACGACTGTTGGTTGGTCCTCCTTTCGCGCTAAAATAGGAAAATGGATTTTCGTAATTTTCAAATATAGAAATAATACCTAGAAACCAGACAGTGAAACGTGCTACTTATGCCTACATGAGCGGAACGCACTGTTTTCGAGAGAAAGGACATTTTGACATTTTGGACATTTGATATTTGGACTTCATTAGTTAGTGCATTTACTGGCATGTGATGCTGATGTCTTATACACTACGATTCATGTAAACCAATAATAACTATTTATAAAGGCGAGTCAACATTAACCTGCGAGACAGGGCGCTAATTTGAGTGTACTTTGAGATATCGCCAGTAAGAGACTTCAACTGTCATTTAAGGCGACTCCTAATCCCAACGTCCTTGAGGATCTGGGCGGAGCCCAACGTTATTCCCCCCGCCGACCGTGCGCCCCCGGAACATTACTTCGTTCATAATCTCGTTGAGTGGCGTCCAAGCAGCTTCATACACTCGCATAGTCCGAGCGAGAGTTGAAGATCAACAAACCTTATAATAAAGGCATTGAAAAATCTCGAAGAAAAATAAATCATTTAAACAATGATATAATTATTGCGGATTACTAAATATCTATTAACCCACTACAGTATAATATTAAAAATAAAATGCATTAAAGCTATTTTCCAAAAAAATAAGTGAAATTGGCCATTTGGAAGTCTCAGTGGCGGATTAAGGGTCGAGAGCGCCCTAGGCAAACACATCATCGGCGCCCCTCAAGCGACCATATATTAATTTGCTAGAGGATAGGAAGCTTAATGAGGTGAAAACGCGAGCGTAGCGAGCGAATTTGGAAGGGACGGTTTAAGACAACACGTGATAAGAATGCGAGCGTAGCGAGCGCGAAATTTTTCGAAAGGAAGGGTCAAAACAGCTCTGTTTTAACCCTTCCTTTCGAAAAATTTCGAGATGAAAACGTGAGCGCCGAGCACAAAATTTTTCAAAAGGGTAAAAAAAAATTCAGATGAAAACGCGAGCGTAGCGAGCGCGAAATTTTTCATTAGCAATAACGTAAATTGATTTTCCGCACTAGCATCAAAATTCAATATAATTTTCGGTCCCGACGGAGAGATCTTGCTACGAGCCGAAGATCGAGTCGAATCACAAAGCTTCGTCAACCGAGCGAGCGAAGCACCTCCGTTACAACGTGGCCAAACATTTTTTCGTATGTCCGGATTGTCCAGTTGTCCAGACTGCCGGCTGTTCTCGCCTACCGGTTGCATTTCCCAACCGATTCTCATGAAATTTTGTCACTATTAGGTTCGATAATTAATTCTTCGATTTAGTTTTTCGTTTTCTTTCACAAAATGGCGGCAATATTGGGGCTAAAAAAATACAAATTTCAGTTATTTGGAAACAAACTCTTCTTTCTTCTCTTCGGCTCACAGAGCCACTAGAGTAGCTCTATTTTTTTTTGCATCTAGTTTTATGGACTAGTTCTACTTCGGTACACTCGTCGCCACTCCTTTCGTTGAATCATCTTCCGTAAGTTTTACCTACTGACGGTATCTGACACACTGACGATTAAATCACCGATCCCTCTAGCCCCTGATGGCCGTCTACTCTCCCTTGCATACTTATTACAAACATTTTGTGGACGAACTGGAATGGGTTGATATTATTACTTTTTGAATTAATTGAAATATGACAGGTGACTGGACAATATTTTTGCATGTCTTTTATATTGTGTATGTTGTCGCAAACTTACTAACATATTTAATTTTATGACGTTTTAATAGGAAAAAAAAACATGTTTTTCTTAGTTATAATACTGATAGTACTGGCAAAGGCGCGCGCTGCGCGCGCCCCTTTGGAACCTCGCGCCCCTAGGCACGTGCCTACTTTGCCTTAGGGATAATCCGCCACTGGGAAGTCTCGCATGGAAAAATACTTTTTAGTTTCTTTTGTATGTGTAGGTACCTACCAAAAATAGTTAAAATGCCGACAAGATTCTTGATTATACGTGTAAAATCATGCAGAAATAAAAAATATCAATTTTTAATAAATAAATCATATCGTGACCCAGCGGATGAACCGATATTTTAACATAGTAGTGGAGGTACAGCTTTATCCCCCGGGTCATGCTGCTCTAATGAAAAGATAAACTATAAATAATAGAGCGACAAACTCAACTTTACCGTTGGAAAACGGATTTACGTCCTTTACCTACTTATAAACAGTGATAGTTTTTTATGACTACCTACATTAGTAATGTTCTCAGATTTTCCCCTATACTTAGAAGTTCCGAATTTTATCGGGTGGGTGTAGATTTCTTGATCTGCAGATCGGTTGACATGCGGCAAACGTGTCAGCCCTACTTTAGTTTAGCGGTTGTCTGAGTTACGTAAGCTATTTGGGTTTTGGCGTTCCTTCCGCGATCGATTAATTTGATCCAAGATCGTTTCATTGCCCTCTAGAGAGAAAAATTTTGAGCATTAGTCAAAAATCAAGTCTTAATCCGAGTAAGTAATCCGATCATTAATAATATATGGCTTTTAAACGATATGTAATAATAATCAGGTTTTTATTTTATAAACGGTAAACAATTGGAACAGAACTTATGGCCAGGCTAGGTATGTCTAGCTAGGCCCCACGGATATGTCAATAATTACTAACGCTCATTTAGATTTAAATATGAAGTGGGAAATTTATTGATGCAAATATGTATTCTGACTATATTTACATAAATAAGCCCTCATGCCAAAATTGTCACTTGCCTTCTTGAACTAGAAAATTATTGTAATTTTTGATAATGTATTTTTATATCATATGTCATGTACTGTACTAGTGACGCAACGAATGTGAATACTTACAATAAATATTCGTATTCGTAAATTAGCGTTTTACCGAATATTACAATGGTATTCAAACGAACAATACTTGTTCTGCATTACGATATTCATATCTCTTAGGGTTGAATTAATAAAGATCATTAGACGTTATCATACTTAAATATCTGTATTATAAGTTTTTTTTTACTAACCGAAATACCTAAGGTACTCTAATATTACACAGAGAAGGGCCCTAAAACCCACACCAAACGTGTTATTTTCTGGGAATCCTGTCTGGTGTGGGCCCATGACTGAGAATATCTAAAAGTATCCAAATGTGTCCGGGAATTCTAAGCAATGACAATTTTTTTTATAAGTACTTAAAATTAATAGATACCTAAATACGAAAAAAAAACAGTTGAATTTAATTCTATATGAAACTGAGTGCTTTTTGTTATATCGCATAGCGTAGTCGTGTGAAAAAACGAACTACACTCTTTTAAAATACACTTTAAACGCACGAAGACAGATCGAACCTCCGCGGGATCCAGTACTATAACAATTTTCCGTAACTAGATGGATCGCGAGAGCAAGTGACACAGCCTTCCCCTTCGACGGTTAGATTTACACTGAGCTCGCAGCCCGGGCACGGCCGCGCTCGCGGAAACTCAGTTTTTTTGATGCTTTATTAGACCGAATTTACATTTTACTACCTTTTAAACAATACGATTAAAGATCAATGAAATGTCAATGTTCTTGCGAAAGAGCCGTGTAAATATCATTTGTAGTTTAGAAGCCTTAGGGAATTGAAAATTGAAAACGACCCTATTTCAACATTATTTTTTCATAGTAATTTAGCGTTAAAAAAAAATCCAACTATATTTTTTTAGGAGAAATAGTCAAAAATAACATATATTTTTTTCAGATTTTTCCGTTGGCTAGATTACAAGCCTTAGGACTTTAAAAATCACCATTCCACGTACGGAGTCGCCTTAAACGCCATGTATGCGTTTCGAGCTGCATAAAGTGTCATTACACGTTACTAAACTCCTTCAAGTTAAGTTTTCGCCTGATATCTTTGGCGTCACATATATTATTGAGGCGCAAATTGAACACGACTGGGTTGACGAAAGTATAATAAGCGCATCGCCACTTCTCCGATCACTCCGAGATATCAGAGATATATTATATGGAATTAGGGCCTAGGGGCAGTAACGTGAAATGTTTCTTTATGCGGCTCGAATCGCAAACATCGCGTTTTAATAACAGTTAAAGGCGATATACCTGAGATACTGGTATATATAGGAAGTCGCTTATTTGGTGATATCTCAAAGTATTTACCTCGAACACTCGAATTAGTGCCCTGAATTGTCCTTGTCCTGCGAAAATATGGAGTGTATAAGAGAAGGAGCAGCATCTTTCATAGGAGAATATTTAAAAAAGTGTGCAGTGGTAAATAATAGTTCCAATGCCTAATTGTAAGTTTTAAACGGAGTGAACTGTGTCGAATTGAACATTTTAATATTTTGGGTGACCAGAGTAATCCGTACATATAAAAAGTCATATAAGTACATATATACAGAAAAACACGCATAAATAAGTTTTATTCGAATGTATTTTCAAACCGTTGCTAAATAACGGAACTAGTTTCAGCCACAGTACCACCACCAATTTAACACTTTTCATTTCAGTTCAGCGGATACTTTTTGATATTTGAAGATGCCACTCCTCCCTTTTACACTCCATATATGAAAGCATTTCTCTAAATAAGACAGCGCTCGGCTATAGCAGTATTATAATTATGATTGCCTACCTCTACTCGTTTATCCCAAACGAACACATATAAGTCAAACACAAAAAAAAATTTACCTAAGTAACCAGTTAAATCCTTACGTAGCGGTCACAGGTTACGGCTCATAAAATAATAATGCCGAGGGTTCTTCAGTCCTACTATATAAGTAGAATACAGTGGATTATTTTAAATATTTTAATAATTATTACACTAAAGAGATATTATGGAAGCCTCTTTAATTTTACTTTAATTCAAAAACTCGTTAGAAAAATAATCTTTTTACTTCTCCTCCTCAAAAAGTACGTCATTAGAATGACGCTTCGTAAGGTATGGTAAGGTAAAGTAGTACTTTTAGCCCCTAGGGTTTAAATGGAAACCATATAATAATTGGGGTATCCCAAAAAAAATTACCCCCCCTTTTTATATTTTTATTCGATGAAATAGGCCATTTTACAATACCAATTTCATTAACTCTTCATTAGAATAAGTAGTTATTTTTTTATTAATTATTTTAAGAAGCTCACAAGATGACGTCATGATTCCCCCGTGTGTTTGAGGATAGTAAAAAAACGCTATTCAGCGTACTCTTATTTGTATTTTTTACAATTTCACTGGTAAACCTACGCATTTCTGAAGTTGTGAAACTGGCCATGAAATTCCCAAAAAAAATATATTCAATATCTTGTCAAAGAACTGTCAGGTGACAGTTTGTAAATAACCAAAAAAAATGTAATTGTTTTCCAGTTTGTTTTCATTACTTTACTACAAGTTATATGTGCTGCTTTTCGATAGCTCTGTCTTAATTTTGGACTATTTTTTCACGCCAGGCTAGTCTCCATGGCTATGCTTTGACCGTACTAACAAATATTTGACTTGGAATACGATAAAAGTATTTGTGTGATACTGATACTAGATAAAATGGAAATAACAGTCCTAAAACCTAAAAATTCAACATCCCAGCAAGCTTCATGGAGCAGATTATTGTTAATACTTTAAAACAGTCAAAGGATTCACTATGCAGAATTATGTTTAAGGACGAAAATATTGCTGTCAAGATTCCTAGGAAAATCTCATCACGTCTAACAACATTAAAGATAGAAAACTTGCTAGTAAATGGATCCGGAAGATTAAATTGTCAAAAATGTACAAACTACTAAGTGTGAATTACATCATAGTTCTATTTCATTCCTATATATGAAGTAAAGTTTTTGGATGATGTATATGCTGTGTCGTAACTTTAATGAATGTATAATGTAGCTGAAAAAATTAAACTCATGTTATTATAACAGTTTTGTTATTGAAAGTAAATAATCTTTGTGACATTTTAAAAGAAAAAAATCCTCGATCGAACATTCCTGTCCTCTTTTATGTTCATGCTGGCTTTAAACTGTCTGCAAGGTGGTGAGAGTTGCGGTTGCCCTTTTGGGTGGGTGTTGACTGTTGAATCAATGAAAATATTCTTGTAGTGTACTTGTAGTGGATCTGATCGAGATTCATGTCTCTGAAAGTATCGAAGGTGTCGAAGGGCACGTTTAAGATTTTCTTGGGATCCAACATACCATCAAAGTTTTGGTTTTGGTCATACGCCTAAAAGTAAAACACACGTAAGTGTCTAACTTTTAAATACAAATATAAAACAAACCTCAAATGTTTTGAGATGATTACCTTCTTATTAAATCAGCATTTTTAATAACCACCGATGCATTTCTCCTTCAAAGCTCGGTTTGGTGCATTCACGCAGTCTTTGTTAATCGCAGTTAATTGACAAGAAATATAAAAAATATAGGTAAAATCGCTTGAACTATTTCTCGAGATATTAGTCTGCATCCTAATTTTTTATAACCGATATTATTTTTATTTCCACTCATCGTCTCGTAAGTGTTTAATAAAACTCTTTTTCTTGTTGAACGTAAGAGACGATGTAAATATATATACATATATATTAATCCTGGAATGGCAGCTCCTGGTTTTTGCAAATGTCAGTTTTTAATAAATAATCTGATTCACTTTACTTATAAAGAATAATAAACCGTGCTTGTATATGTTCAATACCATTTCTAGAAAATCCCGATGTAAATATTGAAAATGTAAATAAATAGTTGTCATTGTTACTGTCAGACGAAATATTTACCGGTCCAAACATAAAATCTGTGAAATTTGTGTTCAATTTAGTTTCAATTGCCAGCGCAATCAAGTATTTAAAATATTCTTGAATGTTTGATTCACAACTTCAACATTATAATATTAAAGAATTATCATAATTATTGAAGGAAAGGGCAGTATAATAGCAGTAAGATAATAATTATAATGAACCGTTAGTATAATTTGGACCGAGTATTGGGGTAGCCACAGATAACACCACCTGTACCTTTCCAAACTACGGTGACGTAGTAAAACCCCGGTTACTGAAGGTCAAGTGAAAAATTGGGTAGTATCTTTTTTAAGAAATTTTTGTATTTTTTTTCAATAACTAGAAATGGTTCAGAAAGAACCCAGCTCGTCAGTCATAATCGAAATAACGGTTTTGAAAAAAAACGGTACACCCCAAAAAGAAATCTTTTTAGCAGCCAGCTATACCTACCATGTAGAGCTATACAGACCAAGAAGTTTCTGCAGTTAGTTAAGTTTTTTTATTCAGAATACTATAATTTTACAACTCCACGAATATTTAAACATTTATTGTAACTTAATAAATACATTTATAGTTATTGCTTGAGTGACGATAAAAAAATTATATTTGTTTAAATACGAAAGGACGACATGCAATTTTACTATGTATTTCGAATTAAAATATAGACCATAGATGTCAGTTTTTGGTGACTTAGATATTTAAAAAATCTTAAATATTTTACCCTGACTTCAACCCTATTCAATGATTAAATAAATTTTAAAAGAAATATCCATTCATAAACTGCAGTCAAAAGTGGAAAAACGACTAAGGAAACATTAGGCGTATTTTTAAGATATAATGTATAAGATATAATGTATTTAAGATATAACGGTACAGCGAGGCGAGAGTCAGAATGTGAAAACCCAGCAGTGTTTGATAGGTGTAGGCAGCAGGCGGAAAAGACATCTGATGCACACATTTTGTACAGCTTGTCAAGTAAGTAGTTCCTCCTTGAGATCCAGCATTGCAATGTCGAACGGATGCAAAGAGCTTTCCGGCTGACTCGCGCGATATTCGGTGGCCACTGTCTGAACTATGGTGATGCCTAAATTCTTTAAGTAAGGGTAATAACAGATACCACAAAAAAGAATTTCAGATTAGGAAAGGTTAGTGAAGAATATAAATAGAATTTCCATAATGACATCATGCTTGAACATAGAATTACTGTGATTTAGATCATGTGAGAAAACGTAAAGTGCAACACGTGTTTGCGTGCGTCAATTTAACACACTTGATAATCGATATATTGTGTATGTGTATGTACGGTACGGTAGAGCTGCCAGAATTATTATACGATTGGTCCATACGGTAATAACTCAATATAATTTGTGTTTTATCGCGAAACTGTTGTACCGGTCCGGTACGCCTATACGGAAAGCTTTCCTATAAAACTGTTTACTGCCAAGCTGTGCTGTGCATGGCCCGCGGACCACCGGTCGCCGGCTGCCGCGCATGCGTTAGCTTCAGGCCAGTTACAACTTACAATTACTCGCTGGCGGGGGCTACTTTGAAAACTACTGTGAGTTGACTAGGTCACGCCTATGATTAAAATAACGATAACAAGCCTCTGTTCAAGATATTGAATAATAACTTGCATTTCACACATAGCATCGCATGGGATGTACTCATTATGTAAAGTAATTCTGTCTATTTGTTACCTTGTCACGCACAAATCGCTGAACCGATTTAGATGTAATTGGGTATGAAGGACACAGAACACATATCTTAAAAAGCAGGTAAAGAGCAGTACTATAGGAAAGTACAAATTTTACGCAGTCGAATCGCGGACGAAAGTTTTGTTTTATTAAAGAAAATATCCTCTACTACTAAAAATACAGGTCCAATCGGGAAAAAGTTAGTTGTGTACATTTTCTCCTCTATATTATCCCTCTCTTACTTATATCAAATCTCTGGTATTATTCATTAAAAAGATCAAGCACATAAAATTTACTTAGAATTGTAGAAAGAACGTCGCGAATATATTGACGATGATGTGAGTCACCAGGGTCGCGATGACTCAGCCCCCAGTGTGCGAGGACCATTCAAACGGCATATTAAACATCTTCGGCACTCCTACTATTTCAATATATAATTATTTGCTGTTTAAATATCTATTCTTTTATCAGAGGAAGAGAACGGAGACAATAATAGGTAGATTGCACTCTCTAGTCTAGAGTGCGTTTCTGCTTTTACATGATAAGCGACCAAATACGATTCAGATCTATAATTGTAACTACATATAATTTGGAGCCCCGAGCCCCAGACTTCCCAGGGGCTATTTGGTCCCAAAATTGTCCCGGAACTTTTCGACTCTCGCGCATTGCCTTGTACTCGGATGCGTAAGCGAACATAGATTCATTACAAACTGTTGAAATCATCAGACATCATGGCATCATAAGATCATGAAAACAACCGCGGGTTATATTGCAGCAACTTACGCCATTAAAAGTGATAGCTTGTGCTTAGCTATTCGATTGTTTTGGATATTGATACTAACTTACTAAGGAATTCAGGACGAGTAATTCGCAAATACCTGACACTGTGCTAGCCGCCGTCATTGCTATTAATGCAAACGTTATTTAATGACAGCGTGACAGGAAAAGCAGCGATTGCATCAAAATTACATCGGCGCGTTCTCGGAAATGGCAATTGTTCGACGGGCTTAATTAATACGCCGTGAGTAGGTACATAGGTACTGTGAATATTGTGTTGTGATGTACCCATGCGGCGCGCGACGCGCTGGCTCCAGCCGTCGCTGCGCACGAGCAGAGCTGGCCGGTGCACGGTGCATGCTGCCCTATGTGATGTGAGTGCGCGACTGCGCGTATTCTGTAACACGAATCAAGTTAAAGTTTATTTCCCTTCTTAAAGTTGATTAATCCTGTCTTGGTGACGGTCCTGGGACTCCCGGCCAGGGCAAATATTTGTGCTTGGGTCATGGTTGTTTTATATATTTAAGTATATATTTATCTATATAAGTATGTATATCGTCGTGTAGTATAATATAACACAAACTGTAGTATATCTAATCTACAAACCTTCTTGAGCTTAATTTGGGACGATAATCGACTTGTGTGAGGATGTCCGAAATTTATTTATTTATGAATATTTTGTAAACGAACAAAATGTTAGGATTCTTTGTCAAAATCCGACCGGGCAAGTTCATGATCATAGCACTGGGCAACCTAGATCGAAGATAGCATATTTTTCAAATTAACATAAACTAGCAACTATTTCTACTATTGAATTCTGATTTTTAAGTATTGTAGGCATTTAAAAATCCATCAATTGGAAAGTTAGTAAACGTATATACTTATTTTGGAAAGGACTGACACTTGACATTCAATTTCTCAGATTAATGGAAACTTTCGGTACCAACGGTAATGCAAAATAGTCTTCTCTGCGGACGAGACGCGCACACCTTCTAGCTATAGGTAATTAGGTATCACATTTATGTATGACGATGAACCCATGTTGAATGGCGATTGGTTGATAAAATAATATCTGTGGAATGAGGACGATGTATAAATGGTGAGACGTGTGCGTTCACGAGTAGAGACGATTATGTTCTACGCATACATTAAATATTATCCTTGTACCTATTTCACGTAGACATCAATATATTCTATAGTAGGTACCTACACAGCACATCGGGCTCACGATTTGACAACTGTTAATGAGACATTAGGTCCCGACTTGAAGATGTTAATGAATGACCATTACTGAATAACCTTTTATCCATCACATAAAAAAAAACCCACGCTATTTTAGTTATTTGCGCAATGCATGAAGGGATGGTTTAAACTGTGCGTTGTTAATATATAAAACAATAGCGGTTAAAAGGTTAATTAAATCTTGCTAGCTAATTAGGTGTTAATAATGTCAGTTTAACCACAACACAGTGTAAAAATATCAGTGGTTCAGCGCGTTTTAATGATACCGGCTTAGCGTCGCATTGCATTACACCGCAAAGGGGTATCGTCGGTCATTTGCGCTTGCGCTTAAGACAACAATGCACTGAAAACTACACCATAATGTGTTGTATGTCATAGGTTGTATATAGTTATACCTTTTTTATTTTAAATGTTACAAGTCAATAACAAAATTTGCTTAGCACGACGATATAACAAATTCCCACGAAAAATTGCTTTGTGTTAGATCCCCGGGGTATTTGAGAGGAATTTTCTAATAATCTTCGTCGGTTATTAATTACCGGCTTCGTTTCGAAAAAATACTTGAAAATAATAAAATAGAAATCATATAAACTAGTAGCTTTGTAAGCCGCATGTACCTCGCAAGTTTGTTGCGAAAAAGTGGTAAAATTAGACATAATTTATATTTGTAGAAAAATGTTGACTAAATCCGGACAACTGGACATCTGGACAAACGAAAGAATGCTAAATGCCAAGCTGAAAAGGAAACGCTACACTAGCTCGAAAAAAAAACAATTATTTATTCGAATGTGAACCTAAGTGCGCACGGCTGACCCATACCGCGTGGTGCCGACAATCGACGTCGCATCTCTCGTGCCTCGTGCTGCCTGCACAGAGCACACTTCCTTTGTAGTCACTTTACAAATTTGTTCCTTAGTTAAATTGAAGTAAAGGATTCTACAACAATACGCAATAAAATGGCGCGACAGCATGTTCGAGTATTCACAGTGAAGTAGCGGCCTAGCGGCTGTTCGCAGCGGTGTCAGGCGCGGGTCGAGCTTCAAGCACGAGAGTTTCCTTTTAGTGTGGTGCACAGTAGGCTGTGCTCCCGGTACTCATTTTCTATACAAATCCAGTACTGGAACCGGGAATTCCCGGTTCTCACCATACAAAATCAGAACCGGGAGCATGCCCTAGTGCAGAGTTTTATTTTAAGTCACGGCTCTAGTTGTAACGAACCGCTGCGCCTTGCGACACGACACGCGCCGGGAGTACGGCGGCCACACGGGGCGGCTGACAAGCGTCGCGTCCTCATCGTTTCGCACTGCTCGTTCCAAACTAATTCTGCGTTTATAGTCATAAAAATACATTATATCACAAAAACATAATTTTATGTAAAATTGGCGGCCAAGACTCGTAACGCTTTCGCTGTAAAAAAGTTATCAGATCCCAGGATAAGCCAAGCCTCTTAGCCTTGACTTTACTAACCCCCTACACCTTGATTATAAAGTATGTCATAGCTTTTCCTGGGATCTGATAACTTTTTTTCTAGAAAACGAAACTTACAGATTGCTTTATTTATCTTTTCTTTGTCATATCACTCCTAGGTTCCATATAAATTTCTGCTTTCTAGGACCTCTGGAAGTATCCCAATTTTACTAGTTCTGTATACATTTACAGACTTGCACTCCCCTTTATAGTGGTGGGCGGATTAAAGTTACCTATTTCTTAATTTCTTTGTTCTTTGTAAGCCAAATTTCAGCTTTCTAAGATTACGGGAAGTACCCTAGATAAGTAAGTGAGTGACCAAATCATCGTAGCTCCAGGTATGAATAAAATCTAAAGTATAAAAGCTAGATCTCTGAAACTTAGTGTTTTTAATATGTTCCCTAACCACATATTATTATCTTGTAATTTTTTTTTTATGTCATAGGGGGCAAACGAGCAAACGTATCGCCTGATGGAAAGCGATTACCGTCGCCCATAAACACCTGCAACACCAGAGGTGTCACAAGTGCTTGCCTACCCGGAGGACGAAGATAGAATGCCTCTATGCTAGTAATTTCACCGGCTATCTTACCCCCACACCGGAACACAACAATGCGAACATTGCTGTTTGGCGGTGGGTTATACAACTCTATATTTTATTATATATAATATACAGGGTGATCAATCAATATGTCAATTGACTATTAATTGATACTTAACTATAAATTAAGTATGAATTAACTCGTAATTAGGAGATTTCTTTTCGAGATTTCGTGGTTGTCCCCATAGTGAAAGTTGCACAGTGTGACCCTCCCCAGTACGCCGTTCACTCCTGCTCCATGGCCCAAAAATCACCTTATCTTATAGTAATTTGTAATGTAATGTAATTAATATCTTACAATATATTTGCTTTTATCAAGAAATGATCTGTGTCTGTAGTACATAGTAAGGTGCTTTGGGGTAAATTCGACATATTTTTAGGCGAGTGTAGAGTATGTTAGGGTTTGGGCTCGTAAGTCAGAACCTAAGAAGTATCCCTTCCAAGTAATGAGATCTTTACGAAATTGGATATATTCATCAACGCTTTCTGAAAACAGCGTTTCAATACGTTGCTTGAATTTGGAAACAAATTAGAATAAAAAAAAAATATTTTGAATACTATTTCTTAAGGAGTGGGTAATTTCGAAAGCAAGTGGGGTAATTTCGAAGCTGGTTTTTATGCAATAGTTTAAGAATCATATTTCTTTTTAGTTCTAATTTACCCCCGCAAAGATCCAAAAATCGCACTGCTTTTATTTAATCGACTGCAACACACGTGCCCTCACGACTAGCGATGCGAAGTGAACTGAAGCGGGGGAGGAGATAAACATGGCGTTTTGACAAGCGTTGCAAGCGTAGAATTTGTTCCCAGTTTAGTAGAAATGTGTGATTTTCGACTTATCCCCATTTTCGACTTTACCCCAAAGCACCTTATACGTATATATAGCCCCACAGGGTGTTTTTAACCCACTATATTGCGGATTTTTAGTGGTACTAATTTATTTTTCACCTCACCAAATACAACACAAATTTTAATGTTTATTTGTTATAAAAGTTGACACATAAGAGTGTAATTTCCGAACGCACCCGAAAAAAAATAAAAATTTCAAAAGTTGGAAGTTTTCACATTTCACGTACCAACACCAACATGTAAATTTGTTCTGTGGAGAATACGTTCTGTTGTCTTACTTTATAGAAATATCAAAAACAAGAAAGTCAAGCCCAATTTGGAGTATTTACTCAATGCTAAAAGCCTGCATTAAAACGAAGAAGGACATTATTATACATATTGAAATTTTACCGAAACTATTGGCGTAAAGAATCTTGCTTGGATCCCCACCGTCCATCAACTTTAGCAAGTGCTATGGAATATACATACTCCAGAGTCGCGAATTAAAAAATCCTCCCGCAGAATGCCATTCTCCCACATTCACAACTAATGTGTCAAGTAGTTCACAGGTTACAAATACAAATCTAACAGTGCTGAAGAAAAACTCAACTATAAGATATCCATACACGACGATATTACAAATTACTTTTAATATGTGTGCTTTTCTTGTATTTATTTGGTTTGGATTTGAGTGTGTTATGTTTTAAAGCAAAATTAAATGTTTTCATGTTTTAATTGTTTTTCTTGCATCTTGCATTTTCCGCGCTGTTTGCAGCCTTGCATAACAAGTAACTATTACTGACGACGCGGTTGGCTCAGTTTGTAAGCATGTGCCTACTGAGCCGGCGGGCCCGGGTTCGAATCCCGGCCAGGGCAAATATTTGTGTGATGAACTCGAATATTTGTGCTTGGGTCATGGTTGTTTTATGTATTTAAAGTATAGGTATATTTATCTATATAAGCATACAAAGGAAACGAAAATTTGCGCGTCCGAATTGACGAAGTTGCGATGTTCTAGGGATATCGCCACTTGTCAAGTAGGCACACGTCAAAAGTGACGGATGGCGATGAAAAGGAGAGATCGCCATTATATCTCTAAAATTGGTCGAATACCCCCCCAGCTTCAAGTTCAGCGAGAAGCGAGGCGAGCGGAGCGCCTGCCGCGGTATATGCGGCGATGGACGCATTATATGCCAAATCCAACGCCGCATACGTTTATTCTCACAAACCAAACCCGTTCCCTGGCTGGTCGCGCTTTGCGCTCTTGTTGCTTCTTTGCGAATCAGCGGGCCTGCGTATAGTATTGCTTCGTTAGCTTTTTTGCACGACGTTCGATCTTCAAATAAAGCGCCGCCGCCCGCGCCGGAGTGCCAAACAAGTCGAGCCGCCGTCCGCCCGTGTCCTGCCTGCCTCGGCGTTACGTACAAGAGCGCTCGGTGCTTCTCGACATCGCACACCGCATCTCCATCAATCCATTTCTACTTAGGGTTGCATCAAATACTCCAATTTTCACTTCGATTGTGAGATAAAGCACAAACAAATTTTATTCATAGCTTACGCTCATCTTTTATTATGTCGATATACCTACCTATTGATACTTAAGTGTCCGTCACTTCAATACGGCCGCAGCGGCAAAAAATCGAATTTTAATATTTGATTTTATGCTTTGGTTCTTTCAGAGTTCGGTCGTAGCGCGACATATTCGCAACTGTTTGACTGATATTTTTTTTTACCCCCGTCAGAGAACGAGCGGTGTTACAGATAAGTCTAACGGGGCTTCCGAAAGGTAAACTGATTTTGATTTAGTGTTATTTATTTTATTGATGGCTTGATCGATAGTGTTCTTGGTATGATTAGAGGTAATCGGTTGTCAGTTTTTTTTTAGATGTGTTAGGCGTTTTCTTCGAGATCGATCCCTGGCTTTTATTTCTATTGTTTGCATAGTGCCTGCTCATAATATAGTTGAGTTAGGTTAGGTATTACTTATATCTGCTTTAATTTCCTAACGAGCGTCTCATTTCATTCAAAAATAATTGGAGAATGATACGTTTCTATAAAATCGTATAAAAAACACGCGGAATTTCGCAATTCTTACACAGTAAAAGTTTAAATATATGTTTAGACATGCAACAGGAAATGGATTGTGCAGTTGCCTGTATACGTATTTCTTCTGCGTTGCTATTTAGTTTAAGTTTTCTGCGTTACTTTGCTTTGCCTTTTTCTTGTCTCTGAATAAAAAAAAAATACTTTCTGTATACATATCTGCAAATATACGGAGGCTGAAAGCAGCAACGGCTTTTAAATTTCCGATCGCAATGTGAATCGCAGTGTGATGCAGCGGGGTGTAATAAAGTTGGTGGGTCGACAAAGTTGGTCGGAGCGCTGGTGCTAATTGCGCCACAATCGCGCTCGCGAGCTTTATAATGTGTGAAGTTTTGTGTGGTAAAACACGTGTACTCGTAATGCTCTCGAAATAATTGAATGTGTCGGCAGGAGGGTGTGGGCTTGGGCGCGGGGCGGGCGCTGGCGCGGTGACGGCTAATTTCGCATGCAGCTGCGTCGTCGACTTCGCGACCAATTTAGAACTCCGTAGGAATGCCCTCTCGCGGAGGGCAGCGTGGCCATCGCCACTCTGTCTGCCGAGTTACTAAATTACTCGACCGGACTATTTGAAGGCTCTGATCTCAAAACTTGAAACTAGTATGCAGAATCGTCGCGTTAGTAAATTTGAGAACGTGGTTCGTATTCCAAATCGTTCGTAAACAATTCAGCATGAATGTTTTAAGACAAGTGAAGATATTAAATTATATGAACAAAATACATTTTAGTAAAACAAAAAAGTAACATAGGTATGTAAAAAAAAAAATACGTTATAAATAAGGCGGATGGTAAAAGAGAGTTGGCGCCAAGAGTTTTAATTAAGAAGCACTTAAGTGTCGTAATTAAAGACGACGTGAGGAGGGAAGGGCCCGCGTCCGCGACGCGCAGCTGTGCGCGCCGCACCGCGCCGCACAGTTCCTATATAGCTTACCTTGTTTTTGCAAACCCGGTTTGAGACCTCCTATAAACTTAATTACCTATAGAGATGCGATCACGTGTGGTATTTATGTCAGTGTCAGTAATAGCGATCTGGCGATTGTTTTTAGCTCCCCACTCTCTTAATAACCTCTCAGATGCTTTAAAGACGAATGTATATTGGGCGTAAAGTTGATTGTGCAGATATACACATAGTTACATATGTCACATATCATACGATATACATTAGCGTTATGTGCAATGAAAATCGATCAATTTCCGGTTTTCATCGTCGTCGGTAACCGGATGGCATCAACGGTGATGAGAATTATTGGACTGTTCATAATTGCGGTTATTTATTTATACTTCGGAAATAACATGTAATTGTCAATTAAGCGCAATATGAAGGATAAATGTTCAATATTTTCAATATATTTGAGTGTGAAAAAGAGTTTATTTCATTATTAAATTTTTCCATTAGTTTAGTGTAATGTTTAGAATTTAAAACATTGTAATTGAAAACCAAAAAAATGTATGTTCAGGGGTTATTAACATGATTTTTCTCAATTATGCTGTGAAATACTGACTATAGGTTTGTTTCGGGTGCCGCGAGGAGGTCGTCACGAAGCTAGCATGTACCTAATGATATTTCACCTAACATTTCAGGCGTCTCGCCGGGAAAGCAAACTTCTTTTGTTTCAATATCAGCCATTAAAAAAAACATAAGCGTTATGGTTATGACATGCTGCCGTAGTGGTAGGCCTATAAATATAACAATTAAGCGATGTTTGCAGTTGTTATAAAATAAGTCTTATTTTCATTACACATGATTTTTTAAAATACATAATTTTTAATACCAAACAATTTGATCTAATTTTCAACTTTGCCAGCTTTGTGATTCAGCGAGGAAATGCTGCCAGCGTCTTCGGGACCATGCCGCGGGGGCACAGTTTTGTAGATTTATTTAATTTATTTTAGATTTTAGTTTCTTAGTTTTATCTTTTTAGCTATAATTTTAATTTAATTGTCCTTTTATATTTTCTTTTCTTGTCCCAGTTATGATTTTGAACTTAATTACAGATATCTTTGATTAACTTGATTGGAACAAAAACATGCTCGGACTTTTTTTTTTATTTGGCCTGGTCTGATCGGACATCGGTGTCAAAAAGTCATTAAAAAAATATATTGCATGTGCCAACAGAAAAAGATATATAAAGTAAAATTTTGGTGGTCAAATTGTACAGTTTTCATGCTGTTAAGTATTTGATTTCACTGTTCGATGTTTTTATTCCTTTACGTATTTTTATATCATTGTGCACATATTTGAGAGAGAAGCACTATACATACCTCGGCGTGAAAAGGATTGCCAGCCTCGTATCCCTAGCCGTTCTCGTCCGGTCTCTGTATTAATGTAGGTCGGTACTATTGAAGTTAGTAAAGTTTAGGGTAAGTAAGTCCTACGTTTGGATACATATATGGTTATTGTTGCGTCACCAGCCGGGCGGCATCAGATTGTGGGTCGACTCGCGTTACATAAATAATGACGTAGCGCCGTAGCCGCGCGTAGCGCCGTAGCCTTGTCGATCGATGAAGGCACTGCCTACTTTAACATCATTTGCCAAACGAGGAACTGATTTGAAAGGGGTGCTATTGAAGCACGGGATACCCTACCTTTTTGAAACATGAGATCAGTCGGTTATTACTGATCAAAACAGTAAGTAGGTATTTATCTGAGTAGATATGTACCTCTCTGTACCATCAGATTTCTGATTTGCACCCACTTCTAGTATCTCTGTTTGGCCCTATGGTTGACTGGTAGAGAATGCCATTTGGCATTAAGTCCGCCATTTGTACTGACTTTTGTTTTGTTCAATAAAGTTTAAATAAATAAATAAATAAATATGTATTTGATAGCAGTAGAATGTTGACAGACTTAGCTAATATACTTTGGGACCGCAGATGTGAATAGCGCGCGTCATGTTCATTACTGACACGGGTCAAAGTTCAAATCCGATTTTTTTGCATAACGGGTTAAGTTTGATGCTATTGTTGACTGGGTTGTTGAAGTGGCGATATACTAGGTTTATCGCCTCTTCGGAGATCTCTCCGAGATATCGGAGAAGATAATTTAGAAATAATTTCATATATATATGTTCTGGCATCCAGAGGCATGTTCTTGGCTCATGGATGTTATCTTTATATGTATTTATATATTATGTATATCGTCGTCTAGTACCCATACTACAAGCTTTGCTTAGTTTGGGACCAGGTCGATTTGTGTATGATTGTCCCATAATATTTATTTATTTAAATGTCGATCTTTGGTTGTTTATTTTCAACGATTGACATTACGAGAACAGCGAACCGTTGCGTAACCGCAAGTGTTTGCATCTATCGTAGCGTAAGTATGCACTACCGATACTGACTAATTGTTTATAGTAAGCGTACGCCGGTTCGACTAAAATTGGGCTCATTGCTCGGTTTGTTTTATAAATAAAGGCGTCTTATAAAAACCTTTACTAAACATTATACTTAGATAACCGGTGACTAATAAAAACCATCAAATCAACATCTTGGCCGTGCCCCTAAGCGAATAGTGATTAGGTACTTATATAACAACATGTATACAACATGGTACCACTATTTTCAAATCAACTAAATGGAATGCAGGGTAATGGGTGTCGGCTGACGTCGGTGCCGCATTGCAATTTCGCAATAGGTTTGGAGTTGCCGCGGCTCGGGCGGCGCCGCCGATGCTGCCGTGCTCCCGGCGGCCTTCAACCTACTACTCTACCCCGCATGACCTGCTCTAGACCTGCACCGTACATTACGTACAACCTTCAAGGGGCGCAAACAACAGTTTTCGGCTTCGCTTAGGATTTACCACCACCCTCGCGTGTACAAGTGTATAATTACGTAATCATCCGTAAATAGCTGCAAGCGTGCATAGGCTGCGGTTTGCCGCTTCGGCGTGCCGTACGATTGTTTGCCATGCCACTAAACATAAAAAACCGGTCAAGTGCGAGACTCAGAACCGGTCAGACTCGCGCATCGAGGATTCCGTGCGAACAATAAAAGCACTGCATATTGCCCTTAACGAAAAGATAGATATATACAATACTCCAAAGTTTCAGTTGTCCGAATGCATAAAAAAACCGAATTTTCATAAATCCGAAAACCATGTTTACCAATGTAAAATATTTAGTTTATTTTTAGGATATCATATAACATATAACCCTAAACTAACCTAATTATAGTATAACATATAATCCATGGCGAAAATGACCGTTTGGCGTTATTTCAGTTTCGGAAATTAGAAAATTCGGAATGTTGATGGTTTCGGATAAATGAAAATTCGGAATTTTTGAGTCATCCCCGAAAAGATGAACTGTACAAAGTGACAAAGTTAACTTTATCGTTGGGGACTTGTTTATGATTTAATTACAAATGTAATGTAAATTTCCAGATTTTTCAGAGGGTTTGTCAAATAATAAATATTTATAGGTCAACGGAAAATACCGTATAAATTTTGATCCCCTTGGGAGTATCGAAATATACGATTTTGCAGGATAAACGGCCGTATCGACGGACGGACACCAAAGTGATCCTTTAAGGGTTCCGTTTTGACATTTTGAGGTACGGAACCCTAAAAAAGGATAAGAAGCGACATTTTGTCGCACCTCAGACGCACTGCAGACCGAAGCCAATTCCGACTGGTCGGCCGCTATATTTATGATAGGTCTACTTTGAATTGAACCACGTCAAGTCTGCCTGCAAGGTGTTTTAAGGTGTATCCGTTCCGACAACCCATTATTGGCTATTTTACCGTTTCGATTTATACTTAACATAATAAAAAGTGGATATGAATATAATCACAAAACCACATGTCAACTGAATTAATGCCGTAATAAAATATGTTAATAGAAAAGAGACAATCTGATCTGGTAAATCTGTATAGAAACGTTTGTTCAAATCTTATTATTATTATGATATCTATGTTGATAATTTGTTGGACCCAAATTCCGAATAGGCATTAAATTTAAAATTAACTTCTACATATAGCAACAAATAATTACTATTATTTACAAGCATCGTATTTCTTCGGCTGTGGTTCGCTTGTGCGAACGTATGTTAGGATCCTACCGTACATTCGCATCATTTCTTTTTTCGTGAAAACCTTGGGCAGTGCTACTAAATTAGGAATATTATGATAGATGTACCTATGTATGACTGTATGTACTTATAATTTATTTTAGTAATAATAATTAGGTGATAAGCTAATAACTATACATTTCGTTTCGGTGTTCCCCTCCATTTATTTTGTTTAGAACATTTTGATATAAGAGAAATAAGAATGATCATAATTTAGGGCATCATGACAGCTGTTGTAAACGTTTCTTTGGTCCGAGTTCGGCTTGGGTTGGGACTAATTTCGACAGTGCAATCAAACATATAGTTAAAAACGGTTTTAAAGAACGTGCAGTTGTAGTGGGATCTCAATCTAGTATGCGCAGAGGAACTACCTACGCTGCCGTCCGCCGCCGCCATCGCCACTGACTGATTTATCTTCAGCTTATTTACGTTACTATCTAAAAACCACTATGCTTCTCGTATACGTTTTAATAGAAGCATCATTCATGTTTAATTTTATGAAAACTAGATAGTGTAATAAATAATAATAATAAGAAACACATTTGCCTACATTATTATCTTCTGAAGGGTTTTCAACTCGCATCAGAAAATGATCCCTACAAATGACCGCACAAGAACAGCTGCTGCATCGTAGATACTTTTACGTGATTTACGTCACCCTAGGCCGTAAGGGGGTTATTCTGCCCGCTACGCGGGGAAAAGAATTAACTTCCTAACCACGGGCGGTAATTTGTAAAGCCCCAGATCGCATATTTCCCAGATAACACTTGCGATATGGGACATTCACGAATTCACCGCCCTATGTATGTAATGTACTATTACAATGAACAACACAATAGTAGGCGTCGTTACTAAACCAGGTTTAGTATATCGTACTTTATTTTTTTATACACCTACTCGTATTATTTAACTAATACCGCAGGAAAATATTAGGCTAGGGAATTAGTACTGTTGATAATGTAGGAATCTGCTTCATCCGTTTTCTTCCACTTAATACATAATTGAATGTAATCCTATTTAAAAAAAAATAGGCATTAATGTTTGGACAATGCAAAATGTATAGTCTACTTTTTACAAGATCACGTTGGGTCGGACCACTGACGCACTACGCGTAGCTAGACTAGACCATCCACCGTTAGAACACATAACAAACGGTAGCGGGGCTTTATTGTATCTATCGAAAATGCAAATATATACCAACACGTTTACCGCGACATCATTTAAAAATCGTAAAAAGAATTAATAGCGGATGCTGCTGATGTTCTATTTTAATTTTATAGCAGTTTAGAGACAAAGATGAGGAATATTCATAAGGCCAGGGCGGGCCCACGCGCACTGCGTGGGCGCAGGTCGCGAAGCGACGGTGCGCGGGCGCGGGCGCATGCGCGGGCCGGTGTGCGGTGTGGTGGTTACACTTGTTGCAATATTTTTCCCGATTTCGACCGCAATATGGCAAAGGTTTCATTCATAGGTTCTAATGAGCCGCTTGCTATGAATCTAACTAAAGCGGGTAAATAAATAACTAGTAGCACTGTGAGCTGTACCTAGACCTCGCGACTTTATTTCGAAATGGCTATTTTCAACCCCCGTATCTCCGCCATTTAGAATAAAATTAATTAACTGAATTGACAAAAATGTATATTATTACCGAACTTACTCACAATATTTCGTTAGTATCGGTCGAGCAATATAGCCTGTCGGCGAGAACATCCGCAAATATGAATATCACCGGATGTTTGTATGTACGCTTCGCCCACTCCGGCAATTACGATCCGACAAAGCGAAATAATCCAAATATTATTTTCATCGGCCCTATACGTACGTGATACTGTCTCGGATAGAAAAGCGTGATGAAAGCAGACAACCCGTGTTCCGTTAAACTGTTACCGGTCAACATGCACGTCAAACGCATTTGGTGTTCGGTGTGGATTGGTCGTTAAATATTGTGTTTATCTGGTAAAATTTTCTAAAACCGGGCTTGTAATTGAAAAACATTTCATATTTCTAACAGGTGGAAATCAATAACTATACTCGTACCTACAGATCGAGAGAGGTTTACGTTGTGTACACCCATAAAATATTTGAATTTATTTTTCTGTATGTAAAGAAATATAAGGATAGTAGATTGTTCAACAAAGGGACTAAAACAAGCCATAACGACACGAGATGTTTTAGCCACCCGAGCCAAGCGAGGGTGGCTAATAGTTCCAGTGACATTATGGTTGTTTAGCTCGCGTTAAACACTCTACTTTTCACTTTAAATGCTAGGAATATAAACGACATTTAATATAGAATTACAATATGTATTATAAGAAAGTTTCTTACAATTACGTAGTACATTCGTTAATCTAACCTAACCTCAGAAAAATCAAAAGGGTAATTTGCACCATTCTTTACATTTAAATGTATGGTTTTCCCCTGTGATTTAAGCTGGGTCGGCGTGGTTTGTATTTGAGAATGTTCAATATTTTCACTCGAAGTCGAAGTAAAAGTTGGAGAGAATGGAGAGTGTAGTAGAGACGTAGACCTTTCCTCAAAAAGGATGCCGATGGTTATTTCATTAGGATAATTCTCATCCCGCGATGTCGATGGGCGTGGGACAAATCCGAATTCGTTCAATGATCATTGATTACCCTCAAGTTTCAATCAATAGCTCACAGTAAGCGTAGCGTAGGTATAAATTGGTTTCATTTCATTCAAATCTATGCAGTTGTTCAAGAAGATTCTTTATTTACGCAATTATAATATTACCTATACATGAAAGTCTCCCAATCGATAAAGCGCTCCTGCAGAAGCGTAAATGTACGGGCGATAACGATAGAGTGACTATTCGATAGTTATTGTTGGATGTTACGTAACTGTAAGTCGCAGCCCTGAGTCTGTAGCCGGAGCCGGGTTACGGTGCACGTAGTGTAACTCTTAGACGCGGATATTGCGAATCGGTTTCGATATACATATGTAGGTATACTAAAATAATACTCACGAGATACAGTGACTCGTTCGAACAAGCGCGCCGAGACGAGGCCCCAGTTCATTGTTCAAGCGCCTCGGTCCGCGGCTGTAGCAGTCTACTCCGAGCGCACAAAATTCGGTGGGCCGCGGTCCTGTCCCGCTCAAACTGCCGCGGCGCTCCGCCGAGTAGAAGAGACGGCACATCCGATGCTTGGCATTTCGTTATTGGGAATGCACGTCCAGTTTGGCGCAAGATATTTGTAGTGTTTATTATTGGGTTGTCACACCAACGCCGATGCAGCCTTGAACTCACAAGGCGTGCCGCCGCGGTCATCCACTGTCGTTCTCTGCCAAAAGTAATAAATAACTATATTTCCAATTTTCTGCTAAATTACTTGCACGAGGCTCAATAATTAATAATTTAAATACAATTTTCTTTTTATATCAAGCTACAAGTACCTAATGGCGATTTAAACAATTATGATATGAAATACGTCCTTTAACATAACAACGCACGTTACCCATGAGAGTCGCTTAACTTTTATCTTCGCCTAACTAATTGATCGAGCGAACGAAGCGAAAACTTACCCAAATCTTTTTTCGTATGTCAGGATGCTCGGTTGTCCAGATTTCCGGCTGTTCTCGTTTACAGGTCGTATTTCTCAACGGATTCTCATGAAATTTTGTTATTAGGTTCGATAGGTATACATACATAATATATATAGTTTCTTTTTGTGGATTCAATATTCGAATAGCGATCATTTTTGCTTTTTGATGTGGTGGAGATATAGAGGTTGAAACGAAAAAAAAAAAAACATAGTTCGCGAGGTCTATAGCTCACAGAGCTACTAGCATAATGAAATCCATTAATTTGTGTATCGATGTACATTATTAAAAATGTATTTTTTTAATATGTAACTGTTCTGTCATAATCAAATGAAAGGGCAGTCTTCAGCTGCAATAAAAGGCACTGTAGGTAGGTAGGTACTTACGGACTAGTACTCCCAACAATGAGTGCCGAACTAAACTCGATCGGGGCCTCTTATAAGTTTTACCTAGGTTAAGAATCTACAACGTTTAAGTATTTTAAGTAACAGACGCGATGGCGTCTATCTTGCGCGCTTCTTCGCCCGCAGCTCGTCTGAATGACACGTTCGTTTGGTTATACTCAAATACTTCTTTAACAAATAACTCTATACCTAACGCTGGAAGAGAAATAGATCATCCTGTTTATTAATGAAAAAATAAAATAATGAACTTCTTTCTGCAATTAGGCCACAAGGGCACTTCTACATGTCTGAGTCTAACTATATTTCACAAGAGGAGACCACTGTTGAAAAGAAACGCCGAAAGAATCTCAACAGATTTTCGTAAAGGACATTAGAACACTTAATTATTCGGTTTTAGTTTGAAGATTAAATTGTGGTACACGGGTTTGATTTCGTGTTGGTCTAAAATGTTACAGTCTGACCAAAAAGAGTATGTTAGTGCATTAGACCGGACTGTTATTTCCTTGCCTTATAATGTAAAGAAGAGTGTGCTCAAACGCCTCTAACATACGCAATCAGGTGGGAATCGGGTTCTATGAACGCTTCGCCACTGAAACCTGGTCGAGTGGTCCAGTAGGTTAGCTACTTTTAGAGTTGATGGCGAATAGAGAGCTAAAGATTAAGTGGACCACTTAATGTGGATTTTCTATGACTTATTTAGGTATCTGTATTCTTCGCACATGGTTGATAGGTTGATGGTACAGAAGTTTGATGTTGACTTTATAATGACATTTCATATTTTAAATTGAAGGTATTGTTTGTTGTTATGGTGAGGTCAGTGTATTGTTGTTTGTTGTTGCAGGCTTGGAGTGCGACGGGCAGTGCTGCGGACGAGGCCGCGAGGCGCGGCTGCGGGCGGCGCTGCGCCGCATGGCCGAGGGCCGCGCCGCCGCCGCCACTCGCCCCATCGCCGACCTGCTGCTGTCCACTCGCACCACGCTGCAAGGTACACCAACCCTTCCTCACACACCTCTATTTCCGGCCAATACTATGCACCGCGCTGGCCCCAGCCTGCAATAATCAGGATAGAGCGCGAGTATCGCCGTATTCGGCCTCCTAGCTGAGACCCCAAACTTGCGCCAGGCACTTCTCGTCCGGGCATCCACCACTTGGCGCCCAGAGCGGTGGCTCCAATCGCTATGCCTTAGTGACGGAGTCAGAGTGCTGTACCTGCAGACGATAATAATAATTACAGTCTCTATCTCATTTACGTTTCATATACCTATAACTAACATAACTTACATTAAAGTGTTTCCGACATTTTTTGCGTTAAAAGCAGACTTGCTTACACTCTATTCACTCTTTCTTCCAAATTGTCTATATACTTTCAGTTCTCACATTGGCTTTAACCTGATATTCAAATATTCCGTATATCCACATTTTTCATATTTTCCTCACACTAACACTAGTAATTATATAATGCCTACTGTTCGTTAAATGTACTGTGATTTATTTATTATGCTTTTATGCGATTTGAAGCTACTCGTATAATAGTGCGAATGTTTTTTTTATTGAAATATAATAGACATTACGTGTAATAATAATAAAACAATAAAGTTGTGCTATGCGTTTCTGGCAACATAGTTAAAATGACTACTGGGCAATGAGTTTGGCAACGCTCTTTTTACGTGAGACATCTGTGTGACATAAGTAGTATACCTGAAGTATCGGTGATAGGAGCGATGACCTCTGTTCCGAGCTAACAAGTGTAACAATGAAGAGCACTTCCCACCCCGCTGTAGAGGGTATACGCGGAGCCTCCGCCATTGTGCTCCGTCCGGCTCCGGCTCGAGCCCGACCACACGCGGGTTGAAGTCGCCGACCCTAATTACACTACCTACTAAAATAACGTACCGAGTCCCTTGTCACGCTTAGGTATTTCCAAATCGCATTCATGTTAATGTGTGATATTAATGGAAACGCAAACAATGGCTCTCTATTGCTTTATGCGTATGATTAGGGTTGCTTAGGGCTCAATGGCTTGTATGAATGACGTGCTCGTGGAGCGGTACAGTCCTACATGTATCTACAAAGCAAAGCTACGCGTATAGCTCTGGGAGTTCCTTATTATTATTACCCACGTTTCAGCCTGCTCATTAAATGGGATAATTCTTGTTATTACTTGAGAATTATGGTTCACACAAATAAGACTTATTATATACCAATTTTCTAGCCCTTTCGTCGCGTAAGGTGGCGTAAGTCAGTAGCTGCGTAAGACGAAGTGGTTTCCGTTTCGAAGAGCTGGAGGTCAAACAGCTGGTTATACTTATTTATGTATAAATGTTTCTAATTAAGCATTAAATGGTTTAGAACGTGTCGTGTGGAGCAAAAAAATACTACTAAATATTTTTTTTTCAGGAGTCATTTTACGTTTCTATACCTATTTAAAATTTTAAGTTAATTAATTTCTAAAGTTTATTCATATTATTTTCAAATATTTATCTAAATACATTTTAGCTCCAAAAGCTATATGCTAAGCTATCAATACAAATGCGTCAGAATTTTTATTAAATCTAAAATCAATGTCATGATTCCTAATAACAGATTTCCCTATTTCTTCTAGTTTCAATACTCCATCCTGACCATTTGAATAGATCACCCGGTATAATATTCAATCGTGCATAATTGCTGCAATAAGGTCGATATCTTTAATACAGTCTGTTTATTGTTCCTGCTAAGTTTTAATCATGACAAAAAATTTACCGATATGTACCTATTGTATAATTTCAAGGGTACCATAATTAGCATGGTAACAGACATATCAAATCACTTGGTTAATTAAACAGCTATTTATTTAAAAAAAATTGTGCAAAAAACTTACGCGACGGCAATCTGAACATATTTTTGGACATTGATTTCTTTAATCATATTATTATAGTTCTTTAAATACAGATTTACGATTTTTTGCGCTTAACTGTAATTTACATAAGTATTCTTCGCAGCTGTACGTCTATTTCCACTACCTACTACCTACCCCAAGGGTTAAAACTCTTCGAACTCCTCTCTCCAAAGCTATAGGTAATAGGTGATGCCAAATGATTACAATTAATTAGTTAAGTTGAGCTTTAGACTAGTAACTACATATTATACATTTTGAGCATTAAGTCCTCTTACGGGTATATCCCTGTTTAATTTTGAAATGGATGTAATTTTTCACAATTAGTTATTTGTGTCTGTGTTTGTACGGAGCAAGGGGTTGGGATTGGGAGGCTCGTTTCTGGAGACGTGTCGCTGCCTTCCACCTAGTTTTTTTTGTACAATATAAATACGAATTTAATATAATTGTAACCATTATGTATATACCTACTGACCAGGTTTATTGGTAAATAGTAGGTGTTATAGTTATTATAGGTAATATATCTAAGTGAAGTGAAGCCGCCTCTTATTAAAGTTACTTTCATATAAATAGTATAATATCATCAAGTGTACCAGCTCACATGATGCGATGTATGGTGCAGGTGGTGTAGAGCTATTCATAGACAAACCAGGATAACTCTATTTAGAAGTGCATGGCTAAATCTAATAGATATGCTAAATTAAAACAATGAAGTGATGTGCCGCCACATTTCGCTTCACATCGATGTTTTGAGCCCTCTATGGATATTGCGAATCGATACAAACAATTGCAACTTCCATTATGAACACCTGCAAGGTCTGTAGCTACAGTATCCATCCGCTACTCCTCAGTACCTGTATACCTTAACGTTGTAATCGGGTAATGGGCGGTAGTAGTAGCAAGGACTTTTTATGAAAATTGTGTACCTACTACGAAATAGCCATAACTTAAGCCGCTGTGTGCCTGCTGTCCTGCCATGTCGCGTGATAAGCGGACAAATAAAATTTTACCAATAGATGGCGCTATACGGCTGGCGCCCGCGGGCGTCTAATACAGCATCGCGCTGTTAAGATTTTTCCTAAAATAATTACCTCTCTCCATTGAAAACTGATTTTCAATTCAATTTTATAATAGTACAGGAGTGAATAAAGACTGAATAGATAAGAAGCCCCGTGAGGTTAAAGCCGAGTAGGCAGCGACGAGGCGAGGAGACGGAGCGGCGGCGGCGCAGCACGGGGAGGGCGTCTGGAGGTCTGCCCCTCCCCACCGTGCTCCGCCGAGAGGGCCCTTCTGCCCCCACGCGTTCTCTCCTTATATCGTATTTGAAAGACATTAGTCTCTTGCGATATTTAACTCAAACTCAAGTTGAACTCTGATAAATTGTACATGGGAGTTATCCCCAGAACTAAAAATAGTACATTACTGCAGAGGCAGGGAAATGTCAGTTCGTGGACGAGTATGATTTTGAAGGACGAGGCGTAGCCGAGTCCTTCAATAATACGAATCTGCGAACTGACGTTCCCGCCGAGGCTTGTATAGTGCTTTTTAGGGTTCCGTAGCCAAATGGCAAAAAACGGAACCCTTATAGATTCGTCATGTCTGTCTGTCTGTCTGTCTGTCCGTCTGTCCGTCTGTCCGTCTGTCCGTCCGTATGTCACAGCCATTTTTTTCCGAAACTATAAAAGCTATACTGTTGAAACTTGGTAGGTAGATGTATTCTGTAAACCGCATTAAGATTTTGATGCAAAAATAAAAAAATAATAATAAATATTGGGGGCTCCCCATACTTAGAACTGAAACTCAATTTTTTTTTTTCATCAAACACATACGTGTGAGGTATCTATAGATAGGTCTTCAAAAATGATATCGAGGTTTCTAAAATATTTTTTTTCTAAACCGAATAGTTTGCGTGACAGACGCTTCCAAAGTGGAAAAAAGTTGGTCCCCCCCCCTCTAACTTCTAAAATAAGAAAGTGAAAAATCTAAAAAAAACATATGATGTACATTACTATAAAAACTACCAACGAAAATTATTTTGAACGAGATCTAGTAAGTAGTTTTTTTTAATACCTAACTTTGCAAGTTTGCACCTAATTTATATGGGGCGCTATACATACCTGGTGCAAACTTAACTTAAACACTTAGGAATGGAAAGTGTTTGTACGGAACCCTCGGTGCGCGAGTCCGACTCGCACTTGGCCGGTTTTTCCAAATATACTTGGAAATAATCACAAATATACATTTTGAATTTAAGGGAGTATAATATTGAATAACATATATCAGTGCCATGAAGTTCATTTGGTACTTATTTTTTTAGGAATAGGAATAAAATTTCGGGTCCGAATCATATGTTTAATTTAAAACAAAATATATTAATGACTTTAATGAGAATCAAAATTATATGAAAACACTATAATAAAAAATATGGGCATAATTATTCGTTTTGGTTAAATCAACAACTTATAAACGATTTTTTTAGAAACCATACCATATTTATCATTCGGGGAAGATCGTAAGTTCAAAATAACTTTTATATTGATTTGGACACAATAATTTCTGTTTTATTTTTTATTTGTTTGCGTTTGGTAAACTTATTAATTTTCACTCATTAAATAAATACCATCATATTATTAAAATCATGGACCTAGTAATTACTATAGTATACCTGGACTGCTCATTGCTTCGTTCGAACGAGCCAAGTAAGAAAGCCGCCAAGGGGGCAGTTTGTCCCACTCTGCTGGGGTAACCAAATATTTAGCAATAAAGAGGGACTCATCCTTACTCCATTTTATTACAAGTTTGGCTCGGTTTGTAGACACCTGCCTACTGAGCCGGCGGTACCGGGTTCGACTCCCGGCCGGGGCAAATATTTGTATGATGAACTCGAATATTTGTGCTTGGGTGATGGTTGTTCTATGTATTGAAGTATATATTTATCTATATAAGTACGTATATCGTCGTCTAGTATATATAACACAAGCCTTCTTGAGCTTAATTTGGGACTAGATTGATTTGTGTGAGGTTGTCTGATATTTATAAAAAAAAAATGAAAAAAATTAAAGTCTAAAAATGTATATTGGCTGGCACTGTAGCTAGAATTTATTTTATATATACCTATGGAAACTCATAAATAAATATAGTGAATGTTAGCTACTATGCCAGCAATACCACACTTTTGGCTCCTGTTATTTTAACAGAACGCAGCAATCACGTAACTGTTAATTTGATTTGATAAATGACAAACTTCGTTAAGTCATACTTAAAAACAAAACAGACCAAAAACATATTCTGATGTACGTGGACATGAACTCATTTATGAGGATATAAAAAAAAAGTGGTTATTTGTAGGGTACCATAAATTAATTAGGGAGGTAAAACTGTAAGTATACCGTTATTTTATAAACTACCTGTGTAACTCGGTTTTACCAATGCAAGACTACGCAATACTTTTTATTACTGTACTAACGGTTACTAAGTATATGGCGAAATAAAAAGCAAAAAAAAACCGACTTAAAAAAAACTAAAAAGCTAAAAATAACCCATTTAAGTACAGATTACGTTTGAATCACGTTTTGAAGACGATGCCAAACCACTCATTTATTATATTTTTATATTATATAAGTATATTTTTTTGTTTTTAGTGATTCATATAAAATACTTATGGCGGGGTGATCTGGGAGGTCTTAAAGGCATACATCTCGTTTGAGTTATCTCCTAACTTCGGTTCTACGATTACTACTACTGCTACGATTACTTAGGCGGGTAGCAATGTTCTAGGTGGGCTCGCCCTACGGGCCCGTGGGCTCGCGCGCTACGCCGTCTCTGGGACGCTCCGCACCTTAGGTGCTACACGGAGCTCGGCCTGCGGCCTCGTGGGGGGACGTTCGCCCTTAAGCCTGCGGCCCTCGGTCGAACTAAAATATTAAAGTTTGTTGTCCGATATTTTCTGAATTTGACCGAATTTTTTAAATTCGATTTCAGATTCCGACTCGGGGGCCCCAAAAACTGCCTGAAACCGAATTTCAGCCCCCTCGGACCAATATGAAATTTTCTCCATACAAATCTTGTTTTTCCGATATTTTCCGAATTTGACCGAATTTTCGGACACCGATTCCAGATTCATATTTGTGAGCCCCAAATGCCCCCCGATATCGAGTTTCAGCCCCCTAGCACCAACTTGAAATTTAGAAAAAAAAGTCGCCATTTTTTTTTTCACGACTGTACTCGGGTGGAGGCCCCCTATGACATTTGGTCGAGCACCTCCCACCTGAGCCAACCGTTTACGAGATACGGGCCTCTTAAAAAAATTCCCATACATTTTTTTTTATGATAGAAAAAAAAAATTTTTTTGAAATCATACCAAATTTCAGCTCGCTACGACCATTTTGAAATTTCGACGCCTAATAACCACCCTTAGATAGCGAAGGATTATCGTAGTATAGTTAAAACGACATAACTGCAATAGTGCAATGTTCAGATTGTTTTTAGTACGAATAATATTTTCAAAGTAAAACATAGATCGGAATTATCCGGTAATTTTGTAAATTCATTGTCACTCTTTTAGTACTTTATCAAAGTTTGACATGCTTTCATATTAATATATGATACCATATATTACCTGAAAAAATATACTATAGCCACCAAAAGATTTCCTTTTCCAACCTTTAATTCCAGTTACCATGATGCAATTATAAGTATGTAATTTTTTAAATAATCAGAAAATATACCATTAAGCACTGTCAAAAATGCTGACAGTTTTCAATTATATTAATAAGATTTCAAATTTAAAGGTTTTATCCTGCCCTAACATAAAATTATTTTTATATAAGTACTAACGGATTGTATAACTTTCATAATTTTTTCCGTTAGTTTCTTTGGTGACGCGTAAGAAAGTTAAGCGAATAAAATATTTAATTATTTGAAGTGAATAGTGTTAATTTAAAGAAAAGTATAAACTACTAATAACTACCATTTTATTTGAAAACTACTAATTATTACTATTTTTTGTGACTGGCAATATTAGAAAGGGACACACTACCTATCTGCGAGCTGTCTCTGTCTTCCCGTGACCCCTTCACCCGTAAAATATACTTTATGTATCTATACTAAGATTTAATTTTGTGTGAACACTTATTCTGAGTTCGCACTCCTGTTGTCTTAAATATAAGCTCCTTGATTAAAATCAAAACTGTCGTGGGAAATCTTTAATTAATAACTAAGAATCACAAAAATAAATTAAACGCATATAAAATTATTATTTAAATTGTTTGTCCGTTATTCGAAATTTGTCGACATTTAAGATACATTGACAGTAGCAGAGCCGAGAAATGTTCAGTGCGAGAACTAAACGCAGAGAACAATGAAACAGTTTATACTAGTTCTAATTTTTTTAAGTCCGTTTTTGATACTTGGCTGTTGGGCTGTATGGTGAATTATATCAGTCTTTGAAAAAATTTAAAGTAAAATTCTCTTCATTGCAGTAACCGGCCAAATTAAGTGTACCCTCATTTGTATGAGACGTCATAAGCGGAAGGTGTGATTATTACTTAATCGTCTTATTTAAATATATCTATTTCCCGGCCGAGGCCAATAATATAATATATATTTTTTTTAATTTGTATTAACGCCTTATAAAAATAACGAAAGATTTTGCGGTCCAGTTTTACTACATTACCCCCAGGTAACCTATCATAATCCCGAATTTTCATTTGCCCGAAAGCTATTTATTCCAAAACAAAGTTGGAGAAAAATAAATTATATTAAATATAAAACTTTTGAAGCGACTCTATAATTGGTGGGAGTTTTAGAAGGAAAGCTTTTTAAATAGAATTTAAAGAAATAATACAACATAAATAAGCCAATGATAAATTACATTAAAAAACATAGTCGTTTATTATTTTAAATAAATTAATATATTATATAAGAGTGAAACTCTTACATATTAATAATATAAATATCCCTGCCTCGATTAAAATAAAAAATATATTAGGTGCTCATATTAGGTCCAAGTTGTCTCGCAAATTAAATAAATTAATACATATAAAAATCTGCCGGAATTAACACAAATTTCTAGAAAAAATATAAATTAGTCATGTTCTTATGTTATGAAGATATTTGAATAAAATACTTACTTATATTCTTGTGAGCAGAATAAAAGTGGTTTCGCAAGTACTTACTTATTTCCGCGGGATTTTCGTTTTGAAATCAATAAAACTGAACGTTAAGGACGTCATACTTCACAAGAGTTTCTTTAAAATAATTATTTTCTGTACACTTATACATGTATCTCAATCAGTTCCAACAGAATACTAGTTGACAAAACCCGATTGTCGCAACCCTAGCCTCCAATTTTAGACATTCCATTTTCAATTCCAATGATGTCATTTGAAATTAAACTTACTATTACATACTATTAAGTAAGAAATTTCTTACGCTCTTTTTACTGTACATATTATTTTTATGGCTTTTTACTCCAACGCCGCCGCCTAACAAACTATACAGGTAGGTAAATAATTGCTGCAGGGAACATTCAAGGGTGCTTGCTGTAGAGCAATACTCGATTTATGAGTTTTTTGGTCTCACGCCTGAAGATCAGGGTAACTTGAAGTACGTACAGTAAAAATGAAGTGGTACCTAATTGTGTAGTTTATGCTAAAATACTAAACATATACATAAAAGAGCCTATGTGTGTCAATTAAACTTCGGTTGCAAGTGTTGCAACAAATATATTGATTTTAAGCTATTTTGTCAGGTTGTTCAACTAGGCATATCTATACACTGCTGCATACCAAGTACTACCCAAATATAAAATTTGCTTTACGGAGCTCAATTTATGAATAGGTCGGAGCACTGAACGGTGCACTCAATTATTCAGCCACTGCAGCGAAACGAAAGGTTTAGTCGTAGTTTCGGTGCATATAATTTTGCCTGGGTGTAACTGAATGACCGACAAAATAATCTCGGAATTGTTCGCATAAAACTTGATTCGTTTAGTGTTAGGTTTAGTAACATTCATATCTAACGAATCAATCTGTGATCAGTAGAATTTACGATCGATAAATATGTATTTTGGGCTACTGACCGACGCAATTCATTTCGCGACCGCAATTCGGTTGATTTTTAAAACGTGATTAATTTACTTATCCTAGTTTCCCCTCTGGGTTGGAAGGTCTGATGGCAGTCGCTTGCGTAAAAACTAGTGCCTACGCCACGTCTTGGGATTTAGGTAGCCGACCCCGATTGAGAATTCATTCTCAAAAAATGGGACAAAGGCTAGGAAGATGATGATGATGATTAATTTACTTAATCTCCGTAATTTTATATGGTAATGCAAAAAGAAAAAGAGGCATAATGATATGAAACATCTGTAACATGAGGCCGAATAATTTGTACTCTCACTAAGAGCTAAGCGAAATGCGTCCCGCCTAACTAAAATTTAAGTGTTCATATTAACGCGATAAGCTGATAAGAAATCGGATTTGATCTTGTATCATAATTAGGGAAGAAACATGTACTAAGAAATGTGCAGTACTAGCATACAAAGACTACTTACAGTCTACTTTTTACGGTTTTCAATATTTGTAAGGAAGTTAATAACGACAATAATATCGTGTCCTGATCCTGACGTAGCAACTTCATTTTTGTTTAATTGTGGAATGGTATAACTTAAAGGCTTAGGTCGCAATAAAATTACGTTGTACGCCTCTGCTCATGACATGTATCTCAAATCGTAACGATTTTCCCATATAAATAGGTACTTATATGCAATCAACGTAAACCAGTAGGTATTGTGTCTAACTACTTGCACCATTGTACGCGAATTCAACAAAAGTACGCAGGGAAATTTGTGTTAAATTGCAGAAAAACATATTTTTTACATTTTCTTCGTGGGTTGTACCGTTCCACTGTAAATTGTTGTTTTGAATAAGCACTTTCGAATATTATCTGGGTTTATTAGATGAGTTTATATCAGTTGACATAGGAATGTGGCGAGGCGTCGGTCCCTCGCCGCGCGCGGGCAGGTGCTAGCCGAACCCTGGATTCCACAGCCGGGATGTTTACTTGTCCACTATTTATTTCACTTACCTACCCATATATGCGCTGGCTATGTTTATATCTTACTTAATTCTAGTGTAAGCGTATTATCGTTCATGGACTTAAGTCACATTCTTGCTTCAGAGTAGCGATAACAACTATCACAGTAAAATATGAGTAAGTGGGTGTATAGCTGGGTAACTATGGCAAGGATTACTAAAATTTAATGGCCTGCCCGTCAAATGAAAAGGATTATTTTTATTAATTTGGAGACTTAGGTTAAGTATGTTTACAAAAAAAACGAATTTCTTATCAATAGGAGGAAAAATGTCAAGAAATAAAAAAACAGCAAGTAGAAAAAACTAATGGCGGCTGAGCTACCACTACCACACATTGAGTGAGACGTTTTTTACCTGTCATACCGGTATATCTTAATCACACACCTACGCTAAGTACTTAACAATAATTCGGTCGGTAATTTTTTGTTTATAAGTTCGTCAATGATACGAATGTTATATGTCAATGGGATCAACTAGATACTACGAGATACTACGATACTAAGTGCCCTGTGCCGTATGAAATGTATATGTGTACAACAAGTTAGTATGACGCGATTTGTATAGTCATTAGCAGTCTTGAATTATTGGCCCCAGTTTACCTCAAGCATTTATTTAACAAATAAACTAGAATGAAAATAAGACAGGTTGTCGAAGATGGAACCTTATCGTATTTAAATAGCTTAATAAATACACATTGCATAATATTGGATTGAATTAGATGTGTCTCTGTTTTACCATTTTTGACCATTGCTTAATTTATTTGCTCATGCTGTTTGATATAAACATTTTGACGACCGACACGTAATGATTACCTATTATATTGTAATAAACAGTGGCCTGGCGAAAATTAATATAAATATAATGAAGCTTTAGCTTTTATTTTGGGCTGAGTTAAACTGTCTGTACTAAACTATATGCGGATTTATTCTTTAATTTGCAACAAGGTCAATTTGCAAATATTTGTTTGGTTTCATAATTGTTTCTATGAAAATAACATTGTATATTTCTTTGGTACAGAGCACCTAACGGCCCTGTCACATCAGTCGCAGAACAAAACCGCAGTGTTATTCGCGCAAGTGTACCGCGCGCAGCCGTCGCGCGCGCACGGGCCGCTGAGCGCGCTGTACGGCGACGTGCGCGCAGCGCTGCGCCCCGACCCCGCCCACCGGCTGGATACGCTCGTCTCCGAGCCTCCCAGGGACCTCGAAGCCGCTACCAAGAAATTCTTCCGCGAACTCTTCCCTTTGGCATACCACAACATACTGAGGCTCGATAACAAACTATTCACGGCCGAACACGAAATGTGCCTGAAGGATGCTTACGATGCCGTGCAGCCTTTCGGAGACGTACCCCAGCAGGTAAGCGTTTGGTCTAACTCGCAAAGCTTTATTTCGTATAAGAAGACGTTGCAGGATTAGTAATAGAAGTTTTCGTTTGTCAGTTGGGCGTGACCCTGGCGAAGTCGATGGAGAGCGCTCGGGCGCTGCTAGTGGCGCTCTCGGCGGGCGCGCGCGCGCTCGCCTCCAGCGAGCAGGCGCTGGCGCGCGCGAGTGCGGCGTGCGAGCCGCAGCTGCTGCGCGCCGCCGGCTGTGCGCGCTGCCGAGGCCTGGACGCGCCGCCCTGCCGACACTACTGTCTCAACGTTGCACGAGGGTAAGCCTTTTATACCGCAATATGTTCAGTATTCATGTGACTAATGTGCATAGCGAAAGCTTACTGCCGCGTAGCGAATGGTTATCCTAATGTAACAAAGCGAGCGTTGCGCGTTGTGAATATGCTGAGTAAAGCGACAAGTCACATCATCGTTAAGTATAATAAATAGTTGCGACCGAAGCGTATTGCGTTAATTATTTAAGGACCTAAGAAGCTACTCTAGGGCCCTTTAATAGGTGTCTGGTTCAGCTAGACCGGCCGGAGTAATGCCTTATTAAAATATTTTAATAGTTTACTGAGTAAGCATGAAACTGCTAATTAAGCTCTTGGCTCGAGTTGAGAACTTACCGCAACGACTTACAAAGGCTTCTCGGTTGCCTAGTTTCATAAGATCATATCATTCATAAATAGTTAACAAAAACCACTTCTTAATACACATAATGTCGTGTAATCATTATTTGGTTGTCAACGCGGTAATGCATGATTATGTAGATGTATTACGACCGTAATACGAATCCGCGATGCGTAAGATTGCGCGACTGGGCGTTTACCAACATTCACAGTCTCACGTAGAGAGTATAAAATGGAAATATTGAATAGTGGCTTATATAGCCACAAATTTGTCACTAAACCAGGACATAGCTAGGCTGCCATTTAATTAATATGGATATAGATGACAAGGCGGCGAGCCGAAAGTCGAATGAATATTTTCGATGCGCAGACTGAACGTTTGGGGCCGTTTATATGGTAAATATAGTTTTAAGATTACCTATATAAAATCTCACGTGAGGAGTGGTGGTAATAGCAGCAGTCGAAACCCGCAGAAATTGACGGTGGTTTCGGTGTTGCAGATGCCTGGGCGCGCCGGTGGCGGAGCTGGACGGCGTGTGGGCGGCGTACGTGGAGGGCGTGGAGGCGATGGCGCGCGCCGACGCCGACGCCGACGCGGCGCTGCGCGCGCTCGACGAGCGCGTCTCGCGCGCCGTCATGCACGCGCTCGAGAACAAGGTGCAGCTCGAGAAGAAGGTCAGTGTCAGTACCTGCGAGCCATTACATTAGGTACAAGGGTCCATACTCATACCGAGTTGCCTATTAGGGTTATTGACAAAAATTGAAAACCGGTTTAAATGTATTAAGCTTATAGTAAATTATAATATAAAACAAAGATTTTTTTTTGCTGCGCATGTTTTTGTACAATTTGCGTTTTTTCGTTACCATTCACATGTTCGATCCAAAACGCGATATAGAATTAATGTGACGTCACAATTGCATAGCAGACTAATGCGGATATTATGCTATCCTACATTAGGTACTGACTAAATTAGTCACTGACTAACTTAGGAAAGTGTATTAGCTACAGAACAGAACCTTTTTTCTGAAGTGTAAAAAGGAAGGAGCAGAATCTTCATATATCCAAACATGTCCGGCGAGAGGAAAGGTGTTAAATTGGTGGCGCTAGTATTGCAAGAGAGCTAGACTATTTCCTGTTCCTAACAGATCATATTCAGTTACTTTTTATTAAAATCAAAATGCTAGAATAGTTGGCACAATTTTCCCAATTAACCAGCGCTACCGGAGCCTTTTGGGACTATTTACCGCTGCCGCTGTACACATTTTTTTTTAAGGCGACTCCGTACGTGGAATGGTGATTTTTAAAGTCTTAAGGCTCGTAATCTAAGCAACGGAAAAATCTGAAAAAAAATATATGTTATTTTTGACTATTTCTTCTAAAAAATTATAGTTGGATTTTTTTTTAAAGCAATAATTACTATGGAAAAAATAATGTTGAAATAGGGTCGTTTTCAATTTTCAATTCCCTAAGGCTTCTAAACTACAAATGATATTTACACGGCTCTTTCGCAAGAACATTGACAATTCATTGATCTTTAATCGTATTGTTTAAAAGTTAGTAAAATGTAAATTCGGTCTAATAAAGCAACAAAAAAACTGAATTTCCGCGAGCGCGGCCGTGCCCGGGCTGCGAGCTCAGTGTAAATCTAACCGTCGAAGGGGAAGGCTGTGTCACTTGCTCTCGCGATCCATCTAGTTACGGAAAATTGTTATAGTACCGGATCCCGCGGAGGTTCGATCTGTCTTCGTGCGTTTGAAGTGTATTTTAAGAGAGTGTAGTGTAGTTCATTTTTTCACACGACTACGCTATGCGACATAACAAAAAGCACTCATTTTCATATACCTAGAATTAAATTCAACTGTTTTTTTTCGTATTTAGGTAGATACCTAAATACGAAAAAAAACAATTTTTTTTATAAGTACTTAAAATTAATAGATATTAATTTTTAGTACTTATAAAAAAAATTGTCATTGCTTAGCATTCCCGGACACATTTGGATACTTAGATATTCTCAGTCATGGGCCCACACCAGACAGGATTCCCAGAAAATAACACTTTTGGTGTGGGTTTTAGGGCCCTTCTCTGTGTAATATTAGAGTACCTTAGGTATTTCGGTTAGTAAAAAAAATCTGATAATACAGATATTTTTGTATGATAACGTCTAATGATCTTTATTAATTCAACCCTAAGAGATATGAATATCGTAATGCAGAACAAGTATTGTTCGTTTGAATACCATTGTAATATTAGGTAAAACGTTAATTTACGAATACGAATATTTATTAGGGTGGTCCTTATATGGCAAAAAAAAAAATATTTTTTCGATTTTTTAAGGGGGCACCTTTTCTATCGATTATTTAACATAAGAATCGGTAACAGTATTTTTTTCATAATTATTGGACAAAAATTAGGGGTCGCTACCACAGCTTCAACTTTGGGAAAAAAAAATAAACAAACATATTACATAAAAAATCTGATTTATTGGAAAAAAAACTTCTTGAAGTGGTAATAATTGCAGTTAATATAAATAATCAGGTAATTTAATCTATGTTATTTTTTTTATAGAATCTTATATCGACTCTGTTTAATAATGTGGAAATACCACATTTTTACTTTTTGGCTAATGCGCATAAGCATTTTAAACACACATGACACAGAGGGCGCTCCAGTAGCGAAGAATTATGGAATCAAAGATTTAGTGTGATTGACGTAACGATATGATAGCTCAGTTGGTAGAGCACTACGCCGGAAACTTAGGGTCGCAGGTTCGAGTCCTGCTTACATTGCAGTGGATCACATTCAATTTTTCTTTCATAATTTACCTTTATGTTAATTTTATCATAAAGACATAGGTAAAATGCCTCAAACGACATTAAAATATATTTTACGATCAGGTAAAAACAGTTAACCAACAAGTGCAAAGTTAGTTGCAATAAAGAAAATTATCCAAGTTGTTTGATCTGTTTTGACAAATAAGTAAAAAAGCTCTAAGGTTCATTATTATGCAAAAAACTTTTTATGTAATCTCCATTTTGCTAAAAAAACCTCAAAAATCAAGTCGTTTAGTAGAAAAAAAGGAGAGATTCTCTAAATCACCGACGGGATAAGCGACACAAAAGTCGTCAGACAGATGTATACGAGACCCAACCCATTCGATGCAGAAAAATCTGCCGATCCCAACAGTGTGTATAACTCAATATCCCCAAAAATGTCGCTTAGATAAGTTCTCCTTTCCAGCATCGGCATATTTTGACACTCAAGTAAATTAACATTTATAGGGTATCCATTGACCTTGAACATTGAAATTAGCTAAAAAATTCGTCTAGTAAAATATCATCAATATCAACAAGTATAGGGGAAAATCTGAGAACATTACTAATGTAGTCATAAAAAACTATCACTGTTTATAAGTAGGTAAAGGACGTAACTCCGTTTTCCAACGGTAAAGTTGAGTTTGTCGCTCTATTATTTATAGTTTATCTTTTCATTAGAGCAGCATGACCCGGGGCATAAAGCTGTACCTCCACTACTATGTTAAAATATCGGTTCATCCGCTGGGTCACGATATGATTTATTTATTAAAAAACTATATTTTTTATTTCTGCATGATTTTACACGTAAAATCAAGAATCTTGTCGTCATTTTAACTATTTTTGGTAGGTACCTACACATACAAAAGAAACTAAAAAGTATTTTTCGATGCGAGACTTCCAAATGGCCAATTTCACTTATTTTTTTGGAAAATAGCTTTAACGCATTTTATTTTTAATATTCTACTGTAGTGGGTAAATAGATATTTAGTAATCCGAAATAATTATATCATTGTTTAAATGATTTATTTTACTTCGAGATTTTTCAATGCCTTTAAATATTATAAGGTTTGTTGATCTTCAACTCTCGCTCGGACTATGCGAGTGTATGAAGCTGCTTGGACGCCACTCAACGAGATTATGAAAGAAGTAATGTTCCGGGGGCGCACGGTCAGCGGGGGGAATAACGTTAGGCTCCGCCCAGATCCTCAAGGACATTGGGATTAGGAGTCGCCTTAATTTTTCTATGAAAGATGCTACTCCTTCCCACTACACTCCATAGCCTCTTCCCATCCTCTTCATCTTGTCTTGTCAGTCAGAATTTTTTTTAAGCATTCAATAATAATTGTACAACAAATAACTGGAGTAAAGATGTTACTAACATTAGCGTTGAATCTAAAATAGACAACATATCGTGGGGTCAAAAATGTAAGCCCGATTTCAAAGGTCTTCATCTCGGCGGGAGACTGCGGCGGCGATAAACACGGAGCTCTTAATATTGTCATTTTTTGGCACACTTGTAAATATATGGGTGATACACTGCACTGCAATTCGTGGTCACAAAATTTTCCAGTAACATTCTGTTGAAGTACAAGATGGCTCCTCACAGTTAGAACTTTACTCTCCTTTTCATCAATAACCATAGTCACGGCATATGGTGGTTTTCTTATTTTGTGCTCCGGACACACTTTACACTTAACAGTGCACAAACTCGCCTCACGTCGAAGCTGAACATAACCTATGGCATCATCGCCATAAGATTCTCTTGAAGATCTATAACAAAGGATATTCTATGATACAAGGTGATAGTATATTTGGTAACAAAACTAATGAATTGGCTATCTTATTATATATAAACAAATAAAAAAAATAAAAAACAAATAACATAGTATTCATACAATTACTGTGCACTTTTTACGTTCTTAAATTCAGCTGAACAAAAGTCGGGATTTGTACCAAAAAAGTAGGCTACCATGTAAGAATCCACTTTGGGTAAGTTAGCACTGTCTGCTTTGATATAATGTTCTTCCATTTTTGAAGATCTGGATTATTATTTATAAACCAAAAATTTATTAAATGTGTGAGAAGATGAATCCAATCGTAACAACATAAAGTGAACAACAGTTTTGTCAGTTTTAATTTTTGACAGCAGCCGTTTGTTTGTGCCGGTGTGACGTCATTAGCAAGATGGCGTCGTTTTGATCATTTGACTCACAGATAAAAAAAAACTGAAACTTATTTAAATAATATTAATTTATTAATTCATTTTCATTGAAATGTAACTACTTATTTTGGTTCTAGGAATCATAAGCTACATGTAAAAATACGTTTTATAATTATTCATTACATGTGTCAAGTACCCTATTGTCATTTGGCATAATTCGTTAGTCATAATTTTAACCTTTCTCTGAAACAGATACGAGTAACTTTTCAGGATTCTTATATTATAAAATAAACCTAACCTAAGTTAGTGGGTTTTACGGTTAAGATAGCTGGTCAGATTGCGAACTACGGTAGAAGATTGATGAACAATTTACACATGCAACAAACCGTTTTTGTCAGTATTGAGCTGATGCGGGATGCCATTCAGAACCGACGGAACTTCTCAATTATTACCCGTATAGCAATTTAAGCGACAACGACACGGCACACAGCATTCGAAATTCAGAGCTCAAGTATACAATACAATACGATACAATATGATTGGATACGATACGATACGACACAATACAATTCAATACAATACTCTTTATTTCACATTTCATAAAATATACAGGAAAAATGCAAGTAAACAGGAAAAATACAATGCCAGAGGTTAAAAGCAGGCGGTCTTATTACTAAAGACCGCATATTCCGCCATATTATGAGGATATCCAAACAACTTTTTGTGATTTTCGCCATTCCAGAGACCTTTGTTATCTTTGCGTACGGAGATGCCACGACTTTGCGCGACTGCGGCGCGGCGCGTGGTTAAGCGAGATCCGAGCGGGGCGGCCATACGAGTGAGCGGGACACACGCACCGCTCACCGCTGCCACTGCCGCCCTCGCGCAAAGTCGTGGCATCTCCGTTATTCAGTATTCTCAGCAAGTTCCTTAACTAGAACTATTACTTAGTCTAGAGCAAGTAGCCGTAGAGACTTAAGAATAAAATCGGCCAAGTTTCGCACGGTAACTAGTAGTTAGGTAAGGTACACGCACCTCGCTAATGGCTCCAGCGATAAACCGTGGAGTTACAACTGTATTAAGCCAGAGTGCATACTCGTAAAGTTTGGAATCTCCCGCGCGGCCGCGGCACGCGGCGTGGGCAGCGGCGGAGCGCCCACGCCCACTCCGGTCGCAACCAACTTAAGAGTAGAATGCGATGCCCACACTTTTTAAATGCTTTAACGGCCAAAGGGCTACATCGCCCCCACCACCCGACTGTGTCGCAAGGCTCACCCACCAAAACCATAGTGAATTTAGACCTGAAAGTCAGTTTCTAACGTTTATTAAATATTTCCGATGCAAGTAGTTTCACCTCTGTTTGCGGTTTACCTATTATAAGCTTGTAACAACAGCAGTGTAGTGACAGTATAGGTGATGTAATAGTACATTACTGCAGGTGCCGAGAAAGTAGGGATTGCTGGGTGAGTAGGTATAGACGGATAGTGAAACCAAGCCGGCAAGCCCTTTTCACGGCCAAGGCATGTATAGTGCTTTTCCCAACATTATCCAATGAAATAAAAAAATACACCATCCAAAAAAATATATAATTCAGCTGTTTAGCCTGTTAATAAACGCAGACGCCATGTAAAATAAAAATACTTCCCAGCCTAGGCCTTCAATTTTGTATGAAATTCCTCTATAGTTCTCCCGAGTTGTTCCGCCCGAAACGTGATACTTCGAATCCATTGCCAGACATTTCATTGCATATTTGAGAAAATATATGTATTGTTGTATCTACTCTCCTGTAGCTCGTTATCATCAAAACCATAGGTTCTAATAACTTCCACCTAAGGAAATTTTACATATTTGAAATGTAATAATTTGACCACTAATGTTTTACCAATCAACAAACAAATCGGTCACTGAGGTACTTAGTGTTTCAATGGATTGAAGTAAATTCATATGGAGCTATCGAACAAAGCTGGATTCGGGTAAATTAGATAACTTCGTGGCTGGTTTATCAACTAGTCAACGTATCATTCCGTCACATGAAACTTCCCAGTCGAGTCTGTTTACTCGTATGGAGTAAGAATTCCAAGACTAATTTAAACTCAAAAATAAGTTAGAACCCGTAATAGTGTTGTAATGAGAAACAGTGAATTGGCAAATAGGGCGCGTTGAATGTGTGTAGCACTTTACACACTGCCATGCCGCCCCGCCCGCCCCGCCGCCCGCCGTGCCGACCGAAGTGTTGTGCAAAGCGGAGCGAACCGCCGCGCCACTTGACTCTGCGACACATGTTTGTTTAAGAACCTACTACTCGTATTCGTCTTTAATACTACTTGCATCACACTGTTTTACTCTAACTCTAGTAAAACAGGCCTCTAGGCCCTTCATTCAGATTCACTAAACGGCCCTATCTATAAGTATAAATCTTGCCAGATAAGCCACGTTTAGAGGTTTGCACTTTGCACTCAATTGTCTACGTGTGAACGCTACTGTAACAAGGAAAACAATAAGGGAGTAGACATTAATGTCTGTAGTATATTTGTTCTTTACTTCAAATTTAATTGCGTACGTTTAAAAGAACATGGTAGATGTGGATTTAGTTGCTAGAAAACATCCAATACTCGGAAAGAAACATTCGTCCTCATCTTACAAATACCTACTTCCCAACCCGTAGCTTATTAGGGCGGTGTACAACGTACAACCAACTTAGTAAGACCGGTCATAGGTATACAGCACTCGTATTAAGAGTATATCCTAATTTTTTACTTGAGTTTCATGACGTCAATGTTTCCTTAAACATGTTCCCCATTATATGAAGTAAATAGATAGCTTGCCTAAGCAATATACTTAAATAATACAAAAAGTGACTCGCTTGTGGACGACGGTTCGCTGCTTTGCCGCGAATTCCAATCGCGCGACAACTGCGCCTAGCATGCCACGCGGCGCTCGGCTGCCGGCGCCCGTGACACTCGCCTGTATGCAAATTAGCTTCTCAGTTTATGCGAATGGAAAATGCTCGTAAACCCTCCAGCTTACTCGTCTATATTATCGTCTTGTCAAATAAAAACCGTCGTAAAACATGAATGCCAAGGCGGATAGCTTCGATCCGACATTTGCTTGAGGCTAACAATATAAAGCAACCTTAATACTGAGAAAAAATAAACATAATTGAAACAGCTCCAAAACAGATACCTAGTTAGGGTACCTAGGCGAAACTCGGTACGTCGTATCACTTTTTATTCATACGGGGATTTATTAGGTTAGGGCTTGTGCACAAATCACGTGAGGTTCCATAGGGGGGAGAGGGGGGTCACGAAAAAATCACGAAATATCACGTAGGGGGAGGGGGGGGGGGGTATAAGGAGACCTCACGTGTATTTTTCTACAGTGAACGAACTAAAAAAAAGTCGATATTTTTTTCTCGGTTTTGTTAAAAATAAGTCTTGAATTGTTAAATACCTCAAAATAGCGAGTCTATTTTACGAAATTTTGGCGGAAAACAATACACGTGAGGTAGTGAGGGGGAGGGGGGGTTAGCAAAGAACCTAGGCAGTGTCCCCCATCTGTACCGTGGGAACCCAGAACGATACCTACACGTCGCCTGTCGTAGCCGACACGCTTAGCCAGTCGGTTGCCACACGCGCTCACGGCCGGACGCCGCCGGTCGCGCTATAAAATCACCAAAAAAATGGCTTCGTCGCGAATGAGACCAACGCGCTGCAGTGTTGCGGGGTGTAAAAACATAAAAGCAACAGACATTTATCCTTTTTTTCTTTGCCGACAGACGATGAAATGTTACTAAAAATTCTTAGAACTTAATAAGCACCTACCTAGAAACGCATTGCATACACTGTTATAATAGATACATGTAATGTTGAATAAATAAACCTACCTACTTAATATACTTAAATTCATAGAAAACATCCACTACCTATATCAACAAGTGACAATAATTTACTCACTAAGATTTACCTAATCAGTTTAGTGTGGCGGGAGAGTGCATTGCACGGCCTAAAAAGGGCGTAAACGTCGGCGTTGTTCTTGACACTTAAGACCTTTTGCAAGGAATGCATTCGCAAAGATGAAACGCGTGATCAGATTATTATAAAACAACTTGTACCTAGTGACTGTTTCGAAGCTTGTAATGCTAGTATTATACAATATAGGCATCTACCAAACTTTATTTAGTAAGTACCTACTGTCATCGGGATATATTTAGGTTACTTAGGTACCTACACAGAGAGTTGTTTTTGTTTCAGGTTTCTGGTATGTTCAGATAGAATAGGTAGGTAAGATTCCGATATACCTACTCGGAAATTAAAACGATTTTGATGGTGTGCCGCAGCGCATGTGAATACCTATTTCTAGTAGGTACCTAATGATAATGAAATTTGACTAATAAATTTAAATAAATCGATCGTATTTTCATTTATCTTGACTTTTTATAAAATCGTTTCTAAGCGGTGTCAACCCTAGCCTCGTTTTGCCGGCACGTGCGGCCAACGACCCGCGCGTTCAAGGTCGCTCCATTGTTAAATTGAGTAGGCATGAAAAGCAGTAGGTATTTGCCTTTTTATTCAGACATGGGTATCTGTTCGAAGAACTATTATATTAATCTGTGACCTAGGTCAAAAGTAGCCGAAAAAACCTCACGTGATTTGTGCACAAGCCCTTACGACTGATTATAAATCAGTTTCTTTATGCAGTAGAGCTGCATAGCGCCTGCGGATGAAAGCGTAAAGGTCAGTGACACAAATCACGAATGATTCGTAGTACCCGAGAGCTGAAAGGTGAGCGCGGCCACCGCGCCGCGGCGCCCTGCCGCCGCCCACGCAGCTCTAGCTTTCACCGAAGGCAGCTTCAAAACAACCGGATAGCGGATATTGTTACCAACTCATTAGTGCATTTTATGAAATGATTCTGGAAGTCGGATACATGATGCACGAGGTGTTGAGATAATAAACTCACTGATACTGTGATTTATTTTTATGAATAACGGAGTTAGATACACTACATCACACACCTACGTATCATATTCACTTTTCCTTTTGTTATCATATCCACTAGCCATTTGTCTTTAAAGCGGGGTCCGGTTGTTCAGCGACAAAACTCTTAAACATTCAATTAATATGAAACACTGTATTTATTTATACGAAATTCAAAGTGTCAAATATAATTATAGGTGCGCGGTTGCAAGTGCTCTAAGTATAAGGGTACGTTCTTTGCGAGCAATCTCCTTAAAAACAACAACACAAACCCTTAGTGTTCCTAGTAACAAATGTTCATTCAGAAAACTACGTGAAAACGCATCTTGAGATAACAAAACAAATATCATATCAAATGCCATGCAAGCTCAATCTGAAAACGAAGAGGTCCGATCAGACTGTGGATCAGATAAGGGTCAATCACGAAGTGAAATGAGGGTGAAAATCCACTTCTAAACCGCGTTGGTCTTCTTTTACTATGTAAGTACCTATAGTAAAAAACGCAGTACATAAAAAGGCCCTCTGTTCTAGGTACATACATAGTTTCACAACGTTTATGGGTTTTGTATTCCGTCGCACATCGATCGTGTGGTGTGGTGCTACTGCTGACGCTAGCGGGACAGCCGCTGGCCGCACCGCGCGTGGGCGCCGGCGCAGCCTCGATGAACCAATCGCAGGCGCCATCTTACTAACATACACCATCAGTCCATCACACTATTTATTAACAGCCAATATAGCTAGTTTACGATCTGATAAACCTGTACTACTACTACTGGTTTTAGATATAACATATTTTTATGCTAAACTTAAACTGTAACTGTTATATGTTTGCTCTGGTTTTGCACTTAGGTTGTATTCTGTCTGCCCAGTCGCTAGAACAGTTACTTCCTAACAGGTTTAGATTTTATTGGTAATACTCGTTTATAGACCGAGTTCAAATGAATCCTACACGATCCGAAAAGAGGTACCTAAATGGCGTTATCTTAGTCCCTTTTTATTTTAGGGTTTATTACCGAACCATACCTTACTTTTAGTAAGTATATATACCTATGGTATGGTGAACATAACTGTCTGGTACTAAACAACACGTTATGGGTGCAAGTAGCACATGAACATGACTGGCCATTGTAGCGATCCTTTGGCTTCATCCTGCATTGGACAGCTTCGTTTATAATTCAGTCGTATAGCAAAAGATCCGGGTGTCTGAGACAGAATAAAACTCGCATTTGTTACGGACCCATTTGTTTGATGTGGCATGGCATAAAACAGAGCGCGGCCGAGGTTATTTAATACTCCTTACGCTCAGATGCACCAGATTTCTGGACGAATTATTATAAAGTAATATCTAAAGAAAATTCTAAATAATAATTATACCTACTGTTTGAGTTTATAATAAAAAACAGCAAGTACTCATACCTACAACAAAACGTATTAATAATAAATAATTACTAATAAATAATAATAATTACTACTCTACTTTGAAAACCGTACCTACTCCTCCTAGCAGTCACTACAATAAGAAACTATTCTGTAGATCATGATAGAATAGTAGATTGTTTAAAAAGGCGTTTAGTAAGCCATTGTGACACGCAGTGATTTTTTGGAAGAGCGAACGAAGTGAACGAGGGCATAATATTACCTCAGTGTCATCATAATGGCTTTTATCACGTGTTAACCACTGTCTATCACTTCGACTGCGAGAAAAAAAAAGCCTCAAATTTTTACTTTAATGTCACCATGCGCAAAGCCTTTTTTGTAGATTGGACACTTGATTTTTTATTAGCTGTAACGGGCATAGACAATAGCTTGGTACAATTTTTGACCATTTAATTATTTCTTTTTTCAATAGACCATTAATTTAATTTCTTTTTTCGATTACATTTGTTCTGAAATTACATTTCGTAGTTTCATATTTTATCTATTTTGAATTATTAATTTACGCTGAAATCCATAACTATTTCATACCTATTCATTAATTTAAAATAAATGTTTGAAGATTCTGTATTTTTAGTATTACAAATTAAAAAAATAAACTCTACAGCAGCTGCAGAAACAATTTGATTTGTTTTTAATTATCTGCATTTTGGTCGATTTTACCAGATTGGTTTATTGTTTTTAATTATCCGTATCTATTGTCCGTGCATAGCTGGCTGCAAATAAAATTTCTTTTTATTTTCATGGATATTATTATATGGTTTCCAATCTAACCCTATGTGCTAAAAGTGTCATTTTAGCCCCACTTCACGAAGCGAAAATAAGCGAGAGATTTGTACTTGGAGTTTCTCGTAACTGCGACCAAAAATTAACATATGCAAAAAAGTGTTGGAGAAAAGGGCCATTTCTAAATGAGCGCAGTGGTTCATTTGAAATATCGCAAATATTAATCATTGTGTGCTAATAAATATAATAACGAAGTTTCACTTCACGAATAATCGTAAAAAAATCTGCTTACGTAATACTTGAATGGCCCCAAATGTCTGTCTATTCCGAAGGAACATAAACGAGTCAGATATACGTATGAACCGGCACCGACTATTGAATAAGAGCAATTTAATTTGGTATTAAGTGATAAACAGGATCGTTATCGTATGACTCTTGAATGTTAGGTTTGTTCAGTGCGCTGTATTTCCGCGTCGTGTATAGTGTTGTACCGGTACCACTGGGCTCTGCCGTCGACATGGTTTATTTGCGTGCGTCGCGCGTCGACGCGGCCGTTCACACACGCGCCGCCGCGCCGGTTCATCTCGCACTCCAGCTACTTATAGCAAGTGCCCTATGCGGAATGGGCTGATTATTTAGTCGGCGCAAATGTTTCAGGTGTCAGTGATATAAATAAGTATAAATTTAATAAGAAGTGGCGCCCTCTGTTCTCGTGGATGGGGTTTAGGGTGGTCCACGGTTGTATGGGAAAAATTCAAACTGTAGTTACTGGTAGCGCAACCCCTCAAAATTGTTACACATATAATGGTAAATAAATACTGAAAGTTTTGTGAATTTATCTCAACTACTAAGCAGTGCTCAAGCGTCTTAAAGATTAATTTAAAAGGTATTTTTTGTAGCCCTATAAGTTATTAGTACACGGGCTTTTATTACGAATCAATCATATTTATTGCAAATAATCATTATTTACTACAAATATTTATTTATTACTATAATTTGAACAATTTTTAAATGTTTGATCACCTTGAGCACTGTGTCTTGCAAGCAAGTTAGGAGTCGAGGACCAGTGATATGTTCACTTGAAAGGTTTTTTAGGTTAAAACAAGTTATCACTAAATAATTACATATAACCGTTCATTACAAACAATACCTAATATTTATTAAAAACAACCATATTTATTTCACAAATAAGAACAATTTTTAAAAATTTGATAACCTTGAGCACCATCTTGCAAGTAAGTTAGGAATCTGTAATTTAACATAAGTAGGTAATATAAGGGGAAGGTGTAACAAATAACGGGGGTGGCCGACCAGAAATTTAAAAAATGGACCACCCTAATGGGGTTATATTTTAAGGTATCAATGAACAGGCAAACCGCGCTAGTGGTCCCAATGACATTTTCATGTAAAATTCCTTATACCTACCAAATACTTCTAATTTTCATTCTTAGATTTGTCTGAAAGGTAAATATGCCTTGTTTTTTTTTCTCCTCCTCTTCTCGTTTACACGAGTAGATAAATTAAGAATACGCAAACCTAAGATATTATACAGTGGGTGAATCTGCAGTTGGTACGCGGTTTTCTCAACCATCATACACAGTAGCATACAACTAAGATTTGTTACATAAGTCGAGTCAACACAACTTTGACACTTTTTGCTTAAGATCCTACACCTCGGTGGTCTATTTTTTCGAAAACACTGATCTCAGCGATATTTTTTAACATATCCTCCACATATTTCACACATTTTTCCTTTTGGTATTAAACCATATGACAGTGTAACATTAATGCCAAAGCAATGTGGGAGCAATGTGGGACTACCAACAGCCCGATTACGATTTTGTTAACTTTAGTCTACTTTAAGTTGGTAAATGGAATGAATTCAAGCGTGCAAGGTGTTGTTCAGGTTCGTCTGGAGTGCGGTCCCCCGGCCACGCGGGAGGGGCGCGGCGCGGGCGCGGGCGCGGGCGCGGCGGCGGCCGCGAGCGCTCCGCGGCGCGATGCGCTGCGCGCGCCGCCGCGCGACACCGAGCTGCTGCAGTTCGCCGCCTCGCTCGCCGCCACCAAGAGACTCTTCATCTCCCTGCCCGACTATATCTGCGAGGAACCGGATTTCGCTCATGAAAACAACGAAAACTGCTGGAATGGAATTTCGGTTGGAGAGTGAGTATAGATCCGCATCTATACTACGTATAGCCCCTCGGCTATACGTAGGTAGTTAAATCATCTTAAGGCCCAGATCCCACAAAGTCGGAGCGGAGCGGAGGTGCAGAACCGACTAATCACAAAAGTGAAGCGCACCCGAGACACAATTTCGACTGAAATGTTCCATCACGTCTCTGAATACGCTCCGCTTTGGTGGAATCCGGCCCAAACGTCTTAAATACTTCGATATATTATTCTTACAGTACTTTTCCCAATTGTAACTGTAGGTATAGTGTTATCCGTATCAAATAGAGTGCGTGTTCTATGAAATAAGTACATCAGGGACCTAATTCGAAAATGCCGTTTGAGAGATCGCAAAACGTCAAAACTCTATTAGATAACAGTGATATCGCCTTTGAACTGTCATTAAAATGCGATGAGCTTCAAGTGACATATCTCATCTCAATTTTGGAAATACGAAAGCGATAATGATTGTCAAAAATGCTATTCATGCATATGAATTTCTGTTTTCAACGAAACGTAACTGACTCATTTCCACGCACTACACGGTCAAGTTAAAGTATGCGCCTGTTATTTGTGCCGTTAAACAAACCGCATATACAAAGGAAACGGAAGCGCGACCGGATTGACGAAGTAGAGATGTTCTAGGGATATCGCCACTTGTCAAGTAGGGACACGTCAAAAGTGACGGATGGCGATGAAATGGAGAGATCTCCATAATCTCTCGAAAATTGGTCGACTTACCCCCCAGATTCGAGTGACATCGGACACGCTCGTATAATTAACACACCTCTTAGGGCAAAGTGCGCCCGTCGTCAGTACCTTACCTGATCGAGCGACAGCTAAATTAGACAGTAATCAGATAATCAAGACAAAAAGTTACTTACCTACAAAATATTAGAGAGAGAGACATAGGTAAGTACGGCATCTGCACTTTTCAGCAATTTAATCTCTTTCACGACACTTCTTGAAAAAGTGGTCTAAATACAGGGCGCAAAACTACTTATACCTAGATGGTTACTTGAAAACTCTCCATCTAAGAGTAGCAAACACGGGACCAATAATATTCATGGCGTGCTTTGAACGAAAATTGGACCAATCAGTACTAATCGTTTGCATTTAAATTAAATATATATTGAATTAATAGAATATTGCCATTAATCGTTCGCCTAATTTGTGATGGCAGCGCGTATGTGCTGTGCAGTTCGCCGTGAGTTCGCCCTATATAAACTATGTGTATTTTTTTGTAAATGTTGTTGTTTTTGTGATGTGATTAATTTTACCGTAGTAGGGATTTTTAGGGTTCCGTAGTATGTATGTATGTACCTATGTATGTAAACACTTTATTGCACATAAAACAATATTGACAAAAACTCAAAAACAATACATACAAGGGCGAACTTATCCCTGTAAGGGAGGCGTAGTCAACTAGGAACCCTTATAGTATAATAATAATAAAGGTCTCCAAACATTATTTTTTGATAAAGTCAGCATTTTTGTAAATATTCGCTCCGGAAGTCCAAAAAATACCCCCCCTAACTTTTAAACCACGGGTTAAAAAATTACCTACGAAAAATCGATAACTTCCATCTTTCTCGTAATTTAAACCTTGTATTGTGAAGGTTGGGCATCTACGGAACCCTACACTGAGGGTGGCCTGACATGCTCTTGGCCGGATTTATTTATTTATTTAATTGAGGTCCACCAACAATTGTTAACACCAAAACATGTTAAGTTACACTATTACGCTCATGGATATGGGTGTCACAATAACTTATAGGTGAACACAACATGCGAAACAACTAGTAAACAATTTAAACTAAAGTATAGCAATTTTTAGAACTATATCTAGAATTTAAACTAAACATAATATGCCAACTAACCAAGAACATCGTAAAACATTCTAAAACATTTTCAAAGATTTTTTTCTTATTTTAATATGAACAGTAAACGTAAATAAATCAAAAAGAAGGGAAATCGACACTGCCCTAGAGGTTTATGTTTAGAGATTTATATGAGTATAAACTCAAAAAGTGTTACTCGGTAGAATATAATAGAATAGAGATTTTATTCAGTGAAAGAAAGGTGGTCTATGAATTACCATATTAGACAGGTAATATATTTATTTATATATATTGAAAAACTTACATATATATTAGTTTTTCAAGTATGTTAAGAAACGTCCTATGAGACTCGTGTGCGATTGCGCACTCAGCTTTATAAATATCCTTCGTCTTCACAACACTCACGAGTAGGTATTTCCTCGCATTATTTAGTCGTGAAAAGCACTTTGTTTTGTTTCGACCGAAAGTGCAATAGATACACTCGTATTTTCGAGGGCATTCCATTACCAGCCCTCTCACTCACTTGTCCATCTATTGCTTACTTTCCAGCCACTACAACAATGTGTACTATTGTTCAGGTATGAGAAACCTCTGGTCGCGTCCTCCTCGTTGAGCGACCAGAAGTACAACCCCGAAGTGAAAGGCAGCGTTGGGCACGATGCGAGGGTGGCGGCGATCGGCGACCAACTGCGACAGGCTAGACAGGTAACTTAGTATATTATAATTAAGGAACTGTTAGATTTCTATGTGTCGTCTTTTCTCATAATTTTTCTTGATAGGTATCTTCTGGATAGGTTACCAGTTCAGCTACTAGAAAATTCTCACATGCATCCGTAAATAGGTACAGATGAAATACATATTGTATAATGAATTATCTAAGCTTGCTGCAGGAATACTCGGTTATATTAATTCATATTGAAGTATCACAAACCATTTTATATCGAAGTATCACAAATCATCAGTGTTAAACAATGTTTCTTAACAATCAATGCTTGAACGATTAATAATTTCTGCGTGTAAAAAAATTACCTAAATCTTTTACTCGTATAACCAAGCGTGAAAGGCTTACCACGATTATCGAGACCTTTGAGCATCTGAAAACGATTACATTTATAACTTGTTTTCAAAGCCACTACAAGCCTGCATGTTTTTATGTACAAAAATAAAAATGCTTAATTAATCTGTATTGCCAGTAATTAAATCGTATATTAATAAACATAAGCAGAACATGTTTGTTGTTGTTAAGGACGCTGCTATGATAATAATCCCATATCCAATTATACCGGTATTGATTTGACGTACAATAATTGGTACAATTACTATACTCAGACACAGAGCTGCAAATTGCTTATTATATAAACCGGTATCCGGTACCTGTACAATTTATAAGATATTAACGGCGTACATCCGTAGTCCTACATATTGCCTACGAGAATTCCGAATATAGATAACAAATGAAGACAACGCACAGAGGTGGAAATAGCACTAATAATTAATTCATTATACACTAGCTATGAATTCATTATAGTAATAGATAATAAAATTAAAAATATATAAAACCTACACTTTAAACTTTTTGTTTAAAAAGCATTGTCCAGTTTTCATCAATCTCGTTAAACCTTGAATAAGTAGGTAGTTTTCCACCACATACCTATTTTGCGGGTCGCATTGTTCTGAAATCGTACTGTCGCGATAAATGCTTATAACTTATAAGTAATGCATTAACATGTGAATTAAACAAATTAGTGAATGAAGGAAATTATTGGCACTTAGAGCTAAAAATTAATTCATATTATGTATTTATTTATATAAACTTTATTGGACAGAACTAGTACAAATGGTGGACTTAATGCCACAAGGCATTCTCTACCAGCCAACTATAGGGCTAAACAGAAAGTATTACACAGTATTATACAGTAGTATAGCAGTCAAATAGAAAATAAATAAGATAGGTATATGTTTGTTAAGATTTAGGGCTCAGGTGACTTGTTTACAATCGCCATGTCATCAATAATAACTTTATACTCAATATGTCACCTTCCTGATATGTCCACTTTGCTATATCGACAACTTCCAAACTACTCGTAGGCAACTTTTCCATATAAGCACAGAATAAAGTAAGTAGTTCAAAGTCCAAAGTCTGAGTCAATCCAGATAAATACAGATTAGCAAAATATCAGGTACAGGAAAACCGCTATGAAATATTTATTATTATAAATAGCTAGATTATTGACAATAGAGCCAAGACAGTGATACGGCAAGTATAGGAAAGGTGACAAAAACTTGAATGTGGATGAAGTCACTTTGGAAAACACACTTTGGTATCGCACCGATCTTACAAGTTTAACCTTTTGAACGATCCAGTCGTCACATTGGAAAAAGGTATTACTAACAGATGCTAACGTCGTCTAGTGATGATAAAATTTCAGTGATCAAAAACACAGTAATTCAAAACGCTACTAGTGTTTCTCAATCGCTGAAAAATTCATATCGCTGTTAATTTTGGAGCACTTCTTTATTCTTTGCTGTTGCGTCAGGGACACTGTCAATGGCTTCACCGCTTGGGGTTCAAAAGGTTAGGGGCAACAAATAAATCTATTTCGAATAGGTGCTAGTAGCGTAGGGTATTAGGTATCACCATAATTCAGGCCAAATGTTGTTAGTAGAGTGTACATGTGTGTCTGTGGTGCAGCTGCTGGTGAACAACATGTGGAGCAGCGCACCGGCCGCGGAGGCGTTCATGCAGGGCGACGAGGCGGGCTCCGAGGGCTCGGGCTCCGGCCGCAGCTACGCCTACGACGACGCCGCGCTCGACGCGGAGGGCTCCGGCGAGGAGGGCTCCGGGGACCACGTCTCCGTCGGTCAGTACTGCGCAACTATACCAGGAAACGAACATCTCACTCACAAAATGGGTAGTTTCCTGACATACTCCATTTAAATTGAAATTACAGTCATCCTAGCTTTATGAGCTCAGATAAAATCTTAGGTAGGTACTGACTTGATCTAGTCCCGGTTTCGTACCAAATTAAGCATGAAACTCATGCTGTGGTATCATTCGCAAATCACTATACATATTATAACTTATTACTCAAGTACTCAACTATACAATAAAAATAAGTGCTATAAGAAAGTATAGTCCGAGATCATTGAGACAGAGATTCGGGTTTTAGAAAGACACTTCGTATAAGGGCGCGGTGACACGCGAATGTTAGGGTTTCCGGGATTAGTAGGTAGCAATTACATTTGCAAAATACTAACATATAGGTTTATGTTCAGGAACTCGACCGTATGGAGGAGAGGAGCCGATGGACGCGTCGACGCCGAAGACAGACGGCGGCGCCGTGGCCCACGCGCCTGCGGCGCTCGCGCTGCTGCTGTTAGCGCTGCTCGCGCGCGCCGCGCCGCTCACCTAGGCTGCCGGACTGACGCCAGCGAGACGCCCAAGGCACTTCCGCCCATAAGGAGTCAAGACCACCTTACAGAATTTCCATATCATACGTGTGGAATAGACGCCTCGCGTCGCTTAGTCGACACTTAAGACTCCTATGTTTTCGTACCATCTCTCCAGTGGCGCATGAGTGGAATCGTACAACTTTACTAGTGAAGTCGCTATCTGACAGTCGGTAGCTGACTGCTAAGAAGATGACGAAAAGTGGTAGCTTTGATTGAATCTTTGATATTTTCCCGTGGACACACTTCACTCACTCGTTTTACTTCGTACGAAGATTCATGCATTTAAACATTCACGTTAGATTGTAATGGCCTGCAATTGTCGAATGCATATCAATATTTTATCAATATACTTTTTGTAAATATTATCTATACATTAGATACATATGAGGATGAAATATTTTACAATTTCTTTGCATTTAACGTGTTCAATATAATAGATGTAACATGTGGAATTTATAGTCGTACCTAACCATCAGTAAATCAAAGTCTTCACTCACTTTAACGCGACCTAGCCGATTGGCAATAACCTTATAAAGTGCATATACATATAAAAGATGAACATATAACGATTAGATAAACGTGATAGAAATATTAAGGGTTTATTGTACAGAATGTAAATACCTAAAATCCTAACGGTCTAGGTGCTTAGCTCGTAAACATATTTTGTTGCCATATTAAATTTACGGATATTATTATTTATATTATTAATTAAGTCATAATTTAATGTAATAATATTTTATGTGATACTGATTTATTTTAAGTTGATAGATTTATTTGCATGAGTTAAGTATTTATAAATTGTAAATCGGCGCTCGTTATTATGTTGTACTGTACATAAGCCTAGCCAAGACCATGGTGCGACGGCATGAGCTGTGGGCGCTGGGGCCGGGCCGGAACCTGCCCCGAGTAGCACCCGGTGTTGCCGGGGCCGGGGCCGGCCGGAACCTGCCCCGAGTAGCACCCGGTGTTGCCGGGGCCGGGGCCGGCCGGAACCTGCCCCGAGTAGCACCCGGTGTTGCCGGGGCCGGGGCCGGCCGGAACCTGCCCCGAGTAGCACCCGGTGTTGCCGGGGCCGGGGCCGGCCGGAACCTGCCCCGAGTAGCACCCGGTGTTGCCGGGGCCGGGGCCGGCCGGAACCTGCCCCGAGTAGCACCCGGTGTTGCCGGGGCCGGGGCCGGCCGGAACCTGCCCCGAGTAGCACCCGGTGTTGCCGGGGCCGGGGCCGGCCGGAACCTGCCCCGAGTAGCACCCGGTGTTGCCGGGGCCGGGGCCGGCCGGAACCTGCCCCGAGCAGCACCCGGTGTTGCCGGGGCCGGGCCGGAACCTGCCCCGAGTAGCACCCGGTGCTGCCGGGGCCGGGCCGGAACCTGCCCCGATTAGCACCCGGTGCTGCCGGGGCCGGGCCGGAATCTGCCCCGAGTAGCACCCGGTGCTGCTCGGGGCCGGGCCGGAACCTGCCCCGAGTAGCACCCGGTGTTGCCGGGGCCGGGGCCGGCCGGAACCTGCCCCGATTAGCACCCGGTGTTGCCGGGGCCGGGCCGGAACCTGCCCCGAGTAGCACCCGGTGCTGCCGGGGCCGGGCCGGAACCTGCCCCGATTAGCACCCGTTGCTGCCGGGGCCGGGCCGGAACCTGCCCCGATTAGCACCCGGTGCTGCCGGGGCCGGGCCGGAATCTGCCCCGAGTAGCACCCGGTGCTGCCGGGGCCGGGCCGGAACCTGCCCCGATTAGCACCCGGTGCTGCCGGCAGCTTGCTCGCAGAGGGACCCTCCCGACTTCGGGCACCGACTCCGCCAGCTCCGTCATGCCTTGCCCTCGAACTCGGTCACGACTCATTAGGTGGACTTCGTACCTAGAAAATATAATTATTCTACATTTCTAAAAGTAGTAATCTTTATATTACGCTACATGAATCATAATAAATGTATGTATGTAGGTATTACACGTACATAAGTACGTTCAGACGCCATGTAATGGTGTACTGGATTTTTTGTAAATGTGTTGTAGATTATACGGAGGCATAGTGGAGAGGACCAGATTGGAACGTGGGGTATATATTGTTATAGTGCCGTTGGAGACGGCACGAATGTTCATGATATGATTGCCTTGATTCGGTGACGGCGGACACCCGCGCCCGCGTCGCACACTTAACTTATGGTTTCTGTCTGCCGACACACGCATCGGACACTCTGTCTCGGGAATTAAACCCGATCGAAATTGTAAATAAATTGTTGGGACGATGGTAGTGAATCAAAAAGAAGACGACTTACTGTTAAATCTGAATATATATAAAAATAAATATTATACCACGCATTATCGTATTTTATTTAAAATATCCCAATTACTTATACAATCTAGAAGTAGAACGGATACACAATCGAACTAATTTCATCGCGGATTATCGCGCTTCCTCTTTTGACTTTGACGTTCATGTACATTCCGAGATCTCCCGGTTCCAATCAAAATAAAATATAAATGTTGTCAACGATCCACGTCGAATAAAATATGGGATGAAATAACGAACTTTCAATTTCTCATATTCTGAAAATTAGTCATTAACTATCTCAATAGCGGGTTGAAAGCGACTTATTGCGACCCTAGGGTTGAAAAGTAATAAAAAAAAGAATACGCACCTGCGCATCAATCAATCCGCCACGACAAAAAAATTATAGACCACATTAACTACGTTCTTAGGGTTCCGTATCCAAAGGGTAAAAACGGGTCCCTATTACTAGGCCTCCGCTGTCCGTCTGTCTGTCCGTCTCTCACCGCGCGGACCAGGGAGTCCGTTCTCATGAACCGTGATAGCTGGACAGTTGAAATTTTCACAGATGATGTATTTCTGTTGCTAGCAAAAATTTGTATTTATTACGCTTGAATCTTTATTTATACAATGTTATTGTAAATAGTACCAAACTGCGTTTAACTAAATTCCTGCAGTAACGTCTACAAACCACATAATACACGTTAAAATATTTTTTATTAACACAACTAGATTTTAGTTGCCATAACTACCTACATACTTCGAAACTACACGTTCTTGTAGTATTGTAGAAAAATGTTTTTTTCAGTGTATAAAATAATAATATTGTATTTTATTATTAGCCTCTAGGGTCTACATGGAAACCGTATAACAATTCTATGAAAATGAAAAAGAAGTCTTGTTAGCGGCCAGCTACATACTAGATACGGATAATTAAAAACAAACGAACCTGCACCCCTAGCATAACTGTGACACGCGACTTTTTGTCGTGCGACAATTCTACCTGTCTCTTTCCATGACAACGTATTTAGTCGTACCATAAATTTAATTGATTGTTTTAAAGATAATTTACGAAAAAAATAATTACTGTTGAGTTTCTTTCGACTTTCTTCTCAATTTTATGTTATTTTTCTCGCAGCTGAAGTGAAAAGCAAAGTGTTTAACACATGGCTTAAAGCCATAATGATCTAGGGTTATATATTTGTCCTCGCTCACTTCTTTCGCTTGACCAAATAATCCCCTCGGGTTACAATGGCTTATTTTAGCCCCTTGTCAAACGCTCTGCTATTCAAGTTTGATTTTGTTTGTATTAAATACTAGCTATATGAAACCTCGTGCAAAGCCAAATGAATTTCTATTCTATTACGTGAAGCCTCGTGAATCCAAGGAAACTTAGCATGGGCAAAGGCTATTAGCGCGTAGCTCGTTAAGGCGAGGCGCTTCCGCGGCGGCTGCGGCGGTCGGAGGCCAGGGCGGTGCCGGCCGGTGTCACCCTCATGCTCGGGCTGCGGAGGTCTCGCGCGCTGCTCGGCGACACTGCACTGTGCCGTTGCAGTTACGAGTAGGCATGTCCATCAAATGGAGAAAATTGTAACACGCGGTCAATTCAACTGTAGCCGAAATTTAGTTAACTTATAGTATTAGCTATTATTATATAATTTACACTATTAACCACATCCGAAATTGTTTTAATTGCAGTTTAATTTCAATATTTTAAAATACGACTGAAAAATAAAATAATTTCATCTTTTAAATAAAACAATTACATTATTATTAAAGTATGTAATGTTTTTGAACTTTACTATACTAAACATACTTATACCAGGTGCAAATTTAACCCGGCCAGTTAAGATGGGAAAAGTATTTATACGGAACCCTCGGTGCACGAGTCAGACTCGCACTTGGCCGGTTTTTCTTCATTACATTTATTATTTCAAATAATTATTAAGAACATAGTTTGTTATTCCATACTTGTCAATAAAAGCCTCTCAACGATGTATGTATGGAATCTTTTCATCTTAATATTTGACGAATTTCGAAGTTTATCAAAAATATATTATTGATATAGTTTTAACAATTGGGTAACGTTCTTTTGATTCAGTATCACGTTCTTTTGGTAGGTAAGTACAGTATTTTGGAATGTACAATATTGAAATTTGGTACCCTTCATTATAATATAAGTATTGATTTACCTACTTAATAGAGATAGTAGATTTGCTAAGCTGCGAAATTGTGCGCATCGAGTTACAAGCATAATTAATGTCTACCACAGACAGAGCGTACCGCGGTGATTATTTTCAGATGTGAAGGGAAGTCAGATTCGTCCCCTGTGTGGCGGGAGAACGGGGTGAAGATGACAAAGGAGTCCTTTTTCTTTTTTTATTACTTATCTTATCAGTTAACGCTACTAGGGCTTGTGTGGTATCGTTTTCGTGTAAAACAGATATCAGCAAATATTTTTTTAATGTTTTTTATGCATACCATATTAAACCTATGTGTGTATAGACGGAAAGTTTTCAATATTAGACACAGTAAATAAGATAAAAATTAAAATAATCAGAAATTTCATGCTTGTACTTGTAACCCGATGTTTGAGAAATCGCAAAACGTCAAAACTCTATTAGACAACAGTGATATCGCCTTTGAAATGTCATTAAAATGCAATGAGCTTCAAGTGACATATCTCATCTCAATTTTGGAAATACGAAGGCGCTAAGCTGCTTTTGAACGAAACGTAACTGACTAATTTCACGCACTATACGGTCAACTTAAAGTACGCGCCTGTTATTTATGCCGTCACATACAAAGGAAACGGAAATTTGGCGACCGGATCGACGAAGTTGCGATATGTTCTGGGGATATCGCCACTTGTCAAGTAGGGACACGACAAAAGTGACGGATGGCGATGAAATGGAGAGATCTCCATCATCTCTCTAAAATTGGTCGAATTACCCCCCTGGACTGATTCATCGAGTGTCATTCTCATGAAATCAAGCTCAAGACCCTTTCCGAACCCAATATATTAAGATTTATGATAATGTGAATTTTACATGTTTCAATTAGTAAGCTCGTTCATCACGCGACCATGATGTCGGTGACACTAAGAGACAAATCAATTAATAAACGACACCCACTTGCTGGCGCTTAATACCTACAAGTGCTTATTATTGTTATTGTAAATAAGACAAACTTATTAAGTGTCTTGCGACATTTCTCTTGTGCTGTTATATTTTCAAAGAGCCAGTATCAAGGACCAGACCTGTAAAAGAGCTCCTGATACATCGCTGAGAAATCGACTTGAACAGAATAGTTTTGAATCTTTATAATGTCAGGTTTTAAGTATAGGAGGTTACTGTAAATCATACCAGTCTAGAAACTTTCCGTTAATTTTGCAGAAGTGTTTAATAATGTATAAGCTTGATTATTAAATGACAACAACTAACCATTAAAACCTCAGATAACAAAGACAGCGGGGAGTGACGTCCTACATCTATCACAAAGTTAACGTTGCAGTCATTCTGTCTAAAAAGGATGTTTTCCATGCGGTACCATTAACTAATTTCGATGTTTCGTTGTTTCGATTGTAACCTGGTTGGTGATTGGCGATGACAATAATATAATTTCTTTAGATGTACGATGTTTAGTGTAATTTTTATCGACAAGCGTGAAAGGAAATATAGTAAGTACAATAAACTTAACTGTGTTCAATCTTGAGCGAATCTTATACCCTGCCATAGGTAATCCGTCTGTACATGTTGCTAAGTTGAAAGTTCTGATCAAACTTAGCCTAAAGATATTAAGTTGACCTCTGAGTTAGAGCCTCTTCATACTTGCTGGGACGACCTACATCGGCGTTATGTCACCACTAACGATGTCGGGTTGTAGTTTCTTACTACAATTTGTATATACCTAATCTTTAACTATAAAGTTCCCTAATATTGAAATTTCAGACGGCTGCAAGTCAAATCGCAAGTAGTATACCTATGTATACGTACTTACCTGCTTGCTTACGTGAGCTTATAGAGGAAGAGGACGACTAACCACGTGGAACCTTACATACCTATATACACTGACGGTGCTGAATGCACGCTTCTGTAAGTTGTCGTTGTAATTTAAAGGGCAAAAGTAAATATAAGTACCTATGTATTGAGAAATTTGATCTTAATGTTTCAGCCTATGTCATGTGCTAAAGCGAAAGTTAATTCATGTGTAACACGATATTAAATACTTACCTACTAGTAAATAATTTCCTAGAGATAAGTACGCAGTGCACGATAAAACGATTCTTAATTGAGAGATAGGTACTTAGGTATTTTTAATCTTAGTCGGTTGACACAGTGACTGTGACACCCGCGAAGTGACAGTGAGTGCAGAGGCCTGAATAAGAGACCTCTGCAACCGGCGCAGAGGTCGCGGTAGGCCGGTGCTCTGCCAGTCGGGCCGGAGGGCCGGGGGCCGGGGCCGGGGAGGCAAGCCCGAGCCTGCTAGCGGCGCCACCCACCACTGATGCGATCTATTGTTTCGCCTCGCTTTTATGTTCATTATTTATAATGACTACGATATTGCATTTGAGGCACTTTAACACCTACGTAAACCGTACCTTCTAATGGCACATTTAACTTTGAGTTCGCCCCGCAGATGCGGAACAACGGAAATTGCGTAACAGTAATTTTTCTGTCTAGATGTATTCTATGTACAATTGAACATATATTTGATAATAAATATCCGCCGATAGGGGATCTGCAATTTGCGTCGGGTAGACGTAATATGACGAGACAATATTGAGACGTTGGTAAGGTAGGTACCTATAGTATAGATAAGTTTTCTATTAGTTCAATAAAATTAGCAAAATTTGGCAAACTGGGTACGGAACCTTAAAAAAAGGTCCAAAAATATACATAGTTCCGTTTCTGGGTACATTTTTAGACCTTTTTTTAAGGTACCTTCGTACCTTAAAAGGAAAAACGGAACCATTATAGTAGGATCACTCATGTGTCTGTGTCTGTCCGTCCGTCTGTCATAGCCAATTTGCTCCGAAACTCCTGGACCGATTGAGTAGAAATTTGGTACATTGATGGGTTTGATACATATAGGTAAATTGATGACCCACACATGGACGTGTAACGTAAATCAATTAATTTCAAACATGAGGATTTCAAATCGGGGTTGAAAGTTTGTATGGAACTTACGTAATTTTTGAGTTAGAGTAATAACACTTTGTGCATAGATTCTTGATCTAAAAACAAGAAAACTACTTTCAGGATTTTTGAAAACTCGTCCTTTAAACGGGTTAAATAGGAGGTGAAAGTTTGTATGAGGAACTGGGAATTATTTGAGTAAGAGTGGTAATATTTCGTGTACAGCTCTTTCTATACAAAGTAAGAAAACAAGTTTCAGCATTTTAGGAAATTCATCCCCGAAAGGGGTTAAATGCACAGTGAAGCTTCGTAAGAAAAACGTGGTCTGTTTGAGTAAGGGGTGCATTCTTTTGCGTGCAGACTGATCATCAAAAACTGAAAACATGCATTTCAGCGTTTTTGAAAATTCGACCCCTAATGGGGTAAGAGGGAGGTGAAAGTTTCTATGAAGAGCTTGGGATTCTTTGAGTAGGAGTGGTAATATTTCGTGGGAAAGTTCTTATTTGCAAAGTAAGAAAACAAGTTTCAGCATTTTTGGAAATTCATCTCCGAAAGGGGTTAAATGGATAGTGGAACTTTCTTGAGAAACGGGACTTTTTTGAATAAGGGGTGCATTCTTTTGCGTGAACTGTGAATATTGATTTCAGCGTATTTGAATGTTCAACCCCTAATGGGGTAAAGTGGGAGGTGAAAATTCGTATGAAGAACATGGGATTCTTTGAGTGGGAGCGGTAATATTTCGTGTATAGGTGACTAGGTGTTTCTATGCAAAATAAGAAGACAAGTTTCAGCATTTTCGGAAATTCATCTCCGAAAGGGTTAAATGGACAGTGAAACTTTATTTGAAAATCGAGCCTTTTGAGGAAGAGGTGCCTAATCTTGTGTGTACACTGATAATCAAAAACTAAGAACATGTATTTCAGCGTTTCAGAAAGTTCAACCCCCCTTGGGGTAAAGAGGCGGGTGAGTTTCAATGAAGACCTTGAGGTTCTTTGAGTAACATTACGTGTATATATTCTTCTATACAAAGTAAGAAAACAAGTTTCAGCATTTTTGGAAATTCGTCCCGGAATGGGGTTAAATGGAAATGGAACTTTGTATGAGAATCGGGCCTTTTTTGAGTAAGAGATGCACACTATTTTGCAGGTAGACTCTTCATCAAAAAACTGAGAATATTGATTTCAGCGTTTTTGAAAATTCAACCCCTAATGGGATACGCTGAGAGGTGATAGTTTGTATAAATGGCTTGGATTTTTTTGAGTAAGAATGATAATATTTCGGGTATAGGTTAATCATTACAAACAACTTTTCACCATAAATGAAGTTAAAAAGTAAGAGATGCATTTTTAGGGTTCCGTACCTCAAAAGGAAAAAACGGAACCCTTATAGGATCACTTTGTTGTCCGTCTGTCCGTCCGTCTGTCAAGACCCTTTTTCTCAGGAACGCGTGGACGTATGAAGCTGAAATTTATATCAATTACTCAGGTCTACTGTCCCTTGAAGCTGTGAAAAAATCAAACTTCTAAGCCAACGCAATCAAAAGATACAGCCGTTTATGCCGCAAATTTTCGACACTTGCAAGGGAATCAAAACCTACAGGGTGCTTCCCGTGAACTCAGAATCTTGAAATTTGGTACGAAGCAACGTCTTATAGCATAGATAAAGGAATATTTACGAAAACCATAATTTTTTTTTTAATACCTAACTTTGCACCTAATTTGCAAATTTTCGACACTTGCAAGGGAATCAAAACCTACAGGGTGCTTCCCGTGAACTCAGAATCTTGAAATTTGGTACGAAGCAACGTCTTATAGCATAGATAAAGGAATAATTACGAAAACCATTTTTTTTTTTTTTAATACCTAACTTTGCACCTAATTTATATGGGGCGCTATACATACCAGGTGCAAACTTAACTTAACCACTTAGGGATGGAAAGTGTTTGTACGGAACCCTCGGTGCGCGAGTCCGACTCGCACTTGGCCGGTTTTTTTTTATATTCATCCCCTAAGCATGTGAAATTGAAGGTGAAACATTTTATGTTATGAATGAGAGGTAAGCGGGTTTTTCTAGAATATTCATTAAAAATTAAGAAAATAAACTTGAGTTTTTTTTGGAAATTCATCTCCAAAATGGGTCTAATGGGAGGCGAAAGTTTGGATGAGAAAGGATGAGATATTTCCGTAAGTCTGGTCATATTCCGTGTGTCAAAATACTACTTTCAGAGATGTTTGAAATGTACGAGTATTGTCTGAGTAAAGGGGGAAGATGAAAGTTCATGTGAGGAATATTTTCGTGTATAAACTCTGCATTCATTTTTGGAAAGTTATCTCCTGAAGAGGTTAAAAACTTTATATGCAAAACGTAGGATTGAGTGACAAAACTTCGCGTAAAAAAAATTGCATTGTTAATAGGCTTCCGTACCTCAAAAGGAAAACATGCAACCCTCAAAGGATCACTTAGTTGTGTGTCTAAAAAAATGGAAATTAAAACCATATAAGTATCTACTCATGACTATAGTCCTTTGAAGTTGTTAAAAAAACCAAACTTCTAAGTAATAAAGTAAAACAAAGATCCGGCTGTTTACCTATGCCACAACAAACGTCAATACTCTCAAAGGGAATCAAATTTTATAAGGCACTTAGGTATTTAATTAAAACAATGAATTTGGCAAGTAATACCGTGCCTTACTCTCTTAGTACAAATACTTAATAGGGAGTAATCTGAAACTATACATTACTAATTATATTACATTACTTACTATTTAAAGTAGGTACGTAAAACAGTTTTCCAACGGTAATGTTAAATTTGCTACTTAGTACGTTTTATTCGTACAGCATCCTCTGTGCGCGAGTCCGACTCGCACTTGACCGGCTATTTGTATTAACTGAGAATACTGATTTTAACGTTAAAGGAAATTCCTATCCTTAAGAAGATTAAACTTTTGACTATGATTTTGTTCGGTTCATCGGAAAATGAATTGTCCCACGTGTGTATACACACGACGTGATCTAGAAATATATAAATCTACTACCCTAAAATGTATGTACATATGCGCGCAGATTTCAATTAGTTGTATTATTTTAAGAAACAATAAAACGGGTAGAAAGTTTCACAGATTACGTTTCCAGACCCTGTGCAAGCGAAGCCGCGGGCAAAAGCTAGTACTTATATAAATATACTGTGGAGGAATCTCGATAATATTATCTTGTCTATCGAAGCTCACTCGGTCATCTAGATTAGGTATTTCGAAGTATTATTTATTTCCGAATCTAGTATCATATTGTGAGCTTGTATTGTTTGCAATCCCACGAATCAGTCCCAAAACGGGCTCGCCACAATTAAGGTTCCTCCTAAAAGCGGAGCGCTCCGGTCGCAGTGTCCGATTAACTAACGGATATACGTCTAATAGTTATTCCGCAAAGCTGCTGCAACTTTTCGCATCCCGCGCACCGCAAATCCCTATCTGGGGGACCCAATTCCTTAGCACAGTATTTATAGTCCGTTTTCTATTGGGTAACAGTATGATATTTTGGAGTACAGCAAAGCCATTTGGTACGAATGTTACACGTCCACCTAACTTCTCTTGATAACGATACCAAACTTGACTCAAAGGTCCTAATCTACTAATCCGCCAGCCATTTTTTCTGAGCGCTGGGAGATCTGTATTTTGACCCCCCACCCCCCTCCTGTCGTGGAGTTCAAACTGCAACCGGGCGTTTTGGGCTCAGGTGGACGAGTATAACACCAGTACCAAATGGCATTGCTGTACTCATTGTATACCTCTCCTCTCCATACAAGCTTTTCAAATAGAAAACGGACTATTATTGGAATTACGACGAATAGCGTTTTCAATTCGTACAAAACTGGGTATTCACATAAATTTCAATACTTATGCCTACTTGTTACTTAACTCAGAGGATCTTATTTAGCAACAGAAGTAGGTATCTACAGCAATGACCAGTTCTGAGGAGATAGACAAATATGTGCTACTATACTAAGTAACATATTACTAAATACATTATTAGGTAATTTAGTTCATGAATAAATAACCAATTTCACTAGAGATATCTTGGCGCATCACTCCCAAGGGTTATGCACAAATCATAGAGGGTTCCATTTCTAATGCAGGAATCGGGTCTGACTGAACTAAAAATAAACAAGAGCCCAAACTAAGAACGGTACGAAGGCAAGTTTTGTCGTAGTTGTGCTCTATATTGGCGTGTAATTTTCCAAATATGATCGCATTATTGGACAAATACCGGAAACGTAGCGCAGTTGTCCGGGGCCAGGAGGCGCAGGACGTCTGCGTCCGCTTGCAGCGGCTCAGGGGAAATTGAACGTGTAAGGGTAAGGACACAGTGCCTATTCCGGTGGCTAGTCCCGTTATCCTGTTTTGACTTTGGTGTGTTCAACTGTTTGTTATTAGTTATTTATGAACTAGAAGGCGAAACTTTTGTTCTCGCGGGGAAGGAATAGTTTCTAGTAGGTAATCATCTTTAATTATATACCTCATAATAAGTAAACGGGTTTATCGTTATTGCAATATTGTTTATTTTCTGATTCATTGCCCGACGTTTTGACGTAAGTAACATAAATAGCAAGTTTTGGCGTAGGTAATGAAATACAGTCCGAGATCACAGATAATGAAATTCGCGTTTTAGATAGAAACTGCAGGTATATTAACGGTGGTGACATGCTAGTTTGGCGTGCACGTGCATTGTGTCTTGCTTTTTAAGTAAAATGAGAGTAAGCGAGTACAAAGTGTTAGGGACACCTCCCGGCACCGTAGGATTTGCATCCATAAGACATGTCATGATCAGGAAGCAGCGTATCGCGTGGAGCGCAAGTCGCGAGCGTGTTGACTGTTGATTGGCTGTCATTAGCGTAGCGGCGTAGTGTTATTTTTATTTGTATGTACTGAATCCGAACGCGAATGTGCGTACCTACTTCACGTTTGTTCAACATACTGTGTGTTTAGTTTGTGTTGTGTTCCAGCGCATTTGTTGTAGTGCCTCGTGAACAGCGTCGCCAATCTAGAAAAGTACTAGTACTAGAAGGTACTAGAAGTTTAATTAGGTTCACAAATACTGGCGACTAAAATGTCAGAACACTTGCGGTAATGCACTCAATGATACTTAAAAATGCTCTGGCTTCTAGAACAATCATTTCGTCGAATGATGTTTAAAAATATTAAGATTGAATACTTATTATTATTGTGTGCTTGCATGTTTGTCTCTGTGCGTATAAATTTGATTGCCCATCTTCTTGGATGATGTCTATTCTCTCTAATTTGCTCCAAAGTTAACTGTATGAAATCCCTTACGGGATTATGTTCCAATTTGTACATATTTATTGCTTTCATGTCTTTGTTATACCTACTCTTATACCTACTTATGTTATGTTAAAGGTGCCGGTTTTGCTACGTCACAATAAAATAGTCTAGGCGACCTTTATTTGTACATAAGTGGATTTTAGGTAAGTAGATACCCATCGATAGATATTTTCCACGTTTCTGATGTTAAATCGACAAACACAAAATTTAAGCATATTATGAAATTTAGCTCAAGTTGAACCCTCAGTATTGCACATTAGGTACGTCTGTGGGCCGAGACAGCTCTAGAAGTTTAGCTTTAGATGCTATCTCGCATCAAATGATCCGAGGAGTCGCTGCCAGAGCCAGCGCCATTCAATGCGGAATTGAAGCCGGGTCAACGATCGACGGCTAAACGACCGACGAGACATGGGCGCCTCCTCTTGCCACCGGCCCACCGCGCGAGCCTCGTGACTCATAATCCAATCCAAGCGAAGCAATTGCCAACCGGGTAATCTACTTATACAATACACTCTTACCTTCCAAATGCACAGTTTGGCATATTTGGCGGGTAACGGATTGCGCCTATAAGCTTTCATATTACTCTTAGCAAAAGTTAGTAAACGCATGGCATTCATGATGGGACATGATGAGCCAGAATGGATCTACATATACTGTATACAAGCTTGTACCCGCGACTTTTTTTTTGCAGACTGCTGGTATTCATCATAATCAGCTAAAAAAAGTACCTTCATTCTACGTATGCGATTAACACATTCGATTAAATTAATAACAGATTAATCGTACCTACCTATTAATAAATTTTATTTTCAAACCATCAATTAGACATTTATACTTACACCTACTTATTAACTTACCACACTCAATAGTAAATTCTACCCTCTTTTTGACGAGGAATTATTTCCGTGATAAAAACTATCTCATGTGCTCCAATTTCTTGTAAATCGATTCATCTAAGAAGAAAACCGCACATGTCTGCGGTTGTAAAAAATGGTGAGATCCAGAATTCACTTCCAGGGTGCATAATTAGGTCAACTTAATGATATTGGCTCTAAGTGCTCAACAAACTAACTCAAAAAGTGACTCACACACGTCTACTACGTTAAACGTATCCTGAGATATTTGGGCAGACCCAGAATCCGTCAGGTAAAATTTATGATATTATAGCTCTAAGTGCTCGTATAGGTGAATCGAAAATTGAAAATCACAGATGTCGACGTTAAATGAATGGAGCAGGCCCATTTGGGGTCCATCATCAGTGAAATTTTTTGATACTGGCTCTAGCTGCTCATCAATGTGAGTCAAAAGACGGGAACCGGAAATGTATGCGTTCAATTTATTCTGCCATTCAATAGGCGCTTCCAGTATCCCATCATCAGATGATGACTTGATGACTATGGGAAAACCTTAGGTTATATATCCAAGTTAAATATACTCTCAAACAAAAGCAGATTTTTTAAAATTGGTTTGTATTTGACGACGAAAATCGGTGAACATACGTACAACAAAATGAATTCAGATATAAATTGATATCAAAACCTCCTCCTCAGTAAGAAAATAACGTAATCGATGTGATAGCTCCGTTTCGAACTTGCCAATAAAAGCGAGATAGTCATATTGTAATAGGTATTCCTATTTAGGGTTCCGTGGTCAACTAGAAACCCTTATAGCTTCGCCATGTCTGTCTGTCCGTCTGTCCCTCCGTCCGCGGCTTAGCTCCGTGATCATTAGTACTACTCGTAGAAAGCTGAAATTTGGTATGAGTACATGTATATCACACCGACAAAACTTCTTTTCGAGCTGACATGCTCTTAGCCGGTTTTTTATAGAAATTTTTAATTTATCATGCAAACTTCCATCCGTAGGTAAAGGGGAGGAAATTGCGGGAAAGAATTCCCTTTAAGGAATGATTTTCGGGATAAAAACTATCCTGTCTTTTCTCGCCAATTGGACTTTCTTTACACCAAATTTCGTAATCGGTTCAGCGTTTATTGATTTTCTATAGCTTTTTTACATACCCACTTACTTATACCTTTACCACCCTTTTCCCCCATTATGAGGTGATTTCCGGAGTGAAAACTATTCTATGTCATTTCTCGGGACTCAAACTACTGCCATACCAAATTTCATCTTAAATCGGTTTAGCAGTTTAAGCGTGAAGATGTAACAGACGGACAGGGAGACACTTTCGCTTTACTATATTAGTACCTATGGCTTAAATAAAAATAACTTTGACATGTAGGTAAATGAAAAAAATGTTAAGTAAGTAAGTACATATGATTTCTTGACTCGGTCCCTGTGAATGCAATACTCGGCGAGGGAATAACATACGCCTGCATAAACTTTGAGATGCTAAAGTTGGTGTGGCGAATGCACTTTGAGGAAACTCAAACTTGCGCTGTAGTTTCTATTCTTGTAGTCAGCTACATCGTTACCTAGTTTCGCAACAAGTACTTAAAGTATTTGTGCAGGGGGTAACCAACAAGTCGCTAGTGGCAATTCCCGCGCAGGCGGTGAGCCGATTCACTTCGAAAGCGCAAAAAACAGCGAAGCGAGTGTTGGACTGCCGTTCTGAAATTATTCACCGTCTGACAATTTTACAAAATCACATAACATGCGGAAATGAAGCACCAATAAAATTATGGTTGTCATGGTTTTTGTTTTCCATCATGAGTTAACCGATACATATTTTTTAACTGAGAACTTGAATCCGTGAAAAAGCTTTTGAGTCCCATACTTATTCTCAAATTAACGGACCCACGAAAAATCGACGCAACACAACTGAAATGAAATGAAATGAAATGAAATGAAATGAAATAATTTATTCAGTAAGTAGGCCACAGGGGCACTTTTACAAGTCAGATTGTGAATCTACCGGCATTTCGCAAGAGGAGACCGCTGTTGAGAAGAAAGCCGAAAGAAACTCAACAGTAAGTCATTTTTTCGTAAATAATACTTAAAACAATTACATGATACATTTGTGTTATAACTAATTACACTGGTACACGTAATGGAGATGTTACTCGTAGATACTACAAATCAATGTTAAGTAGGAACATTAAAATAAAAATTTAATAAGTTTTAAATATTAAATATACCCAGAGATGTATAAAGTCTCTGGGTGTCACAACATGCAATAAAATATAATTACTTAATTAATTTAATTCCATAGAGATGTATAAGGTCTCTAGGCGTCAACGTGAATAATTTAGAAAATAATTATTAAACCTAAATTTCTTAGAGATGTATATGGTCTCTAGGCGTCATAACATGCAATAAAATATTTTAAAATTATTTAATTTCCTCAGAGATGTATAAAGTCTCTGAGTGTCATACTACACTAAGCTGTTTCTTAGAGATGTATACAGTCTCTAAGAGTTCAAAAAGTTAAAATCAACATTGAATAACTTCAATCGAGTACAGGATGAAGTTTCTCACGTTTGCTTAATTTAACACTAGTATGCGGTTGCTACATATTTAATTTGGCCCTTGCTAGCATGAACAGACCGGACCCCACAAACGGCACCCGTTCACGAGTATGACGCATGCACATTTCTCAACTCATGATTTCTTTTCGTTGAAGTTTTATTTTATTTTCAAGATACATTAATGTAGGATACTTTTAGGAGTCTTTTGCATCATTAACCCACGAGAATTGGGCCGTCGCGATTAAGGCGGGAGAAAAGAATCTCCGCAGGTTCTACAGAGTGCCCTCGAAGTGTTGAGGCTTGCAATTGTAATTCAAATTGAGTCTCAATATTATAAGCACTCAATTTAATTACATTACATATTGGCATGAGAACGCTGGAGTGGCTTCTTCTACCACTTATGTCGTAAAGAGCCCTTGTCGCTTGTAGTAAGTAAATAATAATAAATATACGGTTACCACTACTGGTTCACTAGCTCAACTAATTTAATGTTACTGAACTTTACTGACATTTCAGAGCACTCGCGTAACTATGGTTTAATAATGATATAATAATTAGCGAACGGTTGAATGGTACAAATGATTACTGTGGTATTATACTTAGATTGATTAAATGGACGATGATTAATATGTTCAGCACCACTCGACTATCGTGGATAAACTTACAATTTCGTAAGCAAAGGGCGTTTAGCAATGAGTAAAATTTGATACTTAAAAACAGTTCCTTTTATATTAAATAAAAACGAAGGTAAGTAATTCTTCAAATTTTTCGCCTATACCATGGCGAGTGTTCTGAAGAGCTATTTTCTCTTATCCCACCCTCCCCTTTCCGTCATAGAACCACACGTGCCGATTTGCGATGTCATCGCCTCGCCGTGGAGAATATTCCCACACGTACCAAGAAGTTTGGCCATTCCGTCATCTGCCGAACTATTAAAATATGGAACTCCTTGCCGGCTTATGTGTTTTCCTCCTTATAACTTAGGACCCTCCAAACGAAGCATGAAGAAGCATCTCTCGGGCCAGCATGGTAGTGTCAACTGACATGGCACCGTGGGTTTCTCGTCAGTTGTCATTGTGACTTAGCCTCCCCTTATTGCTTACCATCAAGTTCATCATTGACGACGCGGTTGGCTCGGTTTGTAGAGACCTGCCTACTGAGCCGGCGGTCCCGGGTTCGAATCCCGGCCAGGGCAAATATTTGTGTGATGAACTCGAATATTAGTGCTTGGTTGTTTTATGTACTTAGGTATATATTTATCTAGTATGTATATCGTCATCTAGTACCCATAAAACTAGCCTGCTTGAGCTTAATTTGGGACTAGATCGATTTGTGTGAGGTTGTCTGATATTTATTATTATACTTGTGGCTTTGAGCAGAGGCCCTTTCGACAATTTAATGAAATGTAAGGTATACATCGAGCGGAGATGCTGTCCCTATCCGTGTCATGGAACGCACACAGAGACAGCGCCCGCTAGGTGCAAGAACTGATATATGAAATCTAAACATAAATTGGGCTATGGGGATGAAATGGAGGACTGGCTAATTGGGCTATAGATTGAGACTATCGGGCGTCTACCAGGAAAAAGTCTTATGTGTATTGGCACTGGTAGACGATGACTCGCCTCCCGCTAGATGGCGCCCCATAAAATAGCGACACATAGAGTGGCCTAAGGGCATCATTCGTGCGGAAGGCTAAGGGCTGAGAGCTGTAATACTGGGCTTTAAACCGAAGCCAACTAACCCCTTACGTTTCCACATCCGCCCCCGAGCCGCAACTCTCGCGACTTTTATTATCAGGTGAAATGGAGCCACTATGTTGTGCAGTTATAAATAAAAAAAAGTGTAGTATCGGGTCTACCTACCTACATCACTTGGATCTTCGGCCAGGTTCATGATAGTCGTCTGCGTAGTCGGGGACGGGTCGGTCTCAACAATATTGTGTCGCATGTACATTATATTTTATTTTGCCATTGGGTACTGATAATGAAAAAGTACGCCCTCTTCCCAAAATAGTACATTCTATAATGTTAATATATTTTAGCATCCATGAATACCTAATAGTAGTTAGTTAGTAATTTGATTTATCGAGAAATACTGTTTGCTAATTATGAAATGTAACCAACGATCATGTTTGCTACGCCGTCACTGGTAATGAGTTAAAATCTTATGACTGCCGTAGGTATGTTGCTGCCGCAAATATAAATCAATTAAAATAAAGTGTTACAATGCTGACAGGTGCGTCGAGGAGCTACTTATTTATGGGCGGTCGCCTTATTCGAAGTGACGATGCATAATTATTAAGCCCATCCATTGAATTGGTGAGTCGACGACTCCCTGACCTTGACGAATAATTTAGCAAGTGTTGTTCTTGAATGAAGTCTCAAGCGGGCGCGTGTCAATTCGCGAACATGATTCGAGGCGCTGATGGTACTCTACAACTCGCTAAAATTTGACGTTTGACACCGACACCTATTCGAGATACGCTCTATGAGAAGTAGATACCTACCTAATCGTCATTAAACATTTAAACTTTTGGTTAAGTAGTGAAGGTAAAATAAAAAATTGCACGATGTATCTATCGCTAAAGAACAAATGGCAGAAGAAAGCAAAATATTTAACTTAGGTACTTACCTATATCCTATAAAGAGTCATTTTTGAATATCATCGGAGGCAGTTCGAATATGAACAATATTGACCATATTACAAAATGCATAGCGGGGGTACCCACAAAAAGCGATCGCAGCATTCGCTGCGCACGCTGTGGAAAAAGAAATTACTTAGGTCGAAGGAAAAATGGCTGTTATTTAAATAAAATAAATAAATAAATATTAAGGGACAATCATACACAAATCGACCTAGTCCCAAACTAAGCAAAGCTTGTACTATGGGTACTAGACGACGATATACATAATATATAAATACATATATAAGTAGATAACATCCATGACCCAAGAACAAATATTTTGCACAAATATTTGCCCCGGCTGGGATTCGAACCCGGTACCGTACTGCCGACTCAGTAGGCAGGTGTCTACAAACCGACCCAAACGCGTTTTCTTCATCATTTCATTATTTGTCACGACAGTTCCAGTTCCAGTTAAATATTTCGTGCATATGGCATATGGCCAACGTATCCGATATAATGGCGTGATATTATAAAAAGGGGATATCAAAAGGTTGCATCGAATAAAGACCGCGGTAGATAGGTACGGCTGCGCGCCACAAATGGTCGCAAAATTGAGTCATTCGCCTCATTACTCTAATCAAGTAGTTATGAGTCAAACTGTGGTCGCTTCTAATACGCGCAGTTATGTATGGAAATTTGACAGCTCTTTGTGATGAGCGCCCGGCAGCAATTGCCCGTTTTCAGATCAGTGGCCGTAGTTAATTACCGTTTAAAACATGCGTACGTGAATAAATGAAATAAGATCCTAGTCTAGTAAAATACTCTTTTATTAATAAAGGCTCTCGTGGCATATCCTTATGAATATCTTCATAAATTATCTATTGGCCTAATCTGATCTCGAAGTTATATTACTTACTGGAAAGTTTTTAAATATGATAGAGTTTACGTAATTAGGCACTTATTAAACTGTTATTTGCAGATTTTTGTTTTATTTAAAGATTATTCCAAGACTAATTTTTTAAAAGCCTGTTCTGATAATGTCTCTTGTGGGAAGTATGCAAACTTATACTGATAAAAAAATATACAACCTTTTTCGCTGACAGTACTATTTTATTACCATGTTATTGCATCTAAACACCTGACCACTGGAATAGTGAGAACATGGACAGTCACGACTTTATGTTCTTACAATAGGGTCGTGTTCAGATATTTTTGTTCTCGTAAGTGTGTAGATGTAAATGAACTCGACTGGACAAGAAAAATATGAATATGAAACAAACAAAACAATGGTTAGGTACTTCCTTGTTTGCATGCATCGCATAAAATGAAAAACGCGTTTTTTTTGTTATTCATGACGTATAATATAGGTACTAGCTTTTGCCCGCGGCTTCGCTCGCACAGGGTCTGGAAACGTTATCTGTGAAAATTTCTACCCGTTTTATTGTTTCTTAAAATAATACATCCAATAGAAATCTGCGCGCATATGTACATACATTTTAGGGTATTAGATTTATATATTTCTGTGTTCAGATATTTTTGTTCTCGTAAGTGTGTAGATGTAAATGAACTCGACTGGACAAGAAAAATATGAATATGAAACAAACAAAACAATGGTTAGGTACTTCCTTGTTTGCATGCATCGCATAAAATGAAAAACGCGTTTTTTTTGTTATTCATGACGTATAATATAGGTACTAGCTTTTGCCCGCGGCTTCGCTCGCACAGGGTCTGGAAACGTTATCTGTGAAAATTTCTACCCGTTTTATTGTTTCTTAAAATAATACATCCAATAGAAATCTGCGCGCATATGTACATACATTTTAGGGTATTAGATTTATATATTTCTAGATCACGTCGTGTGTATACACACGTGGGACAATTCATTTTCCGATGAACCGAACAAAATCATAGTCAAAAGTTTAATCTCCTTAAGGATAGGAATTTCCTCTAACGTTAAAATCAGTATTCTCAGTTAATACAAATAGCCGGTCAAGTGCGAGTCGGACTCGCGCACAGAGGGTGCTGTACGAACTATGATAAAACGTACTAAGTAGCAAATTTTACATTACCGTTGGAAAACTGTTTTATGTACTTTAAACACAGACTACTTTTTTATTTAGTTAGTAATGTATAGTTTCAGATTACTCCGTATAAGTACTTGTAGTAAGAGAGTAGGTAAGGCACGGTTGCCAAATTCATTGTTTTAGTTAAATACCTAAGTGCCATATAAAATTTGATTCCCTTGAGAGTATTGACGTTTGTTGTGGCATAGGTAAACAACCGGATCTTTTTTTTACTTTATTACTTAGAAGTTTGGTTTTTTAACAACTTCAAAGGACTATAGTCATGAGTAGATACTTATATGGTTTTAATTTCCATTTTATTCGATAGACACAGACAACTCAGTGATCCTTTGAGGGTTGCATGTTTTCCTTTTGCATATAAAGTTTTTAACCTCTTCAGGAGATAACTTTCCAAAAATGAATGCAGAGTTTATACACGAAAATATGAATCCTCACATGTACTTTCATCTTCCCCCTTTACTCAGACAATACTCGTACATTTCAAACATTTCTGAAAGTAGTATTTTGACACACGGAATTCATATTCAGACTTACGAAAATATCTCGTCCTTTCTCATTCAAACTTCCGCCTCCATTTTGGAGATGAATTTCCAAAAAAAACTTAAGTTTATTTTCTCATATTTTAATGAATATTCTACAAAAAACCCGCATACCTCTTATTCATAACATAAAATGTTTCACCTTCAATTTCACACACTTAGGGGATGAATATTAAAAAATGCATCTCTTACTTTTTAACTTCATTTATGGTGAAAAGTTGTTTGTAATGATTAACCTATACACGAAATATTATCACTCTACTCAAAAAATCCAAGCCCTTTATACAAACTGTCACCTCTCAGCGTATCCCATTAGGGGTTGAATTTTCAAAAACGCTGTAATCAATATTCTCAGTTTTTGATGAAGTCTACCTGCAAAATAGTGTGCATCTCTTACTCAAAAAAGGTCCATTCAACCCCATTCGGGGATGAATTTCCAAAAATGCTGAAACTTGTTCGCTTACTTTGTATAGAAGAATCTATACCTACACGTAATGTTACTCAAAGAACCTCAAGGTCTTCATTGAAACTCACCTCCCTCTTTACCCTTAATTTTCTGAAACGCTGAAATACATGTTCTTAGTTTTTGATGATCAGTGTACACACAAGATAAGGCACCTCTTCCTCAAAAAGGCTCGATTTTCAAATAAAGTTTCACTGTCCATTTAACCCTTTCGCAGATGCATTTCCGAAAATGCTGAAAATTGTCTTCTTATTTTGCATAGAAACACCTAGTCACCTATACACGAAATATTACCACTCCCACTCAAAGAATCCCATGTTCTTCATACAAATTTTCACCTCCCACTTTAACCCATTAGGGGTTAAACTTCCAAAAACGCTGAAATCAATATTTACAGTTTTTGATGAAGAGTCTACACGCAAAAGAATGCACCCCTTACTTAAACAGATCACGTTTTTCTTACAAAGCTTCACAGTGCATTTAACCCCTTTCGAGGATGAATTTCCAAAAATGCTGAAACTTGTTTTCTTACCTTGTATAGAAAGAGCTGTACACGAAATATTACCACTCTTACTCAAAGGATTTCCAGTTCCTCATACAAACTTTCACCTCCTATTTAACCCGTTTAAAGGATGAGTTTTCAAAAATCCTGAAAGTAGGTAGTTTTCTTGTTTTTAGATCAAAAATCTATGCACAAAGTTTTATAACTCAAAAATTACTTAAGTTCCATACAAACTTTCAACCCCGATTTGACACCCTTAAGGGATGAGTTTTGAAAAATCCATTCTTAGTGCTTGCGTGCATCGCATACTTGATCTATTCTAGAAATTTGAAGTTCCTATGTTCAGTAGTTTCGGCTCTACGTTGATTAGTGAGTCAGTCAGTCAGTCAGTCATTCAGTCAGTCAGTCAGTCAGTCGGGACTTGTCCGGTTATATGTATACTAGCGACCCGCCCCGGCTTCGCACGGGTGCAATGCTGATAAATTATGCATGTATTATACATATAAATCTTCCTCTTCAATCAGTCTTTCTATAAAAAAACCGCAACAAAATCCGTTGCGTAGTTTTAAAGATTTAAGATTTATACAAAGGGACATAGGGACAGATAAAGCGACTTTGTTTTATACTATGTAGTGATAGTGATATAAAACTAGCGGCCGCCCGCGACTTCGTCCGCGTAGATTTTTGATGATGACAAAAATATTAAAATAGGTAGGTAAGGAATTTTATTCTTAGTTAATTCACCCCCTTAGGGGCAGAATTTTTTAAAACGCTGAAATTACTTTTTTTGTATTTGATTAAGTAAGCTTTCTGCAAAGTTTTCAAGTCTCTAGTTCAAAAAATTAAGGTTCTCCCATATAAACATCGCACCTCTATTTAACCCCTTAAGGGGTGGAATTGTCTAAAACGCTGAAATTACTTTTTTTGTATTTGATTAAGTAAGCTTTCTGCAAAGTTTTCAAGTCTCTAGCTCAAAAAAAAAGTTTCCCCTATACAAACTTTGCACCCCTATTTAACCCTTTTAGGGGAGGTATTTCCAAAAATCCCTTCTTATCCCTAGCCCACGTTATTAAAGTAACCTACTGTGCAAAACTCAACTATCTAACATTGGTAGTTTCGGCTGTGCGTTGATGAGTCAGTCAGGACTTCTTCTTTTATATATACTTATAGATAGATAGATAAGAAGTTTCAAGGAATTTCTAAGGGATTCAAACTTTCAACCCCTTTTTAACCCTTTTAGGGGACGAATTTTTGAAAACGCAGAAATTACTTTTGTTGTATTCTAATAGTGTACCTTAACACAAAAATTCAAGTCCCGCGCTCAAAAAAATACTTAATCTCCATACAAACTTTTAACCCCTTTTTTACCACCTTAGGGGTGAATTTTCAAAAACGCTGAAATTAGTTTTCTTCTATTTTATTTTAATACCTTTTTACAAAGTTTATATATAGATAGGAATGTAGGATTTAACATCAGTCGTCATCCCTATTCTGGATTTGTTAGACTACTTAAAATAGCATAAAACCACTATGTGGGTATCATATGTGTGCCTGTGTACTAAGATTTAATTAATCAGACAAACTGAAAACCTCGAGCTACCTCTGATAACCCACAACAATGGAAGTATTGAAATACCTCGCGCTGTCTAGTCATTTAACTGCATCCCTCTATAGTAGTTTCAGAAGCATGCAGCAAATGCGGCCCTGCTTGCTAAACAGGTCAGAGAGCAATTGCTGCGTGCATAATCCCGCATTCCGCGATATGGGAACATTGGAGCGCGACACGATATGCGCGGGAGCGCGAGCTAGCCAATCAGGCGCAGACCTTCAGGGCCGCACAAATTAACGGTTTAGGTGCCATCTAATCTGCCATCCAAAAACACAACTATTCATGTACGCTGGAAATATTTTTTCTCAAACATGCAATGAAATATTGTCTTTACGTTCCTTATAATAGGCTCGGAAGTATCGCTTTTTGGGCGCAACAACTCGAGAGGACTGTTTAAGGGATTTCATACTGCTTTTCAGGCCTAAGGCCTGCAAAGTAACTTTTTTTTGGTTTCAACAACAAGGTCATTCACACAGCTGGCTGGTTTGACAAAAAGTAGGTTTTGTTTTTAAAGGTTGGTTGTTAGACTAAAATGTCCTATTTTGAAGTGTATTTTTTTATTTCATTGTATGTTTGAGAAAAGCACTATACATGCCTCGTCGTGAAAACGGATTCCCGGCCTCGTATCACTATCCGTATATACCTACTTGGCCGGAAATCCTCATTTTCCCGGCCTCTGATGTACCTAATGTACTATTACGTCACCCTAGGCCGTAAAAATCTCACTTCTGGCCAAGACAAGATGTAAAAATTTTGACAAACCACGGGCGCTAATTAGTTTTTCTAATTAGCGCCCATTAAAGCCCATGATCGCATATTTATGGTAACACAATCGCGTGCGATCTGGTACATTCACTAATTCACCACCCTAGGTATGTAATCTACTTAAAAACTAGTTACCTATATTTAATAAGGACAAACAATATGTTACCTTTCACACGGACAACTTTAATCATGAACGTAATATCGACGAAGGGTTGATAGTATCAAGTATCAACTTGATACCTACTCGTAGGTATTACGGTTATGTTATGATTGCGTTGCATTGAGTTGAAATGAAAAAAATATTTTATACATAAAGGCCAGGACAATAAATAGTAAATGATATTACAGAGTATCGTGTGCTCTAGTAAATGAAACCGAGGTAGCGTTGTATTGTCAAATATTTGTTTAAGTTAGCAATTGGAATTGGAACGCACTCACCCGGGACGGGCCCCGGTGGCTCCGGCCGACACTCGGCAGCCGCCCCTGCTCAGTGCTTACATTTATGTACACTTGTACCTTACTACTTCACTTGTTTACTGTTGCAGGCTGCAGCGTCGAGTGAAGTGACCGCGCCTACACTATGACAAAGTGATAACTTGATTGGATTCAGAACTTACTATGGGCTGCACAAATGCATGGCCGATTAATGAATGAATTCATTCATAGTCATAAAATATGGGCCATGCAATTTTGCAGCTCATTGTACTTGCATATTAACTGTGTCAAATATCGTCGGGAATAGTGCAATACCGCGTAAGTAACAAGTGTAGGTAGATACGAATCAATATTTACAAATGCTAAGTATTTTATTGAAATGAGAACTTTATTGACAGCTGTTATTTACGCGGTATTGCACTATCCCCGTGTCAGGTGACGCTGAGTAGCGATACAAATAAAGTCGCGGCAATATGCTAGCAATGCCGATTACATTTTTCCCACTTATCAAAAGTCTTAGTAGGTAGATATAAATAAAATAAAGAACGGTTACCGTAAAACCGGGTTTCTTTAGCCCTAAGGGTAAAGATTGTCCCAAAAAATTAAAAGGATTTAACATCCCGCCACAAATCCAATAGACGTCCGATCATAGCAGTTACGCTCTAAAATCATAGATGGTACTACCTACTCGCGACGCGGTACCGTTTCCAAGTTACTTGCGCAGTTTTTAACTTGTCAGTATCGATCAAGCGTGAGGTGAGACGTACATGCATAAATGGTATCTGCAAACTTTTGGTTAAAACAGCGAAATAAGGTAAGTTAGCTTACTAATACCTATATCTTGATATAAAGCATGTCTTTGAGAATACTGCAATTACAATAAAAACTTATTTAGCCTTTTCTTAGAAACATAAAATTCGTTAGTAAAATCATAGTAAACATTGTCCCCCATTTTGGGGAACTTTAGCCCGCGGGCCAAAGTGCAAAATCTGAGAGAGATAATAAAAAAAATAAGCGTAAAGTAGCAAAAACTCCTGCAATAAGCACCGCTCATCGACATTTAGAATCTGGCGACCACGTCATTGTCAACTGCGAGCAAAGCTACTATCCTGGACAAGTAACATCTTCACCATCCGAGGCGGCAGTCCTTGTCAGATGCATGAAGAAGGGTAAGGAATACTGGCGATGGCCCAGTTGTACACCTGGAAAAATATAGTCCTAAAAATAGCTATCCCAAAATTTATGAACGATGATTCTCGTTAAAATGCTGTGATTTAAGAATTTGTTACGTTTTCAGTATTAAGTTTTACTTGACTGAGATTTTGTACTTTTTAGGGTTCCGTAGCCAAATGGCAAAAAACGGAACCCTTATAGATTCGTCATGTCTGTCTGTCTGTCCGTCTGTCTGTCCGTGCGTATGTCACAGCCATTTTTTTCCGAAACTATAAGAGCTATACTGTTGAAACTTGGTAGGTAGATGTATTCTGTGAACCGCATTAAGATTTTGATGCAAAAATAAAAAAATAATAATAAATATTGGGGGCTCCCCATACTTAGAACAGAAACTCAAATTTTTTTTTTCATCAAACACATACGTGTGGGGTATCTATGGATAGGTCTTCAAAAATGATATCGAGGTTTCTAAAACATTTTTTTTCTAAACCGAATAGTTTGCGTGACAGACGCTTCCAAAGTGGAAAAAAGTTGGTCCCCCCCCCCCCTAACTTCTAAAATAAGAAAATGAAAAATCTAAAAAAAACATATGATGTACATTACTATAAAAAACTACCAACGAAAATTGTTTTGAACGAGATCTAGTAAGTAGTTTTTTTTTAATACCTATTAATACCTAACTTTGCACCTAATTTATATGGGGCGCTATACATACCAGGTGCAAACTTAACTTAACCACCTAGGGATGGAAAGTGTTTGTACGGAACCCTCGGTGCGCGAGTCCGACTCGCACTTGGCCGGTTTTTTTTTACTTAAAGGTAAAATATTAGCATAATTATTCTTGCTACCTACTAATAAAGATGATTATTATAATAATTTTGACTACGAGTAATAATCCTAATGATGATTCTCATTAACAGACTGTTAATTAAGGTTTTGCTAAAATTTGAACAACTTTTATTCTATATCAGAACTGAAAAAGTTATATTTGTGTGATTTTTGCTGAAATAAATGTCAAATATTGCATCAAAAATTGATTCGTTTCATCTGCTAGCCTACCTTAAAGAGGTTTCTCGGGTTTCTTTGTTGTTTAGATTAATAGTGGGACTTTCTGTATGAAAATAAGTATAAAGTTCAAACTTACCCGCATCTAAGATCAACTTTGGCCCAAAAATGAAAAAATAAAAAAAAATACACAGAAGGTTTTTTTGAACTTTTTTTTACGTTTACTTATCCGGCGTATGCTTAAGATGCAACTAACTTAACTAAACATTCAGATCAAGGATAGAAACGTAATGATCAAGAAGTATATAAAAAAATTACAAGAAAAAAGGGTCATGTAACCCGACTTTACGGTATATCTCGACCATAATTGTTTTTTTAATATTTATCAGAACACCTTAATATTCGGTTCTGATCCAAATAATGATGAAATCTTGGTAAAACATTTCATATATTTTTAATTGTAGGTACATAATAATGGTTAATATTATTTTGTCGTGAATCCAAAATTCCTTGGTAAGGTCTTCGTGCCTGTGTAATAGGTACTTGGGCGGCGACGTCTGAGGTTCTTATTAAAATTCCAAATCCCTCTCGCCCTGTTTCTAAGGGCCAGCTTGTAAAGAACACTACGCACGATGTAAAAGCCGTCGCTCATGGAGAGCCAAGTCTGAGATATTACGGTCAGCCGAAATATCCACGTTATAAGTTAATGTTAAGAAGAAGTAACTCTTACCATATTTAAATAGGGGTCCTCACGGATACACTTCGACCCACTGGGATCTTTTGTGCAGCTACCCCTTGTTGCATCTCAAAGGATGTTCTGCCTCTTCCATATATCGGATGGTGAAACCAATTAGTAGTGCCTGGAATTCCTTCAGTTCTGTAGCCAATACCGTTCTAAGTCCGGCGACGGCATGACATCCACACAGTATATGCTTGATTGTCTCTGCCTCCTCGTCACATATTCTGAAATCTGTATTGTCAGACAGTCCCACTCCCACTTGGCCAATTGCCATTGACCCCGAAGAGACCAGTACATACACCCCCGTTACGATTCTGAGCTGTCTTTTGCTGCATTTCCATAGTTTCTTGGTCCAACCTGATTATATTTTTTCCATGAATAGGTAGCTTAGAGTTCCTTAAGCCTCCCATTTTCCTCCACTCTTGTTGTCTATAAGTATATTAGTTACACCTACTCATGTGCCCTGAGTAGGTACAGATGTTGACGTGAATCCAGATGGGTAGAATTTAACGGTACACACTTTTTAAACGAGCATTAACTTTGCAACATTAGTATATTATCCAGTCCAATTTTTTTATCTAAATACCTACTTAAATGGAGCCATTATCAGAATAAAGAGTAGAGCACTTTATTAAGATCAAACTACAGACTTGCAGAATACTGTCAATGTCGCCCTGCATTCCAGGGTGCTGCAACCTCTACGAGAAGAAAGTACCTAAGTACACTGTGTGTTTTCCCTAAGTGTATAATCTATGCGAAGCATGCTGCGCCACGCTGCGCTGGTCGACTGCACCCGTCGATCAGTTCAGTTGTTTGCTAGAACAAACTACGTCAAACCGTCCAATTTCACCCCAGCGGGAAAATGTCCCTATTGGCCTTAAAGCATAATGAAAAAGCAAATGTTAAACCACGGGGACATTTACCTGCTAGGCTAGGCCAAAATTGGACGGTTTCACAGTACCATCTACATCGCCACTGCACACAATTCGCATAACTCTCGCCCCCGCATCACGCAGTACGTACACGTTGCAAGATTGTAATTATGGTGAAGATTAAAATCGACACGCTCGTCACAGATTAAAGAGCACACCAACGCGCTGTCTGCGTTGTCAATTACCCGGCCTACGAGCGCCTGCTTCGGGCGGCGGCGCGCGGCGGCGCATCGCGAACCCGACCCGAGCAACTGGCCCACGCTGTTTGCTAGCACAATACGACTACCAGAGCGATCCCTGAACCCTGATTAAAACCATACCTGAAACTGCCGAAGTCAATTAAGTATCTTTTTGTAAATTAATTAATTAAATGCTCAAAATGTGATCCCTCTTATCTTACGCAAATCGCCAATCTTTTCATAAGTCCGCTGCCCGTTGATTTTCTTATCATATTATGGTGAAAATACTCGATATGATATGGCTCAATTCTGTTTGTAACTCGCCCACGTTGTCGTATCGCTTTTTGTATAGCAAATCTTTCACGTATCCCCAAAAGAAGAAATCGAATGGTGTTAGGTCTGGGATCTGGCCGGCCATCTAATTGGACCATTTGTACCAATCCAAGTAGGAAGTATTTTATTAAGTGGGTACTTATTTTCGAATAATCAATGCTATCTATGGAATGATAATCGATCATTGTCAGTTAAAAAAAAATGTATCTTCGGTGTCCAATAGTTAACAGCGTAGGTATGTGCAATTGTGCATAGAAGTTAATGCTTTAAGACGCAAGCCCATAGAAAGGGAAACGTCGTTTATGCCACTATAATTTGGATCGGATAACTAGGCCTAATGTCCTTAACTTTGTACGTGTCAATGGCAACATAGCAATGAATAATTTTCTTGCAATTTGACTCAAACATTTAAACGTTGTTCCTTTCTTTTAAGATACTAGGTATGTTACTTGGGAATATTTTTTGTCCATTCTTTCGATTGGCATCATAAAAATAGGGCTGTTTTTTTTACATTTAAGTCGGTTCGATTCCCAGACGAAGCAAATATTTCTTAGAAAATCTTTAAATGCAGTATTACTAACTGTTAAAAATAACAAAGTCTTCCTATCTTATCTACGATATTTAAGGTACTTTCCCTTGATGTCCCATATATAGTCTTGGGACGCCTTGTATACATTACTAATATTACTAGTGACTCTGTGAGGCATTTTTTATTTTGATTTTTGGGGTTCCGTACCCAAAGGGTAATGATGGGTCCGACTATGACTCCACTGTCCGTCCGTCGGTCCGTCTGTCTCTCATAAACCGTTTGCCGTTTTGCTTTTTTTGTTCGATACTGTCAGCAGACTGTATCTCATGACATGAACCGTGATAAAAACTCAGAAATTTTGACTCTGTTCTGTTGCTGCTACAATAACAAATACTAATAAAAATAAAATAAATGATCGGTTTTTTACGTTTTTAACCCACATATCTGCGCCATTTAAACCTCGACAGAAACCTTCATAGGTAAATACGTAATAAATACGTAAAATAGTAAGTACTTGTCGAGCCGAGCCGTCAGATCCGAACATCTAAACATCCGGATATACGAAAGAAATTTTGGCGAAGCAGAAACACAGATGCTTCGCTCGATTGGTCAATTAAATAGTATAATACGAAAATGTGTCTGTCTACTGTCCTTTTGTCGGTCTGCTACCAATTCACGCTTAAATCTCTGAACCGATTTAGATGACATTTAAATGGTATACAGTCAGGCGGGGCGCACTCCGCGATTAACGTTCCCCGCTACAAGTACATGCCGGTCGCCGTATTAGTACGGCATATTCAATGGCTGCCACGCTCTGTCTTGGAACGCACTCGCGTGCTGTCACGCTATTCCGAGTCGTCGCAAGTGAACGTGCCGCATTTGTCTCTTTATACTAGTGTTTAAATGAATAAAAAGATAGCTAAAATAAATTAAATCGTAGCGGGATGCAGGATATTTCTCGAATTCGGATATATAGGTGTGGTTACCACTATTAAATTGAACAGCCACCAATTTAAAGACGGCAAAACAGTTTTAGAAGTTTACCACTTGTAATGTGTCATGTGTACACCTATATTATTGTGCGTTATTAATTTATTATCGTCCTTTTGTAAACCAAATCAGTATATTTTTTAGTACTCCATCGCACCACCACGTCGTACTATCGCTATTTTTCTATTTGTGACGTTGCATTATTCTTTTTTATAAGTATTATTATAGTGTTTAAAAATACAAAAAACAAGATTTTGTATTGCAGTGATTCGCAGCAACGCCAGTAAAATGTGGCCTGGTGGCCGAGTCAATTTGTGTAAATTTTGAAACTTATTATTTTGTAGTTAAATTAATAATTAAACAATATTTATAATGTATAAATAATATAATTTGCTCTCTATATTGAATGTAAGAAATAAATTGACAATACATTATTATTTTATTTAATCGTTGATAACCCTCGCTAGCGTCGACGGGGCAAGTGAGCCAATTCATTTTCACCGTTATTACACAGCCTCAACGTTCTGTTTGGCTTGCGCTGGAGACGACGACTTTAGAAGGGCCATAAATCATATTTTTAGCCTTTTGTAAAGATCAAAGTAGTGTGCATGGGCGTCGCCAAGGGGGGGCAGGGGGGGGGGGGGGGGCAGCTGCCCCCCCCTAGAGATCCAAAAATATGTCCAGTCACTTAACTTTTCTGATCGATCATTCTTGCACATCGAAATTCTAATGATTCAGTAGCTATGCAATATGCAAGAGCCAGGTCAGGGGCTAGAGGATGATCGTTGGGCTACCGATACCGTCACTGACAGGTTACACTTTGTAGAGTGTACCGAAGAAGAAGAACTATAAAACATAGGTACCAAAATAAAAAAATAATATAACTACTCTAGTGGCTCTGTGAGCTGAAAACCTCGCGAGTTTGTTTCGAAATTACTGAAATTTGTTTTTTTTTTTACGTTTCCAGTCTAATTATTACACGTCATTTTGTCAAAAAAGATCTAATACTTATCGAACCATCAACAAACTCACAAAAGGGTCGATTGCAAAAAAAAATTACTGAGTTAATACGGACTTTAATTAAAACAAAACTTAATTGATTCCTTTGTGTGACGAAAGTTGCCCATACATTTTGTATGACTAACTTTTATCACACAAAGGAAGCGATCGTGATTTTTTGCTAACAAGCTTAGTTAACTATATATATTTTTTTTTGCAATCGACCTAAAATTTCATGCAAATCGGTTGAGAAATGCGACCGGTAGGCGAGAACAGCCAAACATCCAAAACATCCGGACATACGAAAGAATGTTCGCCCAAGTTGTAACGGAGATGCTTCGCTTGCTCGGTTGATGACGCTTTGTGATAGGTCTATTGGCCAGCGTCGAGTCTTTTACTCGTCGTGTTCAGTGGATCTTCGGCTCGTGGCAAGATCTCTCGGTCCCGTGACTCGTGATTTTCCTTGAATGTATTGAATGATTGTCTTTCAATTTACGTTATTGCTAATGAAACTATTCGCGCTGCGCTCGCGTTTTCATCTGGATTTATGTTGACCCTTCCTCTCGAAAAATGTCGCAGTTACTACGCTCGCGTTTGATCTGTCTATAAGTATTATTAACCGTCCCCTTCCAAAAAATTTCGCGCTCGCTGCGCTCGCGTTTCATCTGTCTATAACAATTATTAGCCGCCCCCTTCCAAAAAATTTCGCTCGCTACGCTCGTGTTTCATCTGCCTGTAAGAATTATTAGCCGCCCCCTTCCAAAAAACTTCGCACTCGCTACGCTCGCGTTTCATCTGTCTATAACAATTATTAGCCGCCCCCTTCCAAAAAATTTCGCGCTCGTTACGCTCGCGTTTCATCTGTCTATAACAATTATTAGAAGCCCCCATCCAAAAAATTTCGCGCTCGCTACGCTCGCGTTTTATCTAACTGCAAATACTTTATCAACCGTCCCTTTCCAAAAAATGTCGCGCTCACTACGCTCGCCATGAATATAAATCGAAATACACTTCTATATTATGTGTTTGGTGAAGCTTCCTATCCTCTAGCAAGGCTGTACCTTCCTTCCTTTTCCTCATCCTGCATTTATATCAACTCACTCTGCCCCCCCCTGGACCTTCGGCTGGCGACGCCCTTGGTAGTGTGCCTTCTGTATTTGATCAAAGTAGTGTGCTTTCTGTGATATAGGTTAGTTTTTGTCCTGGAAATTATCCCTTCAAATTATTCAATTTTTGCTAACCCGATTGAGATGAAACAAGATGAAACCTTATATGGAGCTTGAGTGCCGAAACAATGCCGGGTTGAAGATTGTATGGGAATAAGGAAATCAATAACCGCTGAAGCTGAACCGATTTAGATGAAATTTGGTATTGAGATAGTTTGGGTTCCGATGAAGGACATAGGATAGTTTTTATTCAAGAAAAGCATCCCTTGGGAGTGTAAAGCGGAAAGTGGAATTTAATTTAATGGAATTGGGATATACTAATAATATTTATACTCCACTTTTATGTTAAAATCGGAAAATAGGCTGATTGTTTTAGAATTTTTTCTCTATGATCGTACACGTTTTTTAACATATAATCTGTGTTACGACCTAGAACAGGGCCATTGCCATTTATTGGTACCTATATATTTGAAACCTTCGGTTTGAATTTTTCATTGATAATTTTTGTTTCAGAAAACAGTTTTTTTTTTCAACTTAAGTATTTTAGACTGCACGCAAGAAAAGCATGAAATAGTTATTTGTGCAACAAGAGAGCAAAGTTGTTTTTTGTTACGAGTGCTGATTTTGAGTCCCGAGTGACGGGATATGACGCGATATGACGGGATCCCGAACGGGATTGACGGGATCCAATTCAGACTATTTTTCCCTGATGAAGAACACGCTGTCCTTATCGATTTGGAAAATACATTCCAGCCAGTGAAATTGGCTGTTGAGGTACTGTGTCGATGTCGTCGAGATACTGATGTAAGTGCAGAACATACATTGCGTTTCATGGTTCGAAAGCTAGAAGATCTAAAAACTCCTCTTGCAGAAAAATTGGTCTCTTCGAGTCTCGTGTATCCACGAGGTTAGACAGATTAGAGTTTGTCATAAAAAAGGCAATGGATTTATTTGAGTGTGGAGGAACCAGGGGGAGATTTTTGCAGTTTGCATATAGTTGCTTCGCCACGCTGTTGCCAACCAGTGTTGAGTAGGAGAGGGCATTCTCAGCAGCTGGGTACATTGCAACGGATGTAAGATGCCGTTTAGCAGATAACTCTCTTAATACCCTTTGTTTTACTTTCAAAATCACCTGTAACCTGTAATACTCTCTAACTCCTTATTGTTTTGGATTCTTATTACAGTTATACTTATTGTTTTGATTACCTTTGTTAATTTCCAAAGAACACTGATGATGATTTAGTTAGTAATATTAAAGAATAAAGGTTTTTGTTTTCTGTCTATTAATATGTTATTTTAATTAACGTCGCCATCACAAATGCTGCCGTTATTATCGTTTTAATTCAATCGAATTTTACTTTTTTTTTAATCTAGTCGGGATCCCGAAAATTCCGGGATCCCGCGGGATTGACATTTCTAATCCCGCGGGATCTCGAATTTGCAATCCCGAGTCGGGATTGCATTCACTAGTCCCGAGGAAGCGAAGGATTCTACGTTTGAATCACGAGCGTAGCGAGTGATTCTATGTTAGAATCCTGAGTGTAGCGAGGGACTCAACAGCACGAGATGCAAAAAACTTTGCTCTCGTGTAGCACACACAACTTTTCACCTCATCAGCGAGAACATATTCGACATTTTGTGCTTTTTCTTCCAACGTATGTTTATAGTCTTTGTTGCTGATTTCAATAATATTATTAATCAGAAAATAGATAAGTGCTGCTTAAAAAGGAATAACAATATAATTTAATTGAAATTATAATCAACCAACCAACAGTCCAACACGGTTATTGTCATTATTTGATCATATTGGAAGATTTAGCAGATACATGACGTGTTTATTTATAAATACATATTATATTACAAGATTTTGTTTATAAATTGATTAATATTTTTACTCCTAAAACAACAAACATAATACTTAAATGCAAAAGAAAATAACAATCACAATATGAACTCGACATTTTTAATGTACGTTTCGAATATGCAATATGCATCTATGATATGATAAATGGTGAACTTATAAATTATTAATATTTACAATAAGTAATAAGTTGAAAAATCTTATTTTATTTGAGCAATGATCTATTGTTTTATTAGGTACAATAATTATAATATTCGGTCGTTAAATAAAAATATAATAAAGAAAAAAAAATACGTTACAATTAAAACTTTTTCGGGTGTTTTTAATGAATTTTTTGGTATAACGCGTATCCGAACTCGAGGTCGGATTTGAAAATCGAATTTCAAATTGATAAGTTTCTATGCCTCTCTTTTATATACATATCATATGAAAGAAACAGAGTGCATCGAGAATCAAATGATTAGAATTTTATAATTAACCTTTGGCTGAAGAATGACAATTCGTGGTCAGATATTGAAAAAATTAAAAAGCTACTTTCTACTCACGCTCGAAACAAAACCGCATTTTGTTCACTGTTATCTGACAGCAAAATCGCCATGTTTGAGCTGGTGAGGTGAAATAGTAGATTGTACAACAAGCGCGTAAAACGCACCATTTTATACGAGACGTTTATCCATCCGAGCGAGCTTGCGAGCGAGGATGAATATAAAGTCGAGTGTAAAATGCGTTTTATGGACGAGTTGCACACTCTACTTTTCACTTCGATTGCGAGAAAATTAAACTACATCATGTAAATATTATACTTAAAAACGAATTTAATTAAAATTTTAAAATATTTATATCTACGATAAATTATTGTTGTAGTTTAAATAAATATGACGGCGCATCAGAGAATTAGCTCGATGGCGCTAGTATCGCCTCTTGATTTATGAATGACCAAACTCTTTAGTACGTAATACCGAACTCTGAGGAGGTGGCAATATACGACGTGATTGACAGCCGTCGTTTTGGGGCTGTTCTTCCATGTCAAGCTAGCGCCTCACGTGTTGCGGTGCGTTTGGTTCAATCATAGGAAGTGAAGTATACGGATCGGCTGATACTTCTACCAACCCTTGTCTCCCCGCCCGAATACTCACGCGGGTGAACCAACCTAATGAAAACCAAGTGTAACCGGACCCTAACTGTGAGTCGTTATCAGAAGTGGGATCTGAGGGCTTGAAAATGAGAGGACAAGTGGAAACACCATCGGCATCACGAGGTCGCATAGCGGAAATGCGATATTTTTCTGGTAATATGGGAGCATGGCTCTCTCAGTTGATTGTGGCAACACATAATACACCTACGAGTCTTGCATACACAAATCTTATCAAGTATGATCCTGATCAAGGTGAAGCTGGTTCAGATGTAGGGTTTGTGCAAGGTAACCGATATTGTAGTGAATAGCCAAATAGAGATGTGTAGATCGCGAAGGAACCTTGTTTTTCAAATATCTACGTTATTCGTATTCATGCTGTACACTTTTTTAACGATCTACATGGTAGAGCAGTGTGAGTCTATGGATCCACTAAACGAAATGAGTGATAACTATCTCTATTCTTTTCATTTGAGTTTTACGCATGTCTATAACCAAGCTTTCAGCTAGCTCATCGTACAGCGTCTTCGTTTGTCGCGTGCCTCAACATCTCCTATCCTGTTTGCACGGTATTGTCAAGAACGAGATTACTAATGTTTTTCGCACGACCAAGAGGTACCTATCAGAGTTATGCTAGAAGTGCTGAGTTGTCACCAGCCCTAACGAACACTGTAAAGAGCCGCACTGCTAGATAGTACTAAGGCTTAACATGGCATATAATAAAATAAACTTGGCTTACACAATCTTATTGTAATATGATAATTGATAATGCAAATTACTTAATTAGTTGGAGGTAAGGGGACTGCGCAAGAAGCTATGCGTCTGTGGAACTTTATTAAGTTTTCTGAAAGTAGAGAGTATTGCTGTGTAAATTGTGTATTATCTAAGAATATTCCATTGATTCGCAGATACTTGATTTTGCGTGTAGTTATGACGAGATTTCATAGCATTATGACTGAAGACACAACAACGAAAACTACAAGATGACAAGAACAACGAAAATGGAACCAAGGCACATCAGTACCAGTTGCATTTCTGGTGTGAAGAAGCTAGCCAGTGAACCGGTTACGTGCAAGGATGTCCAAATCGACAAGAATCTTACAACGAGAGGTCAACATTATCTGGTGAGGTCATTACGTTCATTTTTGGTAGCAGCTTGTGATCCTTTTCAAGGAGAGGTGGTACTCCTCACCACTCCAATTTGGTATAGAATACCTACTACTATCGGTTATCATTTCTGTGGACAGGCAGCCTATAGATGTGATATTTTAAAGGTGAGAGTGAATAAGCACTATCTGGGTAAGCATGTTCCATTGTCGTCTTCAACGTCACTAACCAACTTCTGAGATTGAAGCTATATGGTAAAGGTATAGGACCTATACCTAGGTATAACATAAAAAAAATAACGTAATTATTCAGTGGCCTTAGTGGGAATAACATTAGGTGGTAGCAACTAGGACGAAAAGGTGCCCGAGCGGTGACCATGTGCTGGAGGATGACACGTGGAAAAGTTTTCCTGCAGGTTGGACTGACGATATTGTAAAGGGTACAGGCACTCGTTGTATGCGAATATCGCAGGGCCGTATCGGGAAAGTATTTGCCTAGCAGTGGCTGAAAATGATGATAATGATAAAGATGATGCTAAACACCAGGTGGACAGATCACCTCTTCATCACTGTCGTTGCGATTTTAGATTCCGGAAACCATTACAATAGGTAGAGGTATTCTTGAATTACGTATTTACGTCATAATTAAACAGTACGATCAGCATTTTACCATTTCACTGACGGCAAGTCATTATAGCTTTCGAAGCTAAAGTTGATTTACCTCCGCGAGTTCATCGGTGGTGTGTTTCTTCGAAGTTGAATGAGTACCTATATAGCATAACCCTAGAATGTAGTAGGTACGCTAAGTTATTTGTCGTGAAACTCACTTTAATTTGAAAGCAACTGTTCCCTACATGCGTAAAACTGACAGCACGCCGAACACCCGGTACGAAAGCTGTTTATTTTGTAGAGTTTCATAGTACCTAGTCGGTATAATTTAGAATCTAATCAGCAAACAGAAAAATCACTACTACCCGAAGGTACCTATTGCTCATGCATACTTTGATTTACGTAGTGAAATTCTATTCAGAAATGTAAAATGTAATTAGACAAATTCGTGGTTGCCCATTGCTTCACGTCGTATCGATTCCTAATAAGGACTATTTAAGACTCTAATGTATCATGTAGCTTTGGGTTATGATAAGACCCTGGGCACCATCTATTTTGAACAATTATGGATTCCATTACGCGGAAAACTAACATAACTTTGTCGGTAACTGTATGACAGCTTTGAACGGTGGAGTGGAGCCTAGCAATTGAGATGATAATTTTATTCCTTAACCCTTCGGACGCCAACGACAGATATATCCATCAAGGCGTGTAGAGCGATATCAACCTATATGCCTCATAGAGTCCAATATCGCGATTCGCATTGCAATGTGATGTGATGACGTATGAATGACAGATTTTGTATTTGACAAAGTGTGAAAAGGTTAAAGCAGGTTAAATGGTGTTGAGGTTTTGCTCGAGTTACTACTTACTTAACAGATAAACAGGAGGCCGAGACGGCGGTTAATGATAAAATAGCGACAATGATATTCTCGGTGTCAAGTGAACCACCCTGAGTGAGTACTTCTGAATAGTTTCTGGTTCCAAAAATAAAGAGCGATAAGTTTGGCAATCTAACAAAAACTACACTTTTGAAATCATTGTTTTAGAGAATCATTGTTAGCCTTCTAATGAGCAGTTATTGAAGTAAGTAGGAAGGATCCTTTGAAGGACTTGTGATGTCAGAAAAGACAGAGAGTGCTTTTACATGGTCTGTTTGTGATGGTGAATGATGACTGGTCGACGTGAGTTTATCGGCCAGGTCTGCGTCACGAGCTTGTACTGAAAGCTGGTCAGAAGGGGCTCCAGGTCCATGGTCCATGCTTTATGGAAGTGTATGTGGGAGGTGGCTAGTCGGATGGGCTACAGGCGTCCGGTCTACGCCGCACCGTGTATGTGGGAGGTGGCTAGTCGGTGGGCTACAGGCGCCCGGTCTACGCCGCACCACAGGCAAGAGCAGGCTGATCGAAAGGGCCTAGCGATTTGAGGATACGCTGGTCGAAAGGGCTTTAGGCGCCCGGTCCACGCCATTTCTGATACTTATACTGCAGTGTGAGCCTGATAAGTTGATTATAGCGAATGCTGCGAATGTTACATTTTAGTAAATGCGAAAAACGCTTGAAATGGGATGTTAAACTATCGGATATAATACTAATTGACAGATGTCACTGCAGAAGGAGAGCTATTCTGAACTCTGAAGTTCGGAGTTCCTGTGCTGCCGTTTAGCTTAGGTACTCAAACATGGGATGGCATGGAGGCAAGAGGGTTTTGGGTCTGCACTTTGAATAGGTATTGAATGGGTGCAGGTGCGGATTGTAGGTACGTGGTATCGAGCCATCTGCTAGATGCGTTAGTGAATAGTATGCGCTTCAAGAAAATTAAATTATGAATTTGCCTAGAAGCGAAAGATTGCTTACATGTTGCGAGATAAAGAAAAATGCGTCAGGCAACTATTTGGCAACGCTAGACGCAGACAACATATTGGTCAGGAAGGGTCGAGCTTGCTTAGTTTGAAATCATGTTGTTCTTTTTAGATACTCTTTGTAAAGGTCTAATCACACGAGGGCGTGTGACTGTCAGGGTTGGCCGTGACGGCGCATCAGAGAATTAGCTCGATGGCGCTAGTATCGCCTCTTGATTTATGAATGACCAAACTCTTTAGTACGTAATACCGAACTCTGAGGAGGTGGCAATATACGACGTGATTGACAGCCGTCGTTTTGGGGCTGTTCTTCCATGTCAAGCTAGCGCCTCACGTGTTGCGGTGCGTTTGGTTCAATCATAGGAAGTGAAGTATACGGATCGGCTGATACTTCCACCAACCCTTGTCTCCCCGCCCGAATACTCACGCGGGTGAACCAACCTAATGAAAACCAAGTGTAACCGGACCCTAACTGTGAGTCGTTAAATAGTATATTGATTTACTAAAATAAAATAAATTAAAAAAGTAATAAATGATAGTAAATAAAAATTACAAGTTTATTTCAAGAAGTTTGCTGTGTACTTTGGCTGTTGGTATTTTTGCCTTTGTCTTAGAATACTAACGAAAGAAAAAAAATAAAGCGTTTATTCTATGAAGTTTTATTTTTTTCGTGTGGCTGTTGGACCGATCGCCTTGGTCTTCGACGACGATTTTACTTTATGCTCTAGAGCATAAAAAGCGACTTTATGTCGCCAACGCACAGCATAAAGTCGAACTTTTAGAGCATGAGAAGTGAAAAAGCTATTATGTTACTTTCTAGAACTCAGGGAAAACTATTATTCACTTCAAAAGGTTGGTTGAAATTATCAATATACCTATTTATTTACCATAATAAGAAAAAAAACAATGGAATAAGGTCTCTTAAGATACTAATTTCATCCGTTTCAATGGCAATGAGATACCTACGTTTCTTTTCTGCATAATACTATTGTGATGACGTCACGATTGACGTGACTTGTTCTGTAAAACGGCAACGACAAGTGAAAATCTCCTGGTAGGACCCCAACATTTTGGTAGAACTCGACAGATCCTCATTTCTTAAAGCCAAGATAAACTTATAAACAAAATCTCACAGATGTACATAATTATTTTGCCTCCCAATATTATTTACACGTTTTATTAATCAGTCGTGGCGATTAACTAATTCTACCTAGTCAAAGTTGTCGGCAGAATACATTTAATACATGAATACATTTATATTAATGGTAATTCCAATCATTGAAAATAAATTTGAATAAACAGTGAAATGGCAATAAATCAAAGGTTTTACTTGTGAACACATTTTATGGATATTTTCAAACCTAAATACCTGTCTACTATTTTCGATACAGGTATTAGTTGAATATCAAAGGGATGGTTAAAGTACATTTTTCAACAAGCTCTGAAAAAAATAGTCTTTGATTTAATAGTCCTTGATTCTCTTTGGCGGGCAATAATGTGAACACCTATACCAATAATGTGAACACCTATACCAATAATGTGAACACCTATACCAATAATGTGAACACCTATACCAACCAGTTCTTAGCGCAATGATCAATCTACGTTTAATAAGTTTCTCTTTTGGTATAATGTTGATAGTTGACAGGCCCTGCACCATAAAATGTTTCTGTTTAGCCCAATGGTTGACTGGTAGAGAATGCCTTATGGCATTAAGTCCGCCATTTGTACACCTTTTGTTTTGTGCAATAAAGTTTAAATAAGTAAATAAATAAATCTACTACCATATAATTTTAGGTAGGTATATATGCAACATCGATGCCAAGATTCCGAGACAGATAACGTCCTTTGGAAGCACTTTTAAAACTGGTTTGCAAACTAAGAAATGGTCACCAGCCGTTATTTATCCCCATGCATTCAACCCGTTTCGGATATTTGCGCATAGTTGTTTTTACAATGACCCGGTGACGACTGTTTTTGTCATAAAACTCGCTTATATACATAATTATACCTAAGGAGTATAATAAATATTCACTATGCTCACTAAGAAAACGAATACTGTCCTATGTATTGAAAAATTTAGGTGTAGGTACCTAGTTGCTTAAAAGTATGGCGATTCTACCGCAGACAAAACATGTATATATCTGAACTGAACCCGAAAAGTAGGTAGATACTTGTTACGACTTTTCATCAGTCAATTCGAGTTTTCATCAATGAATTAATGTATGTAGGTACATAAAATTTTACCATTTAAAATAGTATTTAGGTACCATTATTTTAAATCTATATAAATAAAAATGAATTGCTGTTCGTTAGTATGCTTAAAACTCGAGAACGGCTGAACCGATTTGGCTAATTTTGGTCTTGAAATATTCGTGAAAGTCCAGGGAAGGTTTGAAAGGTGAGAATAATGGAGAATATGCTAGGAAATATACGAAAAACAAGAATTTAATTTTCTCATACAAAATTACGATAAGATCTTAGCTGTCAAACATATGACATTTGTAAACTTCGATCGACTCAAATTCACGATAATTATGATGTAAAAAATTAAATAAGGGTTTTGAATCGAGATCATATATCCACAACGTTCGGATTATTGCGTTTTCACATAATTTAGATTTACAGTTCCTCAACAGGATTTGTCACTTGGTTGTCAAATGCTCATAGCGGTGCGTTCAGAAATTCGTATGAAATCAACCGCATCTGTTGATATGATTTCGGCATTACGTTTGAAGAAAAAAGGATGAGAATTAGTAGGATTATAGATTATAGGATATCACATATTACAAGCTTTTATTTAGCTTGCATGGTATGTTCAAAGTATGTATGTTCGGGTGAAATCTTGCAACTCAATTTTGAAGCAGATATCGTCAACCGATTGAGCTAAAATTTTGCATACTTACTTAACTTTGATGACAATACAATAATATGGTACCATGGGGCTGATCTGATGGTGGAGCCGGAAGGTGGCCATAGGACCTCTATAATAGAAAAAGCAATCATACCGAGCTTGGGCTCTTTAGAATTGTCTCAGTGAGCATTTGATGGATATCTAAAGAAAAGTACAGTCGGCTATAAAAGCTTGCCACTAAAATGTAATTTTTGACAGAAATTTATTAATATTTAAAACATGTAAAATAATGATTAATGACACTTTTTGGCTGGGTGCGTTCAAAAATACATTACGTTTACATACAATACGTTTAAAAATGTTTCCCTGTTTCGCGCATGGACAATTATACGTTGCGTGTTCGCGCGTCGGAAAACCTACATCTTTATTTATTTACGCGCCGCAAAAAAAAACTAAAAATATTGTCTATCAGAAAGCATTATGTTAATTAACTGTATACCGGGTGGCTTATTTAAATGGGTCAGTATGGGAAAGTCTTAAAATATAAGGCATAGGACGATCTCAATGTATGAATGCAGTTTTTCTTATAACTAAAATCGATGACATGGTACCTAAGAAGAATTAGTTAACAGGCCCTGCACCATAAAATGTTTCTGTTTAGCCCAATAGTTGACTGGTAGAGAATGCCTTATGGCATTAAGTCCGCCATTTGTACACTTTTTGTTTTGTGCAATAAAGATTAAATAAATAAACACATTCTTCCAATGCCTTATAGTTTCAGATTTCCCCATACTGACCCTCTTAAATGATCCACTCTGTATATGTACAGCAGTGGACGTCTATTGGCCGATATGATGATGATAACTGTGTTGTATTTAATTTAAACAAAGATTTGTTTATCACGTTCACAGTCCAGAAACAAGCACATCCAAGAAAATTTAATTTTTTTGTATACGGAGTGTAAAGATATAAATTACTTAATATGTACATAATATGTGCATTTGGGTCCTTACATATTATATGTTGTGACTAATACATATATATATCTGAAATAAAATTCAATTTGATACAACTCAAATTATTTTTATTTCAAAATATATTAATCAATCTTTAGGAACACTTGGCTCGCCAGGACTTGATAACATGGCGGGAGTACTAGGCGACTCAGACAAGTCTGGTTCAATCAGAACATTGTTGATGTTGAGCTGCTGGCTGTATTCAATATCATCAATATCCTTGATGTCTTCGGCCGATAAATTTAATTCACAAAATATTCCCTCAGATGATGGCATAAACGGTGATGATTGTAATGTAGAGACAAATTTTGGTTTCGATAGCAGCTTTTGCTTTAGACTATCTTTTTGTTCCTTTGCCCTGTTAATGCGTATTATTTAGCTCACATTCTTACCACACTTGGTACAAAATCTGAAGGTGTCAGCGATTATGCTGTAACATTCGTCGCATCTTAATAATGTTTTATTGCACCCAGGACAGGTATTACGTTTGTTCTGCCGTTCCATCCACTTATTACAATACGGACAATGCATTTTGAGAAGTTATTTACAACTTTGGAAAATAGTTTTTAAAATCCAACAATATTTTCATGAAAAGTTAGGTGACAGTGTCACTGACAGTATTGCCGGATTACTAAACTACTATAACGGTTTAGTAATGTGGCGAAATCGATACAAACCGAAAAGAAATAGGCTGGTACTATTTGTTGACATAAGTTTCTATAATCTAAGTAATATAATGTGGCATGCAACATGGTCATGTCTGCGTGATTTGACCATTTTTTCCGCCTCTTATTGAGCTGATACCTACTTAAAACTATTTGATGATGTCTTTTTAAAGTTACCAGCTCTAAAATACATATGGTTTAAATAAATTTGGTTTACATTAATAGGTAAGTGATACGAAGTTCACCGGGTCATCTAGTTGTTAAATAAATATGCAATAATCGGCTTGATTAATAAATATGTACTATCAAATCGACCAGATTGACTAACATTATTATATGTACCTACATGTAAATGTACAGTCAAGGAAATGGAAACACTGTTCCTTCCATTTTTTCGCTCTTGTCACAATAGTGCCATTGTGACAAGGGTCAAAGAGGTACGCGTTTCAGCGTCGTTAAATTTTATTATATTGTCGAAATAGGGCCTCTACACGCCGGCTTCGGCTGCGTGCTCGTCTGTCATAAGTTCGGGACAGCATTGTCTCGTGAGCGATGAGCATAGTGTCGATAGTTAGCGTCAAATCATAAGTGCACCGAACACCCCGGGGTGTGGGCGTGAGCGAGTGAAACATATAAAAACTATGTGTTCATTTCAGTAAGTTTACTTGGAGCAAGCAAATATCTCATGTCATAATCATAATAGTAGGAGAGCCAAAGAGGGGATCTCGGGAGTACCTAAAGCGCGGCAGGTGAGTTAGTTACATGCTAAAACGTGTATATTCCTCTAATCTGACAATTTAAAGGTGACGTAAAGAAGGCGGAGGGCTACAAAGTAGTAAAAAAAAAAACTTCATCTCGACATTCTCGAGCGTGGCTAATTTTTTTTTTTTAAAGGGAATGAATCAATGATAACGGAAAATATATAATCTGACGATTTCCACTAGCCGAAGTAACAAAAATTCATCGATAAAGTTTAATGCGTGCAGTTACGTGATGCCTGTATTCCACTCTGGTTTCTATTGCCATGACGCCATGACAGCTGATCATGTTGTTTACAACACTAAAGTACTAGCACTATTAAATATTTATAGTTGCCGGCAACTTTTAGAACAAAAATTGCAGATTTGCGCATGTACATTTGTACGTTTGCCGGCAGCTGTACTATGAGTGATATTAATATAAAGTGTGTATTTTGTGGTAAAACTACTTTACAAAAAACAATTAAGTAAATTTACATTAGAAACATAACAAAAATGTGTAAGTAAATATTTTAGAATATAGTCGGAGCAAACCGGTTCTCCGAAAATCCCGAACAACATACAATAATCTTGAACTTTCGAGAGAATCTTCATTAAATGAAGTAAATCACGCACAGTGCTATAAATTATTTATAGCAATAAACATACCGCGAGTCTCAGTATTTACAACAGCGGCAAAGTATAATGGAATATGACAGTGCATCGGAAGTTTCTGGGAATAGCTCCGAATCACATGCCCCTGCTTCTGGGGAGTGCTCCGAGTCACATTTTCCTGTTTCTGGAGAGTGCTCTGAGTCACAAGTTCCTGTTAATTTTTTAATTGTCAGATTAGGCGAATCCCGCCAGATAATCGTCAGATTATGAGACAGCACGTCTAGGGCATAAAGATGAACCATATATATCTTAATCTGACGCGCTTGAGTATTTCAAAATGGCGAATTTTTTTTCACCTCACCAGCTCAAACATGGCGATTTGCTGTCAGATAACAGTGAACAAAATGCGATTTTGTTTCGAGCGTGAGTAGAAAGTAGCTTTTTAATTTTTTGTATATCTGACCACGAATTGTCATTCTTCAGCCAAAGGTTAATTATAAAATTCTAATCATTTGAATCTAGATGCACTCTGTTTCTTTCATATGTATATAAAAGAGAGGGATAGAAACTTATCAATTTGTAATTCGATTTTCGAATCCGACCTCGATTGAGAACAGTTCGGATACGCGTTATACCAAAAAATTAATTAAAAACACCCGAAAAAGTTTTAATTGCAACGTAATTTTTTTCTTTATTATATTTTTATTTAACGACCGAATATTAAAATTATTGTGCCTTTTATATAAAACAATAGATCATTGCTCAAATAAAATAAGATTTTTCAACTTATTACTTATTGTAAATATAATAATAATTTATAATTTCACCATTTATACGTACACGTACCTTAAAAAATATGGAGTTCATATTGTAATTGTTATTTTCTTTTGCATTTATTTTGTTTGGTGGTTTAGGAGTAAAAATATTAATTAATTTATAAACAAAATCTCGTAATATAATATGTATTTATAAATAAACACGTCATGTATCTGCTAAATCTTCCAATTTGATCAAATAATGACAATAACCGTGTTGGTTGGTTGATTATAATTTCAATTAAATTATATTGCTATTCCTTTTTTTAGCTTTTTTTTACTTATCTATTTTCTCATTAATAATATTATTGGAATCAGCAACAAAGACTATAAACATACGTTGGAAGAAAAAGCACAAAATGTCGAATATGTTCTCGCTGATGAGGTGAAAAGTTGTGTGTGCTACACGAGAGCAAAGTTTTTTGCATCTCGTGCTGTTGAGTCCCTCGCTACACTCAGGATTCCAACATAGAATCACTCGCTACGCTCGTGATTCAAACGTAGAATCCTTCGCTTTCTCGGGACTCAAAATCAGCACTCGTAACAAAAAACAACTTTGCTCTCTTGTTGCACAAATAACTATTGCACATTCTAATAATAACTGCGAGTTTGCGTTACATCCAAATCGTCAGATTATTATATAAGAGCTTTTTTTTAGGTTTTTTTTTACATTTTTGAAAATCTGTAGCCGCTCCCCCCACTGATGAAAAGGTATATCTTATATGACATTTTTTTCTTTTTATCATCTAAGCTTCGCAATTAACCCAATAGGGCCTGGGCACATCACCACGGCACGGCGCCGCGCCGTGGATTTTTACGGTGTCAGCGTATATAAAACCACCGTAAAATTCCACGGCGCGGCGCCGTGCCGTGGTGATGTGCCCAGGCCCATAGGTCTCTATGACGCTCGAGTGAATCCCGATTTAGCATCGTGGCGTACCCTACTATAATATATCTTTACTATACAAATTACCACTAGGTACTCGTAGTTAACCGCCAAGCCTACATATTAACTTATTTAAATAATTCGATCTCGACAATTCAATCTTGGAGGTTTATTACATATATATATACCTGGTTATATTCCATACGGCAATTGACACAGACCACCACAATCTAGGCCCTCAACCCTCAACCGTCTAAGGGCCATTGAACCGGTTAAATATTACATAATCTAATAAGTAATGCAATGCCAAATACAATTAATATTGACATTTGGTCCGCCCTGAACATTACAGCAAAAGCAATTAGATACTCAATCGAATTGTCATAGAACGCTTTGACGTATCGAGTAAGCAGGGCGATGAGGCATTTGTAAAGGGAAGCTAGAAGCAATCAATACCTAAGGGCCAAAACACAATTACAAGATACGACAAGGTATCGTGGTACGACGCGACATCGTGCCACGAAGTTCATTTTGGATTTATGCATTTCCACGACACGATGTCGCATCGTGGCACGATGTCGCGTCGTACGACGATGCGACGTCGTGTCTTGTAATTGTGTTTTGTCCCTAAATTCGTTCACGTCAGGTAGATTTTCAAATGCGTATAATAAACCGCTTACCTACCCATGTTAATTACATGTATTGAAACAGGGTTTGTTAGTTTATTGAAGTGTTTAGTTCGCTGAAGCTGGATTACCGATCGTCGTCATCTATGCATATGTAAATAGAATCTAGAATTACCTGTTATTTATTTATATCTAACTTACGTTTTGTCCCGGAAAAAAAACGCAAAGCACGTTTACATCCAGAGCGAAACCGTGATAAAAACCTATGTAACTTAATTGCGTGTCTAGGTATGACGATGACGAGCTTACTTTTACACATTTTGATCACGTTTATTGCATTACGAGCCTATCGTTAGCATAATTACTTTTTATCCATACCATTCCTTTCATGTTAATTGGATAATCAATGTCACAACTTGTAAATACATCTCCTGTATAATTATGGAGGGAGTTTGCCGTTTTTAATAAGTTAGGTATGGAATTAACGCCCTCGGTCAAATAATGCCCAACGACGAGTCTCTCGTCTCCATACTAGCTGGCTAGAGTGGCTAAATAGCCACCATGTCTTCGCCGGAGTTTGGGGAGCACTGTCGGGCTACTTAGGCCCACGTAACGTACTTATGCAGAATCGCGATCGAAGGCACGCGACGACGTGCCTAGGCTTCGGGGCCTTCGGGGCATCATTCTGTGGATTGCTGTAAATAATATCTTATAAAAGAATGCCCAAAACTGACAAAACTTAGGTACGTTAATTTGAGTACGCACCGTCACATAGATTTTATCAAAAGGCAGCTAGTCTAGTGTAAAAAAGTGCGCACTTGAATTTGAGTCCTATAATTAAACACCATATCACAATTGAGTAACCAAAACAACACGAAGAAGGCAGTTCCTACCCTAGTTGTTCCTAGTTGTTACTACCGTCTTGCCTGCTAACCCACCGCCAAACAGCAATGTTCGCATTGTTGTGTTCCGGTGTGGGGGTAAGATAGCCGGTGAAATTACTAGCATAGAGGCATTCTATCTTCGTCCTCCGGGTAGGCAAGCACTTGTGACTCCTCTGGTGTTGCAGGTGTTTATGGGCGACGGTTATCGCTTTCCATCAGGCGACACGTTTGCTCGTTTGCCCCCTATGACATAAAAAAAAAAAAAAGTTTCTCGTTTTAGGTACCTAATGAATATCGTGTCCGTAATCGCAGTTGAGCTCGAGGAGGGATATAGTTATTTGTGCGACTATGAGAGCAAAGTTTTTTTTTTGCCTTAACTGCAATTATTTTAAATCCAGAGCAAGCGAAGGATCCTATTATTGAATCACAAGCGTAGCGAGACGCATTTATTGTATCATTTCGGTGTGATTCTTTATTTTCTATTATTTTTGAGTTTTTAAATGTGAAGAGATACTTTAGACTATATATTATTAAACATATGTAAAAGGGACCCTGAAATCTGAAATACTTAGTTTTCGAGATATTCGAGATCGAATATGAAACACACAACGGAATGATAAATGTACACCAGGATGATAAAATAAGTGCACCGCAATGAGATTTCATACACCGGAACGAAAGATAAGTGGCAAATTATGAAAGTAATTTTACGTTTTATATTCGTAATATTATATTGGAATTACATAATAATATAAACATAAATCTTAGTCTGTTATTAAATACAAAATAAAATAAAAATGTTATTTCAACAATATCTATGAGAAGTGAAGCTACTTCTGATGTCATTTCGGTGTTTTCATCATTTTGGTGGGGTTTAAAGTTTATGTCATTTTACGTGAGAATGGTGGAATGAGAAACACGACATATTTTTATTTCTTAAAAAAAAGAGTAAACCCTATATTCTAAAACTAATTCAACTCTTTTTGTCTCCGGTCCACCGCGATGATATATTTACGTTTACACAAGCCAACGTATTGCCATTATACACAACCGGCCTTGTCGAGCGCCACAGCTTGACTATAATTCTTTGAAGTGCGCAAGTGCGCGGGAGACGGGGGGCGTACTTGATCAAATTTAATCGGTTCCAAACATTGTCGGCAGTAATGAGAAGTTTTCTCGGGACAAACGTATATGCACTTATTCAAGGGCTTTTCTCGTTACTTACCTATTTATATGGTAATAAAATAAAGGTAACAGATTTTCTTTGTCATGCATAGTATTTGACTTACCCAGCATTTTACAAACAAAACCCCGGCTTCGGGACAACCCACCTTGATGAGAAATTTGTCCTAAATATATATTTTTTAATTTATATATATATTAATATTTTAATTTTAGCTGTTGCCCGAGGTAGACGATGGCGGTCTGTTTCCGAAAAAAATGGTACTTTATTATTCAACCTTTCTGCGCCTGCGTTTTCAGTCTTGCCATCAAAAAATACTGCTTGGGAAATTGACCCAAATACATTTTTTAACAAGGAGATAAATCGCTTCAATGTCACATATATAGTTGCTGATGTACAGTATATTTGTGTGTGTATATTTATATGTGACAGGAAGCGACTCTTGAGTATAAATATTATCTGAATGACATAATAGCTTTTAGCCATTTTTTTTTCAGCTGTTTTTCACTTCGGCTGAGAGAAAATAAAAAATCCGGTCAAGTACGAGTTGGACACGCGCACCAAGGGTACCGTTGGAAAACTGTTTTACGTACTTCAAATAAAGATTTAATTTTTTTATGATTTAATTAGGGGCCATCCATAAATTACATCACACGTTAAGGGGGAGGGAGGGGGTCGACGAAGTGTGACATTGTGTGACAAGGGGGTGGGAGGGGTCCTAAATTTCGTGACGTCACATATCAAAATCTATTATAAGTGTTAAAACACGAACTTTAAACTATTACTTTACGAAAACCTCAAAACATATACAACTATATCTGTGTAAATATAAGATACCAATTGTTTTGTCGACCACTCGCTCTACTATTATCGTTTTATGTGTTGTTAATTGTTTGATTTGATGTTATATTTATAAAAAAAAATATTGAAATGGAAATAAAACCGATTTCGGAACCGCTGTTTTCTTTTAATAATTTCTAAATGTAAATTTGCAAAATATGTGACGTCACACTAGGGAGGGGGGAGTCTCCCAAATGTGACCAGCTGTGACAAGGACGGGGGGAGGGGCAAAAAATCATGAAATTCGTGTGACGTAATTTATGGATGACCCCTTACAAATGTTTAGTTTTCAGATGCTTCTCTATATTTGTAGTGTAAGACGGTATTACTCGCCTTTCATAGTTCTACGGGAACGGGAAATACCCTATAAATGTTGATTCCTTCGAGAGTGTCGAAATATATTACGTTTATTGCGGCATAAACGGCGGCCGTGTCTTTTTTTTACGGGTTAGGTTCGTAAGGACTAGATTGCATAACGACTCTATAAGCAAAACGTCTTAGTTGCATAATTGTTAGGATCTAATACACTACTATCCGATTTCTTCCGATAAATCGGATCGGATCGGAAGGTCTGGAACGGGTTTCAACTCTTTATTTTATTTCGTTTCGTTAGTATTCTAAGACCAAGGCAAAGATACCAACAGCCAAAGTACACAAGAAAAGTTCTTGAAATAAACTTGTAACTTTTATTTACTATCATTTATTACTTTTTAAACTATTACGTTTAATATTTCTCATTGCTCTAATGTAACTTTAAATTTTAATTAAATTTGTTTTTAAGTATACCTAATATTTACATGATAGGTACAGTTTCATTTCCTCGCAATCGAAGTGAAAAGTAGAGTGTGCAACTCGTCCATAAAACGCATTTTACACTCGACTTTATATTCATATATGATAAACGTCTCGTGTAAAATGGTGCGTTTTATGCACTTGTCGTACAATCTACTATTATTAAAATGTTTTTTTTATTAAGTACCTGCGTCTAATGCGTAGTTGGCCGCTAACAAGTTCTTTGTTTAGGGTTCCGTACCCAAAGGGTAGATACGGGACCCTATTACTAAGACTCAACTGTTCCATGAACGGCATGAACCGTGATCCCATACTCCAAACGTGATCGGTTGCGTTAACTTTGCACCTCAGTTGTATCCGGCGTCCACCAGATGTAACTTAACCCGGCCAGTTATTTTATTTGATGGTACGGAACCCTTCGTGCGCGAGTCCGACCCGCACTGGGGCGGTTTTTAAATTTTTATAGAAATTGTGCCTAAGGCCTACTTTACGTCTATAATTTTTCATCTTAAAGTGAAGCTTCCGCCGCCCACCCGCTCTTTTTGTAGGTAGTACCCGTATTGGCTGGTGCCGGTTCACTTACATAAGATAAGACAACAGTGCGGCCCTTATTAATCTTCTATAGCGCGTTTAACTTTAACGGTACCACATAACATAACTTATTTTAACACCACGTTATAGTTTTTTTGTATCTATTGCTGAATTGCATACATAACTAGCAGGGCACCGCTAATCAAGTTGTTAACTTCGATAATCGCTAATCACTACATAGTATAAAACAAAGTCGCTTCCTGCTGTCTGTCTGTCTGTCCCTATGTTCTATGTATGCTTAGATCTTTAAAACTACGCAACGGATTTTGATGTGGTTATTTTAATAGATAGAGTGATTCAAGAGGAAGGTTTATATGTATAATACATGCATAATTTATCAGCATTGCACCCGTGCGAAGCCGGGGCGGGTCGCTAGTCCATTACTAAAAAAGATAACTTCCTTAAGGCGACTCCTAATTCCAACGTCCTTGAGGATCTGGGCGGAGCCTAACGTTATTCCCCCCGCCGACCGTGCGCCCCCGGAACATTACTTCGTTCATAATCTCGTTGAGTGGCGTCCAAGCAGCTTCATACACTCGCATAGTCCGAGGCCCGAGCGAGAGTTGAAGATGAATAAACCTTATAATATTTAAAGGCATTGAAAAATCTCGAAGTAAAATAAATCACTTAAACAATCATATAATTATTGCGGATTACTAAATATCTATTTACCCACTACAGTAGAATATTAAAAATAAAATGCGTTAAAGCTATTTTCCAAAAAAATAAGTGAAATTGGCCATTTGGAAGTCTCGCATCGAAAAATACTTTTTAGTTTCTTTTGTATGTGTAGGTACCTACCAAAAATAGTTAAAATGCCGACAAGATTCTTGATTATACGTGTAAAATCATGCAGAAATAAAAAATATCGTTTTTTAATAAATAAATCATATCGTGACCCAGCGGATGAACCGATATTTTAACATAGTAGTGGAGGCACAGCTTTATCCCCCGGGTCATGCTGCTCTAATGAAAAGATAAACTATAAATAATAGAGCGACAAACTCAACTTTACCGTTGGGAAACGGATTTACGTCCTTTACCTACTTATAAACAGTGATAGTTTTTTATGACTACATTAGGAATGTTCTCAGATTTTCCCCTATACCTGTTGATATTGACGATATTTTACTAGACGAATTTTTTGGCTAATTTCAATGTTCAAGGTCAATGGATACCCTATAAATGTTAATTTACTTGAGTGTCAAAATATGCCGATGCTGGAAAGGAGAACTTATCTAAGCGACATTGCCCTCTGGCAAACTTAGAGAAAAATTCTGAGCATTAGTCAAAAATCAAGTCCGGGCATTACGATGAGTCTAAATAAAGTTATATATTTTTTCATGAATTCAACTGTACTTAATCCGATCATTAATATATGGCTTTTAAACGATATGTAATAAAAATCAGGTTTTTATTTTATAAACGGTAAACAATTGGAACAGAACTTATGGCCAGGCTAGGTATGTCTAGCTAGGCCCGGCGGATATGTCCATAATTACTAACGCTCATTTAGATTTAAATATGAAGTGGGAAATTTATTGATGCAAATATGTATTCTGATTCTGACTATATTTACATAAATAAGCCCTCATGCCAAAATTGTCACTTGCCTTCTTGAACTAGAAAATTATTGTAATTTTTGATAATGTATTTTTATATCATATGTTATGTACTGTACTAGTGACGCAACGAATGTGAATACTTACAATAAATATTCGTATTGGTAAATTATCGTTTTACCGAATATTACAATGGTATTCAAACGAACAATTGGAAACTATTGGAAGGCATAACATCATTAATACTAATATGGTTACGCATAATTGCTTTTCGCCGAAAATAAGATGTGCATAAGCCTCATTATGCATATTTTTTTACGCATAACATTAAAAAGCATAAATACAGAAAGCATAACCGTCATGAAGACTAATAACAAAAAGCATAAGCATAAATAGGCATAATAATGAATTGGCATCATATCAAAATGCATAACGTTATTATCCTATTAAAAGTTGCACTACGAGAGAAGGTTAGTATAGTGTGTATATTTAGGAACTAAAGCGAGGTCGACGGAGGTTCGCTTCGCAAACCCCCTATTCCGCATTGCTTAGGCGCTTCGCGCCTGGTTATCATGCTAACCTAACCTAACCTAACCTAACCTAATGTACTATGGGCTGCAAAAATGCATGGTCATAATTCATTCATAAATGGGCCATGCAATTCTGCAGCTCATTACAACATTATTTTTTCCATAGTAATTATTGCTTTAAAAAAAAAACCAACCATAATTTTTTAGAAGAAATAGTCAAAAATAACATATATTTTTTTCAGATTTTTCCGTTGGCTAGATTACGAGCCTTAGGACTTTAAAAATCACCATTCCACGTACGGAGTCGCCTTAAACGTTAAAGCGTTAGGTACATTTTGGACGACATAACGGAGGTTAAAGTGAATCCTTCTGCTATTTGTCAATTTAAATTCTAGTAAAATAAATATGTCTAATACTAAATCAACAATCATAAAGGTTTTTATAATAATAGTATTTGATATCACGTTTGAAAAATTATTAGTAATGAATAAACGATTGAGTGATAGTTTGATAGGTAAGGTAAGTATATAAAATATATAAATTACGAGTTAAAAGAAATGTATTGGAAGGGATCCTTAATAGGGATAAGTTCGCCTTTTTACGTGTTTTATTTGTTACTAGCGACCCGCCCCGGCTTCGCACGGTGCGTCCGTGCGTATTTTTAAAGATCTAAGCATACACATAGGGGCAGACAGACAGACAGCAGGAAACGACTTTGTTTTATACTAGGTATGTAGTGATGAAATAAGTTATGTAGCTAAGTCTTCAGCCATAATAAAACTCTAATAAAATATATTTGAAATAATATTCGGAAATAAAATATTTTATTTTGTTTCCCACGCAATGGAAAAATCAGCAATAAATACGAAGTCACGCTGCTAATATTTTAATTGAAGCTTTAAGTAATATGATAAGTAAATGTACTAAGTATCATACACATAAGGGTCCTGGACGACTACTACTTAGAAGATAACGCAATGGAAGTGAAAACAAGGTGTTAATTATTATTGGAATGGTTGTCGACTACAAACATTTGAGTACGCAGTGTTATTAAATCCAGCCAACTTGCAGAACAGGGACGGAAAGTATTTACTTGAATCGGACAAACAAGACTTAAGAGTTAAGGCCAAGATGAGCGTCGCAAAGCGTTCGCCGGGCGCGGCTCTTTTCCTACCTGGGTACGAAGGCACGTACCTATTCTGAACCTGTTCAGATAATTAAAAACAAACCAAGAAGTTTCTGCAGTGCTCCAGATATTTTTTTATTCTGAATACTAAAATTACAACTTTCACACACAATACTCGTATACTGATAATAAATGCATACCAATGCATCATACTAGTTATGGACATTAGCTTAAAATTAATAAATAAAATACTGTACAGATCAGTTTTTATCGACTTAAAACCAACATACAAAAATAAAATATACTGATAAAATTGAAGGTATTTTTTACGTTGGTAATGTTGGATTTTCTTAAAGTACACCACTTGTTTCCCGAACTGCGCTATTTCTCGGACAAATCGCAGACAAAGTTGCGGGCAAACTTTAAAGTGTGTCTGATGACGGAGACATTGGACTACCGCACCACGGCCCACTCGTGACGGTTTGTGCTATACTTACATATTTCGTTGGATAGGTCTTACAAAACCATTGTGGGGTTGCGACAACTCTTTCCCAGGCCGTTTCCTTCCACTTACGAAATATTAAAACAATAAATTGCTTATTTTGTTAGATTTCAGAGTTCTTTACATTCGCAGTTCGCTGCACGTGAAGTTACGGACGTTTTTAACATAACACTGCTATGGCATCCCAGTTACGATTACAACGAGAAGTTACTATTAAATGAGCAAGCCGACCGAAATCTGTGAAATAAGAGCAAAAAGCCTAAGCCTAAGACACAATATGATTTTTTTTATTAATTGAAAGAATTATAAACCAAGCCAAAAACGTGTCAGACGTGTGTCAGACCATACTCTGTATTTATTATTATTATTCGTATGGCATGTTATTTCAGATAACAAAAGAAACAATTCATTTAACTATAAGTTATTACAAATCCAATTTCAGTGACGTCAGCCATTTTCTAGCCTCGTCGCTCAGGACGATCAGGTCCTCCATAGGTCCAGTGTATCTTGTTAGAGGGCACTCTGTGATGATGTGTTTTACTGTTTGCACTCGACCATACTCTGTAGGTATAATGTTATGTAGCCATAACTTATCCATTACTACAAGGAAATACGCTTCAGATCAAAAGTATACGATATTGTTAAACTTATTCCAAATAACTGATTATCATCTAAATCATACAGCGGGCCATGGTCTCAGTTAATGCGCCCGGCATTTTGGGGCCACTAGGTTTAAAGTTTAAACCGCAGGGATGATGGTATGGGACCGGATGGTCTCAATCTTATACCATAGCGCAGGGAGCGCTGTTTTCTGAGGGATGCAACATGTACCTACAGTCGCCATCAGATATATCGCAGCATATAAGGCGCTCATAATTATCTGAACACGACTCTTATTGACTGGGCGTTACAGTACATGTTCAGATATTTATGAACGCCTTATATGCTGCGATATATCTGATGGCAACTGTATTAACCTTCCGGTCATGCTGGCTCCGTGGCGGAAATTGCGAAGTTAAAGCTCACCAGGTATTCCGCCCTAGAGTCAACATATGAGTTTGTGCCAGTTGCTGTGGAAACTGCAGGACCATGGAACCCAGATGCCCGCAATCTATTCAGGGTGCTAGGACGACGTGTAATAGACGGGGGCTGGGATCGCCACCCTATCTGCTTCAGCAGGTCTCCATAGCAATTCAGCGGCCGAATGCTCCTGGTATTATGGGGCCCTTGGAGCCTGGTATATTGCAGGGCTTGGTCACTTAGGTTAGATTAGTTTAAGTTCGGCTAGTCTTTAAAATATAACTTGTGTACAATACTTATGTTTAGAATATAATTTCTAGTCATAATTTATGTGAAATATGTTTATATGAGGTACTTTTTTTACCTATATTGTATTTTTACTTTACGTGAATTACGTGAATTGCTTAATTATTAACTAACTTTGATAATAACTGATATTTCTAGATATGAGTACTCCTACTTAGAGTTTCTGACCTAAGCCGTGGACGTACAGTCTGAGTTACAAAAAGCCTTCTCTTCACTATTAAAAGTTACCTAGTTTGACAACCGACCTTAAAAAAGTGAGTTTACTGGAGGCCCTGAGTCATAAACCCAATTAGGTGTCGGTCATCCTGAAGACGCCGCCCGAGATCAAGATGAGGTCACCACAACCTTCTTGGAACTGTAGGTATGCAGCGGCGGTCGATATACCTATGGTGTCAACTGTCGAAACTACCATTTTTTATTTACGTTGAAATGTTGAAATCAGATATAATAATGCGCAATTTGCATATTGCAGATAAAGTCTACAAGCGGCAAGAAAAACGTAGAATTCGCGCGCCAGGGTTTCCATCCGTACGAACTATGAAAGCACTGAATATTGTTCTAACGACAATATAAACTGAATTGAGGGACTTACACTTAACTTTGCCGTGAGTGACCTATTGCCTCCGTACATAAACATAGGTCAGAGTTAGTTTACCTACTGCAAATAAGTTTGTAGCCACAACAAAAAAATATTTATTGGCAAAACGGTCTTCGATCTTTTTAGGGTTCCGAAGTCAACTAGGAACCCTTATAGTTACGCCATGTCCGTCTATCCGTCTGTCTGTCTGTATTTCTGTTCGGCTTAGCTTCGTGATCATTAGTACTAGAAAGCTGAAATTTGTTATGAGTATGTGTATGTATTACGCCGATAAAACGGTAAAATAAAACCAAAAAAAAAACTTTTTTCCGGGTACCTCCCTAATGCGGCGGTGTTTTTTTTTCGTTCCAACACTAGTGTGTGGGGTGTTGTAGAATAGGTATTTTAAAAATTATAGGGGGTCTTCAAACATCATTTTTAGGGTTCCGTAGTCAACTAGGAACCCTTATAGTTTCGCCATGTCCGTCTGTCCGTCTGTCCGTTTGTCCGTCTGTCCGTCCGTCCGTCCGTCCGTCCGTCCGCGGCTTAGCTCCGTGATCATTAGTACTAGAAAGCTGAAATTTGGTATGAGTATGTGTATGTATAACGTGAGGAAACCACCTAAGCCCAATAAGGCCTAGTTTCCCCTCTGGGTTGGAAGGTCAGATGGCAGTCGCTTGCGTAAAAACTTAGTGCCTACGCCACATCTTGGGATTTAGGTAGCCGACCCCGATTGAGAATTCATTCTCGAAAAAATGGGACAAAGGCTAGGAGGATGATGATGATGTGTATGTATAACGCCGACAAATGAAATTAAAAAAATTTTTTTTTCGGGTACCCCTCGAACGATAGAACTGAACGATAGTCTCGATCTCCTAGAGTGGGTGTGAATTTTTTTTTTTCTTTTCAACACTAGTGTGTGGGGTGTCGTTGAATAGGTCTTGTAAAAATAATAGGGGTCTTGTAACATTATTTTTTGATAAAGTCAGCAGTTTTGTAAATGTTCGCTCCAAAAACAAAAAAAATAGTGTCCCCCCCCCCCCACTAACTTTTCAACCACGGGTCAAAAAAATTCGGAAAAATTCATGTTAATGAGGCCTTATAAGCACTTTCAAAGAAAACTATATTGAACAAAATCGGTCGAGCCGTTTTTGAGTTAACGCCAAATTTCATATTTTTTCTTTAAAAGGTCGTAAGTTGACTTCCAGAAGGTAATAAGTGATTACAGTTTCTAGGGCGTTTACGACCTTTTTATAGAGCTTAAAATCTTTGTTAACGTAAACCTCGGGCTTAAAACAGCAGTTTATTGTGAAGGATGAGCAACTACGGATCCCTACACTGAGCGTGGCCCGACATGCTCTTGGCCGGTTTTTGATAATGTCAGCAGTTTTGTAAGTATTCGCTCCAGAAATCCTAAAAAAAATTGGGCAAGTGCGAGCCCGACTCGCGCATGAAGGGTTCCGTACCTAATAGGTATATGGATATGTACCTATAGGTACATATATATAATCTATAACAAGTTTGTTGTATCGGAGCCCCCCTTAAATATTTATTTTATTTTATTTTTAGTATTTGTTGTTATAGCGGCAATAGAAATACATCATCTGTGAAAATTTCAACTGTCTAGCTATCACCGTTCTTGAGATACAGCCTGGTGACAGACGGACGGACGGACGGACGGACGGCGAAGTCTCAGTAATAGGGTCCCGTTCTTACCCTTTGGGTACGGAACCCTAATAGCCAACCACGGGTCAAAAAAATTAAGGAAATATTCATAAGGCCCTTGAATTTGCGGTTTGGTACTTTAATTATTTGTTTTCCTAGAACATTAACGAAACGATAGGTAAAGATAGCTAATTTTAAGATTTGCCTTAATACCTATTATTTATCATTAAGTGAGCCACAATCCACAATCAAGTGTTTAGTTACCAATTTGAAGTCACTTTGTACATATATAATAAAATAAGAAGGAAGGCCATGTTACCAAAAGCAATTGGGATATAGATATAACCCATTTTTACGACCTAGGTTAATTCAGAAACGATTTTTGAGACTACGAGTCTTATATCGCAATAAACAATTAAATTGTGAAAATATGAGACAATATGTAAAAAGATATTCATGATAATTTATTTATAAATTTATGAAACATGTAATGTCTCATTTTTTTTAATGTGGGTAGGTACACCACATTTTCTTATTTAAGCCTTAAATACAAAGATCAAAGCTTAAAGAAAAATTTAAAAACCGGCCAAGTGCGAGTCGGACTCGCGCACCGAGGGTTCCGTACAAACACTTTCCATCCCTAAGTGGTTAAGTTAAGTTTGCACCTGGTATGTATAGCGCCCCATATAAATTAGGTGCAAAGTTAGGTATTAAAATATTAAAAAAAAACTACTTACTAGATCTCGTTCAAAACAATTTTCGTTGGTAGTTTTTATAGTAATGTACATCATATGTTTTTTTTAGATTTTTCATTTTCTTATTTTAGAAGTTAGAGGGGGGGGACCAACTTTTTTCCACTTTGGAAGCGTCTGTCACGCAAACTATTCGGTTTAGAAAAAAAATGTTTTAGAAACCTCGATATCATTTTTGAAGACCTATCCATAGATACCCCACACGTATGTGTTTGATGAAAAAAAAATTTTTGAGTTTCTGTTCTAAGTATGGGGAGCCCCCAACATTTATTATTATTTTTTTATTTTTGCATCAAAATCTTAATGCGGTTCACAGAATACATCTACCTACCAAGTTTCAACAGTATAGCTCTTATAGTTTCGGAAAAAAATGGCTGTGACATACGGACGGACAGACAGACGGACAGACGGACAGACGGACAGACAGACATGACGAATCTATAAGGGTTCCGTTTTTTGCCATTTGGCTACGGAACCCTAAAAAGGAGCTACCTGGGGGAAGAGACCGGGAATCGAACCCGGTACCTCTGGATTGCCGGTCCAGAGGAAGATCTGACGATTTTTTCGTTATGCTTTGTGTGTCGATCTTTGCATTGTTTTATTTGAAAGGTTTTCACACCTTAGTGACCTCTATGTGAATACGTTAATATTCACAACCCCAGGTAACTCCTTTTTAAATTTTTCTTTAAGCTTTAATCTTTGTATTTAAGGCTTAAATATTATTTATTTATTTAAACTTTATTGCACAAAACAAAAATCAGTACAAATGGCGAACTTAATGCCTAACGTCATTCTCTACCAGTCAACCATAGGGCCAAACAGAGATTAAGAGAGTATTATATTTTTCGATTTTCAATTATCCTCGCCGTTTTGCAGTACAACTAGTACAAGTCAATTCAATAGTGAGGTCATCAATAAATACAATACAATACACATTCTATTGATTGAAACCTACCGGATTTTCACACATTATAAACGAGATTTAATCGCCTTCAAAAAAGTTTTAATTTAATAAAAGGTACCTCGAATTATTCGGAGTTCTTTGCACTTGGCTTTTCACTATGTCTATCTGTTTCTAAATATCTTGTACATCGATCGATACGCGGATGTAAAATAAAATTTATACTATGTTCATGAGATTTACGAGGAACCAATGAAATTCATCAAATGTTGATGCCACAAGTATAGAAGTAAGGAAAGATTTTCCATATCCAATCATGCAGCATTCTCAATGATACGTATGTTTGCCGTGAAAGGTATCGTATCGACTTTGGGTGCATATTTTTGTTACTAAGCAGTATTTTCGTCCGGAGGTATAGGGACGTGTAGGCATAATCATTTAGAAGTTTTATAGTGTAAGTTTATATTGGATTACGTTTACGTAAAAGTGTATTTTTTGTTAATAAAGTCAGTGTCTGCTAGTCCATCTACGAAAAAGTTTTTGACGTTAATTCAAATCGTAGGTACCTAACACAAATCTTCTGTTACAAAATTGATTTAAAAAAAGTCAATCGTACTGTAGCACCACTAAGTGAGAAGGGCTATAAGTCAGATTTAACCTAGGAGCAAAGGAGCTTAAGTCATATGACTTATGATTATGACACTTTATCCGAGTTGTACCTCTTTTCTCTTGGTGCTATAGTATAGCAGCGAGCGCCAGCGTGGTACTACTAGTCCGATATCGCGATGCTATCATGCATGGACAAGCGCTAAGTAAGCGTTCTGTTTGACCTGCCTTAAGTACCTAACTCGCATCTTCCCACTCAACGAATCTACATTGTAGCGTGTACCCCTAGGGTTAACGGAAATCGAAGAACGAGTAGTAATGAAAAGGGACTTGCCGTGACTGCTAGGAAATGAGTAGGAAATTAAATTTCACATGGCTGCCGAAGCCAAACTTGGCGCACTTCAAAGAGTGTGAAATTCTAACCTCACTCGCATATCTGTATATTGATACGCTAACAGTAAGTACACTAGGAATTTGAAATAATAACTGTTTTGTTAATAAGTTCCCGAATGCAAGGGCAAATATTTGTATGATGAACTCGAGTGATAAATACCTGTATTTATCTATGTATATTACTTAGGACTGTAGAGGAACTTACTGTAGGACTAGATCGATTTGTGTGATTTGTCCGATTCCGATATTTATTTATTAAGGTTACACTATGGAATTCTGTTAGGCCCTATTTTGGCATTAAGTTCGCTATTTGTACCGACTTTTCTTTTGTGCAATAAAGTTTAAATAAATATTAAATGTACATTCATATGTCACTATCAGTATGTTGGACCTAGTAAGGTAGGTACACTGGTACAATGGTACATGGTACAGGTTTTGTCCAACTATGAAGGATGAAGTTAAAAGAAGAGGGTTGACATACCTACTTGACATACCAACGCTTTAAGTACAGTCTATATATATATATTCGGGTTTTAGAAAAACACTTCGTGCAACGGAGTTGACACGGGAACGTTATACTGCTGTCCTGATTTCTTGATAACTCACAAAACCATTATAAACATGATTATGATTGAAAATTCGGCATTATATTCATGCGTGATAACGGCAGCCCACATACTGCTGAGCCGATATTATAAATGAGTTTTTTCAGGACCTCGGCATCAAACTGCACAAGGTGTACCCAGTGATATGTACTTCGAGACCTGAAACATCCCTTACTTAGTTGATAAATGCACCGATATTCCGCAGTTCACTCAACGTGTGAGTCGAAATCTGTATCTCAGCTCCGCTTCACTTGTGTTCACTTTAGTGATTGGTCGATTCCGCTCGTCTCCACGTGTATTTTCAACGGACTTATCATAACACAATGAACAGCATGTCTAATCGCCTCAGATATGTGAGAAGATGTCGAGAAGGTAAAGTATAAAGTTACTAATCTTTTTAGGGTTCCGTACCTCAGCCGGCCAAAACAGAAATTATAATATCTTACAACGTTCTTTGTTGTCCGGGACGCGTGGAGGAATTAAGCTGAAATTTATGTCAAATGCTTAGGACTGCAATCCCTCTTGAAACAGTGAAAAATCCAACTTCTAAGATAAGTCTATGCAATCAAAAGATGTGAGCGCTTACGTATATGCTGTACGAGTAGGTATGTATTGGTGCTCGCAATGGATCAAAAACTTTAAGAATAGAATCATGAAATTTAGGAAAAATATGAATACCAACTTACTGTAAATTTGTAGTCACACTATAATACCTAAATATATTTTGTTGTTATTACAAACTTGTGTGCAGTTGGTAAACTAACCCCGACCCGACCTATGTCAATTTGGGACAATAGTTTAGGTACTCACATCGAAGTTTGACCCTAAATACCCAGTTCATCTAATCGTTAGAGCAAAATTATGCACTTTTCATAGATTGTACCTAGGCGCGCGGTTCCAGCTACTTGACCGGCGTGTTTAAGTTAATTTTTATTTCGTATGCAAAATAAGAACATTTTTTTTATGTAAAATATATTTAAACTTTTATATATATTTGGGTTCAAATAAACCTAACTAAAATCGATGTCCCGCAGATCACGGCGGAGACGCGGGGTACCTCCCCATGACACCAGCCTTTGTCATGCTGCCCGTGCCCATGCTGGCGGCTAATACTTTGGCCCTGTTGTGGCTCTACGGAAGTGATCTCTGAGTTTAATTAAATCTTAATATGTGCTATTCAATGTCTGCCACATAATTTTAAATTAGTCATTCTTTAATACATGAGATGACGCTTGGCTAATTCTACGCAGACGTTGTTGCGGGCAGAAATTAAGGGTTACTAATATTTTGAAAAAAAAAACCTGGTAATTGGTATAGGTACCTACATACTTTTTAGTGCTGCTATGGATTAAAAGTTCGAAAATTACAGTCTTGCGGGCAGAAATTAATGGGTTACTAATATTTTGAAAAAAAAAACCTGGTAATTGGTATAGGTACCTAGGGGGAAGTCCCCTAACGCCGGACGGCACCTAACGCCGGACACTCGAACTATCTCGGCAACTGGAAGCTCGGCAACGGCAACTCGGCAAGTGGAAGGGGCGCGGGGGACCCACGCGCCCCTTCCACTTGTCCTTGATTCGCTCGAGTTGCTAGTTGCCGAGATAGTTCGGGTGTCCGGCGTTAGGGGACTTCCCCCTACATACTTTTTAGTGCTGCTATGGATTAAAAGTTCGAAAATTACAGTAGGCTGCTTGTATAAGCATTATTAATTCCAAGATCTTAACCTTACATCGTTAATGTACAATGTACAGTCAGCTTCAGATAAATATGACCAAAAACTTATGTTGTAAGTATATAATTAAGGTCCAAATGTTTAATTGGACCTAGTAACCTATGGATGGACGATGGACATGACAAGCCAATAATACCAGGAGGGTACCTAGGGGACAACTATTTACAGAATCCATTAAGAGTGAAGACATGGACAAGGTGTTTTGTCCTTGTCAGAGTTTCAAATAGGCTAGTTGACTCATGTCAAATTGTAATAAACTAATGTTTATTCCGTATAGTATTTAGCAAAGGAAACCTAAATATATATTTTTCAATTCATAAAAGTGAAAGATGGCTGAAAAAAATTAATTTGAAAAGATGGTTTTTAATCTGTATATTTTGAAATGCTTAAAACGCTGTCCGCCATTTTCGCTTATGATAGTGACGTCGACGAGCGCCTAAGCAAATGTAAGAGCAATTGTACTTTTAGTTTAATCATTACATTTTCTACAGGGTCATCAATGTCATCATGAATTACTTACTGACTTTTCAATCTTTTTAGGGATAATTTCCAGGATGAAAACTATCCTATGTCCTTCCTCGGATCTTAAACTATCTCCATGCCAAATTTCATCAAAATCGATTCAGCGGTTTAAGCGTGAAGAGGTAACAGAAAGACAGACAGACAGACACACTTTCGCATTTATAATATTAGAATGGATATTAGTATGGATTACCCTTAACTTTTGGAGTTTAAGTAATAAATATATTTTTTTTAGTGTCCGACCGAAATTTCGGTTTCGGTTTGGGCCAGTTTCGGCCTAAAAATCATGTTTCGGCCAAAGGTTCGGTTTCGACCAAAAAACATGTTTCAGACGGTCACTGTTTTTTTTTGTTTTAGAGTTCCAAAACAAGATTCTATACGTCTTTTTTATTATGGACACGTGCAACAGGACGGATGGGCAGCAATAGGTACTTACTGCCCTGACTGCCCTTACTGTACTGATTATTGTTTAGCGATTTAGTTTCGAATGCCACACCGTCAACAACTAGCACTGGAAAATAGGAGAATTATTTGGAACCTGGTAACCCTGTGTTAGTGCTCCTGTCCCTTTCGGGTGTACGCGTGTTAAGATAGATGTAAGTGCTGCCCTCTTTTGATTATGCTCGAATCTTATATGAAGCATGCCGCATTACGTCGTCGCATTCGCATGCACCCCCACAGTAATTATTTATTATAAGACAGTATATTTAAATATCGTTAATTATTATTAAACGAAATGGTAAAAAAATAAACATGTATATTATTCAATATAATACCGCAAATTACTAAATATACAAAAATTTTGCCAGTCAGGTTGTCTATGGTCAATGGTCTATAAAACCCGCTCCAGACCTTCCGAATATGTAGCGCAATCGTCCGATTTATCGGAAGAAATCGGATAATGTGTAGTGCAATTGTTAAACCCGTTCCAGACCTTCCGATCCTACCCGATCCGATCCTACTTATCTGATAAATGTGTAGCGTAATTGTTAGGAAATCGGATAATGTGTAGTGCAATAGTTAGGACCTAAAACACTACACATTATCCGATTTCTTCCGATAAATCGGATCGGATCGGAAGGTCTGGAGCGGGTTTTAGGAAATTTCTTCCGATAAATCGGATCGGATCGGAAGGTCTGGAGCGGGTTTTAAGCCCGTTCCAGACCTTCCGATCCGATCCGATCCGATTCATCGGAAGAAGGAAGGTCTGGAACGGGTTTTAATCCTAACAATTACACCACACATTATCCGATTTCCTAACAATTACGATAAATCGGATAATGTGTAGTGCATTAGATCCTAACAATTACACTACACATTATCCGATAAATCGGATCGGATCGGGTAGGATCCAATAAATCCGATCCGATTTATTGGATGAAATCGGATAATGTGTAATGTAAGGCTGCGTCCACACTTGTATAATTTCGCCGATCCGATCCCCGTCGCGTATCATGAACGGTAGTGTGGACGTCGCGCCGTCGCGATCATGCAACGGCCCGTATCCGCTCGCTCGAAGTACATGTTGATACGCGTATCTTCCCGCACACTCGCGATCAGAAAAGCGTTGCATGATCGCGACGGCGTGACGTTCACACTACCGTTTATGATACGCCATCATGCTACGGGGTGCGGATACGCTGTGATCCATCTCGAGTCGGTTTTTTCCCGTTCATCAAAGACGATACGGACTAGTTTGGACGTGCACCGATCCTTTCTTCGATCCATCTTTGAAATTATGTAAAAATACCATACTACTGCCGGACTGTTTGCTTTGTTGGAGGCCTTCCCAGGCGGCGTCATCCGGTACATGGTCTTCACTCGAGAACTTTCTGCCAGGTTTCTGTAGGTTATATCTCCGTGAGCGGGTGACATAACTGAAGACACGCGGTGTCTTCCGGTACGTGGTTCGCGTTCAAGAAGCTATCTGCCACATTATCTATAATAAAACAAGGACAGCCATATGAATGATGAATCTCGGTGAGCCGGTGACATAACTGCCAAAAATGAGCGGGGCTGTGATACGATACGGATAGCGTCCAAAATAGCGTACGGTGATACGATACGGCTTAGTGTGGACGCGTTTCTTCGCGCGACGGTGCAAACGATACGGAGTGAGCGTCCAAACAGGACGATACGAGCCTTAGGCTCCGTCCACACTTGTATCATTTCGCCGATCCGATCCACTGATGGACTATCTACTCTGTTAGGCCTTTCCATGCGGCGTCTTCCAGCACGCGGTTTCCACTCGAGAACCTTTCTGCCGCATTATGTATTATAAAACGAGCACAGTCATATGGTAAATCTCCATGAGCAGATGACAAAAATGAAGGCCTCCATCGCTGTGTCTTCCGGTAAACGGCCCCCACTCAAGAATATTTCTGTTCCAAGGTTCGGTGAGCGATCTCAGCGGGCGCCATTTTTAAATGGGACGCAACTCTGCACAGAACAACGATCACAAACGAAATGAAATGTTCGGCGAAAAAGAAATGCCAAAATGATCGGGGCGGTGATACGGTGCTACGATACGGATAGCGTCCACAAACTACTGCACGCCGAAATGATCGGTGCGGTGATAGCGACGAGGACACGATACGGCAAGTGTGGACACGTTTCTTCGCGTGACGGCGCTAATGATACGGAGTGCCCGCAGTGAGCGTCCAACAGGACGATACGCGACGGGGATCGGATGGGCGAAATGATACAAGTGTGGACGCAGCCTAATAGATCCTAACAATTACACTACACATTATCCGATAAATTGGATTGGATCGGAAGGTCTGGAACGGGTTTTAGTGAAGTCTGGAGAGGACTTGACTTACTTTAAAAAAAGTATGTGATGTGGTCTATGCCAAATTGCCAAACTGTCGAACTGTGTTTTTACGCCTACTACTATTTTGTTAATTTTTTATATATTTTAAATTAGTTTGCTAAGGTAAAAACAATAATTTGTATTTAATCAGCACTTCAATGTATAGTGTGTTTTATATAATGTTTCTGAAATCGGCTTACAGGTATAAGCAATCTTAAAAGTTGAAACCAGTCTTAGTCTAACTTTGTCAACATGAAGAAAAAGGTACGTCTCAAAATATTAAAGCTTGATTTTTATCTAGAACCTCATACTGTGCATTGTTCTTTATCTAATAATGACCTCCATGTAATCATTCAAGGTACTGTTAATGGGGAAGAGCGGTTCAGGGAAGACCAGTATGAGGTCTATAATCTTCGCAAACTACATCGCGAGGGACACCAGACGCCTGGGCGCTACAAGTTAGTTGCACCTTTATCTTATTGTTGTGGTTGTGTATGGTTAGGATGCCTCGCTAACAATGCGCCCTTGACTGTTGCAGTTGACGTGGAGCACTCGCACGTGCGGTTCCTGGGCAACCTAGTGCTCAACCTGTGGGACTGCGGCGGGCAGGAGGCCTTCATGGAAAACTATTTTGCTTCACAGAGAGACAATATTTTCCGGAATGTGGAAGTGCTTATATATGTGTTTGATGTGGAGAGCAGAGAAATGGAAAAGGATATGCATTACTACCAATCCTGTCTGGAAGCAATATTACAGGTTACTTATTCTGTTTAAATGCTCTTTATTGTATAATAACATGATTGTTGAGATTTTATAATGATATTTGTGCATGGTGGAAATAAGTGGATACCTCTAATAATTTGTTAAAATTATTTTGAATTTTTATCTCAAGTTATCAACTTGGTCACATCAAGCATGGATATATGACTGGTTCAATAAAATAAATTTTGCTGCATCCCAGTTGGAGTTTAGTGGACGCAATTGGTAAAATTAACTGAACTGAATGATGATTTCACATTATGTATGACTCACTTTATCATGTACAAACAATATTGTTATATATGGATAATGAGGGTAGTGATCATGATGATTGTATGATAATGTGAGGTAGATTTCAAAACCAGTCTGTCATCATAATATTATTGGTGAAAATGTGCACATGGTTGTTGGGAAAATGGTATAGAAAGATTTAAGTTCTGTCTGCTGGCAATTGAAATTGTCGAGGATGGGTAAGAAAAAGGCTAATTTACTAGCAGTTTGTTGTCCTGCCTTGTGTGATTTGATAATATCATTGACAGAAAACCAAATGAGATAATACAGTCTTATAAATTTCATACCAGGTATCAAGAGGAGGGGATAAGAATTAGAGATTATATAGCTCAGCTCCGGAATTAAGCATTGATTGTAATTTCAGTGATTTGGTTTGTACATTAAGGGATGAACTATTGTGTGGTATCAGAGACAAGGAAGTTCAAAAACGATTATTGCAACATAGTACATTAACATTTGATCAAGCTTTGAAATTGCATTGTCACATGTAGCTGTGGGCATTGATTCAAATATTATTGAGGCTGCATCTTCCAGTAAGACTACATTTGAATTAGAGGAACCAATACAAACAAATACATTTATTGAAAAAACAATGTACAGAGAGGTAACGGTTAAATTCTATACTTAAAAAACAAATAAATTCACAAATTGCATAACCTGAACTAGGGTACCCCTTGTGTTTCAGGCAATAGGAAACCCATATTCATCTATATTACAATAATCTTATTGTAGCTTAAATACTAAAATTTACATTAAAATACTAAATTAAATTTATTTAATGACAGCCAGTAAGTTCTCTGTATCTTCGTACGTCATAGTTTGTAGTGACTCACGAAGCGTTTTCTTACATTGAGCGAAGCTAAGTGGATATAGGTCCAATTTCGCATTTAATCTATTGTAAAGAAATGGTCCCAGAAAAATGAAAAATCTTGTAGAAAATGCATGTTTTGCTTGCATGTTATAGGAGCAAACAATATCTTTACGCCTCTTATTTTTATATTCGGTGCTGTAAGGAGTTGTGCAGTGCTGTCTTAATACTGTGCCGTGAATAAATAACTGACGAACTGTTAGTACTTTACATTCACTGTATATGAGGTTAGTAGGGTAGAGGTAAGGATGATAGGTATGAACCTTTAGGATTGTTCTTTGGGCTCTTCTCTATTTTAGTATTGTGGTTTTAGCCAAACCTCCCCATGACGTTATGCAATACGTTATTACTGATTGGCAAAGAGCAAAATAAACAGTCTTGAGGAGCTGCTCATCAGCAATTGAGCGCAGTTTTTAAAAACAATAATTAACTTACGTATTCTATTACACAGTGCTTCCACATGGAATTTAAAGGAGAGGGTTTCGTCGATTAAAATTCCGAGATATTTAATTTTGTCCGTACGCGTTATGTCCGGGCAGCTGCATTTGTCAGTTGTTATGTTATTACATATGTGGGCATAGATCTTGCGGTAGGTTATGTCTACGCTAGGTTTACGCATGGAAAATCTTACATACTGAGTTTTATCTGGGTTAAGTGTTAGTAGGTGATGCCGCAACCAGGTGTTGACGCTATTAAAGCCTCGCTGTGCATATTCATGTGCGTCATCTGCTGATTTAGCAGAAAAAAGCAGTACAGTGTCATCAGCGTACGAGATTACTTTGCCATTTCCTATTTTTAGATCACAAAGGTCGTTAATAAAGATCAAGAATAGGGTTGAAGCGAGCACGCTTGCTTGTGGAATTCCGTATGCGGTGTTTTTTAAGTCGGAACTGATAGTATTGTCTATCTTCACGCATTGGGTGCGTTCATCTAGATAATTTGGTTCACTAATGTTTGACCAAAAAACGTTTGACAAATGATCACTTGACCAAACAACGTTTCACCAAATATTCATTAGGCAAACGAGACATTTGACAAAAGTATCATATTACAAAAAGTCACTTTACAAATGATCATTTTACAAATACTACACTTGACAAAATATCATTTTACAAAACATCATTTTACAAAATATCATTTTACAAAATGTTATTTCATGTATTGTCTTGTCTTGTCTTGTCTTGTCTTATCTTATCTTATCTTATCTTACCTTATTTACGTTTTTTTATGGATATAAAAAAAAAAACTGACCTAACCTAACCCGGCCGGGTCGGATCTGCTCTGAAATTGATTCACCTCAAGTTTGGTCAAATGACTCAGTTGCTAAATGATCATTTGGTCAAATGATTATTTGTAAAATGAAAATTTAACATTTGGTGAAGTGAATCATTTGTAAAATGACTTTTTGTAAAATGATCAATTGGTGAAACGTTTTTTTGGTGAAACGTTTTTTTGGTGAAACGTTGTTTGGTCAAGTGATCATTTGTCAACCGTTTTTTGGTCAAACGATAGGACACCAGATAATTTGCTAGTAATTTGAGTTGGGTACCTCTAATACCAAATGCTTCTAGCTTTTGGAGAAGAATGGCAATGGGGATGGCGTCAAAAGCTTTTGCGATGTCCATAAAGATTCCTATTGTTTGATTTCCTTTATCAAGTTCTTGGACTAGGTAATTAGTCAGTTCATGAACAGCGTCGGCCCTAAAACCAAACTGATTTCTTGATAGAAGAGTTATTTCTTCAAGATATTTAATTAGTCTAGAATTAATGATTTTTTCTATTATTTTTGATATGGCAGGTAAAATTGTGCAATGGAGGTGAACTAATTTACTAACAAAAAGATGGATAAGCAGATAGATGTTTTGCCTTGGCAGATCTCATAAAGGTGCATGCAGATTCTGATGGTCCAAGTGTAACCATTGTTGAAGAACAGGGCATATTGAAGTGATTTGTGCAACGTAGGTGTAAGGAAATTATACTCCAAAGTCTGATTTTAACGGTTTATATGAAGATATTTATATCTGTCAATAACATTATACAAGATATGGCTGTACCCTATACACATTTTAGATGAAAATTATGTTTTATGGAATGATTGTAGACATGAAAGTGGATTCGGGGTGTGCTTTCACTCTTATAAGTGAACAAACTGACAGGCACAAATGGAAAAGGCCAGTTACCTGTGTTGGATGATGTTAACATAGCATTAAAAATGTTGACTGATAATAGGTTATGTTTATTAGGCAAAGCAATGGTTTCAGTTCAATATAAAAATATGAAGAGGTAGTTAAGGAAGTTGTGTATGTAGCTGAAGGTAATGGACCCAGCTTGATTGGCCAGAACTTGTTTGTGGATATGAATATACAGGTTAAAGGAAATACAGCGGAATGGAGTGTTCCAAGTAGGGTTAGGTAAATGTACTGGACCTGTTATTAGTATTATACTAAAGATAGGTTCAAACCAGTATTTTATTTATTATGTTAAATGGAAGTATGATAAATGGAGGATGATGCTATAAAGCACGGAGCCCTTAGTACATTATGAATTGAAAAAGAGACTCATACTATCATGCTTCACAGTATGGCCTCGGAACGGTATTCAAACATGAGATGAGCGATGGGAGCGTTAGACCACTCATATTTACCTTCAGGACTATGTATTCACATGAGCGTAACGTTGCGTACCTAAATAGACAAGGAAGCTGCTGCCTGCTCATAAGTGGTCCCAGATGATTATCAAAACATATAAACCGTTGTTGGATATTCGGTACCCACGCTCTCCAGTAGGGTAGGGGTATGTGAGAAGACAGGATGATAAATCCGTCAGGTGCTAACGCCCTGGGGCGGCGCCGCCGGTGTGGCACACGCGTCTCCTCCTCCTTGCATCGGTGTCCTGACGGTCGTGATCCCCCGATCATGGAGCAATCTTCTTGATTATATTGCGCCACGTGTTCCTATCTTGTGCATCGTGTAGCTTGGTGTTCAGCGTAGAGCGGATTTGTTCCGACCATCTGATTAGACCACGAACTCTCGGATGTTTAATCTCGACTTTGCCAGTAACTATTGAGATTGTATCCACCTCTTCTGGCTATGTGGCCGAAAAACTCCAGTACACGACAAGCAGATTGTTGAAAGCCTGGTTTTGACCTTGAGTTCCCGAAGAATGGACTCGTTGGTGCCGAATGCCGTGCAAGATATCTGACGCATGCACCTCGATGCATCTGTACGTGACCGTATATAGATGCATCTGCCTTCGAGTCCAATTTTCAGACCCGTAGTTGAATATAGAGAAGACCAAGAAGTTAACCAATTAACACACATGACACTCCTAGTTATAAAACTATGATCTATTTTAACTTTTATAATACCAAATGCAATGATAGCATTAGGTAAATTTTACTATTAAAATATGTAATAAATCAAAATTTACCACATTTTTGACATACATATTTCCAAAGTATTTTGATATTACCTAATAATGAATATCGGATAATATTGAACCCTTTATTTATAATATGATTGTAATGCATAAGTGAACACATGTGAATTTCTATATAATTTCAGAACTCGCCAGAAGCTAGGATATTCTGCTTGGTCCACAAAATGGACTTGATCCCAGAAGAATCACGAGAAGAAATATTCAAGGAAAGAGAAGAAGATCTTAAGCGACTCTCTAAACCTCTGGAATGCACTTGTTTTAGAACCAGTATATGGGACGAGACATTATACAAGTAATTATACAAATCTTTGTACAAAGTAAAGCCTTAAATTGATTATAAATCAATAATATTGAAATTGTTTGTTTCAGGGCTTGGTCGAGCATAGTCTACAAATTAATTCCTAATGTGAAAGCTTTAGAATCATCACTGAAACAATTTGCATCAATTGTCGATGCTGACGAAGTAAGTACATCTCGCTCCTGAACTAGCCGTAATCATCAATGAGAATGTGCACATTTTCTAAGTTGATTTAAATTATTTACCTATACTAGGTTAGAGGTGTAGGAACCATTGTTCAAGCACTGGAATAGCCTAGGTACATATGGCAGCGACAGATGTTGAGAAATGGTGGATCTAGAATACCTATGGGTGTAGACCAAAAAGTTTGCTGCCTTAACTCATTTAATTACATTTTGTATCAATTTTTCCAGTGTACTACGACAAATTAACCATCGAATAATGTACCTTAAGGTACTGTCTTGAGGTTCATTATTGTGTCGTTAATTATTGTCGCACAACGGAACTTTTTAGTTAGCCTTAGAAAAAAAGCGATCAGAAGTGAAATGAAGCAGTCCAGCCTACATACGGTTGCATTGTGTCAGGTGCTGCTGTTCGAGCGCGCGACGTTCCTGGTGGTGTCGCACTGCCAGCGGCGGCCGCACCGCGACGCGCACCGCTTCGAGAAGGTCTCCAACATCGTCAAACAGTTCAAGCTCTCCTGCTCCAAGCTGGCCGCGCAGTTTCAGAGTATGGAGGTGGGTCACCTTATTTTTGACACATCTTGTGAGATTTTATGAAGTTCATGACTTTATGTATTCTATTGGAAATATAGTATTTTGCTTTTGATTTATCCGATTTCAACTCTTGTTAACTTGTTGTGCTTCGTGAATAACAATTTCCTGGTTAATAAATTTATATTCACGAAGAAATTTATATTTCGTCACTTGCTCGATATTATTAGCAGGTTTCCTCAGAACGACTTCGAAATGACCAAGAAAATAGTAAAATGGGAGAGGTATCAGTTTCAGTGTTCAGGAAAGCAATGTCACATGAACCTGATTTACTGCTACTTGCTGACTATTATATGGAGCAGATGTTAGAATCATAATCATTTATAGTCTCGTATTATTCTGTCAGCATCTTCATCATCATACCAGGCCGTTTCGTCTATTAGGTAAAGAAGATCTCCACTGATGCGGAAAGAACTTTTATGATAAAATGATTATGTCTCAAAATGTGGGCTGGGTTAGTGAGAAAATAACAACAGTTTGCATATCGTGTGCAGGTCCGCAACAGCGTGTTCGCGGCATTCATCGACGGGTTCACGAGCAACACGTACGTGATGGTCGAGATGTCCGACCCGCGCATCCCGTCCGAAGCCACGCTCATCAACATCCGCAACGCGCGCAAGCACTTCGAGAAGCTCGAGAAGGTGTCCTCCAGCGCACCCGCACACTACCAGTGAGAGTCCGCCCCGCGCCCCCGCCCCCCCTACCGCCCGACAAACTGCGGCAGTGCCAGAGCCTAGCGTGAGCGCGCGCGCTGCGGTCGACACGACACCAGTCCATCGGCCCCCGGCACACACGAATGACGTCATTCCGTTCTGAACCCTGACCGGAATTCAGACTATGTAACCGGCCTTACGCGTGCGCAGAATTACCGCACGAGACAGACTTCATGTTCTACCCGCGTATTATTGTTTAATTTTTTTTTCTCATTGTAAAACGTTTCTTCTCTGGGCTAATGTGATAGATAAAATAATGAAGCTCTTGAAACATTCATATGTATTTTTACAAGCTTTTATTTAGCTTGCATGGTATGTTTGTTCGGGTGAAATCTTGCAACTCAATTTTGAAGCAAATATCGTCAACCGATTGAGCTGAAATTTTGCATACTTACTTAACTTTGATGACAATACAATAATATGGTACCATGGGGCTGATCTGATGATGGAGCCGGAAGGTGGCCATAGGAACTCTATAAAAGAAAAAGCAATCCTACCGAGCTTGGGCTCTTTAGAATCGTCTCAGTGAGCATTTGATGGATATCCAAAGAAAAGTACAGTCGGCTATAAAAGCTTGCCACTAAAATATCATTTTTGACAGAAACTTATTAACATGTTTAGATCGTTGGATTGCACTCCAAACGATGTAACCTTAACTAACTTTACCAAAATAAAGTTTTGATTGACGCTTAATTTGCGTTGAGCTCTGGTTACCTAGGATCGCGGCCGTCTTCATACTTCGTACAAGTATCAAGACGGCCGCTATATGAAGGTACCGCTATCCTAGGAAACCCGAGCTTTTCATACATAAGTGTACGTGCGTGTTGATAAAATTGACAAATTTAGAGCGACGTGCTTTAATGTATGCAACTTTTAGGCTGTTTCCATTTATTTGTGAAGCTAGGTTCCGAATACAGTTTACAAACGAACAACCAAGGTTTAGCGTCTTTTTTAATTACTTGCTCATATATATATATATATATATATATTTTAATTACTGACTTCCAGGAGGAGTTTCTCAATTCGACTGTATTATTGGTGTTTATTTTTCTGTATAACTAATATCTAAAGTTCTAAGGGTCAACTAAGGATGCTGATTTGACATATGCACATCGCGTAAAGAGAGGTTAGAAGTGTTGGAACCACTGCTTGATGACTCACTACAATGATGAGTTGATGACTGTATATAATCAAAATACATATTAAGGCTTTTTATGTTCACTGATATGACAAAAATATAAGATGTATAACTAGATTCGTATTACCAAATTATCTTTTTGTAATGGGACTGGGTAAATATAAAATATTGCATCCGTTATCGTAAACGTCATAGGATAGTAAATTAGTAGGTAGGCAATGCTTGTGTAATTTGTAATTGGAATCCTTGTCGCACACATAACATAATCTAAATTTTGACGACACGTTTGGCTCGGTTGGTAGACACCTGCCTACTGAGTCGGCGGTCCTGGGTTCGAATCCCGGCCGGGGCAAATATTTGTGCAAAATATTTGTTCTTGGGTCATGGATGTTATCTATATATGTATTTATATATTATGTATATCGTCGTCTAGTACCCATAGTACAAGCTTTGCTTAGTTTGGGGCTAGGTCGATTTGTGTAAGATTGTCCCTTAATATTTATTTATTTTATTTTATTAATCGGCGCCGCCTCGCCCGAGCCACGCGCTGTCAGACAAACGACAACAATCGCCTTGACGTAACGTAAGGAGCGACGGCAGTATCCTCACACCGCCGATCCGGTAAGCTGTTACGCGTGCGACAACCTATGGCTCAGTTTCATTGGTCGATAGGGCCCGCATGCGGGGTGCGGTAGATTTCCATTACGCATGCCATTTTGAGTTTCACTGGTCGTTATGCTGCCGTCTGCGGGATTCCCCGCATGCCGTATATCGATCGAGTTATCGACCAATGAAACTGAGCCATTACATAGTGCAGGAAGCGACTGGCCAATGTCGCTGAACCATAAGTACATTGAAAAATGTAATTATCCTTAACGTTTAGTTTAGTAAAGCCGTAAGACATAATTGAATATTATTATTTCACAATCGTGACAAAGTGTAAATTAATTAATAATGATTGAATGTTCATGGCCATTGTCACATGACGTTGCCACACGATTTTGAAAGAGGAGCCAGATCGAAAGAGAAGCCGGTGGAGACATGGGCAAAACTACTAAATCGATTAAAATTTAATGTAAGCCTTGAATTACCGCAATTGAATTTTTCTTTGTGCTTTGTTTCAGTGAATACATTTTACGTAGAATTAGTCCCGAGACGCTTATGACCTAGTTATTATTTATTACTAAGTTTACAGCAGACTTATTATTTGTTATGAATGTCCTAACAACTGAATGTCATCAAGATCGTCAGGGTGCAATAAATATTTATCTAAACTGCGCCGCTACTTTAGGCGAAAGTTCCCCGCTACACTGGCAGCAATGTATGTTTACTGTGGTAATTATTAATTACTTACTATAAAATCTTCGTAGGAAAGAAAGTACTCTGTTAACTGTCGTTTTAAATACCTATAATAAAATAATACATAAACATGGCTGTAACTAGACTTACGTATATGGTGACCTGAGAGCGTCCCCGTTAGTTATTTATTCGCAGTCCTGGGCTGCTTTTTAAAACGTTTGGTGATCTGTCTCGTAACTAACGGTCGTCTCGTCACTCACTTCGTACTTCATCAACCGACCGTTTTAATCATTGAATATTTAACTAACTAAGTACCTACCGTGTCAGATATAGCTCCAATTCTGTTAAGGTTATATTTTCGTAGTTATTAATATTAAATACCTCATATTATCTTTTTTAATGATTAATTTATTTTAGTAACATTACAACTCTATAAACGTATAAGGTCCTGCGTTAGATACTGATGCATAAAGTTACGAACATATTGTAAAACAACATTGTACATTTTATATATTGTTGCCAATTTCCAATATTATTAAGTTATTAGTATAAATTTAATTTCATAACATATTATTGCCTCATATGACCATTCTTACATCATATGTGATAAGATAAGCATAGAAGTACCTGTTATAGAACCATCATGGATTATTCGTTGCGAGGGCTGACATTTCATGGTAAGGCGGACATTACTGACATACATGACTGTATAGTTTTTAACACGTCACAGGACTCGAACGCGCTTGCGAGTGTTGACAAGTCATTGCAAACATTTTTCACCCAACAAACGCTTTAAAATTCAGATTACGAGTTCATACTGTCATTCAGCGTTAAAATAAGTATACCCAAAGCAACAAACAAAATCACTTATTGTGCCAGATTTCCGTATGACAAATATCTCATACATAAGTATGAATTGTTGTCAATAACAATTTTCCAATTAAAATATGATTGATGATTATAATAAATAAAATTGCCTGTGAAGTATATTTGGGTTTTATAATATTGTATGATGAGAATGTGATATACATCTGTATACATGTAATTCAGGTCTTTAAGCACGTGTTGTGCCACGGATACAAAATATTACTTTGATGGGCTGAAAGACCCGAGGCCTGTCCTTTTATTTAGAATTCTGGTAAACTATTATGTTACAAAATAATGTTATTTCGCGAATGTAGTCGTTTAAGAGTGACCGGTTATATAGTTGAGACATGTACCTAGTTACGGAGTAACCGCCGTTTAACATATTGTCAAATTTCAAATATTTCCATTTTCATCATAATAAACCACAAAACATGGACACGCATAACTCTATCCCTACTGGCTCAGTTTCATTGGTCGATAACTCGGTCGACATATGGCATGCGGGACTCCCCGCATACGGTATAACGACCAGTGAAAACTCATAATGGTATGCGTTATGGAAATCTACCGCACCCCGCATGCGGGCCCTATCGACCAATGAAAAAAATTCCCCGCATGCGCCCTATGGCACGCGTTCTGGCAGTTCATAGCAGTGGGTCGCGTCGCGGTCGGCAACATCATACAATATTTGAACTTCGCGAGTGTAACGTTGTTTATGTTGTAGCTTCTTTTCGACACACTTGTTTAAGGCCTGTCAAAACAGTGCTAAAGACTGACACGTTGAAAACTGATTAACATGTTAGATCTCTATGCGGCATGTCACATAAACATAAGTGTAGTTCTATCAGGACGAGCCTTAGTGTAGTATTAAGGACGGGAGCGCAATATGAATCGTGTGAAGCACTCGTTTCTGTGAAACAAGATTTCTCGACATTCACCAATAAAATTTGTGACATTAGTTTTATTTTTATTTTATTAGTTGAACATTGAATCCCGTATGAGGCCTATCCGCCTTCCTTGACCTATCGGTCCGCTGTTACTTGTTGGTGTACATGCGTTCACTGGGTGTACGATTATAATTTCACAATTACGAAAATAAATTGCTATAGTGTAATGTTATTATTTTATTAATGGAAAATTATATCGAATGTTTATTAATACAGCTCGTTTTATTACAAAATCTATACTTATACGGTTATGTACAAAGGTTATCCATGCCCGTAAATGCAGGATGTCCCAAATCTATGCCACATACAGGGAAAGTATCTTAAATATTGTAGATTGTCAATTTTACTGAAAGGAGACATGATTTTCTTTTTAGGAACAGTTTTAACTGCATTGAAAGATATAATAATAGCCTCCTTGAACCGGGAATCGAACCCACCAAATGGTAAAAAAACAATAATAGACTTCACATCCTACCTGTACCTAACCTCCGAAGATCAATTAACGGTTCCTAACTATTTTTCCATATTATTTGATTTCGTGATTATGTTGAGTTTTACTCTTATATATGTAGGTTTAACCCCCGTTTCTTGGAGGTCATACTGGCATTACACAAACAATGAAAAAATGTCTTATTATTATTATTTGTTTTTTACATTTATTATTTCTCAGCCTGAGCTGGCGATTTGTGTTATCTACGGGACAATGCCAAGTAGATAACAAAATATTTTCGTAGCTTAATTTTCGTCAACTTGTAAAAACTTTTATTCGGCAAGTATTAAGTATAGCATAGCAGCCTTCTTATTATTATTATGTCGTACTACCTAATATGACCCTTGTGTTGGTGGTCATACTTGTCATTGTCCCTCTAAATATAATACTTTTCTTTTCCCCTGTAGATATAGTGGTACAGTCAGCTTTAAAAACATCTGCACACTTTAGTAACATAACATGTCGCTTTAACATCATTAGTGAGCCACCATACAAAAGCATCTAAGGAGTGAAACCAAAAGTGTGCCGATGTTTATTATAGTCTAAGATCCCTATATAGAACGACCTTCACCGAGATGTTTATTTGATGAAATGTATTTTATATTTAATTTAATATGTCAATAAATATATTGCATATGGGTTGCCTAACAAATTTTAGTCCAGGGTATGTTTAATTAATAATTAAATATTTTTTTTTATAAGCACAAATAGCATGCGCACTCTCTTTCTTTAAATGGGCGGACTTCAAACAGATGCTATGCTGTGTCCTCTTCTATCGCATTGGGATGGTTGGTTGGGACCTCTTAGTCGCACACATTTACTCGCAGCAATATTTTACTTTTCAAAATTCGACAACCGGAATTCTGGACTGATTTTTCGCAGGCAACCCTATACCACCGTGTTCATAATAAAATAATCTTTAATGTTATTTAATTTCAATTCAATAATCAGACCGTTGCAAAATGCTAGTATAGATTTACCTGTTTAAACCTGGCTACCCGATAGTTGTGACGGGAAAAGAATAGGCAACCTAACGTTTACATATTCTATGGGCTTCATACTTTCGATTGGTATAGAATAGAATTTATCTAATAATCAATTGTTTATAAAAAATAAATATTTAATTATTAATTAAACATACCCTGGACTAAAATTTGTTAGGCAACCCATATGCAATATATTTATTGACATACTAGATGACCCGGTGAACTTCGTATCACTTACCTTTTAATATAAACCATATGTATTTCAGAGTCGGTAACTTTATAATGGCATAATCAGTAGTCTAAGTATCGGCTCCATAGTATGCGAAAAGAGTGAGCAAATCACGCACGTGTGCGTGCATGTGTACATGTCCAGCATAATGTTCATAATTATTTTGCATGTCACATTATATTAGATTATAGACACTTATGTTAACAAATAAGGTACCAGCCTTCTTTTTTTCGGTCTGTATCGACTGCGCCACATTACTAAACGTAATAGTAGTATAGTAACCTGGCAACACTGACTGTCAGTGTCACTGTCACCGAACTTTCCAAGAAAATATAATTGATATTTCACAACTATTTTTCAAAACTTATAATTGATTTTTAACAATGCATTGTCCCTTTTGTAAAAAGTGGATAGAACGGCAGAACAACAAAAGTACCTGTCCTAGTTGCACAAATAAATTGTTGAGATACGACGAATGTTTCACAATAACCACTGATACGCTCAAGTTTTCAATCAAGTGCGGTCACAATTTGAACCGAATAATACGAATTAATAGGGCTAATGAACAAAAAAGATTGAAACTACAACTGTTATTAAAACCGAAATTCGTCTCAACAATGCCATCATCATCATCTGAATAATTTTCAGAACTTAATAAGAACATTGAATAGTCACCCTATGTTGTACAACTAAAAAAAATAAGCCCATTTTAGAATTAAAGATGGTTGATATCACTGCTACACATATCGACACCCATTCCAAAAAGTGACGTCCGCCATCTTGGATTTCAAAATGGATGTCATTTTCATAATAGGAACCCCGAGCAACCTTGCAAATGACACCCATATCGATATTTAAGAAAAAATAATGTCCGCCATCTTGGATTTAAAAAAGGATGTCATTTTCGTAATCGTCACCCGAGGAACCTTGGAGATGACACCCATATCGATTTTTAAGAAAAAATAATGTCCGCCATGTTGGATTTCAAAATGGATGTCATTTTCGTAATCGGCACCCCGAGGAACCTTGGAGATGACACGGTTACCTATCTGAAACACTAAAAACGTTAGTCCGAATTTCATTTCGACAAAAACTATTCGACAAATATCATTTTAACTTTTTTTCATTTGTCCGAAAATTCAATTCGATAATTTACGATTGGGCATTAATTGTTTAGGATTTTTATTCACTCGACTAATGACACGTTTCCCTAAATCTCATTTGTCCGTAATATCAGTTTTCCGATGTAACGTTTCGGTTTATTAACTACTCGACTTTTTTTGTATGACTTTGATTTCATTTGTCCCATGTAACGATTCGGTTTATTAACTACTCGACTGTTCTCAAGTGGACTTTTTAATTTTAGTCATATTATTGTATCCTTTTTCAACAATTTGTCAAATTCTAATCCAAAAGTTCTAAACTAACCTAACCCAACCAGGTCGGTTTTGGCGGTTTGTCAGCTGCTGCCGCAGCACAGTAGCTTCGCTCGCTCGGCTCGCGGGCTATTGTGGTCGCAGTTCTAACCTAACCTAACCCAACCAGGTCGGTTTTGGCGGTTTGTCGGCTGCTGCCGCAGCACGGTAGCTTCGCTCAGTCAGCTCGCGGGCTGTTATGGTCACAGTTCTAACCTAACCTAACCCAACCAGGTCGGTTTTGGCGGTTTGTCGGCTGCTGCCGCAGCACGGTAGCTTCGCTCGCTCGGCTCGCGCGCTGTTGTGGTCACAGTTCTAACCTAACCTAACCCAACCAGGTCGGTTTTGGCGGTTTGTCGGCTGCTGCCTCAGCACGGTAGCTTCGCTCGCTCAGCTCGCGGGCTGTTGTGGTCACAGTTCTAACCTAACCTAACCCAACCAGGTCGGTTTTGGCGGTTTGTCGGCTGCTGCCGCAGCATGGTAGCTTCGCTCGCTCGGCTCGCGCGCTGTTGTGGTCACAGTTCTAACCTAACCTAACCCAACCAGGTCGGTTTTGGCGGTTTGTCGGCGGCTGCCGCAGCACGGTAGCTTCGCTCGCTCGGCTCGCGCGCTGTTGTGGTCACAGTTCTAACCTAACCTAACCCAACCAGGTCGGTTTTGGCGGTTTGTCGGCTGCTGCCGCAGCACGGTAGCTTCGCTCGCTCGGCTCGCGCGCTGTTGTGGTCACAGTTCTAACCTAACCTAAACCAAACAGGTCGGTTTTGGCGGTTTGTCGGCTGCTGCCTCAGCACGGTAGCTTCGCTCGCTCAGCTCGCGGGCTGTTGTGGTCACAGTTCTAACCTAACCTAACCCAACCAGGTCGGTTTTGGCGGTTTGTCGGCTGCTGCCGCAGCATGGTAGCTTCGCTCGCTCGGCTCGCGCGCTGTTGTGGTCGCAGTTCTAACCTAACCTAACCCAACCAGGTCGGTTTTGGCGGTTTGTCGGCTGCTGCCGCAGCACGGTAGCTTCGCTCGCTCGGCTCGCGCGCTGTTGTGGTCACAGTTCTAACCTAACCTAACCCAACCAGGTCGGTTTTGGCGGTTTGTCGGCTGCTGCCGCAGCATGGTAGCTTCGCTCGCTCGGCTCGCGCGCTGTTGTGGTCGCAGTTCTAACCTAACCCAACCAGGTCGGTTTTGGCGGTTTGTCGGCTGCTGCCGCAGCACGGTAGCTTCGCTCGCTCGGCTCGCGCGCTGTTGTGGTCACAGTTCTAACCTAACCTAACCCAACCAGGTCGGTTTTGGCGGTTTGTCGGCTGCTGCCGCAGCACGGTAGCTTCGCTCGCTCAGCTTGCGGGCTGTTGTGGTCACAGTTCTAACCTAACCTAACCCAACCAGGTCGGTTTTGGCGGTTTGTCGGCTGCTGCCGCAGCACGGTAGCTTCGCTCGCTCAGCTCGCGGGCTGTTGTGGTCACAGTTCTAACCTAACCTAACCCAACCAGGTCGGTTTTGGCGGTTTGTCGGCTGCTGCCGCAGCACGGTAGCCTCGCTCGCTCGGCTCGCGCGCTGTTGTGGTTACAGTTCTAACCTAACCTAACCCAACCAGGTCGGTTTTGGCGGTTTGTCGGCTGCTGCCGCAGCACGGTAGCTTCGCTCGTTCGGCTCGCGGGCTGTTGTTGTGGTCGTAGTTCTAACCTAACCTAACCCAACCAGGTCGGTTTTGGTGGTTTGTCGGCTGCTGCCGCAGCACGGTAGCTTCGCTCGTTCGGCTCGCGGGCTGTTGTTCATTGTGGTCGCAGTTCTTATGTAATGCCGAAAATATCACTGGGTAAATGAAAAAATAGGTATTAAACAAAAGACGTCGCAATTCAGATGGCAAGTGAATGGGGCGAGAAAAGTTAAAAGGTGAACTGAAAATTTGTTCAAATGTATGCAGTGCCAAAAGTATCATAGGGTAAATGAAAAATGGGCTACGAAAAAAAATACGTAACAACTCATAGGGCAAGTGAATGTGACGGGAAAAGTTTTTCGGACAAACGATACTTCTACTAAATGTAAAATGGTGAAAAGAAAAATGTACGAATCCTGACATCGGAGAAACGATAATAATTCGAATAGTTTTCGGGCAAATGAAATTCGGTCAATGGTTTTTAGTGTTTGAGATAGGTTACCAGATGACACCCATATCGATTTTAAAGAGAAAACAATGTCCGTCATCTTGGATTTCAAAATGGATGTCATTTTCGTAATTGGAACCCCGAGGAACCTTGGAGATGACACTCATATCAATTTTTAAGAAAAAATCATGTCCGCCATCTTGGATTTCAAAATGAATGTCATTTTCGTAATCGGCACCCCGAGGAACCTTGGAGATGACACCCATATTGATTTTAGGAAAAAATAATGTCCGCCATCGTGGATTTCAAAATGGATGTCATTTTCGTAATCGGAACCCCGAGGAACCTTGGAGATGACACCCATATCGATTTTAAAGAAAAAATAATGTCCGTCATCTTGGATTTCAAAATGGATGTCATTTTCGTAATCGGAACCCCGAGGAACCTTGGAGATGACACCCATATTGATTTTAGGAAAAAATAATGTCCGCCATCTTGGATTTCAAAATGGATGTCATTTTCGTAATCGGAACCCCGAGGAACCTTGGAGATGACACCCATATCGATGTTAAGAAAAAATAATGTCCGCCATCTTGGATTTCAAAATGGATGTCATTTTCATAATTGGAACCCCGAGGAACCTTGGAGATGATTCATCGGCCATCTTTGTTCATGTTCATTTCATCTCATGTTTTAATAATTTAATTGTTGTTTTTATTCATGGTTTTATTCTTTATAAAGTGAATATTATTATAAACTGACATTGGCAAAAGCCTCGAGCTGCCATTCCTTGATTTTTTAACCTTGGAGATGACACCCATGTCGATTTTTAAGAAAAAATAATGTGCGCCATCTTGGATTTCAAAATGGATGTCATTTTCGCACATTTGATCGACTTCGACGACTACAGTCCGATCAAAAAGAGTAGAAATAAAAACTGGCAATACTGTAGTGTCGTCCCCTTTTTCTTAGATCGATTAGAAAGGAACGATTACAGTATTGCCACTTTTTAATTTCTACTCTTTTTGGTCGGACTGTATGTTAGGTCGTTTTCTCCTCGGCATGGTTAACAGTTTCAGTTTTTTTTTTTATTTGTCATTTTTCGTTTATTCTTATACTGATTTAGATCGTGTAAACCAAACTTTACTCTTTCAAGTATATTTCTGAACGCACCGAATACAACAACCATGTGTCATTATAGTACTGTCAATATTTTGCATGTTTAAAATATAAATACGCGATAATCTGACTATTATGCATATATGTTGTCGATTCCAAACCCTTATTTAATCTAGATCTACATGTAATTATTCCAAAAATACCGAACCGACGGGACAAACGTCATATGTTTGACGGGTAAGAACAGTTTGTATTTGTATGGGAAAAGAAAATTGTCGTTTTTACTATTTTCCTCTCATTTTTTCCATATTTTCCCACCGTTTAAACCTTCCCTGGACTTTCACGAATATTTCAAGACCAAAATTAGTCAACTCGGTTCAGCCGTTCTCGAGTTTTAGCGGGAGTAACGAACAGCAATTCATTTTTATTTATATAGATTAAATTAAATATAAAATACATTTCATCAAATAAACATCTCGGTGAAGGTCGTTCTATATCGGGATCCTCTACTATTATTACCTATGTTAGTATACACAAAACACATATTTATTTTAGTGGGAAATTTGTCAGCTGGTTTTTTCTTAAAAAAAATGAGGTGTTAAGTAATTTGATTCGCAGTCAAGTCCTCACGTGCGAGTGGAAACTGGTGAAGCAGCTGGTGGGTGTCGGCGACAGGAATGAAACAAACGTCTTCAGGAGGGATTTACGTTATGTATTGTCCAAATAATGAGACTGGTATTGAAATCAGGCATCTATCGAGTCAAATCGAGTCTATCAATAATCTACGACGGCTCGATTCGAGTTGAATTCGCATCTTTCGTTCGTAATTGGACGTCGTTTCCGGTACTTCAAAGCCATTGGGTCGATAGTATCGACTGACGTACGTTAGGTCAGGACATAATAAAGTAATAATTATACTATATACTACAAATGTGTGAGCGTGACATCTTTTCAAGCGACGTCCAAGGAAGGAAGTTAGAGACCACAAGTAAACAGACATTAAGTATGTCGAGTTACAGATTACAGAAGTAGACATAAACAATATATAAGAATGCATTACACGTTCCAACATTAAGACGGTCATTCTCCAGACGTACATTTTTGCTTGTCTTCACTCTTTAAAAATATAAAATGATTGATTTGATTATATCTTATATTTTTTGATCGTAGCAGGTATTTGTATTGAGCTGTACATGAATTTTCAAGAACATATTTAAAACTTTTCGGGTAGAAAAAAATACTTTTAGCCCTATTCTCCTAATTGACACGTGGCGTCCCACTACCCAAATTACTTACATACCAATTTCTCCTGATGATATACATGAAGAAAAAACAATGTAAGCAAGTTTCTTAAACAAAAGAATACATGTTTTAATTGCACAAAAAAAACCTTGTCAATACAAGTAATATATCACAAAGATATCAATTATAGTAATTTTGTCTCGAACCGTATAATAATTCACGCGTCGCGTTCGGTTTTGATCACACAAGTCCTCTGAAAGTAGGTACGGATCTCACTAACGCATTTCGGTGAAGCGGTCAGTCGTGCCCAGAGCCCCGTGTGGGATGGTTGTGTCAGCTGTGTACGGGTCGCGGACTATGACTGTAAGTATCTAATTCACGCGTTTTGGCTCACGAAATTTCTAATTAACACGTTCACGTTTTAAAAATCAAACAGTAACTCTATTGCGCTGAGAATTTTTGTGTACATTAAAGGCCGCATTATTTAATAGATACTAGATTCTGTAGATTATTACATGTACCTATAAAAAGTTATTTTTTATTTTTCAAGAATCCCTAATTCACAAGTATAATTCACGCATCAAAAATGAACGCGTTAATTAGAATTTAACCATCCATGCGGTTTTAATCATCAGTTTGGTTTTTTTTCTAGAAGATTTGTATATATAATAGTAATAGTACCTATAATATATAGTCACATCTTCCTGGGGTCATTTTAAAACCTGATCAGGTAGCAAACTGTATTTCTCAAGGCTGGAAAGTTCGAGCCGAAGCGGTTTTGCCATATATTAGCACCATCAGGCATGAACAATTTCGTACTTGGATATAACCCTGTGTCTGATAGAATAATAACAATGAAGCTGAACACCAATTTATGTCTTCTTAACATCATGCAAGTTTACAACATAGTCCATGGAAGAGCATATCAACTAAAGGAAACCCTAGACAGCAAACCAAGCCATTTGCCGGCTTGGTATGCTGTCTAGAGTTTCCTTAATGGTATTGGGAGACTGGAATGCTAAAACAGGAAGCTCAGAAATAGTCCATGAAATCTGAGACACCATTGGAAAATATGGTCTAGACTCTAGAAACGAACGAGGTCAGAGGCTTGCAGAGTTCTGTGTTCTGACCATTATTTTAACACTCTCTTTCACCATCACAAAAGGTGAATCTACACTTGGAATTCTCCTGGAACCTGGGTCGTTTTAGGAATCAGGAAGACTAAATACTGGTAGAAAATCGCTGAAAGTCATCTGTCAAAAAATGAAGTGAAAACCTTCCCTTGAGCTGAATGCGGTTACTGATTGCCTTGCTCTCCATTCGTCTCAAAGCCGTTTACCGTAACGCGCGACCTAAACACAGAACTTTGAATTCAATAGAGCGATCCCATTTCCAGAATCCGACGAAAACGACGCTCATGAATTTAGATCACCGCAGGTGATGCTGAGTCAAGGTAATAAATGAAGATTTTGAGGATATTGTATCTAAGAGAGGAAGAGATTGTAGAAGGTTCACATGGATGACTGAGGAAACATAGAACCTAATTCAGCGCCGGAAGGAAATTAAAATTAATACCCTTCAAGACTCCAAGGTGAAAAGGGAATACTCGAAACTATGTAAAGCAATTCAAAGGGAATGCCGCAGAGACAAGAACGAGCATATGCCAAGAATTCGAGTCGCATCCACTTAAATAACAAACCTCAGATCTGTTCAAGAAAGTTCGCCTGCTGAGTGGAAAGTTCAAACCCAAGTTCTGGGTCATTGAAGATCACGATGAGCAACCGCTGCATGAGTTTGACAAAATTGCAGAACGCTGGCGTGGCCACTATGAGCAGCTGTACAAAAGACCCTGTACATCCACCGACACTCGGTTGCACTGGGGACTTCTGAACCTGAAGGCCAACATCTTCAAATCAAGATAATAGCTGTAATCGATCGCCTTAAAATTAAAATATTTCCAGGTCCAGACGACATTACTTCCGAGGTTTTCAAAGCTCTAGGTGATAAAAGAATTCATATATTGCACAAGATCTGCCACCACTTATGGCAAAACGGCAGATGGCCAAAAGTCTGGACCCAATTCGTCATCATCCCGTTACACAAAAAAGGTTCAACGAAAAAATGCGATAACTACCGTACACTTGCTCTGACTCAGTTTTGTTCCACGTGACAAACAACAGACTTCATCACTATCTAGACTGGCAGATCGCGCAGAAACAAGCGGGTTTTGTGAAGGGAAAAGGCACGAGCGAGAAAATACAGAACGTGAGGCAAATTGTACAGAAGTGCTACGAGTTCAATATACCTTTCATCATGTGCTTTGTCGACTATAGCAAGGCTTTTGACTGTGTCGACTGGGACTGTCTATGGGATATTTTGACCGATTTGGGTGTTCCTCGCCTCCTCACTGCTACTACACTACAGTCACTTTTCTACAACAGCCAAGCAACAGTGAGAATAGGTAGATAAGACGTCATACAATCCGTTCAGTTTCCAAAAGGGTGTCCGACAAGGTTGCATTATTTCACCTATCCTGTTCAATATATACGGCGAATACGTCATAAGGAGGACGGCCGGGATGGTAGCATTACTGTTCGTGGACGTAAAGTCTTGCGATACGCCGATGACACCACCCTCCTAGCCGCTAGCGAAAGCGAGATGGGCAGTTTATTGAACAGGATGGCGCGCTTTAGTGAAGAATTTGGACTTTCAATCAACAGATCCAAGACCAACCTCATGATTATTGATCGTACATGCAAGGTAGAACTCAGTGGAAGACTTAACTTCGAAATCACGGAGAGAGACCTGGGTTCTAACATTAGCAATAATGGTAAATTTAAGACGGAAGTTCACAGAATTCGCTCTGGGATGGCCAAGGGCGCAATGTCGCAGCTTAATAATGTACGGAATGATAGGAACTTCTCCGCCAACACTAAGACTACCTTAGTCCGAACTATGGTGTTTTACATACTTACATACCTAATGTACCTAGTAACTCTAACGGTCGGTGTGCTTGTTTCTTGAGTACTTAGGTACTTTCATATTATTTAAAACATAGCTTATACTATCATATAACTGTCACCATATCAGTCATATATTATTATACAAAACGTTTTTATTTTAATTTAAAAAATATAACTGAATTTGTATAATTAACGCGTCGCTTTTCTAATTCACGCGTCATACAAAAGTCAAAAATTCTAATTAACACGCCGTTTTTCTAATTCACGCGTCATATAAATTTTAATTTGCTTATAAGTACTGAACCTTTAATAATTATAAAGTGCCCTATTCACATTTAAGTTTCAATGATCGATATGTTACTATATTTGAAATAAAAATGATTGAAAAGTAAGTAGAAAAAAAGCGACGCGCTAATTAGAATTAGAACACAAATCTGGAGAATGACCGAAGAACGACGTATACCTACTTCGGTTTTTATTCGAAGGTAAACAAAATAAAACTATTTATTGAAATAAACAAACAAACTAATATATTTTTAAATAACACTTTATTAATAACTTAGAAATCCATATCTGCTTTAAAGATATAACGTAACATAAAAAGTAAACAAAAACACCTTGTTTCAATCCCTATGGCGCTCCAAACAAACAGCAGATAAAATTTTGCGTAGAGGGTATGTCAATACGCGAATTGGTTGTTTTGCGAATGAAATATTGGTCATTGTGCGTAGGGAGAAAAATTTCGGTGAAGGAAAATATCGTGCGGAAACCGGTCTATGTGAAGTCCCCAACCCGCTTCGGGCCGTGGGACACATATAGGCTGATGATATAAATGATGCATGATGATGTACATGTGTGTGTACGGTTAAGGTTTACATGTGTGTATAAAATAATGAGTGTTTACATAGACCACATATCGTAAATTATTATGATTTTTCCATTTATACATATTTAATAATAATAAGTTAATAGCTTACAGCCTGTTTATTAAAAATTCACATGACTCACTTGATGTGATGGATTATATTCGACATCAAAGTTAACTAAAACTCACCTAAGGAAGGTGCAAGGATCGCTGCACTGGCTATAAATAGTTTAGGTACACGAATTTATTGATGGATTTAAGGAGACTTGTTAGTTCAACATATCTATTTGGATCCTAGTGCTCAATAAAGTCCACTCAAATCCATTGATAGATCTGAACGCACAAAAGGTCCACTCGGATCCCTAATGGATTCTACCAAATGGACGGAGGGGTTTTTATTATTATTCCCTTTCTTTAAGTTTAGGCTAGGTTTTTTTTACAATTAATTTAAATAAAAAGTATAATACAAAAAATACTTTTCAAGTATAAACACACTATTATAAAAAACGTAACTTAGGGTGCCGCCGACAGCGAATTGTAGGGCCCACGCTACCGGTGGTTAGGGCTGCAGTGAAAAGAACCAGCTTATGATAATGCGCGCCGTGTCCAGGAGTACAGTCTTCTGAATCTGGCCCTTGATCCAGCCATCTAGCGAGAGTCTCTTAAGATGTTTGCCGAGACTTCGCTATAAGACCGTTCGCCGAAACAACTATCGGGACAATTCGGCCGGCTGAGATGTAGTCCTGTCCGAAAACGAACACCGTGTTCCAGTTCCAGTAATCTAATCGAAATGGTTACTTAATTAAGAGATATACAATATAGGTATCCTATCTCATCTTAAATAAATATAATGTCAGACAATTAACCTCACACAAATCGATCTAGTCCCAAATTAAGCTCAAGAAGGCTTGTGTTATGGGTACTAGACGACGATATACATACTTATATAGATAAATATATACTTAAATACATAGAACAACCGTGGTCCAAGCACAAATATTCGAGCTCATCACACAAATATTTGCCCTGGCCAGGATTCGAACCCGGGACCGCCGGCTCAATAGGCAAGTGCTTACAAACTGAGCCAACCGCGTCGTCGTATTATATCATGCTCGTTCATTACAATGAGTTGATATATCAGTCTAAAGCTACTGTCACACAACACATGCTGATGCTAGTAAGCACGTAAGCATGCTAAGAAGCAGTACTTAGTACGACTATTGAGCAGATTCTACCTAATAGCCTGCCACTGCCTGCCCTTAGATGAGAGGGCCGACGTCTCGCCTATAGCTGACCTCTCAGTGTCTAACATTATAATTGACTTAAGTAGGTAGGTACATAAGTTTCAAAAGTTTGTTACTCTGTTATTTCTTTCTGTTGTAGTAGGTAATAATTATGCTTTCGAATAAATTCATTTCTTTCAATACTTATAGTGTATTAGTGTTTTTAACTGTTACATAAATGAGAACATGAATCATAGATTGATCGCTAAACAGCTACAAGGAAACACGTGAAGGTCAGATTTTATTTTGTACCGCCGTGAATACCCATGAGCAGCTGGTAAATGCACTGCATAGTTGCACACGTCACGATTCACGATCACACCACGACACCCTCCTTCCCTTCCCCCGCCTCGTCTTGCTCGCTTCGACATAATCGCCAACCCGCCAGCATGACCAGCTGAAGTAAATTTCTACCGTTTTGGTAGTTTTCAAGCAATATGATTTAGAGTTGTACTGGAGTGACTGTGGGTTTTATCCTCTAATGTGATAATAATAGCAATAGGGTTAATAACATTTTTGGAACACCATTAAAATATGTAGCAGTACATATATATTTATATTCGATAGAAAAGAAAATGACGCATGCTTTGTTGCTATAAAAGGAACAATAGATAGTCCTTGCCGTAAGTGGCAAGGTCTAAATAAGAAGATCCTTATTCCTACAAACTGAAGCTCTTTTATTTTTCCTTACCATAGATTTTCCAAAATAGTTTTTATTTGAGTATTTGATAGTTTGCAGTACCTATTTGTGGCTGAAGGGACCCCATAAAAAATATATCGTCGCGTAATTTAATGGTATTCCAAAAATAGTACCAACTATATTGGCATATTCACGGATTAGCGAGCCTATGGATTCCGCTTCATCTAACAAACTTTTTCAAGAAGACTTGGAAAAAGCATGCGTAATGTTAGTCATATCTAGTTTTGTTACCTATTTGAACAATCGAAAATAGGTGCAACATCCTCTTTACAATTGACTTGTCATGCGAGGTCCATTACGTCCATATATTCGTACCAATGACATTGCAATTTGTATGCATTTGTTCCTGAGGCGTGTATTTTGGTAGATTTTGTTTCACGCGTTTGGTAGAAATGTCGGTGCTCTGCCATGCACCCGGCTCGCCGACCGCCGCCTCGATGTCGTCACTATATCGTCATCGTCAGTCACAATCGAAATCGACTCCGATTCAGTCGGATTGAATATACGTTCAAAGGCGGACGCTTGTCAGTGGTTCGAATTATAATACTCTTAATTTTGTGTTTTATTAATCTGAAACGTTAAGGTTGGTATTAGTTTTGTTATTTAGAAGTATCTAACGTGAAAGCATGATCTAATTTATAATTTCCATGTAGGTAGTAAAAATTACACCACATTTGTTAATGTACCTAGTTATTAAGGAGATATTGTATTTTCCTTTCAGATTATTAACATGGCTCAAGCTAAACCCGTATTTGACTACCATGAGGAATCTCAAAGCGAAAAATTGGCGCGAAAATCCAAGGAGTCCCCGTTTATGATTATCGGTAAGTACCTATACTATACCATACATAACCTTCACCTTGCCGGCCATGGTTAACTTTAGTCAGCTGATATCGACCGACTCTGTGTCTGTAACCTGTATTGCATTCAACGGAGTAACGGAGAGGTAAGCCTCGTAAGGTCTAACTGCCTAATTGGAACATTTGATTTCGTTGTTAAACTATTTATAAATGATGAAGGTGGCAATTTCTAAATTGATAGATAGGTGTTTACGAGTAAACACGCCACGAGTAGACAGTTGAAATTTTCACAGAATGTATATTTTTGTTACCGCTATAACAACAAAATAATAAAAATAAAATATAAGTAAAAATTAAAGGACGACCCCATACAAAGAACGTGTTTTTTGTTCAATATTGGTACGGAAACCTTCGAGCGCGAGTCCGACTCGCACTTGGCAGGGTTTTTTTTCATTTGTGACAGTTTGACATAATAAACTTAGAATTCCGGATAGACTATACCTAGTCTGACGTATTCCATTTGCGCATTGCACAAACACGTCTATTACGTAACACCATTGTTTACATAATTGTAATAATAATAATGGTTGATGAGATATACTTTTTCTTACTTATTTCACAGTAATAAGCTGAAATATTTAACCCTTTTTAGGGTTCGGTAGTCAACTAGGAACCCTTATAGTTTCGCCATGTCCGTCTGTCCGTCCGCGGCTTAGCTCCGTGATCATTAGTACTAAAAAGCTGAAATTTGGTATGAGTATGTGTATGTATCACGCCGACAAAACGGTAAAATATAAACTTTTTTTCGGGTACCTCCCCTTACACCTAAAGCGGGGGTGAATATTTTTTGTTTTCGTTTCAACACTAGTGTGTGGGGTGTCGTTGAAAAGGTATATTTTAAAAATAATAGGGGTCATCTAACATATTTTTTTGATAATGTCAGCAGTTTTGTAAATATTCGCTCCAGAAATCCAAAAAATAGCGTTCCCGTCAAAATATTATGGAAAAATTCATAAAAATCAGGCCTTATGCTTATAACTTTCAATGAAAACTATATTGAATAAAATCGGTCGAGCCGTTTTTGAGTTATCGCAAAAATGTATACTTTTCTTTAAAATTACGTAAGTGCCGCGCGATGTCCTATTATAATAATTATACTTCGAACATTACACATATTAGTTAAGTGCCATACTGTATTAAAACATTTCGCTCAATCTGGCTCGAATAATCGATAACTTCCAGAAGCTAATAAGTAATTACAATTACTTTAGCGTTTAATAGAGCTAGCAATCTTTCTCGCTCGTAATTCTATTTGTGAAGGATGAGCAACTACGGAACCCTACACTGTGCGTGCCCGGACATGCTCCTGGCCGGTTTTTAGGGTTCCGTAGCCAAATGGCAAAAAACGGAACCCTTATAGATTCGTCATGTCTGTCTGTCTGTCTGTCTGTCCGTCTGTCCGTCCGTATGTCACAGCCATTTTATTCCGAAACTATAAGAGCTATACTGTTGAAACTTGGTAGGTAGATGTATTCTGTGAACCGCAATAAGATTTTGATGCAAAAAAAAAAAAAAAATAATAAATATTGGGGGCTCCCCATACTTAGACCTGAAACTCAAAATTTTTTTTTTCATCAAACATATACGTGTGGGGTATCTATGGATAGGACTTCAAAAATGATATCGAGGTTTCTAAAATATTTTTTTTCTAAACCGAATAGTTTGCGTGACAGACGCTTCCAAAGTGGAAAAAAGTTGGTCCCCCCCCCTCTAACTTCTAAAATAAGAAAATGAAAAATCTAAAAAAAACATATGATGTACGGTACTTTAAAAACTACCAACGAAAATTGTTTTGAACGAGATCTAGTAAGTAGTTTTTTTTTTATAATTTAATACCTAACTTTGCACCTAATTTATATGGGGCGCTATACATACCAGGTGCAAACTTAACTTAACCACTTAGGGATGGAAAGTGTTTGTACGGAACCCTCGGTGCGCGAGTCCGACTCGCACTTGGCCGGTTTTTTACATAACTTTTTTTTCTAGCAATATTAACTCTTTTATGGATTTTGAAAGATAGGTTTAAATTCGATACCACGAAATGTAATCGCACTAAAAAATAGCCCATAGAGGTCGGTTTTTAGGGTTCCGTAGCCAAATGGCAAAAAACGGAACTCTTATAGATTCGTCATGTCTGTCTGTCTGTCCGTCTGTCCGTCTGTCTGTCCGTCCGTATGTCACAGCCATTTTTTTCCGAAACTATAAGAGCTATACTGTTGAAACTTGGTAGGTAGATGTATTCTGTGAACCGCATTAAGATTTTGATGCAAAAATAAAAAAATAATAATAAATATTAGGGGCTCCCCATACTTAGAACTGAAACGCAAAATTTTTTTTTTCATCAAACACATACGTGTGGGGTATCTATGGATAGGTCTTCAAAAATGATATCGAGGTTTCTAAAACATTTTTTTTCTAAACCGAATAGTTTGCGTGACAGACGCTTCCAAAGTGGAAAAAAGTTGGTCCCCCCCCTCTAACTTCTAAAATAAGAAAATGAAAAATCTATAAAAAACATATGATGTACATTACTATAAAAACTACCAACGAAAATTGTTTTGAACGAGATCTAGTAAGTAGTTTTTTTTTAATACCTATTAATACCTAACTTTGCACCTAATTTATATGGGGCGCTATACATACCAGGTGCAAACTTAACTTAACCACTTAGGGATGGAAAGTGTTTGTACGGAACCCTCGGTGCGCGAGTCCGACTCGCACTTGGCCGGTTTTTTTATTGACTTGTACATTAAGAAAATGTAAAATAAGTATTTTATCTTGACATAGAATATTAAGTAAAAAAATAAATTAAAATTTTGAAAGGAATTATCCATTCATACAACTGAAAACTATTAAAAAAAGTCGAAGTGAAAAGCAGTGTTTAACACGTAGCCAAACTAGGCCATTATAACACTCTGGTTATATTTGGCATCGCTCACTTCGTTCGTTCGTCCAAATAATGAATAAGTATCTACTTCGTATCACAATGGCTTATTTTAGGCCACGCCACGCCACCTATATCATTACGGGCATACGAGCAAATTATTTACCTATGAAATTATTTTTAGGGTTCCGTAGTACATACTCGCACCCGCCGCCAACAATCATTTTCTCGGTTGCAAACGGTATTAAATAGTAAATTATGGGCATCGATAACCGTTATAGTTGTTTTTGTTTATGCTATCGGATGTTGTAGTACCTATGCTATGAGTATAACCGTGTTGTGTGTGTGCAGGTCTGGGCGGGCTGGCGGCGGCCGTGGGCGTGGGCGCATACCAGTACAAGCGGCGCGGCACCATGAGCACCAGCGTGTTCCTCATGCAGTTCCGTGTCATCGCGCAGGGCGCCGCCGTGGGCGCGCTCACCGCCGGCATGGCCTACACTCTCTTCAGGAACCACTTCAATAAACCCAAGAATAACGACATCGGCGTTATAAAAACCAACGAACATTGATAATGTCTGATTTATGTCTGTTTTAAGTTTACGTCATAGATTAACGCTTTCACTGTTACAGGCGGTTTATTTTGGGAGGGAACTGAGCTGCTTTGTTATTGAAATTGTCGACGGAAAGCGACTCGTAGCACGTGAGCGATTAAGTTCCCGTCTGCTTCACTCATTAGACAAATGCCTGATAAGTGAATGTCTGAATGGTCGTATTAACAATTAATGGTGATTGTGCTAGAGGGGCTGAGGAGTAGTAAAGGCGAGGCGAAAAGAATTGTGATACTTTCTTAGTTTAAATACCTATACATTTTTAGTTTTTAACTGAAGTGTGTAGGGACCATGTATATGTATACAGTAGCACAAGCTTTGAACCTGTCGATGCACGTGATATATTATGTAACATTGTGTTAATGATATATATGCCAAAAAATGTATTTACCTAGCATAGCTTGCGTGCATTGCGAGAGCCCGGTATTCTTAAGTCCATGAATTTGAATCTGATGTTTTATAGTCGATGTAAAGTATCCGCGCATCTTTAGACGCTTGCAGGCAATACTATATAAATATAAGTACTACCCCCACTCAAGACCGAAATCAATTAAATATTAGAGGTAAATTGATTCTGACGAACAATTGAATTAATGTTTTTTTATACTCGCGTATCTATCAATTATAATTTAACAGACAAAATCACAATAACGCACTTTTGAATGCTGTACCAAAATTCTATACTCTATGGTATCCGTTACAGAACTTTAATATTCATAAGACATCTCTCTACTCAACTTAATTTCAAAAAGAGAATATCAGCATATTTGATTTAAAAAAAGCAGGCTACTTGTTCACTGATTGGTTGAAATTACTAGTCAAAAAATTTAACCAATCACGAGGCACCCGCCATGACCATAGCGATCATGGTTTTTTTTAATAAGTCAGGTTTAGTTGAACGTTGAATGAAAAAGTTTACATCATGAATAAAAAGTCATAGTGGGGAATGACGATTAAAGTAAAAAATATCTTTCTGTGTTTTGCTCATATAAAAAGTCTCGACTTTAAGAACCTTCATTGTGCAACGATTTCATGAAATACTATTAAATAATAGTATGAAAGTATTTAGTATGTTTTATACAAAGTGCATAAGTATGACGAAACCAAAAATGCAATTCAGTTATAAAAAGAAATATTAAGAATATTCGTCTGGTTTACTAATACTTCAATGTATTATATTATATGCCAGCATCTTTTAGTCGGAGAGCGATACTATCCAATGAAAATGTAATTAATGCATTTTTGAGCTTCGAGATCGCATGATTGCATCCTAGGGTTGCCTTGCATGGATTTCGTATAAGTAGATAGTTTTATGTGTAACATAAATAAATTATTTCAACATATATAAGTACTGTTATTTTAATTGCCAATTATTTTCCTCGTGGAGCTGACTACTAGGACGTTGCGTAAGATTATATAAAGTTATTATAGTTCCAGCATAGTTCCAGCAACTGATCGGTGTTTTTACCTTGTTCACAAGGCGTTGCGCCTATACGCCTCGGGAAACTCCAAGCTCCAAGAGTGAACAGGGAAGTAGGAGATATTCGACCTATTACCGTACGACTTACTGTAATGTATACCTACAATAAAGGAACTTGTGCTTGCTCACACGCAAGAAATTGCGATATTTTAGGATCTTTTTTACTTTGTGGTCTAAGATTCGTAAACAGTGTGTTTTCGTCAAACGCGGTTCAGAAAGTTAATAAGAGGAATGATTCCTTTAAAAATTTTTTTTTACATATTTATGACTAATATATTGGTAATTTCAACAAACTTTACAATTGTACTTCTGCGTTTTGCTCGTATAAAAAGTATTGTATGCCTACACAATTAGATCTTAAAATCTCGTACCTTAACTCCTCTCGTACCTCGACAAGTCTCGTGGCGGTGTCGTTGTGTAACAATTGCATAATAGTACATTACTGCAGACGCCGGGAAATAAGGGCTTCCCAGCTGAGTAGGCATAGAAGGCCGACCGGATAGTGAAACGAAGCCGGCAAGCCCTTTTCACGGCTAAGGCATGTAATGTATAGGCTTTTCTCAAACATATGCAATGAAATAAAAAAAAATACTCCACTCAAAAACATAACTCAGCTGTTTAGCCCGCTAATAAACACAGACGCCATGTTTAAAAAAAATCCTTACCGGCCTAGGCCTTCAATTTTGTACGAAATTCCTTTACAGTTCTCTAGAAATGTTCCGTCCGAAACGTGACACTTCGAAGCCTGTTTTAACGCACGTTATGCCGATATTTCATGACATGTTTGAGAAAAATACTATTATTCCTTTTCCATAAAATAATGTAAAATCCAAAAAATCACGTTTACATTATTTTCTTTTTTCGAGATTGTAAGTGAATTATTAGTCTTACTGTATTATTCTTAAATGAAAGTAAACTACTTGAAATTAACAGCTTTCAAGAAAAATGCGCCGTATTCAAATGTTTGGCTAGTCACAAAAATGGACTTTTCTCAAACATGCAATGAAATATTGTCTTTACGTTCCTTATAATAGGCTCGGAAATATCGCTTTTTGGGCGCAACAACTCGAGAGGACTGTAAAGGGATTTCATACTGCTTTTCAGGCCTAGGCCTGCAAAGTAACTTTTTTTTTTGTTTCAACAACAAGGTCATTCACACAGCTGGCTGGTTTGACAAAAAGCAGGCTTTGTTTTTAAAGGTTGGTTGATTTTTTTATTTCATTGTAGGTATGTTTGAGAAAAGCACTATACCTACATGCCTCGTCGTGAAAACGGATTCCCGGCCTCGTATCACTATCCGATATATAGGTACCTACTTGGCCGGAAATCCTCATTTTCCCGGCCTCTGATGTAATGTACTATTACTTTTAGACCAAAAGATGAAAAAAGTTCTAAAACTTAAACAGTTTTTTGCGCATAGCGGAGAGAGCTCAGGTTTCTATAAGTTGCAGAATTGGATGAACAGTGTCTAGGGCTGCCGTTCGTCCGGGTTTCTCCGGATTTGTCCTAGTTTGGAGGGGGGGGGTTTCAATAAGTATCCGGGGAAAACCCGGTCACTTTTTACGAGAATGAAAAATAAAGGGATTGTTTTTTTTATTATATTATTTTCGAACACGTGCGGGGAAAAATGTGATTTACGCCAAATGTCCGGGTTTTTTAAGTCTTTGTCCGGGTTCGGCGAATTTAGAGATGGCAGCCCTAACAGCATTGGCGTATTTAGGGGGTGGCCGGGTGGGCCGACCCCAATATGGTCTAGTGCCCACCCCAGAATTTTAGGTTACCCGTAGAAATTTATGACTTCAACTCATAGGCTATGGCCAGGCCCCACCCAGGCCCCACCTGAAAAATAATCTTAGATACGTCAATGCCTAACAGTGTCCTAACTGATCCTTACAACGTATTAAAAATCACCAACACGTGCTTTGCAATTTTAGTATTTTTGAGTGTCGAAATAGATCGAGTAAATTACAGTACAAAGCGATCGGTGATCAGATAAGTAGGTAAGAAGGTATTAACCTGCGAGTTCTATCACAGAATAGATAATAGTTGGTTCTATTCAGGCGAAGCCTGAGACTCCTTACTCGACACGCCGTGCACATCCCCTCTTGAAATGTAGTAGGTAGGTATATGTCATCGCCAGTACTGCACTCAGGCTTTAGCGAATGGGTAGTAGGTAAGTACAACCGTCACGATTAGACCAAGCTCTTTTTATATGTAGCTAGATTGAGTGTGGGCATGGATATGGCCATTAATTTAATGTCCGTTATCCGTAGTAGTTACTAAGTAAGGAACTGCGAACATGGATGACGGACATACAGTCACGTCTGCAATATAAGCTAATTCACCAACAATACGTAAACGTACATAGTGGTTAGGTATCTCTTATCAAAGTTTATCAGTCTATTGTTTATTCTCTATAACCCTGCGCTATATAAATTCTATACAAATCAAAATGAGTGCGACGATTCTAATGTTGCCTGATTGGAGTTTCTCAAACGTGTGATGAAATGACATAATGTGCGTTATAGCTGGCTCGAAGTATCACGTTTCGGGCGGAACAATTCGAGAGAACTATAAAGGAATTTCATACAAAATTTAAGGCCTAGGCAGGGAAGTATTTTTTTAAACATGGCGTCTGTGTTCAAAATTTTATATAATTATTACATATATAACACGAACTGGATACATTTTGACGTGACAACGTCTTAAATTAGGTTGCGGCTCGGAGTCACTCATGAAAAAGTGTAACGCCCGCTCACGTTACGAGGGCCGGTTGTCCCGCTGAAACTCGAGAACGGCTGAACCGATTTGGCTAATTTTAGTATTGAAATATTCGTGGAAGTCAAGGGAAGGTTTAAACGGAAAAAAAAAAGAAATAGACGTTGACACGTAAAATCTTCCTTCGCCCGTAAAACCGACTTCACAGGCAACCATTTTTTTATATATATATTTTTTTGAGTGGTGTATTTTTTTATTCCGCTGTATATGTTTGAGAAAAGCACCATACCTACAAGCCTTAGCAGTGAAAAGGGCTTGCCGGGTTCGTATCACTATCCTATACCTAACTACTCATCCGGCAAGCCCTTCTTTCCCGGCGTCTGCAGTAATGTGCTATTTATAAATCGACTTATAAAATGCTTATAAATGACGGAGTTCAGAGATAAGAAACATATGAATTGAGAACACCATCCTTTTATTGAAGTCGGTTAAAAAGTGGTGATTTTTCTTACCATATTGGGATATATAGTTCCTGTCAGTTGTTAGTAACTTAGTGCGTTATATTATATGTTCTATATATAAATTTATGTTATTCGACTGCAGCTTAGCAGATACCACACTAACGATGTTGTGTGAGTACATGGCCAGTTAGTTGACAATTGACATATCTCGGCGAACGTGTTAGATGTTAGTGTAGTTCTAGTTGGAAATAAAGTAAATGATTGCCTAACTACGCCGATAGATTATAATAAAGGCTTTGCGATAATAGAGACAATGGCCTTTGTTTGAAAGATTAGGGCTCGAAGCGAAAAATTCACCTGGGAAGAGCCGTACTCGTACTATATAAACTTTCGAATGTGTATATGTACGTTATATTGTAAGCAGAATGGTACGGTTTACAATTGATCGACACTTCGGCAGTTTATAATCTCGCGTGTAAGTTTATAAACGGCGTTCACAATTTTACAGTCGCACATATTCAATTTATATAGGATATGTAGCTTATATTTTTTTTACATTTGTAACTAACTATAGGTATATGTCGAAAACCCTAAACGCACACATGTCACTATCAAATGCCTAGCAGCAAATCCTATATAGATAATATTTAAGTTACGATTACGACCAAGAGGGTATGATAAGATAAATTCTATTGAAAGTGAAGTCGTGCGTTAAAGCAGTTGATCAACGACCAATTTCATGTTTTTAGGGTTCCGTACCTCAAAAGGAAAAAACGGAACCCTTATAGGATCACTTTGTTGTCCGTCTGTCCGTCTGTCAAGACCCTTTTTCTCAGGAACGCGTGGACGTATGAAGCTGAAATTTATATCAATTACTCAGGTCTACTGTCCCTTGAAGCTGTGAAAAAATCAAACTTCTAAGCCAACGCAATCAAAAGATACAGCCGTTTATGCCGCAAATTTTCGACACTTGCAAGGGAATCAAAACCTACAGGGTGCTTCCCGTGAACTCAGAATCTTGAAATTTGGTACGAAGCAACGTCTTATAGCATAGATAAAGGAATAATTACGAAAACCATAAATTTTTTTTTTAATACCTAACTTTGCACCTAATTTGCAAATTTTCGACACTTGCAAGGGAATCAAAACCTACAGGGTGCTTCCCGTGAACTCAGAATCTTGAAATTTGGTACGAAGCAACGTCTTATAGCATAGATAAAGGAATAATTACGAAAACCATAATTTTTTTTTTAATACCTAACTTTGCACCTAATTTATATGGGGCGCTATACATACCAGGTGCAAACTTAACTTAACCACTTAGGGATGGAAAGTGTTTGTACGGAACCCTCGGTGCGCGAGTCCGACTCGCACTTGGCCGGTTTTTTTTAGGGTTCCGTACCTCAAAAGGAAAAAACGGAACCCTTATAGGATCACTTTGTTGTCCGTCTGTCCGTCTGTCAAGACCCTTTTTCTCAGGAACGCGTGGACGTATGAAGCTGAAATTTATATCAATTACTCAGGTCTACTGTCCCTTGAAGCTGTGAAAAAATCAAACTTCTAAGCCAACGCAATCAAAAGATACAGCCGTTTATGCCGCAAATTTTCGACACTTGCAAGGGAATCAAAACCTACAGGGTGCTTCCCGTGAACTCAGAATCTTGAAATTTGGTACGAAGCAACGTCTTATAGCATAGACAAAGGAATAATTACGAAAACCATAATTTTTTTTTTTAATACCTAACTTTGCACCTAATTTGCAAATTTTCGACACTTGCAAGGGAATCAAAACCTACAGGGTGCTTCCCGTGAACTCAGAATCTTGAAATTTGGTACGAAGCAACGTCTTATAGCATAGACAAAGGAATAATTACGAAAACCATAATTTTTTTTTTTAATACCTAACTTTGCACCTAATTTGCAAATTTTCGACACTTGCAAGGGAATCAAAACCTACAGGGTGCTTCCCGTGAACTCAGAATCTTGAAATTTGGTACGAAGCAACGTCTTATAGCATAGATAAAGGAATAATTACGAAAACCATAAATTTTTTTTTAATACCTAACTTTGCACCTAATTTATATGGGGCGCTATACATACCAGGTGCAAACTTAACTTAACCACTTAGGGATGGAAAGTGTTTGTACGGAACCCTCGGTGCGCGAGTCCGACTCGCACTTGGCCGGTTTTTTATCTTGACATCGGTATACGAGTACATTTTCTACTGACGCAATTTAACACCTTCGTGGTGCAACAATTCACTGCATCAGAATAGAATAGATATATAAAGACACACGTTAGGGTCCGGCTATTGTTATCGTTAGCAGTGGCGGATTAAAGGTCCAGAGCGCCCTAGGCAAAAACCTCATCGGCGCCTCTTTGCGGCCCTTTGCGCTCCTTTGCGGTCTGGCGCCCCTAGGCACGTGCCTACTTTGCTTTAGGGATAATCCGCCACTGATCGTTAGGTCGAGTGTTTACGGGCGGAGACGACAGTTGGTAAAAGTAATAGCACAGAATAGATAATAGTACAAAATAGCACAGAATACTTAAGTCGAAGTATGGGGAGACGAGTTTTGCGATGGCTAAAGTTTGTGGCTCAGTATACAGTAGTAAACTTTTCGTTAGAGTAATATGCACTGCTTTCATTGTTCGTACGGATCCCTCGGAGCGCAAGTCCACGCGCAGTATTCGTTTCTATATTCTTGACTGTACGAAAATGTACGTATAAAGCAAGAATTGAGTGACTAAGAGGATTGGCAACGGGAGCGGCATGGCATGTCCCTGTCGTCAAACGCGAAAACATCAGGCTGGAAATCCCCGGGCGCAGCGCAACGAGACACTGCGCGTGTATGCACTCGCAGCACCCCACATCCCACAACTACAATTACTTACACACGCGCAGCGCGCTGCTCCGGCCGTTGAACGCTCCGCCATCGACTCACTCACACTCACACACTCACTCGATGACGATTATTATAGCAGATTTTCCTGTTCGCAAATTAGGCGTTATTTCACAGAATACGTTGATTGCTTGCCAGGATGACGCGCAGCGCATCTGATAATTATTGGCATAGAATGTTAATAATGTAAAATGTAGGTAATCCGAAAATATTTATATCACATTTTAAATTAAGGTATAATTATATATGCACCTAACAATAGGCACAACTAGATATTAAAGTATGAAGTCAAACCTAGCTCTACTCTTCCAAGCAAATGAACTGTCGACCCATACAAAGTGAATTAGCGTGGTTGGACTCTATTATAATTTTTGACTCTGTTATACTGTTGGACTCTATTATAAATCGATGAACGCCGGCTGCACGCACGAAAAACAATGACATGACTCATTTTCACGTTCCGCCTGACCCGAGCGTGCAAGCGAGAGCGGGGAACAAGCGATGCGCTATCTAAGATTTTCTATTGCCTTTATTTTTATTTTTTCTATAATAAAGTGTTATTAAGAGGCCTTATTCCTTTTAAAATGCTGATAGTTTTAGACATTTTTCTTTATAATCAAACATGTTTCTTAACATAATATTGATCTACCTAGAACAGGGCTATTGGGATTTATTGGTATATATTTGAAACCTACCGTTTGAATTTTTCATTGATAATTTTTGTTTCAAAAACTACTCGAAATTGACAAAATTCACGAAGAAAATTGGTGTTTTTAACTTATTTTCGACTGCACGCAATAAAAGCATGAAATAGCTATGATACTACCTAGCACTCGGGGAAAAGTTTTATTCACTTCAAAAAGTTGGTTGAAATTATCAATATATTTGTCATAATATGAAAAAAAAATTGTTTTTAAAGGCCTCTTAATGTCCCAGAAAAATATCGCCCATCCTAATTTATCCGAAAACGATACCAAACATGCCATAGTCTATAAATACGACGATAGGATAGGAGGACCGAAGGAACGCATGCCGGAACGTAACTTCCCAGTTTTTACATAATTAAGACAGAAAATTAAACTGAATATAATATTCCTGTTTTGTTACCAATTTCCTTTGTGATTTCCAATACATTGGCATCAGTTATCTATAATTAAAAAAGTATAAGCATAACAGAACCTTAATTATCGAACATAGCCATAACATTCATATAAAATTACTAAAATAATTTGTAACAAAATAGGAAGATTATATTGACTTTAATTTTCTGTCTTAATTGTGTACAAACTTTTTGATAAATGCTCAACTATTGATGGCAATCGAAGGTGTAAATGAGAAAGAATACTGAGACACACATACAAACATATAGGTACAGAAAATTCGAATGAAAGAGGTATTTTAGTACCTACTCATATTTTCAATTAAGTCATAGCAATGGGTGACATATATCGGGATAGCACAAGTAAATAAAAACGTCCACAAATCGTAAATTTATAGTTACGTAACAGTAAGTATTACCTATCTTTTTGTGATTCCAAACTTATTTGCCGTTGCGAAACTAACCCCGACTTAAGTCGAAGTATGGGGAGGCGAGTTTTGCGATGGCTAAAGTTTGTGGCTCCATATACAGAAGTAAACTCGACCCCAAAAGCATTTATAGATTTTCAATCCTAATTCCTACACGAATAATCATAGGGACTTTTTGATAATGAAGAAGCTGCAGGTAAGTGCTATCATAGCTATGTGTAGTATAAAAAAATACAGCATACAATATCATACATTTTATAATTATCACATTAAAATAAATTATAGTTAAAATCGTTATTTCATCATACAAATTTAAATACTGATTGATTTGATCCATTTAAAAGTTTCAATACAATATTCAGATATTGGTACAACTACCTGAACTGGTCATAAATAAAGCAATTTTTAAACATTTAATTAGTCACTTGATATAGCAGACGGCACAAACATGAAATTATTATCTCTAGGAACCAGGCTATTGCCCCATTTGATATTTTATTGAAAGAAATTTTCAAAATCATATCAACTAGGTACCTGGTGAACAGAATCTAAGACTGTTCCGTATGGTTTAATGCATATTGCACTGTACCGTTTATGATGTGCTTTTTAACTTTACTGGTTAAGGGGGAATCGACGTATGGGGAGCAGAGACCCAAACAAAACATGCTGTACTACAGGAAACTTGTTGAGGACTTCTTTTTTATACATCTTAATCAGACCTTGATTGATTTTGAGCCATGAACCCACAGCACTTATACTCCATAGTTGATTTGAATGCTCTGCAAATGGTCCTTTCTTCACGTCTTTTATGTACTTTATACAAGAAAGAAACATGTAATTGTTTGCATATTTGTCAATTATGTCATCCTCCAGAAATTTCACAGGTGGATATATCTTTGGTTGATCAATAAGCTGAGCACTTCCCCAAATAAATGGCACAAATTGGTAGTCATCTAAACTCCACACACCATGGCTGCCTGCAGGCTCCATTCTGTATGTTTGCTGCAGCTTCCTTGCTATGTTTATGTACTTATTAAATATCACAAATACAGTTGCCACATTGTCTTCAGTCTGAAGGAACCCTATTTTATACAGACAGCATAGAAACATCACAAATGCCATTTCATGACCTGTACCATAGTCAATTCTGGTGGCGTTACCAAAACTCTCCTCAAGGTAAGCTTTTATTTCTGGAATAGCCAAATGGAGTGATTCATCCATCATTTTTTGTAAAAAAGTTGTTGAGTTAGATTTCACTTTGACAAGCCAATCTCTAAAAGCAGTGTTGCCAAATCTTTGGGGCTGTTCTACAGGTGGAAACTCTTCTATCATTTTATCAATGTCTTGCAAGACATACAAAAGCTGGGTGAGATTGTTGCTCACCTTGCAGTCCACAGATAGAGGTTTGCCTTTGATGGATTCATTGAGGGTGGCAATGAACCCTGTGTACTCCATGTAAGCTTCTGACTTCTCCCAGACTGCCATGTCAGTTATAGATTTAACCGCCTTCTCTGGCTCTTGAAAACGATGGTTGGGGGGTAGGGATGAAACTTTACTTTCTGACTTTTTCCCATCTCCAATTACAGACTCTGCATTCATCTGAAATATTGAAGTTCTCATTTGTTATTAAGCAACTAATTGGCTCTGGTTACTTGAGTTATTGATTTATAAGTTTTACTTGAATTACCTAAATGAAAAATTAATCTTCCATTGATATTGTGATCACATTTTCAATCATAGATTAAAATCATTGTAGTAAAACATTCAAACCCATTTTATGTAACTAACTAGTATAAGAATAGTAGATAAGTCAATTAAAACGTTTTGACGTTTTCTCATGCGCTCTACTTAGACGTAATCAACGATTCGTCGTCGCAGGCGGCCGTTCAGCTTAGCCGCGACGCGATAAGCTCGGTAGCGAAGGTCATCTATGTCAATCTGACCCGACTACAACCCGTCCACAACAAGTGTAATGACGGACAAACGTAGTTTTATGTGTGTGATACTAAGTAATTAGTCAAAATGGAAAGAATTCTCCGAGGTATCATGAGATATCGTGTGTTAGACCGGTCGAGCATGGTTAAACAGTTTCAGCAAGTCAAAGACAATCCTGTGGTAAGATAATTTTTAACTAACCTTGTACTTGAAAATCTCTTAAAATTGTACAGCCCCACAGAATTACTGCTAAATGATAGAAGCTTTAACTGTCGGGTTACAGGCTTTTTAATTTTCAAGTAATAATGGGTTCTTCTGAATCGCGATTCGCTTCTTATTATTATGTTGACAATTTGACATTGACAAATCTATATGCTACTACCATCAACATCATAGTTGGACGTTTGGTATGCATGCTTTTGACATTAGTACTATTTAAACTAAGTTTACACCCGCTGTCACCAACATGTACGTCCGACCCGATCAGTCTGACAGTATCCGTTGACATGACAACTTAGGCTGCGTCCACACTTGTATCATTTCGCCGATCTGATCCCCGTCGCGTATCGTGGACGTCGCGCCGTGGCGATCATGCAACGGCCCGTATATCCGCTCGCTCGAAATCCATGTTGATACGCGTATCTTCAGTACCCCGCACACTCGCGATCAGGAAAGCGGGGCATGATCGCGACGGCGTGACGTCTACACTACCGTTCATGATACGCGATCATGCTCGGGGTGCGGATACGCCGTGATCGGTGAGAGTCGGATTTTGCCCGATCATCAAAGGCGATACGGACTAGTTTGGACGTGCACCGATCCTTTCTTCGATCCATCTTTGAAATTATGTAAAAATGCCATACTACTGTCTACTTTGTTGGAGGCCTAACCACGCGGCATTATCCGGTACGCGGTCTTCACTCGAGAACTTTCTACCGCGCATTGTCATAAAACAAGCACAGTCATATGTAGATTATATCTCCGTAAGCGGGTGACATAACGAAAGACACGCGGTGTCTTCCGGTACGTGGTTCCCGTTCGAGAACCTATCTATCACATTATCTACAATAAAACAATGACAGTCAGACATATGAATGGTGAATCTCGGTGAGCCGGTGACATAACTGGGCATTTTTCAAATTAAATATTTGATACAAATATCGCTGTCCCATGACTTTGGACTACTTTTTTTCTATTAAATATTGTTCTAAAGTATAATGTTTGTTTGTAAAAATCGTAAAGTAACTTATTTACTACATAATTAATGTAAGAACTCCCTTTAGAACCCACAGAAAGTTTTTTTTTTGTCATAAAAACCGAAGAAAAGTTACCGATTTTTGGGTGTCCCACGTACACTTTGCTAACTTTGAAGCGAAGTTTAAGTATATCTGTCTCGTTCTAGGCCTGACCATGGCTATTGTGTGAAATGATCATATCGTCGTTAACTAATTTTGAACCTTATCTTTTAACGCCTAGTGTAATAAAATTGTAAAATTACTATTTATTTTATGTTCTCTAAAAGCAGCATAGTGGAAAATTCCACTACGTAACGGCATTTCTACCCACTTAACAACAAAAATACTACCAAAACAGTTGTGTTTTTATATCAATGGCAACATTATGATCCTAACTATACCCGCTGTTTAGGTATGGCAGTATTATTTATTTTTCTAATACGAACGGCACAAATTGAAGGTAAGTAAGCTACTTTGTGATTAAATGCTTATGAATTTTGATTTGACATATTGATGCAGTTAGTTATTAAATCGTTAGCAGTAGCAGATTGCAAGAAATCAAAGCACTATTTCACTTTAATTAACTGCTGGCATGCCTACGTCACATCCACTACGATACGTATTGTATTAGGGAAACAAAAAACGTGACGTATGGTACGAAAATACGCGGTTTACATGCCGCCGGTTTTATGTGCACGGAGTGCCGTTAAAATATATTTATTTATAGTAAATCCGGAGATTCCGGAGTAAACAAATAAGTTAGTGGGTATGCATAACTATAGATTAAAATTACCTATGAATAAACAAACGTTTAAACTTATAATATTATTACGATTTAAAATTTCAGTTAAACTATTCAAACCATTATTTAATAACGTATACGTATAACGTATACGTGTAACGTATAACGTATACGCAAATGTGACGTAGTGCTATGCCCGTTAGGTCTATTATGGCGTAACGAGCCTGGCACTAGTACATATCCTTCGATCCAGACGGGATCTTGAAGGTTTCCAGAACTAGCTCTGTCGGGAGACAAGGGATCGGGGGCTAAATGAAACTAGGCGGTTTCAAACACTAAATAACAGGTTTATTCAAACTAAGACTGAACCTAATCCTAATATCCTAATTTCCCTAATTCCCTATGCTATTCGGGGTGACGCGGTGTCCCTATCGTGCGGGGAGGAGTTAGTATTCTAACGGGGGTAAACGGTTAGTCGTAAGGAACTGATCGTTGTCCTTCAGGGTGAGGCGAGTCGTTCCAGATGCGTGGTCACCACACCGCGACAGGCTACCCAAGCGTGGTAGCACTAGGATCCCCTTAAGAGCGAGCCAGAAGCGTCAATACACTCCGCGCTAGGGATCCTAGGACTCCCGCGGATCGGAGGGAGGCCCTACGATGTCTCAAGAAGCGTCAATACACTCCGAGCCACGGAGAGCGATTCCTTACACCACTCGCAGAGGTAACTCGACCTGCCTGCTTGAGCGACTGTAAGGCACCGCTCCCGTTGCCCGGTCCGTGGCGGCTTATATAGCCATCCGCCTAACGGTATCCGCCGCCCCGCCGCTGTGGTGACGTCAGGCAGTGACGACCGGTGCCGACGTCACGCGGTGACGTTGGGCTCGGTGTAGCGGCTCGGTTCCAGGCTTGGTGGGTCGTTATATTCCCCTCCCTCCTCTGGAGATTTTTACCTGTAAAAATCACATGTGAGTTGTGGTCTACGACAGGGTTGCGTATCGGGTTATGGATGTACTTGTAACTGGGTTGGGGGACGTACTTATAACGAGCCACTCCAATTATTAATTATTTACTTTGATTGCCTGCTTGGTTTCTGTGGGGTTTTTCGGGACAGAATCTGTTTCCTTTATTTATCTCTTACAGTTAATACTCTAATTAAGGAATAAAACTTTTAAATTCAAGTAACGGGGAATGACCTAGATATATGACCTAGATATATTAGACCTTAGATATATTACAAAATTTAATGATTGAAATTTTGGAATTAATAAAGTAATGAGTATGAGCAAAAGTTGATTTGATTTGACTATAGCTCGCGTAATTTGCATACCTAACTATAAAATGCGCTCCAATTCAATCCAATCATTTATTTATAAAATATTATGGTATACCCGAGTGGGATGTATTATATCGGATGGATATCAGAGGGGTCTGATGATAGGATTGTTCTTATATATGTCGAAAACCGTAAGACTGCATGGAGGTAAAATAATTGTACCACTTTTACTACTGAATATGTAATGCTCTAATATGAGTATGAGTTATTCAGCTTGCAAGCTGCTGCTGCTCAGCTTTCATATGAATTTTGTACTGAAAACTTAGTATAGTTGTAAGCAATTTTCCACGCATGTAAACCTTTCACATCGTTCCTAAACGTGACAAATGATTCAATAACGTCACTTTGTCCTACTGTGGCTGTGATTGTATTTTCAGAAATTTATATTTATTACTCGCTTTTGCCCGCGACTACGTACGCGTGGAACTTGATAAAAGGGGTTATTAAAAGCGCCTAAGCAAATGTAAGAGCAATTGTGCTTTTGGTCTAATAATTACATTTCCTACAGGGTCACCGCACCCCAACAGAAATGTTCACTCACGTTTCAATCTTTTTAGGTATAATTTCTAAGATGAAAACCATTCTATGTCCTTCCTCGGATCTTAAACTATCTCCATGCCAAATTTCATAAAAATCGATTCAGTGGTTTAAGCGTGAAGAGGTAACAGACAGACAGACACACTTTCGCATTTATAATATTAGTATGGATTAAGAATAATTTATACCATTTAGATCTCAATCGTTAGAATAATATATGCCAATTATGATAAACCTAACTTTTGATAGTCTTTTTCATTATGTCTCAAGGTAAGGTGATAGTTACGATATGAAGAAAACCAAAAAGTAACGTAAAGGAAAGATTTTGTTAAATAACTTTATTGTGATGCTTTATATTGCAAATGTTATTCATTTATAATATAGTATTATTGCGATTAATTTCATTTTATAAGTACTGATTTACAAACAACACATTGAAGTTTACTGAAAAGGTACCTAAAGTTCGTATCGTAACGTAATGGAACGTCACAGTGGTAGTAGTTAGGTTCAAAGAAGATTATTAGCAAAATTAAGCAATTTACATTGAAACACGTATTATTTTCAAAGAATATAGAAGGAGAATTTATTAAAAGCGTTTTTATCAAAAATTTTTTTTTTTAGAAGATGGAATTCACGAAACATATTTTGAAAAATGCTCAATTGCCAAAAATGAGCGGGGCTGTGATACGATACGGATACCGTCCAAACTACTGCACGCTGAAATGATCGGTGCGGTGATACGGTACGGTGATACGATACGGCTTAGTGTGGACGCGTTACTTCGCGCGACGGCGCAAACGATACGGAATGCCTGCAGTGAGCGTCCACAGGACGATACGCGACACGGATCGGATCGGCGAAATGATACAAGTGTGGACGCAGCCTAACTTTCAAATTACCGAAATGAGAAAAACGTTTTAATTAAAAACAATCGACTATCATTGTATTGTATTAATAACATATTATATTTTTGTATATGAGTCATTTTCAAAAACATGTACATAGTTAAAGGCTTAATAAAAACAAAATTACGATCGCGTCTTTTGTGTAACGAAAGTTACTCATACAAAAGATATGGGTAACTATCGTTACACAAAGGAATCAATTAAGTTTTGTTTTAATTAAAGCCACTTAGTACATGTTTTTTTGAAAACGACTCATCACTCACTAGAAATATTTCAACAATAATTAAGTTCACAAGCACGAACTTCGACACAGTATGCTATGTGCTGTGGTGACGGCCACGGTATATAAGGGGCCATCCATAAATTACGTCACACGTTAAGGGGGAGGGAGGGGGTCGACGAAGTGTGACATTGTGTGACAAGGGGGTGGGAGGGGTCCTAAATTTCGTGACGTCACATTTCAAAATCTATTATAAGTGTTAAAAAACGAACTTTAAACTATTACTTTACGAAAACCTCAAAAACATATACAACTATATCTGTGTAAATATAAGATACCAATTGTTTTGTCGACCACTCGCTCTACTACCATCGTTTTATGTGTTGTTAATTGTTTGATTTGATGTTAATTTTATAAAAAAAAATATTTAAATGGAAATAAAACCGATTTCGGAATCGCTGTTTTCTTTCAATAATTTCTAAATGTAATTTTAATTTTGAAAAATATGTGACGTCACACTAGGGAGGGGGGAGTCTCCCAAATGTGACCAGCTGTGACAAGGACGGGGGGAGGGGCAAAAAATCATGAAATTCGTGTGACGTAATTTATGGATGACCCCTAAGCCTCTATTACAAAGCCGGTTTACAATCATAATTCGGACATTGAATATTTAAATAAAAACCGAATTTTTAATTATTAATATTATCATGGACAAATATTGCAAGACGATCCCAATGAAGTCGTGCTCCACTGACATGTTGTAGTCTCTGTCTAATTTTGTATGGCGTTTAGCTTAATACTAGCACATAAGTCGGTACCTAGAGGCTAATGAAGCGCGACTTTGTGTTTTTGGCAGTCTTCTTGAATGATTGGTCCCTGATAGTGTGTATACTTTCTAGCCTAAAGCAGTATTCTACACATGCATGGACAGCCGAATGATTCCGACCAGATTTACGGAAACAAGTGTGGGCGATATGTTCGTTGGTTCGTAAAAATAAGTATAAGTAATTTTTTATTATTACGGTTTTTATTATTTATTATTATTAAGTATGTAAAATTTATTTGCAGTTAGAAATGCCGGAAATCTTATTCCACACTCACAACATTTTGTTGATGAGATGACTAGCTGTGAACCAGCAGCTCTTGAGCTCGGCTGTATAATCAACGACATACGACATATAATTGTATGTGGACACAGTGACTGTAAAGCCATGAATCTATTATACAAATTAAAAAGCAAAGAAGAATCAAGCACGGTTAGTACCTATATCTTTAGGGATGTGTAATATGGTTCTTAGAAAATCAAATGGTGTAATGGTAATGTTTATAATATCGAACAACACATTATATATGTAATTTCAGTACAAAACCGTGATGTAATTATCATTTCGTAGAACATCAGTTTATATATTTTCATCTCTTATAACAACACTTGACATATATGCTTGTTTCGTACACTGAACACTTAATATAATTATCATTTAATAGAATAAACAAACAAATGGCATGAAGTTACGTAATAATCGCAACTGCTTGCTCCGCTGACTCCGCCTTAGTTCCCTGTGGGGAGAGCAGGCATTCTGCCTTATTTCTGCCCTTACGTGACTTAGGTAACTCCGGGGCCGTGCGAAGCGGAGCGACTAAGGCTGATCACCTCAACAAGGCAAAGCTGCGTAGCGTAATCTCAGTTTTGTCACGGCGGGAGAGGGCTGCTCTCTCTCCGCGTCTCCGTCTTTACAAAAATACCCCAGGGTGCTCTGTGTCGATGGTGTCGGCACACGTCCTAACCAGCGAGTGCCTTAGATTCAGACTTTCGCAGCCTAATATATCGTACAATAATATCTATATCATTTTAAAATTACTACAATTCGCCAATATAACAAATATTAAATAGTAGATTGTTAACCAAGGGTAGAAAGTGACCCATTGCACCCGAGATATTTCTGGCGCTCGAACGAAGTGAGAGCGCCAATAGTTCGAGGGTGAAATGGGCAATTTCACCCGAGTTAAACACTCTACTTTTCATTTCGACTGCGAGGAAAATAAAATACTACACGCACATAAATGTCAAAAGTGATTTACTTATATTAATGTCCATGTCATTTTTAACAAATAATCAATTAAAGACACGGTATTTATATTTAATCTCGTGTTCCCGCTTTTTCTACTGCAAACTTTCATTCTTCTTACTTTTAAATTCAAATTCAAATTATTATTTATTTCGGATCAGTGATCCATAGATTGTTAGTAAGAAACAAAAAACAAATTAAGGATAGTAACAGTCATACATACATTAAACATAATAATTATTATTAATAAATAAAAAAATGAGTAGATAAAAAAAAGTTAAGATATACAACATTTAAAAAGTAAAAAAAAAATCCAATGGTTTCAATTTTATAAAAAAAAAATGTGGGACGGAATTATATGTAATTAATAATTAGATAGAAATAAATGAAGCTTGCCTATATCTAAACTTTGGATACCTTTTTTCAATGCCACTTACCACGGCCGACTAGATTGTACCTAATTTAGTTGGTCACGACGTGCATCTATTACCTTTGACTCCGTGGCAATTAAAAAAAAATTACTTTCCACCCTAGGGATGGAAAAGCTATTTTCCACCCGGCTGTCTACTCATGAAAATGACACTTTCCGAACAGGAGAGATGAAAAGTATATTTACTTGTCATATAATTTTCATACACTGTTCATATATTTTAACTTGGTATGATAGTCTAAGGTAAGTGTTTTGATAGTATAGTGCATTCTATTAAACGTCATTTCTATCAAATGATTATTAAAAATGACTTTTACTGATTATGCTTCTACGAAATAACGTTATAATACCTAAGTAAAAGAAACATTTTAAGAAACGTTGTTATACAATTTGAAAATTCTGCCAAACGTATGTTCGGTCACATAAAAATATTACCTATGTCAATTGTTTTTCTGAGATATAAGACGCCCCCTTATATTTAGTACTAAAATATTCCTACTTAGTAATTAATATTAATACTAGGTAATCAATTTTGTTTTTATACCTTCATAACAACAAGAATGTACCTAGTTTGTCTTTTACAGGAACAAAGAAGAATGTCACCGTTACGATCCTGGTTGTGCAATCACGGGCAAACAAGTTTGGATAAATTCATTGCAATGAATGGAGATTTCTCTAAGCCAATGTTGTTTACTGCTGAAATACCACAAACAAAGTTTGCTGCATATATTGACCCTGAAAATAAATTTTGCATAGAAGATAAATTATCTCAGGTATAACAAATTACTTCGCAAGTAGTGGCACACTTCTGTTTTACACTTCCATTAGCATTGGGGGTGTCTATGATATATATACTCGTATATGACTATATGTGCTAAAAATAGTTTCAGTAATAATACTTATTTTGGCCAAGTTTTAGGTTAGTTAGTTTTGTACGTCCACCTAATATATACCGGGTGTCAGTGTGTGTCGGGCATTGAGATATTATTTAATTATTACGTTAATGGTGTCGGATCAGTTAGCTAAATCTTGAAATTACAAACTAGAAAATCATGTTTTGGGCATGACAACGACGACTCAAAATAACATAAATCTACATTGATAAATCTATAGTTGTCAATAAAAATACAAATAAAATCAATTCCCTTTGTATAGAGTTTCGGTAAGTCATGAATGCAATATTGAATTTTTTTTTAATGCGAAGCTTGCTTGGAATTACAGCTCAATATACTTACTCACTAAAGTATGTGGTAGGGTACCTGATATCAATTTTAACAAGACGTATTTCATTTTAGGTTAACACTTTGCAACAGCTCCAAAATGTTGCATCTTATGGTATGTTAAAATCAAGACTACAGAAACACGATTTGCATATTCACGCACTGTGGTTCGATATCTACACTGGAGACATATATTACTTCAGCAGACGGGCCAAAACTTTCGTGGTCATCGACGAGTCTACTTATGAAACAATTTTAGCTGAAGTGCGAAGATACTATTCATAGTTCCTAGTTTAGAAAAACAGAAATTTGGCATTTTTATTTCAACTTAGTCTAGGACTCTGGTCACTAATGTAACTTATATACTCATCATCGGAATGTGCGTGTTCAAAAAAAATTTTGTATTTGGTTCCTTATTCTCTTCACACAGTTTTCCAAATAGGTTCGTGTTTATTTGTTTCTAAAATCTTCCTACTATTCATTATAGACTCAAAATACTTTTCCCATAAGAGGCATGTGCCGTGCCTGACGTTTTTTTTTTCGAAAAATTCGTCCCATAAACTTAATTTTCCGTCGTGCATAAAATAATAGGTTAATGTATTACGATAAATATAATCACATAAGGAATGATTATCTTTATATTTGATGGAAATTGTAATAGAAAATAAAATAATGTCTTTTGGGAAGAGTAGGTACTTAGGTAATTTTCAATACCGGACGCTATAATCCATACTTCCATACTAATATTATAAATGCGAATGTGTGTCTGTCTGTCTGTTACCTCTTCACGCTTAAGCCGCTGAATCGATTTTGATGAAATTTGGCATGGAGATAGTTTAAGATTCGAGGAAGGACATAGGATAGTTTTCATCCTGGAAATTATCCCTAAAAAGATTGAAAAGTGAGTAAGTAATTCATGATGACATTGAAGACCCTGTAGAAAATGTAATGATTAGACCAAAAGCACAATTGCTCTTACATTTGCTTAGGCGCCCCCTTTTATTAATTAAGGTGATTAGGTGGATATCTATCGTGTTGTATGAGGTTGCTTCCATTCTTCCAAGTTCCACGCGGACGTAGTCGCGGGCAAAAGCTAGTATAGCTATATTTAGTGAATGGATGTAAAGACAAAATGTTTTATAATAATGCTGTTTTCAATTATTGCATAAAACGTCCTCCTCCTCCAGGAAAATTATTTGCGGATCCTCCACTACTCTAGGAAACGGTACGAAATCAGTACGAAAGAAAAGGAACCAATTGAAATTAATTGTTATCTATAAACGTCTCACGTTCACGTAGCAAATCGATGCTTAAGAATCAATACCGTCTAACTAACATTTAGTAGTTAGATGGTATAATTGATTCTTAAGGGTCGACGCTTAAGAATCAATACCGTCTAAGTAACATTTAGTTAGTTAGACGGTATTGATTCTTAAGCGTCGAAATGGTTTTTGAACTATTGAGTTACATATTTAAGGTAGGTATATGCAATTTTTATACGAATACATTTTATATTTTTAGCATACATTTGATCTGGCAGTAGAAAAGAAACATATTACAAGTGTTCATGAACTTTTTATAATAAATATATATATATATAAAATAAGTCATAGTCCCTTTAAGAAGATTTATTTTTGCTGCAAGTGCATTGAATTTCCATCACAGTTTGCGTTTTTACTGTAAAATTATTATTTATTCGTATGGCATATTGTGAACAGTCGTTCATGTAGAATAACAAGTAGATTAAGGTATTTTAACCAATATTATTATTTGTAATATTGCTAATGAGTCAGTTTATACTTTCAAACTTGTATCAGTAGAATATAATCCTTAAAAGATCGACTAATAAGTAATCAGTCAAAATCTAATCCACATTTATCCCGTACATTTAGTGTTGGGTAATATTTGAAAACAGGTATTTATTGAATATTCCGAGGACAGCTTAGAGTGTGCAATCTAGTTAGCCAATCCCATTTTTGAAGCCGTTCCAGAAACCAAACTGTTGATACACATATTTTGCTCTTTGAGAAAGATGTAAGGTGCAGTATAGGGCAATTTTTACAGGTAAGTTATAAAGTACAATTTTAGGTACAGAAAATTGCTCACAATTGATAAAATACGTACTGTAGAAGACTTATTTAGGTTTTTTGGATAGTTCCAAAAATATTAGCTCTATACTATACTTTAAAAACTTTTACAAGGTGTAAATAGTTGCGATTCTTTCGCCAGGGCCAGGGGTCAATAGGGAATGTAAAGATTTTTGAAGACTATTCAATTCCGATAGTCCTTGCTATAAGTATCTTTGTACAAAATCATTTTTTAATTTGTCGACATGAGAGTTTACAACTTTATTCACTGAATGGCTTTAAACCCCAATTAAAAAAGAAGAAATTGTCGAAAAAGTGCTATTAAAACGTAAGAGAAAGAGAAAATCCCACCAAAAACATAAAGCCAAGTCAAATCTTGATATTAAATTACATTCCAAGTAAAATAAATGCATTGAGTAAATAATTGTTTGTTTTAATTAAAACATATATATTAACTATGAAGTAGCAAAGAACTTGGCACCCATATATAGATCTCAATTCTTTTGTCGGCGAAGTCGACAACGTGGCATGCGATATTGAACTTGGCTCTCATTTAACATTTATGTTTTTGGTAGGATATCATTACTTTTTGTACAGAAATTATTATGATGTGTAAATTACTTATTATTATTTGTTAATTACTTTATTTTCCTACGTTTAACGACACACCGTTGGCCAGTTGTTTACTGTTTAGCGCGTTATTACAAGTTTTTTGTATGGGGACACCACTTATTGTTTGACTCAACTTTATTTTTATATTTTTGTTATATAGCAAATATATTCGACGACGCGTTTGGCTCGGTTGGTAGACACCTGCCTACTGAGTCGGCGGTCCCGGGTTCGAATCCCGGCCGGGGCAAATATTTGTGCAAAATATTTGTTCTTGGGTCATGGATGTTATCTATATATGTATTTATATATTATGTATATCGTCGTCTAGTACCCATAGTACAAGCTTTGCTTAGTTTGGGACTAGGTCGATTTGTGTATGATTGTCCCTTAATATTTATTTTCATAATAATACATATATTGGGATAGTTTCAAATATGTGCTTGTAACGGTTCCAACGCTACAATTACATTTTTTTTGTTTGTATGGGGACCCCTATTTTTTAATTTTTTTAATTTTTAGATTTTTTCCTACGCTTACACACAATTATCGAGCTGGATTCCAAATTTCATCCTTCTAGGTCATCTGGAAGTAGGTTAGGTTTAGGTACTATAAGTCAGTCAGTCAGTGCTAAAATTTACGACATTTTGACCTTCATATCTTTATAGCCATTTGAGCTAGCTTCATGAAATTTGAGCTTCTAGATGTCCTTATGGACATGTTATAGACAGTTCATTTGCTTAGAAGAGTTAGCGCGGTTTGACTCTACCGTTACGTTGGTTAATTTTCTAATAGCTGGACTAATCCGAAATCTAATCTGAAAAACCAAAATTTTCTGCTATAGATATGAGTCGTAAATCAGCTGAATCATAATAACCAACTAAAGCCTGATCAGAAATATATGAGGATGCGCCATATTGCGCAATTTCACTGGAACTAATTTGTTAAAGTGAGTTTGTCGACAATGTCAATTGTCATTCGTGGTGGTTTCTTTAAAAGACAAATTTTTGAAATTATCCAAAGAAAATTCCGAAAACCATTCACAGTCGTGAACGTAAGATTATAAATAAAGTGTAGGTACATGTGTTTACTACACGAAAAACAGTCAGGAAAAAGGCGCATTCCATTTAATGATATTACTAGGAACATAGTGGAACGACAGGTATTTAAAACTAATGTCATTAGTTGCGAATGGTTGCAAAATTGTTGCCATATAAACCTTATAAATACCACCCTCTTGACAATCCTCACTCGTATTTTCTGGTCAGGCTTTAACTAAAATATGCATTCTTATGTACGTAGTGTTTCGCATCTTTATTAAGTATAGCAAGTTCCTTTAAATTGCTTTGGATCGAATAGCACATTATATTCTCGCTTTTTTAATTTAATTATATGAAGGTTCATTAAAATTAATTAGGTTATTTTTAAATCTTTTATACATGAAATACTAAGGTGCGTTGGCGTAAGTTGGAAAGGGTAAGATAAAAAACCGTTCATATCTCTCTATCGAATTGGAGTTGCCGCTTTGGACTGAAAGTCAATTCTACCAAGTCACAGGTCATTATTATTGGTAGCTCTAAACTCTTTCCGCGAATAAATTTTGGAAATCTACCTGCCATTATGTTTGACGGTATTCAGATCTCTTACTCACAGGAAGTAAAAATCTTGGTGTGATCTTGGATTCTACTTTGTCGTGGGTTCCTCAGGTCAGTGAGGTTAGTAGAAAGATGTTTGCTGCGGTAGGAGCCCTTAGGCGACTACGTAATTTTTTGCCACTTCCTACAAAAATTGCTCTTGCTCAATCTCTTCTGCTCCCTATTTTAGACTATGCCGATGTGTGCTATTTAGATCTTTCCAGTGTACAGCTTGACAAACTTGAGCGCCTTCAAAACCTTTGTATTCGGTTTATATGTGGCTTGCGCAAATATGACCATGTCTCCGATTTCCGTTCTCAGCTCAAGTGGCTTCCAATTCGTCTTCGCCGCAACTCCCACATTCTTGCACTTCTATATAGTATATTATTCAACCCCGCTACCCCTCACTATCTTAAGGAGCGATTTAAGTATCTGTCTTCTATTAGGTGTTCTCAAAATTTGATTCTTACTCCAGCTGTTTCATCTTCAAAATATTACAATGACTCATTTATACTTACCTCTCACGCAATCCAGCTGTGGAACGCTTTGCCGCTAGATTTGAGACGCGCAAAATCTCTTCCAATTTTCAAAAGTCATCTTTGTCACTTTCCTAATAGGCCGCTTTTATGTACGTAGTCGTATTTATGTATATGTTTATGTATTTATTATGTATTTATACTATTTAAAAGGATATATTTTTTATTTTTGGATTTAAGTTTAAGTATCTGTAAAGGTGTATATGTTAATCAGTCGTTTTCAACAACTATTTGCACTACCATTTTCATAACTATTTTTTGTTTACTCTCTACCCTAAGATTAGTGGAAGAGATCGCTTTTTAGCGATAAGACTGCCTGTTTTTACCAACTGTAATGTATTTTTATTTCTTTTGTTTTCTGTCTGTTATTTTGTGGTGCACAATAAAGAGTATTATTATTATTATTCCTGTATGTCGCACCCGCTCACGGGACAATAGTGTCTCGGACCTTTGGGAGGCGTGCACGGAGCCGAAGCCAACGCGTAGAGGCCCTTTCGACAATTTAATGAAATGCAAGGTGTATCGAGCGGATGCTGTCCCTATCCGTGTCATGGGACGCACACAGAGACAGCGCCCGCTAGGTGCAAGAACTATTGATGGAGACATGGAATCTGAATACAAATTGGGCTATGCGGATGAAATGGAGGACTGGCTAATTGGGCTATGGGTTGAGACTGACAATGCGCGCCGTGTCCAGGAGTACCGCCTTCTGAATCTGACCCTTGATCCAGCCATCTAGCGAGAGTCTCTTAAGGTGGTGTCGAGACTCTTCGCTATAAGACCGTTTGCCGAAACGACTATCGGGACAATGATCGTCGAATCAACATCCCACATGGCGGTCACCTCGTGAGCCAAGTCAAGGTACTTGCTGAGTTTGTCCTTCTCAGCCTTCACGAGGTTCTCGTCATGGGGGATGGTGATGACAACAATCAATATTTTCCCGTACCTAAGCTTTTTATCTTGTCCCAAGACGAGTGTAGTTTTATTTAAAAATTAAGCATACTAAAAGTTATAGTAACTTCCTCGTTTTAGTTTAAGTACCTATAAAGATTAATAGGTATGTCCACTTTACTAAAAAAAATAGATTCCTGTAAGGTGCACTCGGGTAATTCCGAATGATTTTTGCACTAGTTGATAAGGTGTATGTGTTTCTATGAACCAGTCAGTATAGCAAGGTTTTAAGACGGAAATAGTGAATAACTTACTTACTAGATGGTATAGCCCAACAATCGATTACAGATTTTTTCCTAAATATAATGTAAGATTTTTAAAATACAAGCATTTCAAATCCAGCTTTTTTCCGATATCGGTAGTTATTACTTATTACATAAAACATTTGTCGTTAGGTACTACACTGCTGATTAATGTTATGAGCGAGAGTAAGCGCCTTCTGCTCCCCGTACTAGTTTATAAACTGTATCACGGTTTTATTAGTGGCTTTTCTAGCCGGAATTTTTTCTTTGGCCCATACAAGCTTTGGATTGGCATAAAAAAATAGTACATTACTGCAGACGCCGGGAAAATAAGGGCTTGTCAGTTGAACATAGCTGGGCACCGTTAATCAAATAGTTAACTTCGTTAATCGTTAATCCGCTACAAATAAAGTTAGCTTCGTTAAACGTTAAAGCGTTACATTTCGGAAGAATTAACGCAAGTTAACGTTAATCGTTAATCCGTTAATATGTGCACAGAATAGATAATAGTACAAGTACAGAAGGCACACTACTTTGATCTTTACAAAAGCCGCTTTTTTTAACCGAAAAAATATGATTTATGGCCCTTCTCAAGTCGTCGTCCCCAGCGCAAGCCAAACGGAACGTTAAAGCTGCGTGCCAGCGGTGAAAATGAATTGGCTCGCTTGCCGCGTCGCCGAGAGCGAGGGCTGTCAACGACTAAAAATAAAAATGTATTCCCCATTTATTTCTTGCATTCAATATAGAGAGCAATATATTTATAATCTTCATACATTATATATATTTTTAATATCATATGTTATAATTTATATTATAATATAGAGGAGATGTACAAGATTATGTCTATAAAAACATTAAAATAGGAACTATAACTAAATAACATTAAAAAAGATCGGGACCCCGTGGTAGGGTACCCAAAACGCAGGCAGCATTCCCGCGGTGGATAGCAATGGCTAACCTTTGCGCGAGAAAGCTGCCCGCGCGTGGATCGCCTGTCGCGTCCCGCAAGCGCTTGCTGACACATTTGACCAGGCGGCGTGCCCCCTGGCGCCATTATATTCATTATTTCATTATTTAACTATAAAATAATCAATCTCAGAATTTGGACGAAAAAACCACCAGGCCGCAAAACAGTTTAGCTTAATTTTTAAACATTTTAATACGTATAATATAATAAAATAATGCAACGAATGCGTTACCTTAACATGCAATTAAATTCTTGAGCTTCATTTTGTTTTTGCTTAGTTGTCCGATATTTATTTATTTATTTATATTCATCACTACACACCTAGTATAAAACAAAGTCGTTTCCCGATGTCTGTCTATCTTTCCCTATGTATGCTTAGATCTTTAAAAATACGCACGGACGCACCGTGCGAAGCCGGGGCGGGTCGCTAGTAACAAATAAAACATGTACGAAGGCGAACTTATCCCTATTAGGGATCTCTTCCAATACATTTCTTTTAACTCATTATTTATACATTTATATACTTACCTATCAAACTATTACTCAATCGTTTATTCATTACTAGTAATTTTACAAACTTGATATTAAATATTATTATAAAAACCTCTATGATTGTTGATTTAGTAGTAGACATACTTATTTTACTAGAATTTAAATTGACAAATAGGTATCAGCAAATAATCTACAATTGACAATTAAAATTGTTCTGAGTAACCAGTGTTAAATATGGAAGTAGATACACCTGCAATATGTTTTTTATTATTATTCAGTTACTACTTATTATATATTATGTTCATTTTCTTACCTTTCAGCATCCTTCGGACGCGTTGGGAGAACTAAAAACGCGTGATTCCAATTTCGATCATTGTTCCTACAACCCGCTGCGATACAATATCTTTTCGCTGTCTTTTTACTCATTTAAACACTTTATATTATAATATAACACTGGTATCAACAGATGAATGCGGAACGTTCACTTGCGACGTAAATCGTGAGCGAGACGCGCGCGAAAATCGTGTAGGTACGTGCGTTCCCAGACAGAGCGTGTCAGCCACTGAATAGTCCGCATGCATGCGGCCACCGGCATGTACTTGTAGCGGAAAACGTTAATCGCGGAGTGCGCCCCGCCTGATATGTGTAAAATTGCAATTTTAGGGTTCCGTAGTCAACTAGGAACCCTTATAGTTTCGCCATGTCCGTCTGTCCGTCCGTCCGTGGCTTAGCTCCGTGATCATTAGTACCAGAAAGCTGAAATTTGGTTTGAGTATGTGTATGTATCACGTCGACAAAACGGTAAAATAAAAACTAAAAAAAAATTTTTTTTTTCGTTTCTACACTAGTGTGTGGGATGTCGTTGAATAGGTCTTTTAAAAATAATAGGGGTGTTTTTTGATCAAGTCACCAGTTTTGTAAATATTCGCTCCGGAAATTAAAAAAAATAGTGCCCCCCCCCCTCTAACTTTTCAACTACGGGTCAAAAAATTATGGGAAAATTCATGAAAATGAGGCCTTATAAGTACTTTCAATGAAAACTATATTGAATAAAATCGGTCAAGCCGTTTTTGAGTTATTGCAAAATTTCATAATTTTCTTTAAAATGACGTAAGTGCCGCGCGGTGTCCTTATACTTCGAACGTTACACATATTAGTTAAGTTCCATACTGTATTAAAATATTTGGCGCGTATAATCGATAAGTTCCAGAAGGTAATAAGTAATTAAGTACTGTTACTTTGGCGTTTACGATCTTTTTATAGAGCTTGAAATCTTTCTCGTTATTTAAACCTCCGGCTTAAAACCGCTGTTTTAAGCCCATCTATTGTAAAGGATGGGCAAGTACGGAACCCTACACTGAGCATGGCCCGACATGCTCTTGGCCGGTTTTATATCGTTGCGTTAGTGAACTTACGTACGACGCTTACACGCAAAAAGTATTTGCTGGCCCGATCTGGATACAAATTCCACATACTCAGTTAAATGTGGCCATGGATTCTCATCAGGACCGCTGGAATCCGTTTCCATGTCTTCCATGATATGGTTTTAATTACTACACTGCACAGTGCACTTTTTCTATCTAACTAAATTACACTGCACTCTTCTTTATCAACACGCAAATGATCACTGACAGTAATTTATAATAACAACAAACAAAACACTCGTCACTCTAAGCACGGGCGCTAAGTAATGAAATGATCAAACGAAACAAATCTCTTCGCAGTTTTCTCACTCGCACGCGCTGGCAAAATATATCTAGTTTTGTTTTTGCTTCACTCGCTGCCACGCGCCACCCGGCACTTGTCGTTTCATACTTGTCTGAACCTGTTTTTCACGCCGCGCCGCGGTGCCGTGCGGTAAATAGTAAGCATTGGATTAACGGACTTCTGCATATTTAATGTAAGTTAACGTGTCCGTTAACATTTTTAAAAGTTAACTTATAAGTTAATACGTTAATCAATATGTTAACTTCGTTAATTAACGATTAACGGATTAACGAGTTAATGCCCAGCTATGCAGTTGAATAGGTATAGACGGATAGTGATACGAAGCCGGCAAGCCCTTTTCAAGGCTAAGGCATGTATAGTGCTATTCTCAAACATATGCAGTGAAATAAAAAAATACAACACTCAAAAAAACATAATTCAGCTGTTTCGACCGTACATGATAACAGACGCAATATTAAAAAAAAATACTTCCCGGCCTAGGCCTTCAATTCACTTTTGTATGAAATTCCTTTACAGTTCTCTCGTCTATTCCGCCCTAAGCGTGACACTTCGAAGCTTGTTTTAACGCACGTTATGACGATATTTCATTGCATGTTTGAGAAAAGTTTATTTTGGGAGGGATTTGGAAATGAAAATAAAATGGTTAACATATTGAGCTGTAACCGACGCACATATCGAACAATAAAAAAAATCAAGTATCTACTCGTAGGTGGCATAAATAGTGGTTTGACACTCCATCTCCTTGAATTTCTTAAATTGCTTTATTTAGGTCCTCCTCAGTGTAAAGTCGCGCTATCCGTTTTCTTTTTTTTATAATTACTCGGCATATTTCTGAAACAATGTTTCTCATTTCAGTAATTTGAGCTTTATTGCACACAAATACAAAATAAATATACAAAAGTCTCATTTAATGACCAACGGCATTCTCTACCAGTCAAACATAGGCCTTAACAGAAAGAAAATCCGTTAAATAGTGCAGTGAGTAAGACCTAATCATGACTAAAACTATATGTAACTTTAGTACATGAACATGACCTTTAAAATTACCTTTTTCTCGCAGCCTGTATGTTTTTTCCAAAAACAAAACGCCAATCTTCATGAATTTGAAATCAAGGGAAGGTCTTCTAAGACCATTTTCGTTTAGCAGCCCTCCCTGACCCAAAAAGAAAATCCACACTGTACTAACCTAAATACCTAATCCTCATATTATAGGCACAATATAACTTTAAAAAAATTGCTAATTTCGTATTATAGAACCCATTCGATCTTACTCAAACGCACCTTACCTTAATGTTTGTCTTAGTAGTAAGCCTTACCTAGTCTGGGTTAGTGTTTTTTTATTTTATTAGAATTATTTTTTGATAACAAATTGGGGCCATGGGACATATATGAGTATTTTTCAAAAAACATGTACCTACATAGTTAAGGACTTTATTTAAACCAAACTTAATTGATTCCTTTGTGTAACGATAGTTACCCATATCTTTTGTATGAGTAACTTTCGTAACACAAAAGACGCGATCATAATTTTGTTTTTATTAAGCCTTTAACTATGTACATGTTTTTTGAAAATGACTTATTTACCTAGGTACTAACTTAATTTGTAAAGTTTCAGGTTATGGCAATATTGTTGGCCAGTCTACCTAATAGTAGAGGACACGAACTAGAGATGACCGTCAACTATCTGTTAAATGGATGATAAATATTGTATAAAATTATGTATGTTAAAAAATATATCTCCAATTGGTTGCCTAAAAAAATCCTGGCAAGACTAAAACTATATGTAACTTTTATAAAGTCAACAACCGTCATTCATGTCAGAATGTTTGCATCGCTTATTTTGATGTACAATTGATTTTTAAGCAAACCGTCCAAAATAACTGCCGCTAAAACTAAAATGCAATTATTAATAAATCATAGCATTTACAGGAATTTGTTAGGAAACCCTTTCTCGATATATATTTTAACATACTCAATTAGATATTAAACACTTTGTATCCATTAAACAGCTGGGCGAAGGTAGTTTCTAATTAGTTTCGACTATAAGATCTGAAACTGAAATAAAATTTACATTCTAAGTAAACAATGTTTGTAACGCTTTACCTATATGTACCTATAATATTAAAAAAAAAACAAAAGCTGTGTTCCGAGCATTACTCTCAAATTCTCAATCTTATTCAAAAGTAGTAGCAACGTGCTCTTGCTGCAGCGTGCAAAATGTATGAATAAAGCACGTTTTTATGATTAGGTAGTTATAAGCCCGTGAAAATATTTAACAAGATTTTCACGTAGATTAGCGTGTCTTATTTTCCATGGTATCATTGATATAAACTGCATAGTATTTGTATTTAAACAGGAAAAAAAATAACTATAAGGTAAATTAAATAAACTCCTTGTTGATTTTACCAGCATGTTTTAAAATTTTCTTTGAACCCAGAGGCTGGGAAAAGTGGGAAAATAGAGATTGTCAGCAGACTAGTTACTTATAGATGTTATAAACTGCCAAGCGTAGCGAACAATCGAACGACGAGTAAGGCTGTAAAAAAATGTGTACCTATTGTTTGATAGTTTGTTTTAAGTCAGGATTTATTATTCGTTTTTTTCTGGCCTAAAGTTTAAGAGTCATGGCAGTAAAAATTTGTACATACGAAGATACAGTTAACTACACCCATAGACCTTATAGTCAAACCACGCTATCTCTTCCAAGCAAAGAACTGTCAAACCATACAAACTGACTCATTTGTATGATTTGACAGTTCATTTGCTTGGAAGAGCACGGGTAGCCAGGTTGAGCAATAACCGCTGGACATCGCGACTGACGTCATGGCCAGAACCAAATGGTAAAAGAAAGAGAGGACGGCCTAAAACCAGGTGGGCAGACAAGATCATTGAAATAGCTGGCAAAAATTGGATACAAGAAGCCCAGGATAGAGAGTATTGGGCATCTCTGGAGGAGGCCTTCACCCGCAAATAAGTGGGGTTCTTGCATAATATATAAAAAATATGTAGTTAACTTATAGGTAATAATAATTTATTCTTTCTCAATATATTTCAAATCTTGCATAAAAATGTATATTTAAAACTGTAAACTTGTACGTTGCAAGAAATAAAAGGCTTTTTTATTTTTTATTTTATTTTATTTATTTAGTCGAAAAAATGGACCTACTTACGTTACGTTTTGGACGGAAATATATTTTTAGTATTTTTTTGAAGGGGTTTATATTAATTATCTAATTTGCGACCATGAGATTTCCTATCCCTACATATAATAAAAATATTTTTGAAACTGTAGGCATTACCGTTTTTTTTTAATCAGCTGGATAAATTTGAAACGTCCAAATTGGTAACTTTCCGCGGCCTTACCCGTATATAGTTAAGGCTTAATAAAAACAAAAAAACGATTGCGTCTTTTGTGTAACGAAAGATACGAAAGATATGGGCAACTATCGTTACACCAAAAAATCAATTACGTTTTGTTTTAATTAAAGCCCTTAATTTAGTAAAGTCACCATCAGATATATCGCAGCATATTAGGCGTTCATAAATATCTGAACATGTACTGTAACGCCTAATAGTCAATAAGAGTCGTGTTCAGATATTTATGAACGCCTTATACGCTGCGATATATCTGATGGCGACTGTACATGTTTTTTGAAAACGACTCACATTCAAGATTTCTGGAAAATTTATAACTTCCGGGGAACAATTTGTTAATGAAATGAAGTATTTGGTAAAGTGATTTTCAATAAAAATATCCCGGTCAAAGCATTCATGCACCAAAAACCCCGGGGTATGCTGGTGACACGTAAAAAAAGACAACCATGTTGGCAATATCTAATAGACCTAAAACGTTTTTTAGGCTAATTTTAAAATTCAGTATTTTCTAAAGTAAATTCCTCTTAATATTTTTTTTTGCACTATTTTTCAATATATCCCTATATAGCATGTTAAACCCGCTCCAGACCTTCCGATCCGATCCGATTTATCGGAAGAAATGTCCTAACAATTTCTTTACACATTATCCGATTTCTTCCGATAATTCGGACAATTGTACTACACATTATCCGATTGCTTCCGGTAAATCGGATCGGATCGGAAGGTCTGGAGCGAGTTTTACAAATACACAACCCATGCGCTCTTTACCTTCCAGGTCGAGCGGATTCGGTTTGGAACAATTTTTTTTATAAAAATAACTATATAAATAATTTAATTTTAGTCAGGTTGTGGCTTGTGTCTAGATTGGTCTAGACGGGCGGATGTATCTAGTGTAAGCATAGTGTAAGCATTGTAAGCGTTGTCACTTTAAATTTTCGAAAACAGCTATGACTATGATATGACTATTAATCCGGGAATGGCTTATGCCGAAAAACGCCTAAATAAACGTGTGTGGCCAATCTAATGTCACTTTAAAAGTGACAAGTGACGTAACGTAAGTCGTAACTCGTAAATCTAACCTTGACCATAGACAGATTGTATGTGATGCAATGTGAGGAAAATTTTAAAAATATTATATAAATTTCCTGACACTCCGCGACGTTAAATTAGTAAGTTTGGTATATTATATTCACATGATATATAGAATTTATTCACATGACAAGTTTATTGAATTGCACCTTTTATTTTGATAATGAAGATGCATATTTTACTCGACATGTACTTTTTTCAGAATCATGGCAAACTCCCGACCAGTATTTAATTATAATGACGAATCTCAGGCGGATAAACTGGCCAGGAAGTCCAAGGATTCCCCTTTCATGATTATAGGTAAACAGCATATTCTATAAAAACTTTATTTACTAAATATATTGTGTGTACTGAACATAGGTTTAGTATTTATTAAATTTTACCACCTATTTAAATTGTATCCATATTGCCATTTTTTGTCCAAGAATCATCTTCTCTAGTCATGCATACCTTAATACAAGGCTTTATGCTTTTAGGTATATTGGGACTGATTGGTGTTTGTGGAGTTGGAGCATACAAGTTCAAAACCAGAGGTAAAATGAGCACAAGTGTCTTTTTAATGCAATTGCGAGTGGCTGCCCAGGGGACTGTGGTGACTTGTCTCACTGTTGGGATGGCGTACACACTAGCAAAACAACATTTACTTAAAGACGATAAAAAAGATGAATAAAGCAAAATAATAATGTAAATCTGACAACAAAGCTCTCAAGGGTGCGTCCATGTGAGCTTTACGCTACTGATATATTAGTTGTGATTTTTTTTGTTAATAATATCTTACATGGTATTCTGTTTTATAAGTACTTACTTACTTTTTTCCAACTTGAATTATATATCCACTCAATTGCTTTTGGTAGCTACGGTTACCTGTCACCGCTCTTATTTTATTATATAAATAGAGTCCAACTCAAAATTCGAAGCAACTGAGAAGAGTAAATTATGGGCCAATGTAACTGTGAAACAACACATATTAAAAATTATTATACAATAGTTCACTTATTGTCCAAGTTAATTCAAATGCCACTAGGAAAACTACATCAACTCACCAAGTGCTAAATGTTGCAGATATGTTGATAATGGTTGCAATGTAGATGTGAGATGTGATACATATAGTCATCCGTACACTAAAAATTTGCTGAAAAATGTTTGTCTGCTTACTTTGCATACTACTTAAATAAAAGTCTTTTGGTGCATAACTATTGGCACAGTTCAGAACTAACAAAACAAAAAATATATTGCTTCTGATAGTCCTTGTATTCTATTATATTTTACCCATGTTATGTGAGCCTGAGTGTATTAACATGTTTCATAAATGTTAGATAATAAAAAAACTCGTAATAGCTATTTCGTCAGGGATAGTGCTATACCGCGTAAGTTACAAGTGTAGATACGAATCAATATTCAAACACGTGCTACGAATTTTATTGAAATAAGACCTTTATTGACAGCTGTTATTTACGCGGTATTGCACTATCCCCGTCGATTTGTATTTTACTTCGATCAAATAGTAAATTTGCGACTATTACACTTTCCTAAATTAGTCACTAACGAGAAGGATGCAGCAATATGTGACACACGTATGGAGATAACTCCATCTCACTCCTTGGTATTGCTGCATCCCTCACTTAGGATGCTAAATTTAGCCAAGTGTAATAACCCTATAAGCTAAGATAGATGCAGTGACTATTTTATACTTATACTTAGATATATAATTTTTACTCTTTTACTCAAAATACTCTGCAATATTATCAATATCTGCAATAATAGTCTATCACCTCTCAGGGTCACGAATTGGCGGACTCATACCTCATACTGGTTACCTGAACTGTAGTTTTGATATTTGTACTTCCAAAGTTAAGGGTGGTCATCCTGACAACTCACAATTGCTAATTCAACCATATGATGCTTATATACTGTGCCATACTGCGCTTGTGCTTAAATCCTACCAGAAAATATCTATTGATGTACTGTTTATCAAAAGTTAAAATCACAAATGTATAAAGTTATCTAAATCCATCAAGGGGTTCAGATGATTTTAAACATGAATAATTATTGTCCTATTCCTATATAAATGCTGAAAAATAATGTTAAAGTTATGTAGAAGAACTGTGATGATCTAGACCTAGATTAAAAATTACTTTAGTTATTTATTTGGTTTAGAGTTAAGATAGATCTGTTTTCTATTAAAGAAATGGTGGCTGAATCTGAAAATGAGATACTGTGAGATACTTACTAGTCTTAGATATAAGCGAACTGTTATATTAACTACACTTACACTTTTTGGAATCATTTAATGTTTCAGTAATGGACTACATTTTTAATAATGCATAATGGCAATGATGTGTCACCTGTCTTATACGAGGGGCGTTCAATAAAAAGTGAGAATGAGTATGTTAGAAACAACTTTTATTAAATGTCATTTTATTTTTCGACATAGTCACCTTTTAGCATGATACATCACTTAGTATATCTTTTTTCTAAACTTAAAATTCCATTTTTAATAAATGTCTCATCTTGAGTACTTAAAAAATCTTGTACTGCAGCGACTACCGCGTCGTCGTCTTCAAATTTCTGGCCTCTCAGGTATTCTTTTAATCTCGGAAATAGGTAGAGATCACTGGGGGCGAGATCCGGTGAATACGGAGGATGCTGAAGGATATCGAACCCAGCATTACGAATTGCAGCCATTGCAACGGCGGACTTGTATGCCGGGGCATTGTCCTGGTGGAACAGAAACGAGATACTCAATCATTACTACCCCTTTAGCATCCCAAAAAACAGATCCCATGACCTTACCGGCAGATGGCACCTTGAATTTCTTCGGAGTTGGAGATGATGGCCTTTTCCATGTCATAGACTGCAGTTTCGTTTCAGGGTCGTAATGGTGGAGCCATGTCTCGTCCATTGTTATATCGCGCCAGAAAAAACCGTCCAAAGCTTCTTGACAAATCTCGACTCTAGTTTGTTTTTGCGTGTCAGTAAGCATTCTTGGTACCCAACGCGCAGATACCTTTCTCATACCCAAGCGTTCATGTAAAATATTATGCACGCTCCCCGTTGAAATCTTTACATTTTCAGCAATAAAACGAACCGTGACACGACGATCCGCCAAAACTAAGTTTTCGACTTTTTTCACAATTTCTTCAGTTACTGCTGTAGTAGGGCGTCCGGAGCGGGGGTCGTCCATGGTCGATGTTCTTCCACGTCTAAATTCACCGCACCAACGTGCGACCGTCGAATACGGAGGAGCATTAGACCCTAAAGTGTCCCGCAAATCTAAATTGACTTGGTCCGTAGAATTTTTTTTCAAACAAGTATTTGATAACGGCGCGAAGTTCAATTTTCTCCATTTTCGCTAACGTACTCAATAGCATTGCAAAAAATGGCCTTATTTTTTTTAAACAAAATCCAGTTGGGCTTTTTTTTCATAGCAATCAGCTAGATAGATTAACTTTACCGGCCAGTATTTAATTTCCTAATATTGAAAGAGTTTGCATCTCATTCTCACTTTTTATTGAACGCCGCTCGTAGTGATAATGTCCCTATGTTACATTGTAGTCTTTGATGTCCATGTTGTTTGTAATAATATAATGGTATCAACTGTTTTAAAAGCATATGTTTTATCAACGTTAGTTTCAATAAGGTAAACTAAATATATCTATAGAAACTCCGATTTAAATTTGATTTTAATTCATATTCACCTTTAGAGCTCTGACCCACTGGGACGCCATGGCAGCATCGCCAGCTACGTATCCCATACAAACATGTGGCGTGGTAGCCGAGCGTCACCTCTTTTATATTCATAGTTTCGGCCATTGCTTTGTGACACTGACCGTATTATATTAGTTCTTAGCGCTCAGAATAACTTGCACTGAAATTTTCGCCGAATCCAGTTGGTTGGCCGTGTTTAAGATTACAGAACAAAACAGAACAGTGTGTCTGTTAAGCGGCTGATTAACTTACACAAGGAAACCAAGCCGAGCGCCATATCTATGATGAGGAAATTTCTATAAATGTCTAGAGGGGTCATATTAAATACATTTTGTGAATAGCTATGCTTCGAGCCAAACCGAAAGGGTTCCCAGCCTCGGCATGTGATAGTGAACGGTGTTTACGACAATGTATTATACGGCATTTGATGATCGGAAGTTTTCCTTTGGCAGGATGAACCTTCTAAACCCTAAGAACATTTTACGGAGAGCCATCTTAATTTTTACTGAATTATGACATGGACATGACGTAATAAATTCTTTGTATGGGATTTTGACATTAGTGATTCTGAATCCTATCATGTGGGCTTGGAAATTATTTCAAAGCTACTCAAAGGTGAACTGAGACGGACAGTGTACTTCCTTTCCCCCTTTTAACCCCTTGAACGCCAAGAGTCACTAAAGTGGTCGTGTGCTGTCGTGCCTACCACGCCAACGACTACTAAATGGGTAAAGACGGACGCTGTCAAAGCAAATTTCCTGCTGACAAATAAGGTATATTTTCGCTCTTTCTTATTTCAACTATTTGCGTATAAGCCATATTTTGACATGGGAGGAAAAAAAATCAAAAGGTTAAAGTTGCGGAGCAATGTACGTTTTGCTGTTGCTGCTTTTCCTAATATGAATGTTTTGCATTACAGCAAAACATGTATTGTGCGAGGAGAAGGATTACACGGCATTATTTAATAGAAGACGTGTCTGGTATCTGCTGGTGATCATGATCAGAGTCCATAAACGCTGTGTGAATCATAATACCATGCAATTAAATAAAAAAAACATTATAACTCCTCATATCACTTTTACTAGTAGTAAGCAAATTTTTTAAAATGAAATTAATAATCTAATGCTTAATGACATCTACCATTATAATCCTAGCCCGATACGGGAAGGGTATAATTACACCTTAAACTAAAATAATTCGCATTGTACGTTTTTTTTCTTTTATCAGTAAAGTAATATGGAGTTCTAACGGGTATGAACATTGTCTAACGGATCGTGAGTGTGCGTTAGGTATAAAAAAAGTTTTTGTAAGCAACCTTTATAACTCTTAGAAAAGATTATCCAAGTTAATTTCTTCTGCACTAGGGCATAGCAGTTTATTGTTTTAACATTCGTTATTATTTTCTAACAGACTTGTAAAGAGATTATGTCAGAACAATACGAAACGAGTGAAAAAAATTTCACTCCCTGAAAAGAATTATGTCAGAACAATACGAAACGAGTGAAAAAAATTTCACTCCCTGAAAAGATTATATATACAAGTGACTTTTGGCAAATAAAATGTGTTTAAAACTATGGAAAGTAATGACAGTTTTAATTTATAACAGATTCATCAATAGCTTTATTTTATATAAACAATCGAATTTTTAAATCGTTCTCTAGGCCACAAAATTTTACGCAAAATTGTCAAGTCGGCGTAGTGAACTCATTTTCATGAAAGTAATCTATAAACATAGAATTCTAACCAATTCACCCACGGGAACAAATTATATTACTTCATTAGTTGTACGCGACATTTAAATTTGAGCGCGAACGCTTTGCATCAAGTTAAGGCTGCACCGAGCGTTAGCGACTAACCCATAGAGAGCGAGGAATGCGTATTTAGTATTTAGATCGGCGCGCGGCCGCTATTGTAAAAGTGTATGGAGAATTAAAAGCACTTGTTATAAATCTGGACCTTTAATACCAAACAATAATTGAAATATTTGATGCGGACAGATTGTAATGTAAACATTCATCTTTCAGAAAGATAACCTTAATTAACAAAATGAATCGGTTCTTGGAAATATACATTTGACTTTAAGGTTGTTTACAAATATTATTCCATCATCTAAATAAATAGGTTTGAAAAGTTAGTTCTATTCATATTGCACCAATACATTCCCGAATTATATTCGGGTAAGTAATTCCGAACGTCATGTCATTCAAAATTTCAAACAAGACCTGTATTACCTTAGGTTAAGGCGAGTAGATACGTTAAATGGTTAATAATACATTTTAAGTCCTACGGCTTGTAATCTAGCCAATGTAACATTTTGATAAAAATATTTGTTACTTAACCTGGTATATACTATCCTACGGGAACGATGTTTTATTTTTTCCAAGATAATAAGTAGCCTATTTCTTAAGTTAGGGTATAAACTATCTGTTTCAAATGGCATACATGTCCGTCCAGCTGTTTTAACGTGAAAAAGAAACAAACATAGACACGTACTGTCGCTTTTATAATATTAATGGGAAATTTTACTCGCAGTACGGATACTGCTATCACAATATAGTTGTATCTTTTATATCTATAAATAGTATTTTACATTGAAAACTCCCGTGAGTCTCTATATGAAACGGGTTTCCTAACGTCATTTAAGTCGAAAAAATAATTAAAAACCGGCGAAGAGCATTTCGGGTGACGCTCAGTGTAGGTTTCCGTAGTTGCTCATCCTTCACAATAGAAACGGCTCGACCGACTTTGTTCAATATAGTTTTCATTGAAAGTACTTATGAAAGTATTACGCGTTTAGGTTGCTGTTGGGGCTGCCGCCTTACTGCAGCGCATCGGGAATGTTCGCCGAGGCGCGCGTTGATGGCTTTCATGCTATTTTACGCAAGCGAGTAGCCTCAATGATGCGACGGTTGCGCGGCAGTGCCAACAGCATCCTAAAGGTTGTGGCTGGCAGGCTGGACTGTCCCAGGCACATTGGATGCAACTCCATGTGCATGGGACGACTGACTTGTGAGCCACGCTCCCACTCTGTCTTGTGTCTTTGGTTTGTTTTAATTTATTTTTAGTTTTTGTATTTTTGTTTTTATATTGCTCTGTCTAACACTAGGGGTAAGTTCTATGTTACTAACACATTATACGGAGCCAAGCTCTGAAATGAATGATTTTTTATTTATTTTATTTTATTATAAGGCCTTATTTTCATGAATTTACCATAATTTTTTGACCCGTGGTTGAAAAGTTAGGGGGGGGACGCTATTTTTTAAATTTTCGGAACTAATATTTACAAAACTGCTAACCTGATCAAAAAATAATGTTTAGAGACCCCTATCATTTTTAAAAGACCTATTTAGCGACACCCCACACACTAGTGTTGAAACTAAAAAAATAATTCACCCCCACTTTAGGTGTTCGAGAGGTAACCGAAAAAAAAAATTTTTTTTTGTTTTACCGTTTTGTCGGCGTGATACATACACACACTCATGCCAAATTTCAGCTTTCTAGTACTAATGATCACGGAGCTAAGCCGCGGACGGACAGACCGACGGACAGACGGACATGGCGAATCTAGTTGACTACGGAACCCTAAAAAGAAAATAAAAGAAGTAAGAAACAAACAAAAAGAAAAACGATTGTATAGTCAATAATAAAGCATCGAGCGCTGTTTACTTTTACAAGTCTCACAAAATGTATGTCTTGATTTGTAAACGAATAAAAAAACTGGAGGAGATAAATAAATAGTACATAACTGCAGAGGCCGGGAAAATTCAGTTCGTGTTTGAGTATGATTTTGAAGGAAGTCCGAGTCCTTCAATTAATACGAATCCACGAACTGACATTTCCGTCGAGCCCTGTACGTTCAATGTACAGACATTTAATTTAAATTATATATTATAAATGGATAAGGATAAGGATATTTAGTAATCAGCAATATATATTTTTTTGTTGAAACTGTTTATTTTACTTGTCAATTTTTTAATTTAGAGTTATACGGTTCATCTCCATTCGTCACTCGCACTACAAGAACGTATGAAGCAACCCAATGAGTTTTTTTTTCATTCAGACCTACTAAGATTACACTCAAGAATATTAAAACTTTTATTGTAAATTAATTAAAACATCATAGTAATGGTTTTTTGCTTACATTAATACGTCAAAATTGTAATTTTACAATTCCACATAAAAAAGGCCATAACATAGGTTTTTATTGACTTGTACAATTAGAAAATCTTAAATATTTTGTCCTGACAAATATTTGAAAATAATGATATACACTCATATATCTGAAATGATTCCGTCCAAACCAATAGAAAAAGTTATTTTGGACTTGCGATCTCCGAATGATAAATAAGGTATGGCTTCTAAAAAAAAATCGTGCGTTTAGAAGTTGCTGATTTAACCATTCAAAATAAAGATTGGTGATTACTTCCAAGCATATTTGGAGAAAACAGGCTACAGGAATACAGGCTTCGGTGGAAATGTCAGTTCGTGGATTCGTATTAATTTAAGGACTCGGACTTCCTTCAAAATCATACTCAAATAGGAACTGACTTTTCCCGGCCTCTGTAGTTATGTACTATTTATGTCCTGCAATTATTTATTTTTAATCAGGTAATACTGTTACCCAATCAAGACATACATTTCGTGAGCCTTGTAAAAGTAAGGTCATGTAAAGCACTCGATGTTTATTGGTGACTTATTATAACATCGTTTATCTTTAATCTTTTTCTTTCTTACTTCTTTTATTTTATATTTCTATTTTGTGATAGCATTATCCATACTGCGAGTAAAATTTCCCATTAATATCATGAAAGCGACATATGTGTGTATGTTTGTTTCTTCTTCACGATAAAACGGCTGGACGGATATGCGTGCAGTTTAAAACACAGATATTTTATACCATAACTTAACAAATTTGTTCCCGTAGGATAGGTTTTACGGGAGCGAAGCCGCGAGCAAATGCTAGTAACATATATTTTTTACCAGAATTTTACATTGGCTAGAATACAAACCTTAGGACTTTAAAATGTATTATTCACCATTCCACGTATCTACTCGCCTTAACCTAAGGCAATAAGCTTTCGTTTGAAATTTTAAATGATATGACGTTCTGAATTACTTTCCCGAATATAATTCGAGATTGTATCGGTGCAATGCGAATAGAACTAACTTTTTAAACCTATTTATTAACATGATGGGATTATATTTGTAAACAACCTTAAAGTCAAATTTAGTTTTATATTTCCAAGAACCGATTCATTTTGTTAATGAATCATTGATTTAGTAAGATCAATAAAAAGACGCACTGTCAACTCTTCTAAAAGTTGCTAAATAAAAGAAGGTCAATAATACACCTAATGAACAATACAATATAAGATATCTTATTTAACCAAGATAAGATAGTAACAAAAGTCAAATTTTAGCATTGTATTTTATATAAAATCTGAAAAGGCCGTTCGGACTTGGTGTCAGTAAGACTGCACCGAGCGAAATGTGAACAAATAGGTAGTTGCCGTTAAGGCGTTAAGTAGACAACGTCAACACTAGTCGTTGAATCCATTTCTAAACTACATATTTAGCACTTTGAAGAATGTGTTAACAAGTTCTCTGTGGAAAAATTATAAGATAATTAATATTTCACCCCAGACAACTAAGTAAAGTTGGACGAAAATTGTAAAATCGTAATCTGGTTTTAAGTGTTTTTTTATACTTTAACAATTATTTCATAGTTCAAAAAAAGATGAATATTTAGATTACAATTTGTCTGCATCAAATATTTCAATTATTGTTTGGTATTAAAGGTCCAGATTTATCAAAAAGTGCTTTTAATTCTCCATACATTTTTACATTGGAGGCCGCGCGCCGCCGATCTAAATACGCATTCCTCGCGCTCTATGGGTTAGTCGCTAACGCTCGGCGCAGTCATAACTTGATGCAAAGCGTTTGCGCTCAAATTTAAATGTCGCGTACAACTAATGAAGTAATATAATTTGTTCCCGTGGGTGAATTGGTTAGAATTCTATGTTAATAGATTACTTTTATGAAAATGAGTTCACTACGCCGACTTGACAATTTTGCGTAAAATTTTGTGGCCTAGAGAACGATTTAAAAATTCAATTGTTTATATAAAATAAAGCTATTGATGATTCTGTTATAAATTAAAACTGTCATTACATTTCATAGTTTTAAACACATTTTCGTTCCCAAAAGCCACTTGTATAATCTTTTCAGGGATTTATAATTTTTTCATTCGTTTCGTATTGCGCTGAAATAATCTCTCGACAAATCTGTTAGAAAACAATACGGAATGTTAAAACTGTATAATGCGATGCCCTAGTGCAGAAGAAATTAACTTGTTTTTTTTTCTTAGATTTACAGAGGTCACTTACAAAAACTTTTTTTATACCTAACGCACACTCAAAATCTGTTAGAAAATGTTGATACCCATTAGTACTCAATCTACTCTAACTGACTACAAAAAATCACGCACTTGTATTTTATTGAAGTTCAGAACTGTTCCCGTATCGGGCTATCCTGTTAATAAAGGAGTTTGACCTTACAAACGGTCCGGTAGTTTTGAATTTTTGATATGTTGTCTAGGATGGTTAGTCAGTGTTTAAAATGCAAAATGCACAATCTTCTAGCTATGTCAAATAATGTATTTTTTGATGGTGTAGATATTAGCCGATCATAAATTATTTTAGTATCCCAAATCGGTGGTTTCTGTGGCATAGGTTTAGCTATTGAAATCCCTTTTAAAATCTGTTTAATATAAAAAATATTGAGTTGTATTTCCTCAGTATGTAGTTATCGCAGATGTATGTAACAGTATTGTATTATATGCAAAATTGTGTTCTAGAAATAGATATGCTAAAATTTTTGCAATGTTTTGCCCTCTTGGCGATTTGGTATCCACTCCATTATCAACACTCCAGGAAATCCATCTTCCTATGGCTGGAGTATAACTGGCTAGTGTCGAAGCTCTCCAAATACTTTGTAACAGCTGTTTTTCTTCATCTCGCCAGTTACTTATACTTCACTCCACCCCCAACCAGCCATGCCTGAAACTGCAATTGATCCACTTGAGGTGGATGCAATCCGGTGGTCTGATCTATTAGTACCTTCCGCAGGTTGTAAATTGGTTGGCTTCCTCAATGCTCTCATCTGGAGATCTGGTTTCCAGAAGCATTTATTCCAGTTTGGAGCAATCACAATGAACCGGTTGCACTGTTCAGTGTTCAAATGCCTCAGTACCTGTGGTAGCAGGTTTGGTGGAGGGAAGACCCATGCTAGATGGTAATGCCACGGCCGACTGAATGCGTTGTAAAATCTTGCTTAACCATCTGTTGAGTCTAGACTTACATAATTTGGTACTACTGTTGTTTTGTGTGATGCAAACAGATCGATTTCTGGCCTTCCCCATTTTGTGAATATAGCCTCCGTGGCCATGGGAAGTAGGTGCCATTCTGGAATTGGGCGGTTTCTGGACAAACGGTCTGCTATGTTGTTGAACCTCCCCGGGAGATAACATGCCGACAGTGTTTCCTTCATCTGGTCGGTTAGTAGCAGAAGTTTGCATGTTAGGTTCAGCAGTTGTAGCGACTTTGTTCCACCTTCCTTTCTTATGTATGCTATTAATGTCCGATTGTCGGACTGTGGTCGGACTGTATTAATATATGAGCATTCTGTAGTTTTTCTTTTTGTCTTTGAATGGCTGCATACACTGCATACATCTCTTTCATATTTGAGTGCAAAGACTCCTGGTGGTTTAGACATGTCCCTGACAGATTTATGCCGTTTAGTTGGGCTCCCCAGCCCGTATTCGCTGCATCTGTGGTCAGGAAATGCGTCACGTCTTTTTTGTGAATGGGATCAGAGTTGTTTTAAACAGCTGACTGCCAACATTTGATCTCTCCGAGAGCTCCTGGTGGGATTGATTTTTTTACTTGAGGCAGACTTGCTTTGAATCTCCTCACAAACATTTGTAAATGCCGGCAATGTAGCTGTCCTCTCTGGATGACTATATTTGCGAAATTTTGGTGGCCTAAGAGGCGTTGAGTCTCTCGGAGAGAGCTGCAGCCTCTTTGTGCCATGGTTCTGAGCAACTTTTGTATATTTCGTATCTTTTTTTATGGTAGTTCCATCGTTAGGGTATTTGTGTTCCATTCCAAACCTAAATAAGTTAGAGTCTGAGAAGGCTCCAAGATTGATTTGGCATAATTTAGGTGCCAACCCAGGTGTTCCAAAAACCTCACAGCTTCCGCAGCCTGAGTCCTTAATAGGGAACGATTCTGATTTACTATCAGGTAGTCGTCTAAGTAAACCAAGATCACCAAGATCAAGAACCCTGAGCTTGAAGAACCTCCGCGGTCCAATTTGTTACAGCTGCAAAGGTTTGTGGCGCAGATGAAAGGCCGAAAGGGAGGGAAAGTGAGTTGCAGTATCTCCCCTTGGTAAAAATCCAATCTTGGTCCTGGAGAAACTCTGTGACTGTTGTTTGTGAAATAAGTCTGAAGTGTTTACATACATAATGTTCAGCTGTCTGAGGTTGAAAATTGGCCGGGATCCCCCATCGGCTTTCTTTACTAAAAACATTTTGGAAAAATAGCCCGGGCTCCTTAAAGTTGGTTTCTCGAGCACTTTCTGTTCTTTAAATTTTTGAATTTGGTCTGTCATTTCTGGAGTTACTTTGGTGGCATACATTTTTACAAGCTTTTATTTAGCTTGCATGGTATGTTTAAAGTATGTTTGTTCGGGTGAAATCTTGCAACTCAATTTTGAAGCAGATATCGTCAACCGATTAAGCTAAAATTTTGCATACTTACTTAACTTTGATGGCAATACAATAATATGGTACCATGGGGCTGATCTGATAATGGAGCCGGAAGGTGGCCATAGGAACTCTATAATAGAAAAAGCAATCCTACCGAGGTTGGGCTCCTTAGAATCGTCTCAGTGAGCATTTGATGGATATCCAAAGAAAAGTACAGTCGGCTATAAAAGCTTGCCACTAAAATGTCATTTTTGACAGAAACTTATTTGTAAAAGATTTGTTGGGTAATATACCGCAATCATCCGTATGCGTCTTGGCCACATATGCACCCCAGTCTTTTTTACATAAAATACGTGTTCGAGACCACTCTCTGTACGAATGTGGTCTGGCAGAAGGCACTCTCGAACATATGTTTTTCGATTGTAACCGTATTATCACTCCCTTGTATGATATCCTCCCCTCTAACACCCCCCGTCCCATAAACATCCCGTATTTATTAACTCTAGTCAATTCACCTTTTGTGTATGTTCTTAGCCAGTTTATTAAAATTAACAACTTGTTTCTGTAGTAGATAATTTAACAATAAATGTTTGTTTTGTCTTTTGTTGTAGATTCACATCAAAGTGAACGTGTCATCTGAATATACCGGCCAAATTCTTAATAGTTAACACGTGTCTTCTTTAACTTTGACATTGGCGGAATCATCGACGATATCGATGGAGCCATAACCAACAAAAATTGAATTGGGTAATATAGTGGGGGCTTGACATTGAAAGGGATTCTGTAACCCACTATAGTTTTTAGTAAAAGGGAATTAGCTCTTAATTTCCTCCATTTGTTTTGAAAAGCCCTCAGGCAGCCACCTTGAAAATGTAGTTTCTTGGCATAGTCATTTTTGGTTTGTATTGCAACGAATGTTTTGTGTATGTTTACTTAGGCCAGAGCATATATATCCTTCCAAGATCAAACGACTGCGGAAGTAAAACGCCGAATTAAAAAGGCTTGGAGTAGATATTGGTCTCTCAAACATATTTAAGTCTAGATTTCCACTAAAACTAAAAAAGAAAGTATTTGATAGTACAATACTGCCAGTAGTATTATATGGATGCCAGAACTGGGCATTCACTAAAGAGGTAGCCCACAAACTCCAAGTATTACAAAGATCCATGGAACGAAGCATGCTAGGTCTGAGGTTAAGGGACAAAGTGAGATGCAGTGAAATTAGAAGTAAAACCAAATTTCAATGCATACTCGAAGAAGCCTGTAAAACAAAATGGAGATGGGCAGGTCATGTGTCACGGACACACGACGGCCGCTGGAGCGAACGGGTACTTCACTGGTGGCCACGAGAGGATAAACGCCCCCGTGGCCGCCCGCGACGCAGGTGGAGCGAAGACATCGTGCAATTTGCTGGAGCAACCTGGCCTAGGCTGTTTGCCGACAGAACTCAATGGCACAAAATGGAGGAGGCCTGTGCTCGAAAATGGGCAACCTTATAGATTAGTTAAGTTAAAATATAAATTTATTGTAACATTTTTTTAAGGAATAAAAGGCTTATTTGGAGCGGAGCGAGCGAAGCTCCCATGGATCGACTCGAATGAACATTGTGACAATGCGCAGATCTCAGCGAGTTCTCAACCGATTTTAGAAATTTTTGTTTTAAAATGCATAAATTAAATTTCGCTAGGCCGTGACGAAGAGAAAATTTCGAAAAAAATAAAAAAAAACCGCTCCAATCTATGGTGCCAGCTTAGCCGGTGGCTGACTCTGCATCGACCTAGTATTATTATGTTTGTGGATTTTTTTCCATCTCGACTTTACGTCGGGTTTTTTTTATAGGGCCAGATACGGGTTCAACCAAGTAATCTGGTCCTTGTGTATAGGTGTGCTTACGGTGTTGATTTTATATATTTTGTGTCTGGTGTATATCTGCCTGTGTTCTGTGGGATGTTTGTAATGTGTTTTGTGTATGTGGGGTAGGGGGAATAGTCGTAGTTTCCGGAACACTAAGCAGTGTGAGTGAAGTTGGGTTTAGGAACCGGCGTACTATCGAACAGGTGTCCAGTACTATTGATTTTTGTAGTGGGATATACGTTTTTGAGTGAAGATCTATTATTTTCAGGGCAGTGTGTAGGGTTTTAGGTATGATACCGGTTGAGGATATAATTATGGGTACTATCTAACGGTTTCTTGTTTGATGTCGTCGGCTAATGGTATGTATTTTTGAATTTTTTCAACGTGTTTCTGTTTTAGGTTGTTTGTGTTGGGGACGGCGATATTTATCAGGTAAGTGGTTTTGGTGGGTTTAAAGGTAAGTGTGATATCAGGTCTATTGCTGAGGATAGTGAGGTGAGTGATGATGTCTCGGTCCCAGTACAGTTTTACTTTGTTATTTTCTAAAACAGGTTTCGGTTTGTATTTGTAGTAGGGTGTGTGTGTTTCTGTCAGGTCGTGTTTGAGTGCGAGTTGTTGGTGGAGGTATACCTTCACTTGCCAGAATTTCATAAGCCCGAATTTCGTCTGCCATAATATTCAATAGTCTGAAACTTGTTTCTTATAATTATGTTTCCCATAATCATTATTTACCATATTAATCCTATGCCAGAATCTTTGTTTCCCATAATATTAATTCCAATAATCACATTTTCCATAAAGATTGTAATCCATAATTATCACATGCTATAATTTTATATGCCATCCAAATGGAACATAGGTCGAAAACCGAAATCTGTAGGTTAGGTTAGGTTTGTTTTATGACCCCGTATAGCGCAGCGTCAAAACGAATCTAACTTAGTTTTAGAAGAACTGCTACCAAATGGTACATGGATCTAAAACCGAAAACTATAGGTTAGGTTAGGTTTGTGTTGTGACCCGTATAGCGGAGCGAGCGAAGCGTCAGAATGTTTGCTTCGAAATAGAAATTCTAACCTAATTTACAGTTTTAGAAGAACTACGATAAAAGGACGTACGACATTTAGTATGGCTTTTAAATATTTTATCAAACAATGTTATGGCACTTAATACTATGGAAAATAATACTTATGGCATTCGTATCATTATATGGCATATAATATTCTGGAATACAAGAGTATGCCAAATGACTTTTCTAGGAAACGAAACATTCGGGCAAATGAAATTCGGGTAAGTGAAATTCGAGCAAATCAATATTATTGCATATAAATTTCAGTCAAACAATAGACAACCAGAGTATGAGAGGGACGGCCGTAGTTGCCGGCCACAAATTGCAGTAAAATATGGCCCGTTTAGAAGCCCCATAAAAAAACATAAGTTTTGTGGAACACTCGGTTGGAATGAAGTTTTATTGGCATATACACAGTGCTCGTGAGGAATCCAAATGCTTTTAACAGCGGATTCCTGAGTATGTGTAGAAAATAAAATGTCGTATAAAGTAAGCCGAAATCGGCTTAGTTTTCGAGATATTAGCATTTTTTGTTTTAAAACATCTCCAGTGTAAATCGTCTTTATCATTGCGATGTTGCGAGACCGTCACTTTATCTGACAAACGTTGACTATTGAAAACCGTTCCTGTCACGATCATTGTTTATGTGTCAATCATTACAAATTTCCTTCAAAAGTTTAGTTATGAAATTAATTATGTAGCATCTTAGCATAAATACGCCTAGAACGATAGTCTTCGTACAACAGATTTGCACATTATGAAGCCGGTTTTGATATTCCTTTTGATGGTGGAAAAACTATGGCTTAAGTTGTGAGAACTGCGTTATCTAGTTAAAACCTTGAAAACTAAATGGTTCGTGATTATAAACGTATTGTTTTTTTACTGGTCATATGTAATATTTATTTAATACTTTGTTATTACCTAATGTATTTGATTAAAGTTTACAATAAATATCATGTTACTAATTCCTTTAATAAACAAACACAATCATTAATCAAATTATTTATTTATTACACTACAAGCAGTATGATTATTCTCAACAATTGCTGTATGCTTCTCACTGTATCAGCTATACGTGCAGTTCATTGGAATCCACGGCAGCTGAACTAGAATCCGCAAAATCTTTTTCAGTTTTTACACCACCCTTGTGATATTTTGCACCGTGGAGTACTCAAAAACATATTTTTCTTCAGCTGTTATAAAGGTTGACTGCGTGAGCTTGACACCGCAATTTATTCGATGGCTAATGTAATTATTATTTGTAATAATGAGATTAAATACGTAACACCGTTAAAATCAATCACAACAATGACTTGTCATATGACTGGAGTCATTGTCAAAAGTAGTTATAATAGAAGCGAGTCGAAGGGTATTTCTTAGTGGCCAGTCTGTATTATAATCATAATCCATGGAGTTTAATAGCAAAGTTATTAAAAGAGAGTGTAGAGCAGCCATTAGATAAATCATAAGTTTCATGAGTAAGGAGTTTAGATCGCATATTTAAGTAAAGCCTGTTTTGAAAAAAACATTACCCAACAAGAAAATTTCTTTATGACATTGACTCCCCTTTTAGTGAAAAGAGATAACAATAACAAACGTTGCCAGCTCGTTCTAAAGCATTGTTTTACTGGTGAAGTAAAGGTAATTTATTTATTATGTATGAAAATATAAAAAAAGTTAAAAATCATATTTCGACATAGGTTCATATAACATTTTTTACTCCATACGACCTCAGGAATCCGCTGTTAAAAGCATTTGGATTCCTCAGGAGCACTGTGTATATGACATGGTCTCGTAGCATCGTTCGTTTATTTCGAATCGTTAAATCCATATCGTTCCAAATTCGAATCGTTAAATCCATATCGTTCCAAAATTATTTTAATATAGAACACCGATTCAAAAATATTTTTTTGGAAACCTAATCAATCTACGATGTTGGCCTATTTGCAATACGAGTATGTTTCCTTATTATATTTATACAGGCTACCTATTATTATTAAAAGGTCGGCGAAACCTGAAAAATTAACTTCACGGTGACATAAGACTGACAATTTTGACAATGACGTATGTGGCGTAGAATTTTTCGTCTTGAATTAGAAATCCGAGTTTAAGTACAAAATGGAACTGTTATCACAAATGATCGATCTTGTTCACCGAGTAAAAAAAGCTATATCGATATAAATATTAAGGGACAATCATACACAAATCGACCTAGTCCCAAACTAAGCAAAGCTTGTACTATGGGTACTAGACGACGATATACATAATATAATAATAAATACATATATAGATAACATCCATGACCCAAGAACAAATATTTGCACAAATATTTGCCCCGGCCGGGATTCGAACCGGGGACCGCAGACTCAGTAGGCAGGTGTCTACAAACCGAGCCAAACGCGTCGTCGATATCCATTAGTAAATAACTGAACTTTTTCCAAAGATAAGGAAAGGGGGTGTAAGCAAAAAATATATATTTTCATTAGCATTACATACATTTAATTTACTTTCAATAACTTTAAATATAAACGGCAGGTCGGTCAAAAAAGTATAACCATTTATAAATATTTCTTGTAAAAAAACTTAATATATTAACAAACACATTTAAAAAAGTAAATTAGCATGAATCGGTTTTACTACAATCTGATAAAGCTTTACGCATTTTTAAACTGCAATTAGGTATAGTTAGTTCATCCTTTTCCGACGTGGACTGGTATCGCACGGACGTCGACGTTAGTTTGACCGACGACAGATCGTCTGCATTGCTGAACAGCCCATTAGACATATTGGAGCTAGAGCTAGAACGATACGTCACCGACTTTAAAACGTTGACAGGCGTCGATGTGCGAGCTCTGTTGTTGATGCCGCTCGGAGCGCTCTCTCCAGAAGCGATTTCCAGCAAGGTTTGTGACGAATTTTTCAATTCCTCGGGTAATTTTGTTTCAAATAAAGAGACGAACTCCAGGTTTGTCTCGTTTCTATCAGATTTTTCGGTGAAAGTAATTTTTTTTGCCAGTTCCTTGGTTAAAAATTCCTTGACTGTCATAGAATTTGTAAACGATGTTTGTTGTTCTGCATTTCTAGATGCATCCAATTGTCGCCGTAAAAGAGTTTTTCTCGAAACATTTGGCACAGTCGAAATCGAATCTGAAACTAGCTCTTGCTTACTCGAACTTTTAAACTTGATCTGCGACAAGCTCGAACTCGACGTATTTGATGAGGAAGATAATGCTAACCGCTCTTTAGTCTTTTTTAAAGTAGAAGAAGCCCATCCCATACCGAGTTTTTTGAATGCGTTTTCCAAATCAGGATTGGATGAGATGCTTAAAGAGTCTGATACTTCGCCAACGTTTTCTTTATTTGCGGCAAATTTTGATTTATTTTGATCTTTATGGGTTTTTGACAGAGCTAAGGCAGATAATGATGAAGACTCTGACGACACCGTAGTAGAATTCACATTGGATGCAGTATCGAATCGGAATGGTTCAGTGATGAGCTTTCTTTTAAGCAGTTCGGCCACAACGTCTGGCAAACTGCCATCTGAGTGAAGAGAGCTTATATCGTCTGTTAATCCGTTATCTTTGGGGATACTTTCACATTTTGTATCCATATTCACTTCATAATAATCCTGGGCATATTCTTGAAGACTAATGAATGGTCTTAACATTATTTCATTAAATTGATTCAGATCCATCATTTGTAACTTAGAGTCCTCTGATGAATCCGTGGATATCATTTTTATTTTATCATTACTTGATTTATTAACAATGTTCATTATCAATTCTGGATTTAAGTAGCGTTTTTCAGTGGGCTTTTCATCTTTTTTTGGATCAGAATTTTTATTAGTCGATTGGATAATGTTCGTAGAAGACGACTGGGACTTAAACTTCACACTCGAAGGCGAATCCACTTCAATCACAGTGGAAAGCTCGTGAGGAACGACGTTTTCTTGAGGACGTTTCAAATGAATACGCAATAACGCTGGAGGGGGTTTATTTCGGCATTTGGTATTGTTGACACGACTCTCCTCTTTCATAGTAGTGGATGGTTTGCTGTTAAAGACTGTATTAGTGTTGTCGGATAATGTATTTTCTGTATGTTTATTTTCAGAAGATTCAAGTTTAGCGGGTTTAGGAACACCCGATACTAAGGATTGGTAATCTGTTGAGTCTACATTTTCACTTATTTGTTCAGAACTAACAGTTGGAGGGTGCTGTATCTCGCTCTCAGCAGTAACTATTTTGTCAGGCCTTTGATCTGAATCAGATGTAGAATCTGGCGTTGAAATTTGACTATAGGCTAAGGATTTATTTTTTCTAACCTCTTCCAATACCTTTGCCAAGTTGGACAAACGTTTACTGCACTTCTCCGTAAGATCTGCTATCTTTTCCATGTTTTGTAGTTTCCCTTCAGCCAACTTTATAAAATTCATTTCTTCGTCAACGGTGCGACTTGTCTGTGTTGAGGTATTGGTCGGCTGTACAATGCATTTGCTACGAGTACTTGCCTCAATACTATTTGAGGATTGTCCGTTTGAGGTGTTATTTGAAGAAACCGCAGTTTTTGGTTGCCCTGAAGAAGAATCGTCACCAACATATTCATTATTATATTTAGGTAGCGCTTTATTTGCATCAGTTTTAAAATTTGTGTTTCTTTTACTCAATTCCACATGGCTTTTCAAATTATCCGATGCTGGAAAACCTCGTTGGCTTTTAGCAAGTTGTATCTTCGAGCTACTGTTAACCCTGGTGCTGGTAGATGCATCGCAAGGCTTTTTGTTAATTTTCTTAGATATATTAAGTGATTTAACTTTGTGCAGTTTCTTCTTTTTTGAATTTCTCTTACACATTTTTATATTCCTCGGCATGACGTTTTTTGTTTCTATTATGTCATCTGTACGACATGTTGAAAAACTGTCACTTAAGAATATACGCTGCTTAAGAACATGCTTAATTTGCTCCAACGAAAAGTCCAAGTCACGTCGATGGGATATTTTATTACTCCGGTTAGTAGGTACATTAATGATAGAACTACCAGGCGTATTCACGGAACTGCACTCCTGATTTATTATTTCAATAGCCTTAATTCCTTCTCGGTTTAAAGAAAGTAATTTATGTATGTATTCCTTAATTCTAGGATTAAGATATGATTTGCTGGAATGAGTGTAAGTTCTGCTTTGTTTATTGCGCAGGATTGAATTTTTAATATTCCATATACTATGTTTAGCGGTGTTTGTTTGTTTGTTTTTATGAGAACGTTGTTTGCAGCATAGACACCGTTTGGAATCCGCTCTTTTTTTACACTTTAGGCACTGGTGATCCATAACGACGTGGAAGTCGGGACTCCATAGTGTAGTTTCTGTTTTGCCTTTATACATATTATTATAAGTCCCATGTCTCATATCTGCCGCGGTTAAGACGGCACTAGATTGCAACTGATCAATTGTAGGGGGTACAGGTATATTTTTACATATTTTACAGGAACAGTACTTTTTACAATAATGATCTTGACGTTTAATCTTTTGTCCTTCGTGTCTTTCAGTATTTCGAGCAGAGCGAAGTTCTTTTCTATACCGCTCGTGACCCCGTCTTAAGAAATTAGGTAATACCATTTCTGGAGGACTCATGTAAGCTGTAGAAGTCGACGAACTCATGTGGATATAGGCGGGCCTAGGGATGGGCGAGCTAAGAGTAGTTTGGGTGTAAGTCGACGTCGCCGGTCTTCCAATAGGATCATTTTTTGCACGAGGTTCTAAAAGTGGACATACATCATCAGTAATCGGAGAAACGCTTCTGTCATGCATTGTTTTCGTCGTAGTCTCACCGTCATTTCCAGTACTACGTGAACATTGTTGTGTTGTGCTTTTACTGTCTTGTGATGGATTCACAGTGAATATATCGTCAATATGTGGATCTGTCTCTACTGCATCGTGTGCTTTATTTATCACTTCTTGTTGCACATGGTCTTTGGATAGCAAAGTTTGCTCGATTGCTTCTGTAGTATTAGCCGCGTTTTCATTCCCAGTATCTATCTTTATATCAGGTTCCACTTCCTTAACTTCTTCGACTTTTCCAGTTTCTTTTTTTCTTAGCTGTATAATGACTTCATAAGCGTCGTCTTTGAGAAATCCTGTAGCACCAATATAAAAATTGCCCTCGTGTTTTTCTCCGTCATCTAACAGTTTGACGAATCCAGCCTCACGTGAGGCCACTTCGGGGGCCGGCTTTTTCGAAGGACAAGGGGATGTTTCTACTGCACTTACTGGATTTCGGCTTTTACATTTCGAAGAAGTGCAAGTTTTTCTGAAATTGAGCAAAATATTATAGGTTTAATTCAACTTGGCTTTCATGTTTCTTTATATATATTAAGAAAATATGTAAATCTTAATACCTCGATTGTCGGGGATCACCCTCTGCACTATTTCTATCAATGGAATCTGAAAATACATTTATTTATTTACACATACCTTGTCTTACTTAAAATTTCGTTGCACTTTGTAATTATATACTAATGTAAATATATACCTTGTTTGGTTTTATCACTCTTGTTGTCGTTTATTTTCTGTTTATTCTTAATCAATTCTGCGTAGTACATTGATTCAAGGTTGTCCCTGAAAATAGGATGTAAAGTTACCAAATACGGTCCCTTGCGGCTACCATGCGTTACCTGCAATAGGCTAGTTTCCTGCAGACAATGCCAATTAAGAGCCACTAAGCAATAATTAATTTCGCAAATATACACAAAACAATTACATAACTACAATTATTTCCTCTTTGAATATTTTAATATTACCAAAAACCGGATAATATGTTTTAATAAAACGTTTTGATGATACCGGACGGTGACGTCACAGTTCATAGTTTACGTTTTTCTTATAGTTATAAATTCATACTATTTCTGCGTTTCTCTGATTTGATCTGTCAGGAAACTAGCTTATTGAATCCATACATTTTTCGTGATTATGAGGGCGTGGGCGTGGCTAAATAATATTAAAGCACATGGTACGGACAGAATCTACGTCGAAATATATATGTTAAACGAGTTTTTAAATCCCGTCGAAAACGAGGGGTGTTATAAGTCTAACAAGGTATGTCTGTGTCTGTTTGTGGCATTGTAGCTCTAAGCTAATGTACTGTATTGAATGCGGTATTTTTAAAATGGAAATCTTGTTTGTCGAGATCTTTGTCATGTTTGTCAAGCACTATAGGAATTCGAACACAGAAGAGTGTTCGATTTGCCGCCGCCAATGAGTATGTAAATATGAGACACAAACGCTTCCATACGCGAGAGTTGGGCGGGAGGGGGTGAATTAATACCAATATTTACAAGTAAAATTACATAATTTACCACCAATATTTACGATCAGATATTGTTTGCCAAGGGTCCACAATTGTAGGGTTCAATATGTTGTAACATAACCTGACGACAGAACACCAATTACTTATTATTTTTAAGAATTAAAATACGTATTATAAATATCAGATCTCACACAATTCGATTTAGTCCCAAATTAAGCTGAAGAAGGCTTGTGTTATGGGTACTAGACATACTTATATATATAAACATATACTTAAATACATAGAACTATGGCCCAAGCTCAAATATTCGAATTCATCACACAAATATTTGCCCTGGCCGGGATTCAAACCCGGGACCACCGGCTCAGTAGGCAGGTGCACTACAAACTGCGCCAACCTGACATATATTGTATTATATTATATTAATCATAGGTGTTATGAATAGTAAGGTTCAAGATACTCACTCAGTGTTGCTGGTAACTTCGTATACTCCTGAAAAAAACAACGGTCCGATATTAATTACATCATGCGCACACAAATAACATAACTACTTCTTCTCCAACTTGCTTGGAAATGTTCCCATTAATGTAGTAAAACTGGGTCGCGAAATCGATCGTTATTTTTATATGGCGTTAATAAAAATTAAAAAAATATAAATATTATTATGGTCGGCCGGGAAATGAATATTATTTAAATAAGACGATTAAGTAAAAAACACACCTTCCGTTTATGACGTCTCATACAAATGAGGGTACTCTTAATTCCTTTACTCCAATATGTTCAACTATCTGTACAACCAGTTGAACATATTGGATGACTTTCCTCCAATTTTTTCAACTTCAAAATGTAGTTGAAATCTTTGGACTGAAAATTATAATAAGTTCAATCAAAATATTTTTATTAATAAAACAGAGTTCTATAAAAAATAACTATTCCCACCATGCATTTTAAAATAATTCATTCGCAGCCTCATGTGATTACAGGTGGCGAGGGGAAAAACTTCTTCATAGTTTATGCATTTCTGGTAGGTACTTATTGAACTTTTACACTTCGTAACCTTTTTGAGGTCGGCAGCTATTGCTCCAAAGAGGTTATCACTAGAAGTACTGGCCACTGATTGCAAATGAAGGAAAATGATGTACATATTAATGACATTGTCTACAAATATAACGACAGGTTTTCCAAGACTAAGCATTTGGTTTTCCTTGTCTGTTTTTTATAAATTGCAATGGAGATCGATGAAGATTTGTGTTTTTTACAAAAAGGCAGAGGTGTAGTGCTAGTCCACTGTGGGTATCGATATTATCGTGTAAGGAAATATCAAAATGGATCGTCTATATGGAGGTGTTCAGCGAGAGCAGAAGGAAAATTTACTTGCGTCGGTTCTTTAACTCTCGAGGTGATTATCACTTTACCTATCCATATACCTATAGGCAAAATTAATGCCTAACTAAAAATATTATTAAATCAGATTTATCCCTTTATTATCATCACTATTGAATGCAGTAGGAAGTGAATTATATACTAATCTGAGTGCGTACCTGGTCGTATCTTAGTGACTCATACATATATGGGGCACTGGACTGTGAGTGAAGGTATTAAATTAGTTTTACAACCATTTTTTTATTTATTTAAATATTTTTTCTGTTTACAGAATGAAAAAGTTTTGAAATTTAAAAAACATAGTGATCATTGTAAACCAGATACTGGAAAAATAGAAATCGAGAAAAAGATTGAAGAATGTAAACAGCAAATCAAATTATCAGATGGAACTGAAACGGTTCGCAAAATTTATAAAAAAGCAGTTAAATCTATAAAAGATATCGGCCTCGATAAAATTTCAGAAGTTCCAGTATTTGACTCTATCAAAAGCACTCTATACAATGTCAAAAATCAAGCTGCAGGAGTACCCAAATTGAGTTTTACGAACCCGGAGGATATTGTAGTGCCAGAAAGGTATTTCCCATTTTTATTAGGAGATTATAATTATAGTGGTGTTCGAATCATAGCATTTTGTTCAGAAGACATAAAGAAAATAATACCATTTATTGATCACATCTTTGGCGACGGAACTTTTAAATCGTGCCCGCCACCATGTAAGCAACTGTACAGCATTCATGGTGATATCGATAGTTCCGAAACAAATACAAATGTTCTGCCATTAATCTATGCGTTAATGTCCGACATGTCCCAGTCCTCTTATAACATATTATTTAAAATAATAAAAAGCCAAACCCCGGATTGGACACCAAAAAAGTTCACATCCGATTATGAAACAGCGGCACGGGCTGCAATTATGGTCGTGTTTCCAAATACGAGGGGCACACCGAAATGATCGGGAATAGAGTACTTTAAACTGAGTTACATTAAATCCTTTTTTGTCACATGCATACTGGCGACTTACAATCACGATGCCGTTTTTACAATTTAAAAAAAGAACGATATATTTTTTTAATTCCATTTTTAAATTGACAACTCGATGAACAAAATGGAGCTGACGCGTGAAAATTTTCGTGCAATTATTTACCATAACTTTCGTCGTGGCTTATCTCCAGATGAATGTCGCAATGAGCTTGTTACTATATACGACATTGAAGCACCTAGTCAGACGACAATATATCGGTGGTATGCTGAGTTTCGACGGGGTCGTGCCTCTCTTGGCACCGTACCTTCATCAGGTCGGCCGAAAACGGCGGTTTCGCCTGAAAACATCGCGGCTGTGGAAAAACTACTAAAAGAAGATAGACATGTGACATACGAGCAGATTCGGGCAACCATAGGCATTGGAATGACTGCAATTCACACTATTTTGCATGGTGAATTGGGTGTCAGAAAATTGATTTCCCGATGGGTACCCCATAATTTGTCTGAAGAGCAAAAGGCGGCTCGTGTTGATTGGTGCCGATCTATTCTGAAATGCTACAATGGAGGAAAGTCAAAAGCCGTTTATAATATGGTCTCGGGTGACGAATCCTGGATTTATTCTTATGAGCCTGAAAGAAAGCACCAGTCGGCAGTATGGGTCTTCGATGACGAGGTCAAACCAACGAAAGTTGTGCGTTCTCGAAGCGTGTCGAAGAAGATGGTGGCTTCGTTCGTCTCAAAAAAGGGGCATGTTGCCACAATTCCTCTAGAAGAACAAAGAACCGTTACCGCTGATTGGTATTTCACAGTTTGTTTGCCGGAGGTGCTGGCCGAACTTCGCCAAGGGAACCCGAGACGCCGCGTCATCTTACACCACGACAATGCGAGCTCCCACTCCGCCCACAAAACAACTAAATTTTTGAACGACGAAAACGTTGAGTTGATGTCCCATCCTCCATACAGCCCTGACCTGAGTCCAAATGATTTTTTTACGTTCCCTAGAATCAAAGATTTATTGCGTGGTCAGCGGTTTGAGAACCCAGAAGCCGCTGTGGAAGCCTATAAATCGGCCATTTTGGCAATGCCTACTTCAAACTGGAATTATTGTTTTAATGACTGGTTTAAAAGAATGCAAAAGTGCATTGAATGTAACGGAGAATACTTCGAAAAACAATAAAATATAATTTATGTATATAGTGCACATAGTTTTTTAAATTCCCGATCATTTCGGTTTGCCCCTCGTATAATCACAAAAGGATGTTATTACCACTTTTCCAATGCTATTTGGCGTAAGGCCAAAAAGTTAAATCTTGTAAAGGCATCATACAATCGAAAAATTGTACGACTCACGAGTGTACTGCCACTGCTTCCTTCTACATTGATAAGAGAGGGATGGTTGTTCATTATGGAAAAGATTGGGTTCCTGATAAAAAATCTGGAAACACATTCCGATTTAGGACTCTTCGTAAAATACGTTGAATTGTATTGGCTCAAAGACGACGACTTCATTAGCACTTGGTGTGTCTTTGGCGAACGCCATAGAACAACGAATAGTGTTGAAGGATGGCACCTTAACCTAAATAATGAGTGCGTCAAAAATAAAAAGAAAGTTACACTTATGCAGCTTTTAAAAGTACTCTTAGACGATGCAGAATTTAATGCTGTCAAAGAAAAGCAAATAAAAAATAAACAAAAAACTAACAAACGCAATAAAGTCAGTATTATGAACGACAAAATAATAAGGGACCTACAAATGAAAATGATTGCCAACGAAATAAGTGTCGGCCAATTTCTGTTAGAATGTGCAATATAATTAAGAATAATTTTGTCATCAATTGAGTCTAGATTAGATGAATAAATAAATAAATTTGTAATAGTTTTTTTATAGAACCCTGTTTTATTAATAAAAATATTTTGATTGAACTTATTATAATTTTCAGTCCAAAGATTTCAACTACATTTTGAAGTTGAAAAAATTGGAGGAAAGTCATCCAATATGTTCAACTGGTTGAACAGATAGTTGAACATATTGGAGTAGATGCTCTTAATTTGGCCGGTTACTGCATTTTTACTTTTAATTTTTTCAAAGACTGATAATTCACCATACAGCCAATTGTCCACTAAATTTAAATAAAACCGGCCAAGAGCATGTCGGGCCACGCTCAGTGTAGGGTTCCGTAGTTGCTCATCCTTCACAATAGACTCAAGTTATGAAAAAGATTTCAAGCTCTATAAAAAGGTCGTAAACGCCAAAGTAACTGTAGTTACTGATTACCTTCTGGACGTCAACTTACGTCCTTTTAAGAAAATTATGAAATTTTGCGATAACTCAAAAACGGCTCAACCGATTTTGTTCAATATAGTTTTCATTGAAAGTACTTATAAGGCCTCATTTTCATGAATTTTTCCATACTTTTTTGACCTGTGGTTGAAAAGTTAGAGGGGGGGACACTATTTTTTTTATTTTCGGAGCGAATATTTACAACACTGCTGGCGTTATCAAAAAATAATGTTTGGAGACCCCTATTATTTTTAAAAGACCTATTCAACGACACCCACACATTGGTGTTGAAACAAAAAAAAAAATTCACCCCCACTTTAGGTGTTCGAGAGGTACCCGAAAAAAAAATTTTTTTTAGTTTTTATTGTACCGTTTTGTCGGCGTGATACATACACATACTCATACCAAATTTCAGCTTTCTAGTACTAATGATCACGGAGCTAAGCCGCGGACGGACAGACGGACAGACGGACATGGCGAAACTATAAGGGTTCCTAGTTCACTACGGAACCCTAAAAATATAAACTAGTATATACTTTTTAATTGTTTTCTGCGTTTAGTTCTTGCACTGAACATTTTTCTGCTCTGCTACTGTCAAAGTATTTTAAATATCGACAAATTTCGAATAACGGACAAACAATTTAAATAATAATCTTATATGCGGTTTATTTATATTCATGATTCTTAGTTATTTATTAGAGATTTTTCACGAAAGTCTTAATTTTAATAATATGATGTTATTTAATGAGTGAGTTGAAAATAATAAGTGTACCAAACCTAAACAAATAAAAAATAAAACTGAAATGATTATGTCCAAATCAATGTAAAAGTTATTTTGAACTTATAGACCGGGAGATAGTGACAGAATTTTCTTGGTCATTTGTAACAGTATGGCGGTTCTTCAGGGGTCTTAGTACGCAATGATAAAAAGAAAAATGATGGTCATAGCGCTGGTACCGGCGGCCCAATCGCGTGGGCGTTAGTCGAACTCGTCGGATAAATTACGAGTGTCAAACGATTTGTACCACAAAAATTTTAGTATTTTCCGATAGCCCATAAAAAACATGTAGGCGGTAGTGTCATGCCATACTTCTCCGGTGTGACTTACTGCCCGCCATACCGACGCGAATGCGTTAATAAAAAATTAAAAAATTCAACCATTTGTACCAGGCTAATTTTTGCACAGTTAATTATCGTCGTGCAGCCATTTACGAAAATCACCATGCCATACTTTTCCGACGGTTCTAAATGGCCGCCATACCGCCGAAAATCAGCATATTTTTTTTTTTGAAAAGTATGGCATGGTGTATTTCGTAAATGGCTGCACGACGATAATTAACTGTGTAAAAATTAGCCTGGTACAAATGGTTGAATTTTTTAATTTTTTATAAACGCATTCGCGTCGGTATGGCGGGCAGTAAGTCACACCGGAGAAGTATGGCATGACACTACCGCCTACATGTTATTTATGGGCTATCGGAAAATACTAAAATTTTTGTGGTACAAATCGTTTGACACTCGTAATTTATCCGACGAGTTCGACTAACGCCCACGCGATTGGGCCGCCGGTACCAGCGCTATGACCATCATTTTTCTTTTTATCATTGCGTACTAAGACCCCTGAAGAACCGCCATACTGTTACAAATGACCAAGAAAATTCTGTCACTATCTCCCGGTCTCTCTCACAATCTCACGAAGTTATGACTGCAACATATGCTGATGATACTGCTGTGCTAGCCTCAAGTGTTGATTCCGTCGAAGCTTCTAGAAAGCTACAAAATCACCTTGACAATATTAATTGCTGGTTGAAACAGTGGAGAATTAAAGTAAGCGCTACAAAATCAAACCACATAACCTTCACACTCAGGAAAGGAAATTGCCCTCCAGTTAAATTAGACAATACAGTTTTACCACATCAAGATACGGTTAAATATCTTGGAATGCACATAGACAGAAGGTTAACGTGGAAAACTCACATTAAAACTAAAAGAGACCAGTCCAACAAAAAACTCAGAGATATGTATTGGCTTATAGGAAGAAATTCGTCATTAAGTGTAGAAAATAAAGTACTCATTTACAAGTGTATCATCAAACCAATATGGACTTACGGCATCCAACTCTGGGGCTCAGCCAGTCACTCCAATATAGAAGTATTACAACGTTTCCAGAACAATGCCCTAAAAATAATTACTAATGCTCCATATTTTATAAAAAATACAGAAGTCCATGAATATTTGGAAATGCCAACAGTAAGAGAGGAGATACAAAGATTCTGCGAAAAGTACAAATATAGACTAGAACACCACACAAACATGTTAGCCTCGGACCTGACTGACACATCAAAATGTAAATTTCGGCTGAAAAGAAAACGTCTCGCTTCAATATGAGCCAATTTAAGGATGTCACATCACTGGATGTGCTTCCCACCTGTCATTTAACGCGATAAACAGATTTGATTATGGCTTAAGGCTGATCGCAAATAGATATCATAATTGAGAAAAAAAAAAAAAAAAAAGATCTTATAATTAATAAAATAGTCCATTTCTTGTTTTACCATTATATGGCGTACAAATATTAAATTTTAATACCAAAATATTTCCAAGCATATTTGGAGAAAAGCACTATACAGGCCTCGGCGGGAACGTCAGTTCGCAGATTCGTATTATTGAAGGACGAGGCGTAGCCGAGTCAATATAAAATCATACTCATCCACGAACTGACTTTTCCCTGCCTCGGCAGTAATGTACTATTATCTACACCCCTCTTGTTAAATTCCTATAACAAATTCAGATAATATAGGTAAGGACCTACATTACTTGGCAGCGACCAAAATCGGAGAGGTAATTTCCTAACAGTACAGCAGCCACCGAGAGGTCACCATTATCAATTTTGATCAAAAATGTATACAGTAATGGTAACCTCCCCCCCGTATATTTTCATAAAAGAACATCTATGATAATGATTATGAATATGTATGTAGATAAAACAGTGTACGCAACTGTACATAATTAGGTCTTGAAACACTCATTATGTAGCAGTTGCATAAACTACAATAATGTAGTATGTAGCTAATGTCTACATTTACTATAGCATGCAGTATAACAGTAGCCTAATGCATATTGCTTGGATAAGCGTTAACCTTATTGTAAAATGTATATAAGCTAATGTTTTAAGTAATTAAAGGTTCACTACTATCTAGAGCTCGGCATATACTTTGTCTCCCATCAACGTCCTGGTCGACCAAATTATCACATATATTACAATAATACATCAATAAATGTCGTAGTGTTAATTACGTAACTGCATACGATAAATATAAATTGATATTACAGGCCAGTAGTTGCGTTTGTATAGTCCATCCGGAATTTTAAGATGAAATTATGTCAAACTGGCACCAAGTGAAAAACTATCTTAAATTTACATATATACTTACTGTTGTTTGTACCTTGTGCCAAAGTGACTTCATTTGATCTTAGAGATCGGACAGACATTACACGTGAGGCCAAAAATCCTTGGTGAGAATAATTAAGAGCTGCAGTTTGTAGATTTCAATAGCAAGGACTATCGAACAAAATATATGACTTACCGGACTTCAAAAACTGTTACCTAGCCTATTCGATGAACTAACTGATCCTTATAAACAGACATACATAGAGGTGTTCGTGGCAATAACGACAATTAACTGGGGACATCCTTCCGATAAAAAAAATATTGATAACTGAATACTTATTCCGAAATGACATTTCATAGTAGCTATTAGGTTCACTGGATAAATAGAAATTAACTAAAATATGCTGATTTCTACCCATCAATGTTACTTATATACTTTTTAGGTATATAAAAATACAAATAAAAATCAACTTTAACAACCTTATATTTATTAATATTCATTCGAATAATATACGGTAATCATATACGGTCTTAAACAAAACAATACAGACCCATGCTCACAAAAATATTATAGTGATGGGTGATCTAAATGGTCAAATCGGAGAGCGCCAATGGGATGAAGATGCAATTATAGGACCCTATACATACAGCTCAAAAATTAGAAGTAGGAATGGAAGAATGCTGGTAAACTTTGCTATGGAAAATAACCTGACCATACTAAACTCTATGTTCAAGAAAAAGAAAAACAGAATGTGGACATGGCTATCTCCCGACGGTAAATCTAAAAACCAAATTGATTTTATAATGACCAATAAACCTAAATGTTTCCTGGATATGAATGTCATTAATAACTTAAACTTCAACACCAACCATCGCATGGTCCGAGCTGAAATGAGGTCATCCCAACCTAAGAATCCAAGGCCGATTATAAATCCAGAGAATATTAAAACTAACATTCATCTAATAGACCAAATAGCTAATTCACTGAACCTAAAACTACAGGAATACAAAAGTGAAACAAGATGCCGACATACAAGAAAAATACAACTGGTTGGAAAGTACAATCACGAACACTACTAAACAATATAACACCAAGAAAGCAGATTCAAATAAATGGATGACAACCAAAACTATCAGCCTTCTTGAAGAAAAAGCCGCTTTAATAAATACAAAAACTATAGACATTAATCGGAGTGAAATAGCAAGAATTAGCAAAGAAATAAATTAAAACATAAGAAAAGATAGAAGATTATATCGACTGGAAACAATAGAGAGGCATATCAAGCAGACTGGTGGAATAAAAAAGGCATACAAAGAACTGACCAACAAAAAAGAATGGATAGTCAAGATGGAAAACAGTAAGGGGATTAAAAGGACTGGCAGACAAGAAATATTAAAGATCGCTACAACTTACGAGGGGCGTCTGAAAAGTTCTAAGCCTAAGGTATTTCGAGGTTATATATGCGTTTATGATACTGGCCACTAGAAAGGCCATTTAAAAACAAATTATTAAAAAATAACATGTCACGTTTTTATTATTCTGTTTCGAGATATTCAACGGAAAAGTACATCATGTGTGAATTACCAACGAATATTACGAAAATTGAGCACCGTGCTGTAATTAAATTCCTTACAAAAAGTGACAAATCACCGCAGTGTATTTTTGAGGAAATGGCTATTATTTACGGTGATTCTGGGCCTTCTTATGCCACAGTCAAAAAGTGGAGTCGCTTATTTAAACTCGGACGGGAATCGATCGAAGACGACCCCCGCTCAGGGCGGCCAATATCGGTAGTGACCGAAGAAAACGTAGCAAAAGGTATTAGTAAAGAAAGAGTCGGAGAAATTTTACATGAACATTTGTACATGAGTAAAGTCAGTGCTCGTTGGGTACCGAAAATGCTAACGGCCTTCGATAAAGTACGTCGTGTGGAAACTTCTCGGGCGTTTTTAGAATTGTGCGAAGATGATTTAGATGAAGTTTGTTCCCGAAATGAAATGAAATGAAAATGAAATGAAAATTTATTTGCTTGAGACATGATATGACATTAGATGGTATAAAATTTTACAAGAGTAAACATATCTCGCCAAAAATATCTGGCATGCAAATGTCTTACTTATTATCTAATCACATTATATTAAATTATTCATGAACATGTCAATCGGAAATTATTTATAACATTACATTCAATTATTTAGTATTAATTAAGAGCTATATAAATATTAGTTTGATTATTCAGTCATTGTAGTATGTCCGTTACTTACATCTCAAAATATTCCTGCATGGAGTAAAAACTATGTTCGACTAGCCAGTATTGCAGTTTTTTTAAGAATATTTTAAAAGGTAGTTCTTGAATATTCACAGGTAACTTATTAAATATTTTTATTGCCATTAAGTAACAATTTCTACTGCAAATTTTTGTGTGATAGTTATTAGTACACACAAGTTTGTTTGGGTACCTTGTGTTGAATTTACATGTATCTTTTCGTGTTGTAAATAGTTCTGGATGTAATTTAACAAATTTACAAGTTTCCAAAATATACAGAGACGGTAGTGTTAGCAAGTTGAGGCTCTTGAAAAGAGGTTTACATGAGGTTCGAGGAGTTACATTACAAATGGCACGAACGCCTCTTTTTTGGCTTACGAATAACCTGTTTACATCGGTAGAGTTTCCCCAAAGAAGTAAACCGTATCTTAGTACCGATGCTACATAACCATGGTAGGCTGTAAGTGCTGTGTCTGTGTTAACTAACGATGCAAGTCTACGTAGAGCATATGCAAAGCGATTTATTTGGGAACATTTTTTTTCTATTTGTGGCTTCCAGTTACAATGTCTATCTAATATTATTCCCAAGAATGTAATTTGATCAACTTCGATTATTGGCTCTCCATTATATTCAATATTTATATCAACAAATTTCTTTCGGTTATAAAAATTAATAAATTTAGTTTTTTCTAGGTTTGCTTGTAAATTGTTCATCTCCATCCACATTAAAATATCTTTAACTGTATTATTTACTTCACTATTGTATGTCCGAATAGTAACTGTTGATGAAACATGGATCAGACAGTATGATCCGGAGTGTAAGTCTGAGTCGATGCAGTGGATTGAAAAGGGTGAAAGGCCGCCGAAGAAATTTAAAGTGCAAAAGTCGGCCTCTTTAATGGCTACGGTATTTTGGGATTGTGATGGCATTCTTTTAATCGATTATTTAGAAAAAGGCTCTACGATAAACGGAACTTATTATGCAAATCTAATAAGACAGGTGCGACAAGCCGTAGTTGAGAAAAGGCGGGGTAAACTAAGGAAAGGCATTTTGTTTTGCAAGACAACGCACCCGTTCACACCGCTAATGTTGCGAGGCGTGCTCTGAAGGAAGTTGGTTTTGACGAAATTGACCACCCACCCTACAGCCCAGATCTAGCCCCAAGCGATTATTTTCTATTCAATAATTTGAAGAAAGAGTTGAGGGGAAAGCGATTTAGAAGTGACGAAGAGATGAAGGCGGCTGTACAGGAGCATTTTGAAGGGCAAAATGAAGATTATTTTTTTAATGGCCTAAAAGCACTGTATAAAAAATGTAAAAAATGCATTGATTTAGGAGGAGACTATATTGAAAAATAAACACGAGTTCATTTGTGTAAATTGTTTTTTTCTATCTTAGGCTTAGAACTTTTCAGACGCCCCTCGTACTACACGGAACTATACCAAAACAACACAACTTATAGAGAAATAAGTTGATTGAAAATGTAATGGTACCTTCCATCATGCAAGAAGAAATTGTAAAAGCTATTGACACCCAAAAGAAAGATAAAGCTCCTGGACCAGACGGCATATGTAACGAAATATTAAAACAAACGAAACCTATAATAACACCTATACTCACAGATATATTCAACACTGTTTTAAACACGGAAGTCATCCCAAAACAATGGACGGAGTCAAACATAATCCTCCTGTTTAAAAAAGGCAACCACTGCAACATTGGAAACTACCGACCCATCAGTTTAATGTCCAATATATACAAGACCTTTGCAAAGATTATATTAAAAGGAATAGAAAGAAAATTGGACGAACAGCAGCCAATAGAACAGGCAGGATTCCGCAGAGACTTTTCTGTACTAGACCACATCCATACTGTAAGACAAATTATAGAGAAATATGCAGAATACCAACTAACATACTACATAGCCTTTATCGATTATAGTAAAGCGTTTGATTCCTTAATACATACAAAAATCTGGGAAGCATTAAAGGACCAAGGAATAGAACATAAATACATAAGAATTATAAAGAATATCTACAAACACAGATCAGCATGCATTCAGCTAGAAAAAAAAGGCAATATGTTCCAAATACAAAAAGGCGTGAGGCAGGGGGACCCCCTCTCACCAGCACTATTCTTAGCAGTATTAGAAATGATCTTCAGGAGCCTCGAATGGGAAGACTTGGGTATAAACATAGATGGCCGCACATTAACGCACTTAAGATTCGCGGACGACATTGTGCTATTTGCGAAAACATCAGTGGATCTGAATAAGATGATTAACGAGCTAGCATCAGAAAGTGCAAAAGCAGGACTGAAGCTAAACCCTGAAAAAACTAAAATTATGACTAATGGCAAAGACTATATACCCCCTAGACATATGTTCTCATACAAAAAAACGTAACTCTGAAAAAGCTCAAAATTCGGTATAAAAACTAGATGGCGCTGCTTCGTAGCCTGGAAGTGACAAAAATGTTATTTTTCACCAACATTTTTAAGTGATTTTTGATTTTTGGAAATCAAACGCATTACTGCTTTATTTTAATACGATAATATAACTTAAATACACAATTTTTAAGGATTATATTTTTTACTCTTCAAAAACGTGGTTTGATCGTATTAAAATAGATGGCACTACCTCTGGATAGCTCAAGGTTGCTTGCGGGCTCGCCAATTTTTGCTACACAAAATAGCTAGATGGCGTTGGTGCACTGATGTAATGGACAAAATAAGTTACGCCCGAATTGTCAAGCGACATTTCCCACTAACAAACAGTCAGTAACGTAATATTTGTTAGATAAGTTTTGTACAGTCAAGGAATTTCATTTCCAACCCATTTCGTTAAAATGTCGTTAGACATTCGCAATGCATTAAGGTCGAAAATTATATTTCAATAATAGTATTGAAATGTCAATATTATTATTTGTCACTTCATTTTACAAAAAACCTCCTCGCGAAAGGTTATCATTTGCTTTTAATTTCTAATTAGGAACATACTAGAGACCCGTTGCGGCGTCGAACCGCCGCTAGAATATGGAAATCCGGTAGTGTTACAGAAAATAACTACTTTATCGATAAGAAGTTTTTGGGGATCGAAGAATAAATACTGTAAAAAAACACGTTAAAATGATATTTCAAAAACGTTAAGACATGCCAGGCTAGAGCCAGGCCTGATAGCCAACTGCCAGGTTCATCGTGACAACTTTTTCAACTCTTTTATAAAAATAACTTGTGCATTAATGCCATGTGATCTGCTGATCTGTTTCACAAATAAAATGCATATTATTCGATTTATGGATAAAATATAATTCATGACAATAGTCCCAAATCGTACAAAAATAATTGACATATTTTCATAGGACCGAACATAAGATTGGTAGAATTTTAATTTGTTATCCTTTCTTCGGACATACGTTTATCGATTTGATCGATTTCTATCAATTTCCAGAAATAGCACATGAATCGAAACGACAGATTTGGTCACTCACTACGCAGGTTTTAAAAAGGAAATCATGGAGTGCGTTACTGTTTATGTATTCATTTATAATCGTAAATACTTCAAAATATTGATAGTAAAAAATGTTACATAAACTCAATTGTATGTAATAGAGAGTAAAAAACGTTTATAGAATACACGAAAAACCACTATTATCAATGCTTGTTTTTTTTTTATGAAATTCAATAGATCGTGCAAATTTTCTTAATATGGGTGCTGCCATGTCATCATCATCAATCATTTATTCAATAACAATTTCACATTGTGTTTGAAATTCTTACGCCAGTATAACTCTTAATCAAACCCTACTTCTAATTCTAATTTTAAAATATGGCTTCCATCATAGTTAATGATGATTTCGCCAATTCCGAGTTTGCTCGTAGAGCATGCCGTTGTTCGGTGAGGTTTTGCTTTTTGTAAAGTGATAGCGAACACCCTAAATACTAATCTAAATAAATTACTGACTGACAATACTCCACCATAAAAAAAGAATGTGTCAAATATGTGTAATAAAATAAATCCAATATATAAAACAGCTAAACATGTTTGAGAAAAGAATATAAGATATATTTTATTCAATAAATTTAGAGCTGAAGGCCTTACGTATACCCAAATTCCAAATTCAAACTTTCGTGTCTTTCCTCTCATTGAAATAGTGTCTGACAGAAGAGTGAGGGAGATGCTATCTATACTCTCAAGTCTATGATATAAACCTAATTTTAGGGTTCCTTACCATAGTCGGTAAAAACGGAAGCCTTAAAAAATCTATTTGTTGTGTTGACAGCATAATTTGACAAATTTTATTTTGAATAAGAATAAGAATGATCAGCCACACGTCATTAATTCAAATATGATTTATTCTTGAGCGAGTCGTTTTTTTTGAAATTTGCATCATATGTAGGTTATTTCTACCATCAAGTTTCGCATGTTAGGGTAACATGTTAATTATTCCACAAATACAACTCGTCCACAATGTCGGCTCGTCTATATTCCCATCTGGGTCACAATGCCAACTTGTCCACACACCCAACACGTCCACATTGCCAACTCGTTCATATACCCAACTTATCTGCATTGCTACCTCGTCTATATTACCAATTCGTCTCCATTGGCACCTTGTCCATATTCCCAATTCGTCCACAATGCCAACTCGAACATATTGCTAACTCGTCCATATTCCCAACTCGTCCACAATTCCAACGCGTCCATGTTGCTTACTCGTCCACAATGCCAACTCGTCACCACATAAAATTCGTCCACATTTCCAACTCGTTCATATTCCCAACTCGTACATATTCCCAACTCGTACACAATGCCAAATCGTCCACATTGCCCACTCGTCTATACACCCAACTCATCTACATTGCCAACTCGTTCATATTACAAACTCGTCTTTATTCCCAACTCATCCATATTCCCAACTCATCCACAATGCCAACTCATCTATATTGCTAACTCGTCCACATTTCCAACTCGTCCATACACCCAACTCGTCTACAATACCAACTCGTCCTTATTATTAACTCGTCTTTATTGCCAATCTCGTCCATATTATCAACTCGTCCATATTACCAACTCATCTTCATTGCCAACTCGTTTATATTCCCAACTCATCCACAATGCCAACGCATCCATATTACTTGCTCGTCCACAATGCCAACTCGTCCACAAATACAACTCGTCCACATTTCCAACTCGTCCATATTCCCACCTCGTCCACAATGCCAAGTCGTCCACATTACCAACTCGTCGATACACCAAACTCATCTACATTCCCAACTCGTCTTCATTTCCAACTCATCAACAATGCCAACTCGTCCATATTGCTAACTCGTTCACAAATACAACTCGTCCACATTTCCAACTTGTCCATATGCCCAACTCGTCCACAATTCCAAGTCGTCCACATTGCCAACTCATCCACATTTTTAACTCGTCCATATTCTCAACTCGACGATACACCCAACTCGTCTACAATACAAACTCGTCCTTATTATCAGCTCGTCTTTATTGCAAACTCGTCCATATTCCCAACTTGTTCATTTTGCCAACTCATCCACATTTCCAACTTGTCCATATTCTCAACTCGTCCACGTTGATAACTCGTCCGTATTACCAAGTCGTCTTCATTGCCAACTCGTCCATAATACGAACTCGTCCACATTGCCCCCTTGTCCATGTTCCCAACTTGTCAATTTTACCAACTCATTCACATTGCCAACTCATCCACATTTCCAACTCGTCCATATTCCCAACTCGACGATACACCCAACTCGTCTACAATAACAGCTTGTCCTTATTATCAGCTCGTCTTCATTGCCAAATCTTCCATATCACCAACTCGTCCGTATTACCAAGGCGTCTTCATTGCCAACTTGTCTGTATTACCAACTCGTCTTCACTGCGAACTCGTCCATAATGCGAACTCGTCCATATTGCCCACTTGTCCATGTTCCCAACTTGTCAATTTTACCAACTCATCCACATTGCCAACTCATCCACATTTCCAACTCTCCCATATTCCCAACTCGACGATACACCCAACTCGTCTACAATACCAACTTGTCCTTATTATCAGCTCGCCTTTATTGCCAAATCTTCCATATCACCAACTCGTCCGTATTACCAAGTCGTCTTCATTGCCAACTCGTCCATATTCTCAACTCGTCCACATTGCCCACTCGTCCGTGTTCCCAACTTGTTCATTTTGCCAACTCATCCACATTCCCAACTCGTCCATATTCTCAACTCGTCCACATTGCCCACTCGTCCGTGTTCCCAACTTATTCATTTTGCCAACTCATCCACATTCCCAACTCGTCCATATTCCCAACACGTCTACATTGACAACTCGTCCAATTAACAACTCGTCCAATTAACAACTCGCCCATATTAACAACTCGTCCATTTTCCCAACTCGTCTATATTACCAACTTGTCAATTTTACCAACTCATCCGCATTCCCAACTCTTCCATATTCCCAACTCGTCCACATTTCCAACTCATCCATTTTACCAACTCATCCATATTACCAATATAGATACATTCCCAACTTAGGCACATTGTCATGTCGTCCATATTCTCAACTCGACCACATTTCCGATCCCGTCGACATGCAAGCGCAAGGACTAAGTTTTTTCTTGTAAAATACCATTTAATTTACCATAACTCATGCCATTTTCCTTGGAATTATTTTTTTGATGGACTTTAATCATATTTATAATAATCTATCATAAATTTACCTATTTGAATGACGTGTAAATTAGTTTTACTATTTTTTTTCTGCTTTGATTTATTGTAAAACTCGCCTATAAAAATAATCTATTCTTGAATGACGGTCAGTTTTCTAGTCTTTCGAGCACCAGTCCAACTCGCACTTAACCGGCTTTTTCTCCACCTTTTTAACAGGTATGCGAAAAAAGTTTCCATACATTTTAACATTTTAAAAAGAAAAACAACCTGGCAATTTAGAGCATTGACATAATAGCCCCCAATAAAAAAGACATTAAAAGTTGTCAGAATATGGTTACTGTCATTCATTGTCAAGAAACTGTAAAATTATTTTTGCATATTCGTACATGTTTTAAGTGTTGCGGATATTATGTTGCCGACTCAAAAATAATATTTCATCATGCTGAACAACTTACTACAGGTTTGTGAGCAAATCATGCTTATTATTATTTGGTCATCTTATGTCAAAATAGGGATCACAGGTCACGTGGTCAAAGTCACGTGGTTAGCGCACAGTAGTTTTTTCAAATCCATTTTTCAGTACCTTTTCAGGAAAAAATGAAAATTCCAAGAGTTTTATGCACCTCTCCAGCATGAGACGAATCTAATGACATATCATTTATCAAAATCGGACCATAACTGTAGATCTGATGGGATGTACAAAAATCGGCCTCGCGTAATATATATATAGATGTCAGTGTCAATCGAGAAAATCGTAAAATAATTTTCAGCAACGTTATTAATATGAAAAATAAAATGCTTGCCGCTAACCGTGAACTATTAAAAGATAATGATAATGACTGAAAACAATGAAGAGCTCAAAGAGTGGAGTTACACCAGGAAGGAATACGGATTTATGTATGAGATCACGCGTCGGTTCAATGCTAGCAGGGACACAGTTTGACGTTGGGTACGGCGATATAATGCTGAAGGAAACCTTATTGATCTACTGCAAAGCAAAGTAACCATTGCATCGTCCGCTTGCCATGGCCCAAGACCAACGCCGACGACAAAACGGCTTTACGCCAACGGGACGATTTGCGGAAATGTTTGACATTTACCCTAGAACAATTAGGAATTGCCTACATGCAGGCGGCCTGCGAAAATATATTCGTTCGTTTTGTTTTTGTTAAAAGTAATATAAAAAAAAACTTTTATAAAATTGTGGTTTTATTGAATTATCACTGTCGTTAGTTGTTAGTTTTTGTATAGATAAATTTCGGGTGCCTGTCGTATCGCATAACGTTTTTTGTCCTAAAAATGTTTGGCCGAGAATGTTTGGCATACTGTTGAATGGCATACTACTCGTTTGTCCTAATAATTTTTGCGCATACTCTCTTAAAGTCCTAAATCATGTTTGTCCTAATATTGAATAATAGTAATACAAAAACTTTATGCTCTAATACTGTACTCGGCGGTAAATAATTATTGCCCATCGGTCTTTAGAAAGAGACAATTCAACAATTGGCTGTTTACGACGATTTCCTAACACTGGTGACCGTCCATCAATCATCGTTTAAAATTAAGAGGAACGAACGTATTTCACGTTTATAATATTATTAGGATTATTTATATAATGTTGATTATCCTTGCATACTCAGTTATTACTTTATTTTTATTCACTTACCAAGCGGGGATACATAGTCAAAGCTCGTACTATTTTCAGATGATGTGCGTATCGAAACGTGATACCTACCTGAAGGGCTACTCCGATGTTCGAAATTTTATTGTCGTATAGTGCTATTCCATTCACTAAAATATTCTTTGACAGATGATCGAGAAGGATGGCGCTATTCGACAGTCAAATTTTGAACATCGGGGTAGCCCTTCTGGCATCACTGGTTTGACATGTCTTGCCAGATGGGTGTGTGATGTCGTCAAATCAAATGTCATTGTTTCAAATTTGTAAAATTGTATGTATTTTATTCTTGAAATTACGCGATTAATCGAATTTTGCGATTACGTGTTTCCATATCAGAATTTATTGTTTTTTTACAAAGAATAGTTTGGTATGCGTTTCGTGAAGGTCTATCGTAGGCTCAGACGTATATTGATTAGTTTACGTCAAAACGATGACATTTGTGTATGTTTAAATAAAACATACACAAATAGTGAAATGAGACGAAACGGAACGTAGTAAACAAACGTCGCACCTAACGTCATCTATTCACTTTTTACTGTATCACTTGGAAGTTTGAATGTCGTTGAACGCTTGACGACTGTGTTACTTCACGCTTGCGCGTACCGTACAGTAGAAATTGAAAAATGTCGACTTTTGAATGAATTGATACCCTTAGCGGCATCTAGCGATGTAGAACGATAGTAACAAACGGAGTACGGTGCGTAGTATGAAGAATATCGGTCTAGGGGGTATATAGTCTTTGCTAATGGTAACAAAGATCCTGTAACAGTGGACCAGACTCAGATCTCCTACACTGAAGAATATATATATCTTGGGCAACTGATGTCTCCAAAAGACAACATAAATAAAGAAGTAGAAAGAAGAATAGCGAACAGTTGGAAGAAATACTGGGGACTAAAGGAGTGATGAAGGACAAGAACTTCCACATAACAACTAAAAGTAAATTATTTAATACATGCATCCTGCCAGTGTTACGATATGGAAGTGAAACATGGGCTCTAACTAAAGACATATCAAATAGACTTTCCATATGCCAGCATGCAATGGAAAGGAGTATGGTAGGAATCAGAAGAATAGACAAAGTAAGGAACAGTAGCATCAGACACAAGACTAAAGTTCAGGCTGTAACTCGGAAAATTAGAAGACAAAAATGGAAATGGGCTGGCCACATGGTTAGAGGAAAAGACAAATGGAGCAAAATAGTCACGCAATGGTACCCAAGAGATGGAAAAAGGAAGAGAGGTAGACCACTGCGACGGTGGGATGACGACATAAGACAGGTCGCGGGAATAACATGGGGTAGAGTGGCCATAGAAAGGCCAGAATGGAGAAGATTGGAGGAGGCCTTTGCCACCTGGCAAACGGACATACAAAAATTAAAAAAAAGGGATATATACGAATAAAAAGAAAAATAGTGAAACAAAAAAAAGAAATGGAAATAATCATTGGAGAATATATTTATATTTAAAAAATGTCCGATAGAAGGCTTAAATAAATAAATAAATCATATACGGTATATTACTATATTATTCATAATATACGTTATTTCATAGTCATAAAATAACTACTGTCATAAGAAAGCACCACTTATCGATAAAATAATATCATGTGGCTCTCCCTAGCAACATTTTATTCGTGCCACCAAGACAACTATGTCTGCTTATAACTTATTAAATATTCCCAACTACATCCATTTCTACTGGGTTAATATGGAACCAAAGCAAATAATTACCTTCATTATGGTTCTCACTGCTAAGCGGGTCATTCCTATTTTCTGCAGAGGATCCATTATTTTTAGAAGCCACTCTTGCTGTATCTTTAATCGACGATTCCGGTACTTCTTCTTTCTCAGTATTATTTGTACCTTTGTTGTCTTGAATGGTGTCATTAGATCTATCTGTTTTCACTGTTTTATTTTTTTTTCTGTGTTTGTGGTTCATAACTTTAAAAATTATTATTTTCTCCGTATCGGTAAGCACCTTTTTGGGTTGGTTTTCATTGGTACCTTGAGCTGTATTCGCATTCAATTCTTGGCTATCAATAGAGCTTTCCGAGACAGATGAACCGGACAAGCTGACATCATCGTTTTGTAACATAACTGTCTGTACAACTCGCCTCGAAGTGTCCTTGGTGGGCGGCGTGTGCTTGTGCCGCGAGCGGTACTCGTGGTAGCTGTCGACGGCGCTAAACTTGACGCCGGCGCCGGCGGCGGCGCGCGGCGCTCGCGCGGTGGGGATGGTGTGCACGGCGAAGTTGCTGTCGCGCTCCGGGACGGGCATCCACGAGTACTGGAAGTCTCTATCTTCCAAATTATCCTCATCATTTAAATCTGACGGTGACTTAGAGCTCTTGTTATGGCCCCTCTCTGGGAATCTGGATCTTATTGTGGAACCCTAGAAATATTACCATTGAAATTCATTGTTCAACCGTTTAAGGCCGATTTAGACGAAGACTATTTTGAGACGCCTAAATGTCGGCGCCAGTGACTACCGTACAGCATATCTCTGACCGTTTAAACAATGACTATTTTCAGCCGCCTACATCTCGCCGCCAGTGACCAGCAAGCCGTTTTTACACAGCGCTTTTTTTCAGTACCGGTCATTAGTAGCAGCGAGAGACGCGGGCGGGGGTCACTGGCGCCTAAAAATGCCGTGCCAGCACTGGCATGCCGCGAAAAAATGGCGCGGAAAGTGTTTATACGGTGCCTTTGTAGGCGCCGTAATTTAGGCGTCTCACTATAGTCTTCAGCCGGCTGCGTTTTTCTTACGCGCCCTCAAAGTAGTAACGTGAACTTATCGACTTAAAAAGGAAAACAACCAATACTTTTTTGCATTATTAATTTCATATTACCTGTGAGCCTTGTCTTCTGCTTTCTTGTTCTATATTTTTAAATTCTTGTTGCAGTATTTTCTGTCGGCTGTCTTTCTGGTCTTGAAGGCGATAATCATCTTTGAAAGCATTATTCTGGAAAATGTTGCATTAGATAATTACGGCGTAAAAGGTAAACAGAGATAGGTACTTATATATTTAACATTTTACTTACGATGGATTTGTTATTTTTACTTCTGGGAAGGCTATTTAAAAATGCAACTGTAGCCTTATATTCTTTTTCAACATTCTGTCTCGTCACCGCGACTCTATTTGTCATATCGTGATTTTTTTTGTGACTCTGTTTATGGCAATTAGTTGCAGACGTGGACTCGCTGAGCGCCCGCGAGTACGCGTCCTGCTCGGGCAGGCAGTCGCGGTGCACCGCGTGCTCGGCGGCGCGCGGCACGTCCCTGCTGTCTCTAGTAGAGTGGTTATACATTGTTATTGATTTCTTCTTGGTCAACATATTTTCTGACCTCTTTCCTTTCAGTAAATACTCATTGTTGGAGTTACCTAAAAATGTGTAATAAAATTAACATAACATATTTTATCCTTATCAAAAATGTATGTAAAAAAATATATTATAAACTCAAGCAATGCAACACCAAAGTTCTCAATGCAATATGTACATATAATAATTATACAAGTTCCTGTTTTACAGAACCAATGAAAATGACAACATTTTATATTTCTAACAGGTGTAAATTAATATAGAGATCGACAGGGAATAGATTTTTCGTCTTAGAACAAACAGCGAAAAACTAAGTATTTTATTTTTTTTATTTGACGTTGTCAGATGACAAGATGCATACCGAATTCTATTAAAGAGATTTCAAATGAAAAACTAACCGTGTTACTTACTTACTTACATATTTGCTGGGATTAATTTACAAAAATGGATAGACTCACACCCGTAGGTATGGGTTGATGAGGTACGGATGAGGTCCTCCAAAATACACCAAGTATTGTTTTGTGCAGGACTGCAAAAACGATTCGACGAAAACACCCGATAAACATTTCTTTCATGTGCCACATAAGAATAAAGGAGATTGTTGTGTCGACTTGTCGAGCAGTGGGGAAATTGGTTGTGCCAAAGAGACCATTATTTATCTGCGAATACCATCTTGATGTAAGTTCAATAGTTACTGTTTCCAGAATTAGTAATAGATTAGTAATATGAATCAAACCAAACCGACCACTTTGAATTTTGACAATGTCACGTCAACCTCAACGTCATTCCGTTTTTTTTATTAGAAATCAGACTACAGTCTGTTTGATATTATAACAAACATTTGACATATCACAGGACCCATATAACGTAAATCTGCGCGACACATTTAATTTCATAAAAAAAACAAGCAACGACATAGTGGTCTTTCAAGTATCTATAAACGTTTTTCACTTTCTATTTGATACAATTGAGTTGATGTTATATTTTTACCTTTCACGGTGTTAAAGTATTTAACGATAATAAATCATTACTCAAACAGTTACGTACAACGTCTTATTTTTTTTAAAGTTGTGTTGTGACTAAATCTTGCGTTTCGATTCATGTGCCATTTCTGTAAATTGGTAGAAATCGATTAAATCGATAAGTTTATAACCTAAAGAAAGAACAATAAAACCAACTATTACTTTATATAGAAAGCTCCAGTGAGTCCGGTGGCTCGTAGCTCAAAAAAATATTGACTTACACAAAATAAACAAAAATATATTCAGGTTTGAAAAAAAGTTCGTCGATAAAATCGATTTGATCAACCATTCATAATCGTTAGATTTGGCAAACAATACGTCTTTGCTACATCTAGTGATGTAGCAAAGACGTCAACAGAGAACTCTCAAATGTTTGTTATAGGTAATATCAAACAGACTGTAAAGTAACCGTTCCATTGAGTCATAGTTTTGGTGTTGCCACATTTTAAAATGAGTTAAGTTTTTATAAATTAATAATAAAACAAAGTTATCTCAGAAAAAATATAAAAAAACAGAGATTACTTAATCTTTCTAAGCAGAATTCAGAAAAGTAATAAAATTGAATTGTTAAAGATATGAAATGTTGTCAATTATACTCAATTTGATAGTAGGTACATGCTGTACATGATTTGTATAATTAATGATTAGACGACGAGAAACAAAATAAAGAATAATTCATTTATTTGAATGTAAGTGTATGATTGAAGTTAGTTAATGGGGCTTCTAAACGGGCCATACTTTACTGCAATTCGTGGCCGGCAACTACGGCCGTCTTTATCTCACACCCTACGCTAGAGTTTAGAAGCCCCTTAAATTAAACAATATTACATGGTTTAGATGTTTTGAAACTATGTAAAGTCTAAGCAGTGACACAGAGTAACTTGTCACCTGAAAATGTTTGCAGTGTGAAGGGTCTCGCCTTTTTCGGGTCACAACAAGATACAGAGTTCGGCTTCACGGGTTGAACTGAACTAGAAAACTTTTCAATATGATGAGTTACATTAGTAAACAGTTTGTTTCCTAAACATTGGCTCATTTGTGAATTCCGAGGGGAAGAACATTGGCAACCAGTTTCAGCATGCCACTTCGGCATTGGAACCACTAGTCCTTCGACAACATGACAAATGTTACTATTGAAATCAATACCTTCAGATTGTAACGGTCTGCTTCGTATTATAGTCTGCCGTAAATTCTTTAGGTCTTCTGAATGTTTTTTCATTGATGTACTGACTTCGGATTCTCTAAGTCGAAGTGCCCTGTTTTGAATGTATTCTGAAACTAGTGTAGACGAAAGCCTAGAAGGTCCAGCATCGCAAGGTTTGTGTGAGCCTCCGCGCAAACTTGACGGCATCTCGTCACTAATTGCAAACAAGTCTGGTCTCTTTTGTTTGTCAGTATTCTTCTCAGTATCAACTACAGATTCTCTGACACTATCATCCTTTGGAATGTTGAGATCAGGTACATTGGGCTCCCATACAGCTGGAAGTGAATCTATGTCCCACTGGGTGCCCATATCATTCCGTATTACGTCTTTACGTAAATATTTGTCATTTATGTCACAAATCTCATTTATATTTTCAGGGGTTGACTTTACTACTTCGTCAACGTTGAGTTTTGCACTGCAAGATTTTGTGGGTAACTTATTTGCTGCTATGGCTGTCTTTTCACGACTCAATACATTTGCAGCTTCCCTGAAAACCAAATTCGATAATTTTTAATCTTTCCATTCTATTCCATTTTGTTCATAGGATTACATTTACCAAACTTGTTGTTATTCTGTCCGGTGGCCCAGGGGACAGGGCACTTATTTGAATATCGAAAATTTAAATATCGACAGTCAAAACATCGACGATCAAAATATCGAAAATCAGAAAGTTGAACGATCATAACGTCGAAATTCAAAATATCGAAGAAGTTTAATCAATAGAGATTAAATACTTCGTGACTAAATTTCTTAGAAAAGTGTTGATAATTTATATAACTGGTATTGTCACGAGTTAGTAGTATATACATAAGAATGGGCTTACAATTTCTTTTGTAAATATAACCGCCGAAATCGTTATTTTAAAGAGTGACCCAGGGGACTTCACCATGGCAACTAACAACAGAAAAAAGTTGATTTTTTGACACAATTCTAGAGATACAGGGCCCTGGAGGGAAACTGCCTTTTAATCATTGAGTTAGCTCTCTTAAAGGTAACTTAACTCACTTGGGAATCAAACCACGTGAAATTAAAAAATAAAACGCTGGCTATTTTATTCTACTGAATGATAGGATTATTGTTTTAAAATCATCAATTCTAAGAAGGAAACGTGAACATAACAGGGCCTTATTATCCGATTCTGTTTAGGGTTCTGTAGTCAACTAGGAACCCTTATAGTTTCGCCATGTCCGTCTGTCCATCCGCGGCTTAGCTTCGTGATCATTAGTACTAGAAAGCTGAAATTTGGTATGAGTATGTGTATACATACACACGCCGACAAAACATGACAATAAAAACGTAATTTTTTTTCGGGTACATCTAAAGCGGGGGTGAATTATTTTTTGAACACTAGTGTGTGGCGTGTAGTTGAATAGGTTTTTTTAAAAATAATAGGGGTTTCCAAACATTACTTTTTGATAAAGTCAGCAATTTTGTAAATCTTCGCTTCGGAAATATAAAAAAAACCGCTCAATCTAGCGCGTATAATCGATAACTTCCAGAAGGTAATAAGTAATTACAGTTCCTTTGGCGCTTAGGACCTTTTTATAGAGCTTGAATTCTCTCTCGTAATTTAAGCCGCTGCTTTAAGCCCGTCTATTGTGGAGGATGGGCAACTACGGAACCCCACACTGAGCGTGGCCCGACATGCTATTGGCCGGTTTTTTAGAAATAAAGGAATGCTTCCTTTATAGTAAATTTATCTAACTTAAGAATATAAGGCAGTTTCTCTCCATGCCCCGTAAATGTTTTCTACATTGTAATCTTATTTAAATGAAAGGTATATATTGTAAAAAAAAAAATGGTTTAAGATGCGGGTGCAATGAAATCGGTCCAGTTCGTGAGTTCTCAGATTGTGATTCAGGTTCGGGTGAAAGTTGAGAGGTTTTTTATCTAGATCGCGTAAGAGCGAACGAGACAGGTCTCGGATCACCTTCAGTCAGCTCACGCATTGTACACAATTCCAAAAGATTTTGAATAAAAACATAAAAATATGAAACAAAAATAAAGAAGTGTTCGCTGTTCAATCAATCGCTTGTGCAGCCTCGTATCATTGGCCGTTAATCAAATTAGAATGATCTGGTTTACATGCAAGCATGCGATCCATTATTTTAAGTAAAGTCCATAAAAGTCAAAAACTGGCAAAATGCATACATGAATTTCAGATTGATATAAAAAATCATCTCTATCAGAATCGCACTAAAATTTTCATGCAGGTATGGCACGGTTGCCTTACATTATAAGCATTAACCAGCTTAAACGGGGTGAGGCATATAATCGAATACAGTAGTCTCGCTAATCCAGCTCTTCAATAGTCTCATATAATTCGACACCATCCAACTTTACCTCCTTCTGTTTGTTGTTTAACAAATACAACTGACAATGCCATCACGCTATTGTGATGGCATTGTCAGTTGTGTAATTTAACAGTTAAGTACTATCTCCCCCAAACGGCCCGCAACGGATCGGAACGGAAAGAATACGAACGGATGCGGCGACAACCGATCGTGTCGAATCTATCCACTATGCTCTACGATCTGTATCTACTAATCATGGAAGAAAGAGACTAATGGAAGTGGCAAGTAGGCGTTCCCATGTTTCCAAGCATATGTGCCGTGGCACCTCTCCGTCGTCAGTCGCTAGTCAAACGCAGACTTAATTTGACGTGTGAAATTTTCAATAAAAATAATTATTTTAAATTGATCATGCCGTATTGTGCAGTAATAAGCTGCCGAAATTCAACCCCTGGCAAAAACTGTCTCTGAAGGAGGCATTTCGTATCATCGCTAAGTACCTATTATTTAAATAATAATTCAATTTTTTCCTTTTTCTTCATTTGGTTGATCGTTATTTGAGTTATCCCGTTAGTAGAATACAACTTTATTCCTTAATAAATACAGTTCAGTATCGTTTGTTATCTACATAAAACAGTAATCGAGAAAATTCGCTATTCAAGATGTCAAAGTAAACGCTACTCAAGTAGGGATGCGGCTATGTTCCTATCGCTACTATTGTCGATACCAATTTCGAATTTGAAAACTGAAATTAATTAATGGAAGATTTATTAAGGGGAGACATACGCAAAAAAAAATGTTTCTAGCTTAAGCTTGCTGCCTTATCTTACCGTTTAGAAATACCTTTGTTTTTGGATCCGTCTAAAAAAGTATTGTAAATATGTATGTTATATGTTGAATATGTTTCGTAAAAGTTTAGTTAGGATACACATAAACTGCCGGAAATGTATGATTCATCACTAGAAGCAGCTAGTTTGGCAAGACTGTTTTTAAAAAGCTTATTAGGAATGTTATTTTTGCGTTACCAGAGAATATGTAACATATGACGAAAAATATATCACTACTGTAGACTTATAAATGTGTTGGAATGTAGCTATTTTTTTTTTGTTATAAATGGAATTTCATATTGTTTTGTCGAGGACGAAACTATCCTTAATTCATACTTAATCTTAGGTACCATCACGTTTTAACTTAAAATATTATTGACCACAGTGTCCTCTGTTGTCGAGTAGCAGAATTTTGGTGACTTCATGTTAGCTTTTGGTGACTTCCGAGCATTTTTAAAACAAACTTATGTTACTATTTTCGAACATTGTAATTTACATCGCAAATGAAATGAAGCCAGGTAAAGTTGCTTTCAGTCTAGAATTGACGTAACTTAAGTGACATTTTGTTGTTGATATTGCTGTAACTTTAAACCAATGAAAAAAGTTTTTTAATAGTGTGACGTGTAACGATTTGCCTTTATTTGTATGAGTTTGACGACAGCGGTTTTCGTACGATTTAACCTACATGCCAATTCCATAGGTTCTTTCTTCCATGCTACTAATAGAGCAAATTGGGGTATCCCAAAAAAAATTACCCCCCCTTTTTATATTTTTATTCGATGAAATAGGCCATTTTACAATACCAATTTCATTAACTCTTCATTAGAATAAGTAGTTATTTTTTTATTAATTATTTTAAGAAGCTCACAAGATGACGTCATGATTCCCCCGTGTGTTTGAGGATAGTAAAAAAACGCTATTCAGCGTACTCTTATTTGTATTTTTTACAATTTCACTGGTAAACCTACGCATTTCTGAAGTAGTGAAACTGGCCATGAAATTACCAAAAAAAATATATTCAATATCTTGTCAAAGAACTGTCAGGTGACAGTTTGTAAATAACCAAAAAAAATGTAATTGTTTTCCAGTTTGTTTTCATTACTTTACTACAAGTTATATGTGCTGCTTTTCGATAGCTCTGTCTTAATTTTGGACTATTTTTTCACGCCAGGCTAGTCTCCATGGCTATGCTTTGACCGTACTAACAAATATTTGACTTGGAATACGATAAAAGTATTTGTGTGATACTAGATAAAATGGAAATAACAGTCCTAAAACCTAAAAATTCAACATCCCAGCAAGCTTCATGGAGCAGATTATTGTTAATACTTTAAAACAGTCAAAGGATTCACTATGCAGAATTATGTTTAAGGACGAAAATATTGCTGTCAAGATTCCTAGGAAAATCTCATCACGTCTAACAACATTAAAGATAGAAAACTTGCTAGTAAATGGATCCGGAAGATTAAATTGTCAAAAATGTACAAACTACTAAGTGTGAATTACATCATAGTTCTATTTCATTCCTATATATGAAGTAAAGTTTTTGGATGATGTATATGCTGTGTCGTAACTTTAATGAATGTATAATGTAGCTGAAAAAATTAAACTCATGTTATTATAACAGTTTTTTTATTGAAAGTAAATAATCTTTGTGACATTTTAAAAGAAAAAAATCCTCGATCGAACATTCCTGTCCTCTTTTATGTTCATGCTGGCTTTAAGCTGTCTGCAAGGTGGTGAGAGTTGCGGTTGCCCTTTTGGGTGGGTGTTGACTGTTGAATCAATTAAAATATTCTTGTAGTGTACTTGTAGTGGATCTGATCGAGATTCATGTCTCTGAAAGTATCGAAGGTGTCGAAGGGCACGTTTAAGATTTTCTTGGGATCCAACATACCATCAAAGTTTTGGTTTTGGTCATACGCCTAAAAGTAAAACACACGTAAGTGTCTAACTTTTAAATACAAATATAAAACAAACCTCAAATGTTTTGAGATGATTACCTTCTTATTAAATCAGCATTTTTAATAACCACCGATGCATTTCTCCTTCAAAGCTCGGTTTGGTGCATTCACGCAGTCTTTGTTAATCGCAGTTAATTGACAAGAAATATAAAAAATATAGGTAAAATCGCTTGAACTATTTCTCGAGATATTAGTCTGCATCCTAATTTTTTATAACCGATATTATTTTTATTTCCACTCATCGTCTCGTAAGTGTTTAATAAAACTCTTTTTCTTGTTGAACGTAAGAGACGATGTAAATATATATACATATATATTAATCCTGGAATGGCAACTCCTGGTTTTTGCAAATGTCAGTTTTTAATAAATAATCTGATTCACTTTACTTATAAAGAATAATAAACCGTGCTTGTATATGTTCAATACCATTTCTAGAAAATCCCGATGTAAATATTGAAAATGTAAATAAATAGTTGTCATTGTTACTGTCAGACGAAATATTTACCGGTCCAATCATAAAATCTGTGAAATTTGTGTTCAATTTAGTTTCAATTGCCAGCGCAATCAAGTATTTAAAATATTCTTGAATGTTTGATTCACAACTTCAACATTATAATATTAAAGAATTATCATAATTATTGAAGGAAAGGGCAGTATAATAGCAGTAAGATAATAATTATAACTAGAGGCCCGTTGCGGCGTCGAACCGCCGCTAGAATATGGAAATCCGGTAGTGTTACAGAAAATAACTACTTTATCGAAAAGAAGTTTTTGGCGAACGAAGAATAAATACTGTAAAAAAACACGTTAAAATAATGTTTTAAAAACGTTGAAACATGCCAGGCTAGAGCTAGGCCTGATAGCCAACTGCCAGTTTCATCGTGACAACTTTTTCAACTCTTTTGTAAAAATAACTTGTGCATTAATGACATGTGATCTGCTGATCTGTTCCACAAATAAAATGTATATTATTTTTTATGGAAAAATTTAATTCATAAAAATAATCCCATATCTTGAAAAAAATATTGACATATTTTCATAGGACCGAAGATTGGTAGAATTTTAATTTGTTGTTCTTTCTTCAGGAAAGAAGAATTTATCAATTTGATCGATTTCTATCAATTTCCAGAAAAAGCACATGAATCGAAACGACAGATTTGGGCACTCACTACGCAGGTTTTAAAAAGGAAATCATGTAGTGCGTAACTGTTTATGTATTCATTTATAATAGCTCGTCCACAATGCCAACTCGTCCACATTTCCAACTCATCCGTATTCCCACCTCGTCCACAATGCCAAGTCGTCCACATTACCAACTCGTCCATACACCCAACTCATCTACATTGCCAACTCGCATTCATTTCCAACTCATCAACAATGCCAACTCGTCCATATTGCTAACTCGTCCACAAATACAACTGGTCCACATTTCCAACTTGTCCATAGGCCCAACTCGTCCACAATTCCAAGTCGTCCACATTTCCAACTCGTCCATATTCCCAACTCGACGATACACCCAACTCGTCTATAGAAACTCGTCCTTATTATCAGCCCGTCTTTATTGCCAACTCGTCCATATTCCCAACTTGTTCATTTTGCCAACTCATCCACATTCCCAACTCGTCCATATTCTCAACTCGTCCGTATTACCAAGTCGTCTTCATTGCCCACTCGTCCGTGTTCCCAACTTGTTCATTTTGCCAACTCATCCACATTCCCAACTCTTCCATATTCCCAACTCATTCACATTGACAACTCGTCCATATTACCAACTTGTCCGTATTACCAACTCGTCTTCATTGCCAACTCGTCCATAATGCGAACTCGTCCACAGGTGTGCAGGTGTCTATGGGCGACGGTAATCGGTTTCCATCAGGCGATTCGTTTGCTCGTTTTCACCCTATGACATAAAAAAAACTGCCCACTTTTCCATGTTCCCAACTTGTCAATTTTACCAACTCATCCACATTGCCAACTCATCCACATTTCCAACTCGTCCATATTCCCAACTCGACGATACACCCAACTCGTCTACAATACCAACTTGTCCTTATTATCAGCTCGTCTTTATTGCCAAATCTTCCATATCACCAACTTGTCCGTATTACCAAGTCGTCTTCATTGCCAACTCGTCCATATTCTCAACTCGACCACATTTCCAACTCGTCCATTTTACCAACTCATCCATATTGCCAATGTAGATACATTCCCAACTAAGCTACTTTGTCAAGTCGTCCATATTCTCAACTCGACCTCATTTCCAACTCGTCCATTTTACCAACTCATCCATATTACCAATGTAGATAAATTCCCAACTTAGCTACATTGTCAACTCGTCCATATTCTCAACTCGACCACATTTCCCATCCCGTCGACATTCAAGCGGAAGGACTTAGTTTTTTCTAGTAAAATACTATTTAATTTACCATAACTCATGCTATTTGCTTTGGTTTCTTTTTTGATGGACTTATATAATCATATTTAAAATAATCTATCATAAATTTACTTATTTGAATGACGTTTAGTTGTACTTACTACATTTTTTCTGCTTTGATTTATTGTAAAACTCGCTTATAAAAATAATCTATTCTTGAATGACGGTCAGTTTTTCTGGTCTTGCGAGCACCAGTCCAACTCGCACTTAACCGGCTTTTTCCTCCACATTTTTAACATGCGAAAAAAGTTTCCATATCAACATTTTAAAAAGAAAAACAACCTGGCAATTTAGATCATTGACATTATAGCCCCCAATAAAAAATACATTAAAAGTTGTCAGAATATGATTACTGTCATTCATTGTCAACAAACTGTAAAATTATTTTTGCATATTCGTACATGTTTTAAGTGTTGCGGATATTATGTTGCCGACTCAAAAATAATATTTCATCATACTGAACAACTTACTACAGGTTTGTGAGCAAATCATGCTTATTATTATTTGGTCATCTTAAGTCAAAATAGGGATCACAGGTCACGTGGTCAATGTCACGTGGTTAGCGCACAGTAGTTTTTTCAAATCCATTTTTCAGTACTTTTTCGGGAAAAAATTAAAAATCCAAGAGTTTTATGCACATCTCCAGCATGGGACGAATCTAATGACATATCATTTATCAAAATCGGACCATAACTGTAGATCTGATGGGATGTACAAAAATAGGCCTCGCGTAATATATATATAGATGAACCGTTAGTATAATTTGGACCGAGTATTGGGGTAGCCACAGATAACACCACCTGTACCTTTCCAAACTACGGTGACGTAGTAAAACCCCGGTTACTGAAGGTCAAGTGAAAAATTGGGTAGTATCTTTTTTAAGAAATTTTTGTATTTTTTTTCAATAACTAGAAATGGTTCAGAAAGAACCCAGCTCGTCAGTCATAATCGAAATAACGGTTTTGAAAAAAAACGGTACACCCTAATTGTACATTTCCTCCAGTTTGCTCTACGAGTTTTACGGATAGAGAAAATTGAACAGTATTTATCCAATTTGCAATACTAGTTCTAACGATAGAGCAAATTGGATTAAAACAGTTCGATTTACCTTATTAGTTGGGAAAGTATAGCAAACCTAACTTTTTCTCTCGAATTTGCCCTACTATTGTTCCCTTGAGAGTGTCGAAATGTACGTTTTTTGCGACATAAACGGGCGTATCTTTTTTTCCCGTTAACGTAGAAGAAGTTTGATTTTTTCACAGCTTTAAGGGACCGTTGACCTGAGTAAATGGTGTTAATTTCAACTCGATACCTCCACGCGTTCTCGAGAGAAAAGGTCTTGACAGACAGAAAGATTTGCACGGACAAAAGAGTGGTCCTACAAGGGTTCCGTTTTTTCCGATTGAGGTACGGAACCCTAAAAACTGTAAAACTCTATTCACCAAACTATCAACCATCGGAAACAGCAGAAAGGTTCCGATCGCACACGACGACACGACAAGCGAACGGGGCTGATCGCAAGCGAACGGAGCCGATCGCGTGTCGCAGCATACTTTCGGTTACGATCACATGTCCCGGAAGACGCCCGCGGTCAAGCTGTTGTACGCCGCTTGGTAACATAGACTTGAAAACAGTACATATAAAATTCAGTATCGTTTAAAGACCATACAATTCTTGCCGTTTCGATCCGTTGCGGGACGTTGGTGGAAATAGTACTTTAGGGCTCACTGCAACTCTCGCAATGCTTATTATTAAAAACATTAGTTCATTTTCACGTTTGCTGCTGACATGAACATTTTACGTTTTAAGCATACTACATCTATACCATTATAAACAAGTGTACAAAAAAAGAAAATACACAACAAATGTTGAAAAAAGTCCTCGACCATCAATCGGCTTGCCTGCAGCGACGCCCACTGGTGGTGTGGTGAAAATTATAGCAATTTCCAAGAAAATGGTAAACCAACTGAAACCTATACATAACATGCATAATGAATATATATATTAATTATACATGTAGGTAGGTACCACCGGTCTTTGGTAAAATCATCTATCTCAGTTGTATTGATAACCAATACAGAATTCGCTAATTGCTATGGAGTAAGCTCATGCATGATATTAGGAAAATCTTAACAGCACAATGTATGGGATGTGCTAAAGAGGATTACAACTCCATGTATCTGATGAATCGGTCAAATAACTTAGAGTAAAACCAATGAAGTCACCGGCAACTTCTAGTACATAATATATAAGAAAAGGGTCTCCTGGGTAGGGTTGGGAGCAGAGAGCAGACAGAGCCAGTAGGAAGATTAATTTATTGCCTCATTCTCTATGCTTACCTTGCTTGCACTTTTCTGTCCAATGCCTTTTTTATTTCATTGAATTTCTGTTGTTTTTGTTTTCTTAATTCTGCTGCAGCTTCTCTCCCACGCACATGGGACAAGTCGTCATTTTTGTCGGCGAAAGTGTCTGAAACTGAGCATAACTTCATTATTCTTTCTATCAATACAAATCATACACTTTGTGATTGTGACCGTTTTAGTGCTTACTGAACCCACTGGCGCCAGAGGCTTTTACAACACACATCTAAATGTGTTGACAAATACCGGGCACAACACCTCGGGTCTCCGAGGTCACTCCCAGAAGTCGTCGGCAACATCAAGGGACTGCTAGGCTTTCTGGTAGAGTTGGGTTGGCAAGAGTAGTGCCAGCAACCCTTCACGCAAAATAGGCGCATTGTAAGACGTCGAGTTGCGGAAAACTAGCCCGCGATAACCTATATGTGTTGACATCTAAATTAATTGATTTTAGGTTTCTGTACCCAAAGCATAAAAACGGGTTCCTATTAATAACACTCCACTGTCCGTCTGTCTGTCACCAGATTGTAAATCTTTAACCATGATAGCTAGACAGTTGAAATTTTCACAGATGATGTATTTCTGTTGCCACTATAACAAGAGATACTAAAAACAGAATAAAATAAATATTTAAGTGGGCCCCCTATTCAACAAACATGATGGGTTGCGTTAACTTTGTACCTCATTTGTATGTGGCGCCATACATACCAGGTGCAAAAGGTGTTTGTACACTCGTTCGTACTCTCACCTGGCCAGTTCTTTTTTAAATAATTAATACTAGACCTCTTTTACTATTTCTACGAGGGGCAAACCGAAATGATCGGGAATATAAAAAACTATGTGCACTATATACATAAATTATATTTTATTGTTTTTCGAAGTATTCTCCGTTACATTCAATGCACTTTTGCATTCTTTTAAACCAGTCATTAAAACAATAATTCCAGTTTGAAGTAGGCATTGCCAAAATGGCCGATTTATAGGCTTCCACAGCGGCTTCTGGGTTCTCAAACTGCTGACCACGCAATAAATCTTTAATTCTAGGGAACGTAAAAAAATCATTTGGACTCAGGTCAGGGCTGTATGGAGGATGGGACATCAACTCAACGTTTTCGTCGTTCAAAAATTTAGTTGTTTTGTGGGCGGTGTGGGAGCTCGCATTGTCGTGGTGTAAGATGACGCGGCGTGTCGGGTTCCCTTGGCGAAGTTCGGCCAGCACCTCCGGCAAACAAACTGTGATATACCAATCAGCGGTAACGGTTCTTTGTTCTTCTAGAGGAATTGTGGCAACATGCCCCTTTTTTGAGACGAACGAAGCCACCATCTTCTTCGACACGCTTCGAGAACGCACAACTTTCGTTGGTTTGACCTCGTCATCGAAGACCCATACTGCCGACTGGTGCTTTCTTTCAGGCTCATAAGAATAAATCCAGGATTCGTCACCCGAGACCATATTATAAACGGCTTTTGACTTTCCTCCATTGTAGCATTTCAGAATAGATCGGCACCAATCAACACGAGCCGCCTTTTGCTCTTCAGACAAATTATGGGGTACCCATCGGGAAATCAATTTTCTGACACCCAATTCACCATGCAAAATAGTGTGAATTGCAGTCATTCCAATGCCTATGGTTGCCCGAATCTGCTCGTATGTCACATGTCTATCTTCTTTTAGTAGTTTTTCCACAGCCGCGATGTTTTCAGGCGAAACCGCCGTTTTCGGCCGACCTGATGAAGGTACGGTGCCAAGAGAGGCACGACCCCGTCGAAACTCAGCATACCACCGATATATTGTCGTCTGACTAGGTGCTTCAATGTCGTATATAGTAACAAGCTCATTGCGACATTCATCTGGAGATAAGCCACGACGAAAGTTATGGTAAATAATTGCACGAAAATTTTCACGCGTCAGCTCCATTTTGTTCATCGAGTTGTCAATTTAAAAATGGAATTAAAAAAATATATCGTTCTTTTTTTAAATTGTAAAAACGGCATCGTGATTGTAAGTCGCCAGTATGCATGTGACAAAAAAGGATTTAATGTAACTCAGTTTAAAGTACTCTATTCCCGATCATTTCGGTGTGCCCCTCGTATAATCAATCAATTATTTATTTTTTTTGATAATTTTTTTTAAATAAATCTATTAATAAAAGATAAATATAAAAAATGCATTACACATCTTAAACATATTATAAAAAATCTGACATAGGGTCCCGCCGGCTGTGGGGTAGGACCCACATTACCAGAGGTTAGGGCCCTCTAAAACCAGCCCTTGATCCAGCCATCTAGCAAGTCCCTTGAGATGTTTGTCGAGCCTCTTCGCTATTAGATCGTATGCTCAAATCAAATGACCATCAGGACAATGAACATCCCACATGGGGGTCATGAGCCAAGTCTAGGATATGCAAGGTACTTGCTGACTTTGTTCTTCTCCGCCTTCACAGGGTTCTTGTTGTGCAGGATGGTGATGTAGATGAACACTGCCTGACGCTTAGGTCTATCAACCAGCACAACATCTGACTTAAGGGCAACAATAGTCTGTGAAGATAGATCAATCCCAATAGAGCTTGGCATGAGCATTCACGATTACTGGCATCTGTGCGTACATACAGTACAGCACCTCAGACTCCACAAGATCATATTGAAATGCAAGTTGCTGGTGAATGATCTTGGGTACTTATGTCTGTGCAAGTATTCGCTGTAGACTCATACTATATCCCTACCATTAACCAAGAACAGTTCAGTGCATTTTTCATTTTTAAGGACCTAACTGGAGACAGTATCCCTAGTGACAAATTGTAAAATGGTGGCCTCAACAAAATTGAAAAATTATCTATTAGATTAATATAGTCCCCAAAAGTAATGTAATGTAATGTAAAATAAATATGGTGTAGCTTTAAATGGACTGTATTTCCTGAAGGTTCGTGGGCATCCTAGAAAATTTTGAGTAATAGCGGAGAAGAATGAACTAGAGAATAATTTTTTAGAACAATGAGAGGTTCCACTAACCTTTAAAAACTGCGGCACCGAAACAGGAACAACAAACGTAATACTTTGATGTGAGTGATGATGATAAATACTATTTATATACTAAAAACCGATTTAAATTTATCTTGGATGATGATACACACTGACATTGACTTGTTAGAGAAAAAAAAACAATCAGACAACCCCACACAAATCTAGTCCCAAATAAAGCTCAAGAAGGGTTGTATTATGGGTACTAGTAGATGATATACATACTTATATAGATAAATATATTTTGCCAAAACCTGGACTAGACTGGCAAGGAAAAGATTGGATTGGAAAGTGTTGGAGGAGGCCTTTGCCAAAGGGCACACAGACTAAAAATAAATTAAAATATATGTATAAATTAACTATAATATGTATCTGAGCAAAGGCTATAAATAAATAAATAAGATAAATATACTCAAATACAACCATGACCCAAGCACAAATATTCGAGTTCTTCACACAAATATTTGCCCTGGCCAGGATTCGAACTCAGGACCGCTGGCGCAGTAGGCAGGTGCTTACCAACTTCATAAAGTAATCCCTGTCCAAGAGTAATATTATAAGATTGTAAATATTATGCTCAAATTCTGACTAATATTTAACATTACTTTTGTTTCTGTTAGCCTGTGGCACCCACTGTCTGTGAATGTGCTAATATAATAGCAAAAATAAGCTTGCTAATACTTAATCTTTATTTTTATTATAGTACTTTGTTGGACTAATAAAGATACCTCATCTTGTAATATAGATATATATTTCAATTGATTTATTAGTGCTTCTGTACGAGCATGACCCACCTGTCTGCGTGACTCCGCGCGCTTGTTGGTGACTGCTACCTACATTATCCAATCCTCTTGAATATAGTTCTTCTAGTTTTTTAACTACTCTTTCTTGACTCTGTATATAATCTCGTTCTTTCTTTTGATCGAATTCAACAACTTGTCGTAGTTTTTCAACTTTAGCGCGTTGCCGAATTTTCTTCGCAATATCTTTAGACTGTTCTCTAACCTAAAAAGGTAAGTCCCTTGATAAAAAAAAAAATAAGTACACTGTAGTTTACATGTAGAACAAAATAATGATCCAAACCTGCTGCAGTCGCAACTTTCGACGATGGAGGAATTCACTTGTTTTCTGTGTTTCATCCTTCGAAGTCATAGTGACATTAGTTTACACAAGAAGTTTGTATTTACTACAAGTGAAATCTATGATAATAGCGTTTCATTTACTGTTGACAGTTCTTTAGTACACCGACTCTGGCTACGAAGAATTACATACAACACAATACAGGACAGGGCACAGAATTTTACAAAATTTAAATACTTCACTTCACGCCAACGACTCAACGAACGAACTCGCTAGAGTTGCCATTGCCAACTCTAATTTTTTTTTTCTTTAAGCTTAAGTTGATCCTTAAAACAACTATATTTTTGGAAAATCCACTAGATATAAAATAAAACTAAATTATATGTCTTAATTTGTGCAATTTCTGACTGTGCAACCACGAAACGTTCGGTCGTGTATTTCCTTCGCAGTCGCACTTAGGAGTTTGGCCAGTTTCCATTTCCGGTAATATAGTCAGTCAGACCAAGTAACATAAGGACATTACAAGCAAATAATACCAGGAGGGAACGGGACAACTATGTACAGAAACCATTAAGAGTGATAGAGACATAGACCAGATGTTTTGTCTTTGTCAAAGTTTCACATTTTTGTGCTGGGCGGATGAATGTCAAAGTCCCTTTCGGGTCATACGCGTATGTCGAATCCATTATACCCCGCGCGGCGAACGATGATTCCTATGACACCTGTCATCTCAGTACATTTTATAACCTATAATCGGAAAAATGTACTGAGATGAACACATGATGAACATGAAATGAACTGTCAAAACATACAAACTGGCTTACTTTGTATGGTTTGACAGTTAATTTGCTTGGAAGAGTTAGCGTGGTCTGAGTCTAATTTAGTTTCTCACATCGTCCTATATCACACAAACATATGAAAAAATCCCTAAATAATATTTTAGCCCCTAAAAATCCCCATACTCATTATTTCTCCCCTAAATTTTTGGCACCCATGGTTTTTAGTTAGTGTGTGTTGGGTTACGGTAGAGTTGCCACATGTATGAAACCATAAACATTACGTAGAAAAACTAAGAAGCTTTAAGGAATTAAGGAGGTTGGATTTTGCGACTATAAATAATTATTGATTAAAAGTCGAGACTTTTATATTTATTTGTATAAATTTTTATATTATTCATATCAGGATTAAAAATAAGATAACATTTTAACCCCACACGCATATACTGCCTCCGTTCTATCCCGGTTGGCTGTCATTCTATTCTATCCTCCATAGTAGTCATGTGTATAATAACAATTTATGGCAAATACATGTATTTAAAAACTTTATGTCACCGTACCTAAACATCAACCCAAGATGTCTTGCAAAGAATTTCACAATAGAACAGAACATAATAATCGATAGTTTTTGAGATTAAACCTTATGCTGAATAATAATGCAAAATTACTCAGAATTGACAACATTTCATATTTTTAAGACTATCATTTTATTACTTTTCTGAATTCTGCTTAAAAAGATGAAGTAATCTCTGTTTTTATTTATTTTCTGAGATGATTATTTATTTTATTATTAATTTATAAAAACATACTCATTTTAAAATGTGGCAACACCAAAACCAGAACTTAATGGAACGGTTACTTTAGTCGGTTTTCTTATTTAAAAAAAAACTTATTAAAACTCGGTATGCATCTGTCATCTGTCAACGTCAAATAAAAAATATATATATTTTTTCGCTCTTTGGTTTAGACAACAACCCTATTCAGCCCGTTTTGTCTTAGATTGCAGTTATTTGATGTATTTTCTTATATTTCTTTAAATACAGCAGAATAAATTCAAAGATTTTTTTTAAGGTACACGACATAAAGCCCTGTCGATCTCTATATTAATTTCCACCTGTTATAAATATGAAATGTTGTCAATTGGTTGTCCCTAATATTTGTCCCTTTCACACCGATAAAAGCTGATTCACGCGTATTAATAACTATCTATATGTCGAAAGGTCGAATAGTATATTAAAATTGTCATGTGCACTTTAAATAAATGTTGATTTCAGCGTGATTTTTTTTTTACCTACAAACGAATTATTGCAATCAATACGGTAATACCAGAGCTGTAAGGAAAGAAAGTTACATGATAGTTCGAAATGAGAAATTCTCTTCTAAATACTTACATGGTACGGTAATGATGAAATTACAACTATTAGAAATAGTATCTCCCACAACACTTAGGTATTGGGAAGCGCGAATTGCGCGCAATTTAACTGTCACTTTCTGAATGATGACAGTTGTTTATATTTTCAGTTCCCGTTTTGTGTTTTAGTTCACTGGGCCAACCGCCAGGCGCCGTAGTATATACGAATGCGTGTGTGTAAACGTCGCATTTGCTTTATTGCAGTTAGAGTTTTTTAGGGTTCCGTACCATACCCAAAGGGTTAAAAACGGGACCCTACTACTAAGACTCCGCTGTCCGTCTGTCTGTCTGTATGTCCGTCTGTCACCAGGCTGTATCTCATGAACCGTGATAGCTAGACAGTTGAAATTTTCACAGATTATGTACTTCTGTTGCCGCTATAACAACAAATACCTACTAAAAACAGAATAAAATAAATATTTAAGTGGGGCTTCCATACAGCAAATAAATAAATAAAATAAATAAATAAATTATAAGGGACAATCATACACAAATCGACCTAGTCCCAAACTAAGCAAAGCTTGTACTATGGGTACTAGACGACGATATACATCTATCTATATACAATACTAGCTGTTGCCCGCGACTTCGTCCGCGTGGAACCTTTATCTTGAACATTTTACTACTTTATTATTTTCAGATCTATAACTAATGTTGAAATTGCTTAACGTGCTTTTTTTGCAGTTGTTTACGAAATACATAGTAACGAACCCTTCGTACGCGAGCCCGACTCGCTCTTGGCCTTTTTTTATTTTTTTTCATAAGTCATAAGTAAGTATTTATTCATTTAACAATTTACATTGCGTTTGAAATCACACTTTCGGCTAATTAGCTCTAATTACGCGGTATCACTATAAAATCAGGTACATCTACGAACGAATAACTTTACTAAATTCGATTAATTAAAAAAAAATCTTATCTTTTAATAAAATACCTTTTTACAAAGTTTCTAATTCCTAACTTAAAATACAACTTATACCCCATACAACCTTTCATCCTCTTTTTAACCCTTTTAGGGGACGAATTTTTGAAAACGCTGAAATTACTTTTCTTGGATTTTAATAGTGTACCTTTACACAAAAATTCAAGTCCCGCGCTCAAAAAAATACTTAATTTCCATACAAACTTTTAACCCCTTTTTTACCACCTTAGGGGGTGAATTTTTAAAAACGCTGTAATTAGTTTTCTTCCATTTTATTTTAATACCTTTTTAAAAAGTTTCAAGTTCCTAGTATGCAAAAAAACTTGTACCCCATACAAACTTTGCACCCCTATTTAACCCTCTTAGGGGAGGTATTTCCAAAAATCCCTTCTTATCCCTAGCCCACGTTATAAAAGTAACCTACTGTGCAAAAATCAACTCTCTAACATTAGTAGTTTCGGCTGTGCGTTGATGAGTCAGTCAGGACTTCTTCTTTTATATATACAAAAGAAGATAAAAGATAAAAGAAGAAGTCCTGACTGACTCATCAACGCACAGCCGAACCTACTAATGTTAGAGAGTTGATTTTTGTACAGTAGGTTACTTTTATAACGTGGGCTAGGGATAAGAAGGGATTTTTGGAAATACCTCCCCTAAGAGGGTGCAAAGTTTGTATGGCGTAAACTTTTTTTTTGGAGTTAGAGACTTGAAACTTTGTAGAATGATTACTTATTCAAAAACACAAAAAGTACTTTCAGCGTTTTAGAAAATTTCACCCCTAAAGGGGTTAAAAAGGGGTGCAATGTTTATATGGGAGAAACTTTATTTTTTGAACTAGAGACTTGAAACTTTGTAGATAGCTTACATAATCAAATACAAAAAAAAAAACCAGCGTTTTGGAAAATTTTACCTCTAAGGGGGTTAAAAAGGGGTGCAAAGTTTGTATGGGGAACACCGCTAATGTTGTTTATAAAGAAGTGTTACGCTAACGTTATCTTTATATATTTTTCATTTCCTGTCTATTACCCAGTGACTACGTCCTTTTTTTAAAACAAACTTGCACCCCCTTTTCTATGGTTGACTGTCAACAATATTTTCTTAGTGCTGTCTCTTATTTATTGTGTTCCAAACTTTATGCAGTGTTCCTATATTTAGTGAGTTGTCTATCAGCACATGAATAATTTATACTTTATTTATATACCTATTCTTACTTTATTTAGCTTCTTGAGAGATATAGAGAATATAGCACCAGAATATATTGAATCACTCTTCAAACAATACTACTAGCCTGTAGACCAAAATAGTAATCGCATCATTAAATTCGCTTTATGTGCATTTAGTTTTTAATGGTCACATTTCAGCATTTTCTTTAAACACAAGCCTTTTTAATAACTGGGGTACCTGCTAGACCATTTAGAAACATTTTGGCCAGCCTCGGGAAGTCCGCCACACCACTCTTTTCGTTTAATAGGCAGGCCGGCGTGTACAAATACCAGTGCTGCCTTCTTATGAAAAGAGGTCATTATTTATTATTGTTATGAAATAAAGTTTATTATTTATTATTATTGAAAGAGATACTCTTCATTAAACTGCCTCCATCTCTCAATTTCCAGTGCTGAGTTTAAGATTGTTTTAACAGCCTTACGATATTTAACATTTTTTTAAATCTCACTCATAATAACTAAGATCCCCATTTTCTAACTCCAAATCCATGCGTCGCTCTATATCTTGCAGTCATTTTTGCCAAAGATTTAAAAGCATCACGTAACTGACGGAATAAATATTAAGCATCGTGCAAACAATTCCCGTAATCTAATTGGAAAATCTTCAAAAATCCTTTAACAATTGCATTGTCTAGACCATTTTAACTAAGAATAAAATTCACTTACCTATTTTAATATCTTTGTCATCATCAAAAATCTACGCGGACGAAGTCGCGGGCGGCCGCTAGTAATATATAAATACATATATAGATAACATCTAACATTTGCACAAATATTTGCCCCGGCCGGGATTCGAACCCGGGACCGCCGACTCAGTAGGCAGAGGTGTCTACAAACCGAGCCAAACGCGTCGTCCAAACGCGTCGTTATCGGTTGCATTAACTTTGCACCTCATTTATATGCGGCGCAATACGTACCAAGTGCAAACTTAACTTAACCCTCGGTGCGCGAGTCCGACTCGCACTTGGCCGGTTTTCTCTTGAGACTTGAGTACCTATTTATACTTATTCTGCTCCAAAACGGTGATGTTTGTAGTCAGACTAGAGTAGCAAATCAGAGCTTTCGGCTTCGGCCAGAGCAAAGCAAAACTTTATTTTTTAGTGTTAACTATAGTAATTACAGACAAGCTTTCAAAAATCATAACATTGTTTTGTGATTTAATCAAATTCATCCGTCATTGTATTTTTACTGTACTAAATCACTACATAGTATGAAACAAAGTCGCTTTCTGCTGTTTGTCTGTTCTGTCCCTATGTATGCTTTGCTTAGATCTTTAAAACTACACAACGTATGTAGATAATAATAATAATATTTATTGCAACCAAGTCCTTAATAACTAGGTACAAGGACCCTGGACCCTGTCAGGGTGTAGCAAAAAGTTAACATTTTTTGTAGTCTGGTTTACCAAACTTACTAAAAACTTATACTAGGTAAGTAATAACAACTTACAGTGTTTCTCTTAATTTAAATAAAAAATGTTTTAAAATTTAAAAACTAAACAAGCATGATACTTGTATGAGCATACATCATAGCATGTGTCATATACATTGTGCTGTGCAATCGATATGTAGGTACATAATTATTTAAATATTTTTCTCGTCCATAAATTCCGCAATTGTGTAACAGCACTTGTCTATGAGGTTTCGTTTTAGATTGCTTATAAAGGATGAGTCTTTTACGGTGTTTTTAATATTAATAGGGATTTTTATGTATATTTTAATTGCTCTGGAGTAGGTATGGTCCATTTTTGTAGATTTCTACTTTAGGTTCCGGGAGTTCAAGATTTTGGTGGCGACGAGTGTTGTGATTAAATTTGAAGAGATGTTTATTTTTTCTTACAAACGTGGCCACTTCTAGGATATACAGGGAGGGGAGAGTTAATAGTTTTAGATTTTTGAATTCGGGTTTACAGCTATTTGGTTGGTGGATATTGGCCAGGATTCGTATACACTTCTTTTGCATAATGAAGAGCTGGTGCGCATCTGTGCTGTGGCCCCACAACAGGAGCCCGTAGCGTAATAGCCACGCGACCAACCGCGTGTGATACGCGGTCAGCGAGCACTCCATGCTAGTGTTGCTCTTCAAAATGCTCAGTGCGTATACGAATCGGGACAGTTTGTTTTTTAATGATTCGACGTGTGCTTTCCAGTTTAAATGAGTATCTAATTTAAGACCCAAAAGAGTGCATTCAGTTACTTCTTTTATGTTTAGGTGGTTTGATACTGTATTTAAGTTAGGTAAGTAGTTGTTTTTGTCGCGGTCTGAATTGTATTAGTTTATTATTATTGGTTATTAGATTGTGATCATGTAGCCAGCGTGTTACTGAATTGAAAGTTTGTTCGATGTGTGTGTTGCTATTATTATCATTTGGGCATTGAAATAAAAGTGATACGTCATCTGCGAACATTACAATTTTATGGGGGGTGATTTTTGGGAGGTCCTTTATGTAGATGAGAAATAGGACACATCCTAAGACACTACCTTGTGGGATTGAATTATCAGAATACTGTATGTTAGATTTAAAGGATTGTAGTATGGAATGGTCATTAAGCTGTTCTATTTCTACGAATTGTCGCCGAGACGTCAAATAAGATTTCATCCAATTAGAGCATTGCCGCGTATGCCGATTGCATTCAATTTATGTAGTAAAATGTTATGTGATACTCTGTCATATGCCTTCGACATATCTAGCAGTAGTCCCACTGCATATTTCCTATCTCTTAGGTACTCTACTATTGTTTGGACATAACTGTAAACTGCAAGGCTGGTAGAGTGTTTTTTACGGAATGCATATTGATTATCATCCAATAGATGATATTTCTCTGAAAGTTTTTTTGATTTATTTACACATTGTTTAGGGATTTTTGTATATTTAGCGCATTTTTTTTTAAGGCAGTATTATTTGTCTGATTAGTAAGAATTTTTAATTGTCTTTTATGTTTGCATGCAATTTTCGAGCCAGTTGTGAGCCAAGTTTTAGGAACTTTATTTTTCTGTTTTGTTTTTTTAAGTGGGATGTGCATATTTAATGTCTGGGAAAGTATGTTGTCAAATAAATTATAGTTATTATTAAAACTAGGTACTTTTATCGACAAGAGTTTCATCCCAGTTTATTATTGCAGATAGTAGGCGTCAATCAACACAAATTCAAAGGGTCTAGCCGCATTCCTATAGTGAAAACTGCCTCTGGTTAAAATGTATACCTTTCTTAGATTTGGCCAGACCCTTAGGTTTCAATATTGAAACACGTTAAATTTCTCCGCAGACTGTAGACATCGTCGTACAGGTTAGTATGTCATATAATTACTTACTATTATTGTATAAATGCAATTCAACACACCAGAAATATATTAATATATGTATACTAAGTTATATTTAATTGGTTTTAGTTTTTTACAACTGATCTTACATATGGACCAAATATGCATGAAAATATATAATGAGTAATGACATATTCAGAACTTCGGATTCACCCAAGCAATAATTGAAGAATTCTAAGGGTATCTGCATCGTTGGAATTGTCGCCTTCTTCAATAACATCAGGAAGCACCGACAAATCAAGTAAATCTAGACCGGCAAGCACGGCATTCAAATCCAAAAGTCCCGACGACTTGCCTGACGAGCCCTGGGAGCCACCACTTCCACTTCCCGCTGAGCCACTGCCTCCGCCGGTGTTACCGCCGCCGGTACCACCGCTTCCGTCGCCGCTTCCACTCCCTGTCCCGCCGCTGGCACCACCACCGCCACCGCCGGCACCACCACCAAGGCCTCCACCTATACCACCCCCAATACCACCGCCAATGCTGCCACCGGTACCGCCGCCTATGCCGCCGCCGATACCGCCGCCGATACCGCCGCCTATGCCGCCGCCGATACCGCCGCCGCCGCTGCCACTACCACCATTCTGCATAGTGGTATAGATCAGAGCGTTTATTAATTTAGAGATGATATTCTCCAGGATGCTTTCGTATCTGCTTCCTGAGCTGCAAGCCTTGGGGCGGCATGGCGGAGCGGGCACGCGAGGCACGACGCGCGGCAAGTTCCCGGCGCTGCTCGGTCTGCGGCGCACGCACTGGCCTTGTGATACCTGCGCACGGAAATGGTTACATACATTAATTAATATGCATACCGATTATTCTTTTCCGCCGAGCCGATAACTCCGAGGCATCATATAGCCGAAGTCTAAGCATAATATTTTTTAAAGATAACATAACTAATCAAAGAAAATTATTTCAATATCGTATGCAGAAGTCTCTACATTAATAAATTAATCAAAGTCATCTTCATCTTGTCGTGGACAGGATTGTGAAAAAAATAAGCTCTAAATTTGCTTGAAATAATTAGCAGTGTTCCACTAATTCTGCCTGCATTCCTGCTTTCCTAGTAGGTAGGTACCTACAGTAAGTATTAAACCCTTCTAATCCAAATAATTAGACAATTTCAATTAAAGATCAGGACACTCACATCGCACAAGGAGGCTATCAAAGCCAAGAAAATAAGTCTAACGTAAACCATAGTTATGTACCTACTATGTTGCCTAAGTTCTAAATGTCAAGCTATTTATATAGGCACTTACAATTAAGGCATTGCGTCACAAACAAAAGGTTTGTTGTGATACAGATACTGTTCAATACGAAATAGTCGAGTAATTTCATAATCATGTAGGCATTAGGAGACATTAAGTAGGTCAATATTTATAAACGACATTAAAAATAAGTCACGTACAAACTGATATACATCCGCAAGTGTGTCAGTATTTCATAAAATAAATTTAAATGCTTCATTTACGTTTACACCAAATTAGGTTCACCTAACCATTACATTTACATTAGCCTACATTTAAGTAGTACAGAAATACTGCGGGCGAGGCCGTAGGTGATCTACATTCAGTATTAAAAATAATAATGACTCGCTATGTTCGACTAGGTATCAATATAGAGGATCGGATGGTGCTCGTGAAAATAATTAAAATACTGGTCAAGTGCGAATCGGACTCGTGCTCAAAGGGTTCCGTCCAAACTATGAAAGCACTGAATATAATATTGGTCTAACGAAAAGATAAACTTGATTTAGCAACAAACTTAGGGAACCGGAATTACTTAATGACAATTTATTCTAATACTATAGGTACGTCAAATTAAGGTTTGCAATAAATTTTGATGCGATACCATGACTTTCATTAAACCTTTTAACAATGCAATTGAAAAGGTTCCACTTAAAGTCTGAATCCATTCGGTGAAACGAAACCAGGTACCGAGGATTTTAAATTTTTAGGGTTCAGTACCTCAATCGAAAAAGCTGTTGCAATTAACACCATATACTCAGGTCTCAAGGGAATAAAATGGGATAAGTGAAAGTTTAGGAACCCTCGGTGTGCGAGTCAGACTCGCACTTGGCCGGGTTTTATTATCTCTTATACCTATGGCGTTCCACTACATTTATTTGCTGCTGCTGCTTAGGTATATTTATTTGGTTTTGCTTATTCAATTAGGTATAGCTATCTTAACGTTTGTAGTACAAATACAGTTTGTATTTTAAATAATATAATTTATAATGTAACAATAAAAGAGTATGAATAATAGAGGAAAACACAGGAATCTCTAGCTAGAGGCTAGAGTGATCTGCTTAAGATAATATGCCCATATGATTTAGCGTTTGCTCGCCATGACCATATCGATTCAGTAACAACTAATATGGATACGGGGCCAAAACAGAGGCGCCAAGTAAACCCGCGATACACGGCTAACTTCTTTTCCATTCTAACTTTCGGGTAAGTAGGTGGTTGTAGAGATAGTAATTAGTTCATAACATGCTTACAACAGATATGCCCCTGTATTTTACACGTTTTTGTCAGTCATAAAATATGTAGGTAGATACCTGTCAAAATAAATCACTCACTCTTAGTTGAAGTACGAGTACTTAGTCATTCGTATAGTTACTTGCAAGCTAATAACAAAATGTACTTGTACTACCTACTAGTACTAGGCTAGGTACATAATTAAGTTTATTTGGAAAGGTCGTTGGATTCCCTAAGGTGTTAAACTAGATTTAGCACAATATCGAAATATTGTGCTAAGTCTATTGTGTATGCCTAATCTTTCAAATCGCTGGCTGGTGCATCTAGGACGTCCTAGATATTTAGTCGTCGACGCCCGGCGGGTCATCCTGTATCGTTAGATCGACGAAGTCTAGCCAGAAAGGCTAGTTGAGTAATTAAGTATCTTTCAAATGAACAAAAAGGAATCGGCCACCAAACAACAGTTTAATCGAAACCTGACTTTTTGAAGTCGATTAGAATGACAGGGGGGCATAAAATACCCACTCGCCATGTAACTGAAGTTTAACTACCAACATTTTAAAATAAGACAAACTACAGCTATAGGATCATGCAGGCGTACAAAAAGAATGTTTCCGTATTATTGTTTTTTTTTTCAGATGGACATTGGAGACGTTCAAGCTAGGATATAACCATGATATCAGCAGCAATGACCTGTACGCGCCACTACCAGAACATCGGTCTGATATTTTGGGTAATATATTTTTTAATAGCAATTCGGGTGACTTTTGTACCTTTAAAGGAACTTTCTACTGAATAAAAGTTAAAACCATACGGTATTATACAAGATGTTGCTATGTTTATAAATAGGACGTGATGGGCGTAATTTGTAAAGCACCTTCGTTCCTACTGAGCGCGCGGTTCGAAACCCGGCCGGGGCACAAATATTTGTGTGATGAAGTCGAACATTTCTCCCTGGGTCATGGATGTTATCTATATATGTATCTAGTACCGATAGTAGGTGCTGCAGTAAGCTTTGTTTATTAACGTATTCACTTTGAGGCTCTCGCTTCCCCGTTCCCCACTGTAACGTGTTACGGTAAGATGTGAATATTAACGTATTCACATAGAGGTCGCTAAGGTGTAAAAACCTTTCAAATAAAACAATACAAAGATCGACACACAAAGCATAAGGAAAAATTCGTCAGGTCTTCCTGGAGCTAGGGTAGCGAAATGGCTATCGCGCTGGACCGGCAATCCAGAGGTACCGGGTTCGATTCCCGGTCTCTTCCTCCAGGTAGCTCCTTTTCAATTTTTCTTTAAGCTTTGATCTTTGTATTTAAGGCTTATTATATTATTGTTAAAGGTGATGCCATACAAAGGGCTTGGGAGCGTGAAGTGCGTTCGAGCAGAGGCAGAGAGGGGTCGAAGCCTAGCTTATGGAAGGTGCTGTTGAAGGTGTTCGGCCCAGAGCTCATGCTGTACGGATTGATCCTGGCAGCCATGGAGTTTATAATACGGTACAACCGAATTAATCAGACGTTCAGATACTTATATTGAAACTTTATGAGCCGGTTTGACATCATGTGTTTGATTGGAACAGGTTGCAGCAACCACTCTTTCTGGGTCTTTTATTACGATACTACAGTCCAATACAAGATTCTAATAACTCCACGTAAGTCAAGCTGTTTAATGCCGTATTGATTTTACTACTTGGTATAATATATTCAAGTCGGCACGGCATACACTGCGGTGGCTATGCTTTACTTATTCCCTATACAATATTGCCTGGCCCTTAAAATGCGCAAGGAAAGCAAGGAAATCCTCTTAGTACGTATAATACTCGTATATTTTATTATGCGTAAAAACATCGTATAGGTATGCAACAGGTGTTATAAATTAAAACAGCACTTCGAATTGAGAAGCTCCTCCTTTTTTGAAGTCGGCTAAAAAGTTAGTCTGACAGTTCCGTTCGAAATTGGTCTCTAGCAGTAAAAAAATATATTTCTTCTATCTCTTGCCTGTAATTTTTCTGACTGAAAACTGTGCTGCTGTGCACACCTTTCAGTGTGGAGTTCCATTCCATACAAATGGGTCACCTTTTAGCTTAGTAGGGCATTGTGGGACCAGCATGCCTAGCATAACTGTGACACACGACTTTTTGATGGGCGACAAACATTACCTGTCACTTTCCTTTCAATACCGTGCGAGCAAGACAGGTGATGTTGAATCGCGCGACAAGCGAAGTCGCGGCAAGATATGCTAGCCCTGCTGGTTAAATGGGGCCTAGACATATAGTGTACTTAAATAATATTGTGCTTAATTTATGCAATGTGTTCATATAGACAGCGCTACTTTTCTCGGCTATTCCACTATTACGACATGGAAGGCGGGGTGAGCTGGGGAGAGGCAGTATTCTTCGCGTTCGGTGTGGTGTTTTCCAGCGTCGTGAACGTTATGGTTCAGCACCCCTTCATGATGGGAGCTATGCACATTGGCATGAAGATGAGAGTTGGTGTCTGCAGCCTGATTTATAGAAAGGTTAAATACTAAGTATACCTACTCGTACTTTTGACTTGTTCAGTATGCATTACACGTATTTAAACAACTAGGTACATATATTGTCATTTGTACAACATAATAAAAAAACTCCATAGTTATCTAAATCTACAAAATTGTTATTTTTTTATTTAGTTCAGAGACATTCTTTTTCAAAATTATTTTTTTCATATTATGACAAATATATTGATAATTTCAACCAACTTTTTGAAGTGAATAATACTTTTCTCTGAGGTCTAGATAAAAACATAATATAGCTATATGCTTTCATTGCGTGCAGTCGAAAATAAGTTGAAAAAAAAATACAGTTTTCTGCGTCAATTTTGTCAATATCTGTAGGTTTCTAATAGTAGTTTGTTTGTTTAATATCTATTGAGAAAATCGCTTTTTATCCACATGTAGAGAAAGAGTTTTGACGTTTCAACGCAGCTAAAGTAAAATTTGACATGAGCTTATTTTCTGAAAAATCCCGTTTAAAATACCTACATGAAAGCTAATTAGACCTTAGTTTTAATAAATGGCAAATTGGTTGATTATTGCAGATATTTTTCAAAGATATAGTACAAACCCTTATTCTTTTTTCCTCGCTGTAGTGAGGTGAAAAGTTTTGTGTTATACACGGGCGAAAGTTATTTTACGTCTCGTGTATTGAAACACTTGCTACGCTCAGGATTCTATTTTGAACCACTCGCTTCGCTCGTGGTCAATCATAGGATCCTTTCGCTAGCTCGTGTTTCAAATAAACACTCGCGGGTAAAATACAACTTTCCCCCCTTGTATAACAAATAACTATTATACCAATAAGTCGCGATATCCCTGTTCTAAGTAGTAATATTGATAATATGTTAAGAAACATGTTTGAGGAAAAAAAAAATACAGTTTTCTGCGTCAATTTTGTCAATTTCGAGTCGTTTATAACAATTTAAACTGTAGGTTTCTAATATATTTATACCAATAAGTCGCGATATCCCTGTTCTAAGTAGTAATATTGATAAGTTAAGAAACATGTTTGATGAAAAAAAAAACACAGTTGTTTTAGGAATCGAGAGAAGTATTGCTAATAAAGTAAATTGGAAGAAAGGGGTTAATACACAAAATAAAGAACCATCGCTTTTTGAAAGTCAAAGCACTAGTTCTTAAAGGGATATATTTAAATGCACATCTGTATAATTTTTCAGTACACTAGGTAACTCCAATAATTAACTGAATGCATACCAGAAAAACGAATGCTGTGCAAAAAAAACAATTGATTAACTGAATATGTCCTACAAATAAAACTTAAACATCATACAAAACGAGATGACCTTTTTAACCGAATTCACACCAAAAATATGGTTCGTACCGTACATCAGATATATTTCAAAGTTTCACCAAAAAAACTGACTTGCACACTAATTATCCTCGCACTGCACACTAAGATCCGACTCAGCCGGGTTAGGTTAGTTTTTTTTTTTTATATCCAGTAAAACAGTTTTGCAAATACCTTTAAATAGTATATTGAATTCGCATTATTTAGTGTGCATAATTAGTGTGCAAGTCAGTATTATTGGTGAAACTTTCAAATATTTTGATCGAAAAAGGGGAATATACAGATATCGATTTAAAGACATGCCTTTAATTATAAGTAATTATATCCTTATAGAATACGAAAATTTTTGTTCGATAAAGAAGTTTACTTGAGGTTTGTGGGACCGACTTTTACTGTTGCTTTTTAGTGATTGCTATAAAATAATCATACTACCTATATAATAGGTAGAGGAGATCAGGGAGGGTTGTACTGTCCACTAATTCCTAACCGTTAGAGAGTAATATATACCTTCCATCATCAGCTCAGCAGCCTCAGCATCATGAGACAATGATTGAACTTTAGAACATAATATCCCACCAAAAACATTTCATGTAAAAATGGCGGCCAAGACTCATATCGTCTGGCTGTAAAAAAGTTATCAGATCCCTCGAAAAGCCAAGCCCCTAAGCCCTGAGTTTACTAATCCTACACCTTGGCTTCAAAGGTATGGCTTGGCCGTTTCATAAAGTAACGTAAATAAGTCCAACGGACCGTCTGGCCCATACGATATCAAGAAGTTAAGTTTATATCTCCATGATAATATATATAAACTTAATTCCTTACAGGCCGGACAGTCCATTAGACTTATTTACGGTACTTTATGAAACGGCCAAGCCATACCTTTGAAGCCAAGGTGTAGGATTAGTAAACTCAGGGCTTAGGGGCTTGGCTTTTCGAGGGATCTGATAACTTTTTTACAGCCAGACGATATGAGTCTTGGCCGCCATTTTTACATGAAATGTTTTTGGTGGGATCTCATTTCTTTTTGTAAAGTAGTTTTTAATTTTTAGGTTTATTTTTTTATTTTTTTTGTGCCGTAGCGTTTCTAAGTAGGAATAATTGTGTATTCAAGAAATACTTACGTTTAGCCCCCATTATGGAAAACCCATACAAACTTTCATCCCCTTATTTAAAGGGTGGGGGGTGATTTTCTAAAAATCCTAGAATATATATTTTATTATTTATAACAAGGAGTCCCTATATCAATTTTCAGACCTCTAGTATCAAAATTTGCAGAAGTCTCATACAAACATCCATCCCCTAGTTTAAGGGGTTGGGGGGTAAAAGTTCCAAGTTTCAGAATTATTCTATTGTTTGTGCACTAAACCTAGCTTACATACCAAATTTCAGCTTTCTAGGTCATCGGGAAGTACCCCAGAGGTTTTGATACGTCAGTGAGTGAGTGGCAAAATCGGCGTATTTTAGGTACCAATAAAACCTAAAGTATAAAAGCTAGATCAATTAAATTAAGTACATTTCATATGTTCCCTAACTGCATCTTAACCTGTGAATTTGGGCGCTCTGGACGGGACTGGGACGAAACTATGAGGGTTTGAAAATGAGACGAAACGGTTCGAGAAAAGGTAGGTAGTGCCCCGCCTCTTTTTTTTTCGTCTTGGCGGGGGCACTACCGTGCCCCCAGATATAAAAAAACATTAATGGTGCATTGCACATTTGATAGTTGCCGTCGATTTCATTGTGTATCGGTATCGGTACACAACTTTCGAACTACTCGGTAATCATGCATAGGTACAGTGAAACATAGAACCATCCATGCTCCTTTTTTTGCAATAAAAATATTACCTAATGCTGTAATTTACAGTTTCAGCTAGCTGATGGGATGTCAAATAAATAAAATTATTTATGAAAAAACCCCAGTGAAGTGTTTTGCTTTTAGGCTTTGAGGGTGAGCCTCCAAGCGATGTCCGAGAGTGGCGCGGGGCTGGTGGTAAACCTGATGGCCAACGATGTGAATAGGTTCGACACAGGACCTTTATTCGCGCATTACCTTTGGATCGGGCCGCTTGAGACAGTGGTTAGAATACACTTCTGTATAAGATTGCGACATGGACGGCATTGACGGACATAGCCCGCGGCCAATGTAGTTTCAAAATTGGTGAAATATTTCCATTTTTACGCTTCAACTCCCATAACAACGCCATTTTGAAAAAAATCGAAAAACTATATCGACAAATACTACATAGGTACTTATCGAACCTACTCACAAAATTTCATGACAATCGGTTGATAAATGCGGTCTCTAGGCGAAACAGCCGGAAATCCAAACGTCCGGACATACGAAAGAAATTTTGGCGAAGCTGAAACAGAGACGCTTCGCTCGCTCGGTCAACGAGACCGGAATGACGTACGACACAAGCGCGCGGTTCCAATGATGAATTTGCAGTTCAGGTTCAGAAGTAGACGTTTAGACGTAGCCTTTAAATCCTGCGCTGAAATTAAATTCATAAATATTTCATAATTCACCGACTTAATTGTGACTGAAAATTTGGTTAAAATTGACAGCTTATGACGGTGTACCTATATCGAGAGATGGGGATTGCGGCCGTATACGGAGCATTAATAATTATAGCAGTAATCCCATTCCAAAGTAAGAACCTTCACATAATATTCTATAAGTATATATCTCTGCCATAATGTAAAAGCTAAAATTCATCTTCCACTTCATATGAAAAAAAATTAGATGTGCTGAATTGTAAATTTTTTTGAATTTACTTGGCACAGATGTAGTATACGTAAAACTAAGCTAATTTAGCCCGGTAGTCATCCACTATCCCCTGGCGGGTAGGAAGGGGGGGCAGTCAAAGTTACACGCCGCCGCGCTTCAGAAGAGCATATCAGCTTCTATTTACCCAATACCTCGAGTGTGGTGTCATTTTCTGATAAATCGGGCATGATAAATACATTTTTGAGGCATTTAATTACCTACTACCAGTGATTCGAACTTTGTGTGGGGGGTATAACACGCTATATATAATAAACTATATATTTTTTTCACCTCACCAGCTCAAACATGGCGATTTTGCTGTCAGATAACAGTGAACAAAATGCGATTTTGTTTCGAGCGTGAGTAGAAAGTAGCTTTTTATTTTTTTCAATATCTGACCACGAATTGTCATTCTTCAGCCAAAGGTTAATTATAAAATTCTAATCATTTGAATCTCGATGCACTCTTGTTTCTTTCATATGTATATAAAAGAGAGGGATAGAAACTTATCAATTTGAAATTCGATTTTCGAATCCGACCTCGATTGAGAACAGTTCGGATACGCGTTATATCAAAAAATTCATTAAAAACACCCGAAAAAGTTTTAATTGCAACGTATTTTTTTTTCTTTATTATATTTTTATTTAACGACCGAATATTAAAATTATTGTGCCTTTTATATAAAACAATAGATCATTGCTCAAATAAAATAAGATTTTGCAACTTATTACTTATAATAAATCTAATAATTTATAATTTCACCATTTATCATAGATGCATATTCGAAACGTAGGTACTTTATAAAATATCGAGTTCATATTGTGATTGTTATTTTCTTTTGCATTTTTTTTGTTTGGTGTTTTAGGAGTAAAAATATAATCAATTTATTAACAAAATCTCGTAATATAATATGTATTTATAAATAAACACGTCATGTATCTGCTAAATCTTCCAATTTGATCAAATAATAACTATGACCGTGTTGGTTGGTTGATTATAATTTCAATTAAATTATATTGTTATTCCTTTATAAGCAGCACTTATCTATTTTCTGATTAATAATATTATTGAAATCAGCAACAAAGACTATAAATATACGTAGGAAGAAAAAGCACAAAATGTCGAGTAGGTATACCTACTCAGAACATATATGTTCTCGCTGATGAGGTGAAAAGTTGTGTGTGCTACACGAGAGCAAAGTTTTTTGCATCTCGTGCTGTTGAGTCCCTCGCTACACTCAGGATTCTAACATAGTATCACTCGCTACGCTCGTGATTCAAACGTAGAATCCTTCGCTTGCTCGGGACTCAAAATCAGCACTCGCAACAAAAAACAACTTTGCTCTCTTGTTGCACAAATAACTATTTTAAGCTAGTTTAAAAAAAAAAACAACTTAATACTTGAAACAAATTAAGTGAGACTAGACGATTGGAAAACATACCAGGCACCGCCGTGTATCATATCCGTTTTTTAGATAGATGTGTGATAACTATATATAAAAAGTATATGTTTTTTAAAGAGCTAGATAAATATCCTGTAAGGCACTTAGTATTTTTTTTTTACTTAAAATACAGGATTTTCAAAGATACCTACTGATAGTAGAGTAAAAAAAATTGCAAACCAATTTTGATATGTTCGTCAATATTTTCCTTTCTTTCTATTAAACTATACATTAAATGTCTCTAAAATGAATTCCTCATGCCCAATGACACCACACTTGTGGTATCGGGTAATTAGAAGCTGATATGTTTTTCCCGCTGAATGTTAAATGCATGTAAACTCCAGCATTCAAATTCTTGATAACTTTGTTATTAAGTTTATGTTACTACCAGATGTGTTGTAAATATAGATAAACTCGATGTTTGAAATAAATAAATCATTTTGATGACCCCCCCCCTAAATAAAATATGTGTAAATCATAATCATCTCTCTCTGTCAAGGACAAAGTCCGAAAATCATGAAAAAGCTATGACTTAATTTGTAAATGGCGCGCTTAAAGGGAAACCTCGTCGTTTTTGGTAGTTTTCCTCGGCACCAGAACGGCGCTGTACCGGAGAGGCACCGCGCTGAGGTCGGACGAGCGCGTGCGGCTGACTAAGGAGATCGTCATGGGTATCGAGGTCATCAAGATGTACACGTGGGAGGAACCATTTCGGAGGCTTATAGATAATGTTCGAAGGTAATTTTCCTCCACACTAGGACGGCGCTGTAACGGAGAGCCGCCGCGCTGAAGTCGGACGAGCGCATGCGGCGCGGCTGACCAATCATGGGCATCGAGGCAGGTAATCGCTTATCACATCAAGATGTTATACATACACGGGAGGAACCGTTTCTTATGCCCATAGATAATATTTTAACTTTAATTTCTTTCTATATTACGCTAAATAATAAATGAATACGTCTCGTCTTTTTAAACTTAAAAGTAGTAGGTATTGACTGCAAAAAATTGATTTTCATCTGCTAAACAGGCGCTAGAAAAGCGTTTCCTGATATCCGCATGTCCTTAAAAAGAACAGATGTAAGTATGGAGACGAATCAATAGACAGTTGGGATCACTAATGGAGAGGCGTGAGGCGTATTAGCCTCTATGAACTAATGCCACTTTTCATTGATGAAATGAATGAACAGTCGTCTGCTGTTGTCGCTTTTGTACAGTGCTGTTTCAACTTGTCTCAGCTTTTCTACCTGCTCTCAACATCTTCAACCTCAGATTAAGATCTCAAAGCAGTATGTACCATATATAAAAATAAAGAACATTTACAGGGAAGAAATATACAACATCAAGATGACTTCGTACATCCGCGGGGTGATCATGTCGTTCATAATGTTCACGTCCCGGTTCGGCGTGTTCATCACGATCCTGTTGTACGTGTGCAACGGCACGGCGCCGCGCGTCAGCGTCGAGACGGTGTTCTTCCTCACTTGCTACTACAACATCATGAAGCAGACCATGACGCTCTATTTCCCGCAGGGCGTGGGACAGGTAACCAGCCAAGGCTGGGGATTGGTTCGCTGGTCTAGAAATGAGCATTTATGTGTAAATCTTCAGGAAGGTATTTCAAACGGAAAGTTTCTCAATTTACCCGTAGTATATGCATATTTCAAACAGGTAAAATTCCTGGCTATACTTGGTATTTGAACAGATATTTACTTATTTATGTGCTCCTCTAATTGTCTGGCATCCAACCCGCAGCATCTATTAATAACAATTTGCTGTAAGTACAATTAAATTGTTCTGTGAATACTATTTTTCCCATGAAGTGTATTTCGTTGTTTTTGGCCAAAAGATAGCAGAAATGAACGTAGCGATACAAAGGATACGAGACTATTTGATTAGTGAAGAATGTCCGTTTTCGCCGAAGTCATTTACAGCGAGTTCTCCGCCGCCACCAGAAATGAAGAAAAAACGTGTGATTATCGTGGGTAAGTGAACCTGTGATAGTTTTAATAAATTCACAAATTCACAATGATGGTGGTGTTACTGGTGTGCCCTTAGTTGTATATTTTTATGTACTTAAATTTTCAGTTGAGCCAAACGTTGCTCCTCGTGCTCCTCCTACAAGTAGCGAACCTAGCACCTCCCAGCCTAAAAGTAATGAGAATGTAAAAGGTATCAAAGATAATTTCCGTAGTTATAGAAAGTGTAAGGGGAGTCAATTCTTAGTCATAACCAGGTGAAAACGCGAGCGTAGCGAGCGCGAATTTTGTGGAGGGGAACGCCGAACGGGTCAAAAAAAACAACCAGATGAAAGCGTTTCAAGTGGAGCCCCTAAATATGGACCGGAAGATCAGTGCTGGCTCTCGAGCTAGCATTATGCCGAGATATTTCATATTATGTCATATTATGTTTTGTCCCGGAAAAAATGAAGGCATTTCTTTCTCTTACCTACATACAACTTCTGTACACTGCACAATCTTCCACATCCACCTCCGGCCCGCTCGCCGCCGATGCCGTGTGGACATGTCATGATCAAATCGCTACGGTCAGGCACTAGGTATTGTAATTAAATAACCGTTTCAGATTTGAACAAAGTCATGGTATATTTTGAAGGTGCTTCTAGCAGCTGGATCAAGATAAGCAACAAACATGATGTACACGACATTAACTTGCAGGTTAGTAGTTATAATTATTGACATGTTTTATTTAAGGATTAATGTACTTAACAGTAATAGATGATATAAGCCATATTTTATTAGAATAAGTAAATCAGTAATTAGACCAACTAATGACAATAATTCGAAATCCTATCACCTAAACCTTATAAGTAAATATATCAGAAGGATTTTTTTATCAATTTTGTTTTAAGCGCTTGCTCTAGCAGTGTATAATTATGCCAATTATGGAATCAAGGATTTGGTGTGATTGACATAACAAATAATAACAATGTGAAAGCTCGGTTGGGACTTTACGCCAGAAACGTACTAGGAGTCCCGCTTACATTTCTACTTGTCTTGTGTCAATATTTCATAAAGTTACACAGACTTTCAAAAAGTATTCAGTCTATTACAAATTGTCGGTAGCTGATGTCTGGGTCGCTGACCACTATAATCGGAGCTGTGGGTTCGGGCAAGTCCACCGTCCTGCACATGATCCTTGAGGAGCTGCCGTGCGCCACTGGCGCCATGACCGTCGGCGGCACCGTCAGCTACGCCAGCCAGGAGCCCTGGATGTTCGTTGGTAACAACATACATTTTCTCAAAAATTGCATGTAATGTTGCCTTACCATCGCTAGATAGACTACAGTAAGTGGAACATACCGAAGACTTTTTAGAAGTGTCCAGTAAACAGCGAGATTTTAAATTTGGAATCAATATTTGTCCAGTAAGTAAGTATGTAATTCCTATTACGTATCAAGATATTTGAATATCGAAACACGATTTACATCGTCACCGACCTATAAAAAAACTAAGGATGTGAAGGCGATGAGGTCGTATATAAATGTAAAAAGGATGCATTCTACAAATTGTTTTAATTATAAGTACAGTGCGACAGCAAATTGTAGAAATTAAAAAGTGGCGTCCCTTTTTCATAGATTAAATAGAAAGAGACGACATACATTGCAGTATACACTTGCAATTTACACTAAGAGCAAATGTAAAATAAAAAGAGGTTAGCACTATTGGCAGTATAAACGTAACTCAAGTCAAGATGCATATTTAAAAAAAAAAGTAGCGACAAGGTTTAGAGCGGAAGTTTGTATGCAGCGTTTAGTTCATAATTGTGCTGTGTATAATGACAATGCTATTTCGGAATTCCTTCCTTTTTTGTGTCGTTTAGAAAAAACCTCGGAGTTAAAATTGAAGGTAAGCTTTATGATATGAAAATTAGTTAGAAAATACAACAATGTATAACAATAATTAAATTTTATGTTTAAGACTTAGATTTGTAAGACATTGCAAATAATTAAACGCAGTATTTATAAAAAAAGAAATTAAGGCGGGATTTAAATTAAAAGACAAAATATTCAAATTTGTTTGTGTGATCTATTAGGTACAATAATTCAGCAAAAATGAGTTCAGACGAGTCTGATTTCGAATATAGACGGCACTCCTCCATACTTAAAAGCGGAGGCAGAGTTAGCTAAAATAATTTACTTCCGACTAAATCCAAGGAGATATAAAAAAATACAAGAGATTCATTAAATGGAAGGAAGAAAAGTTAATAATTGGTCAGATAATGTGTGATAAGGTCAGAATATTTCAACAATCTTTCTGAGACAATCGAATGGCTACAAAGGAAAGAAATCACAAATATTCAGAAGCAAAATATAGAAAACTTCTTAAATCAAGCTCTAGATGATAACCATTTTGGCGATGAAGGTAAATAAATGCTGCCACTATTTGATAACGATATAACTATATCTTTTATCCAAGTATAAACTCATAATTATTTTTGTTATAGGTTGTTATCGTGGGAGTTTATGGTGCCTGCGACGTCGAATATCACAATGTGTAATAATAAAAACGGGATTTAACAAAAATATTCATTGGAAAATGGCCGAATATAAATGTCACCTACAAAATATAATTTTAATCTAATTTTCTTGTTTAATTTTTGAGAAAAGCACTATACTTGCATCGACCGTAAGAGCCATCCTGGCCTCGTATTATATCCGGACCTCGCCTACGGCTCGGTCCGTCTAATTCCTACTCGGCCAGTATGGCTTACTTACTGGTCTCTGCCGTAATGTACTATTACTTACTCATAGCCCAAAATTTTAGATGGAATAAAAAACCGGGGTTTGATATTCATATTTTTTTCACCTATTTTAACTGATATCTAAAATGAACATACCTGTAACTCCGTAGGATCCGTGCGGCAAAACATACTGTTCGGCCAGCCGTTTGTTAAATCCCGATACATGGAGGTGTGCAAGGTTTGCGCACTAGAGAGGGATATCTCGTTGTTCCCTCACGGGGACAAGACCATCGTCGGGGAGCGCGGAGTGTCACTTAGCGGCGGCCAACGTGCCCGGATCAACCTGGCGAGAGCTGTGTATAAAGATGTGAGCTGCACTTCATTCACCTATTCACGCCATAAATTGGCTAAGTATGTTTGTATGAAAGTGAACGAGTCCAGTTTTCAACCGACTTCAAAACAACAACAATGAGGAGGTTCTCAATGTTGCTGTTGTTTTTTTTTTAATTTTAGTTGTATTCAGTTGTTCTGGGAAATACAATTTTTTCTCATTGAAGTCGGTTATTTTTTCTGAAAAAGAGATTATTTAAATGGGTGGTTCTAGTTCTACTCAGGAGGGACGAAAATGAAGTGATTTGCGGCACACCATTTTTTTAGCATCTAAGGTCAGAAAAGTAGCTTAACGCCTAGCGGAGGTCGTTCTTTTACTGATCTCAAACGGGCCAGTCAAAAAATAAAATATACCAAATTTATGACCATTTAAACAATATATGGGCCCAGGAGACTGAGGACAGGATACTGAGATTATTGTAAGTTTTTAGCCAATAACTACGTCAATGCAACACTTAATATTGAAATCATGCAGTTCTGTGCTCTAATGCAACGAATTTACGACCTATGAATGCAAAAAAAGTGTATAGAAAACAATGGATTTTAAATAAATACGGGCCAGGATACTGTTAAGCTGACTGGCCGTAGCACAACTTCACTTACACAACTCGCCGTAGCGACTAAGCCAACCGCGAACCGAGACAAACGCGATCATTTATATGCTAACTTCACTTCGATCTTTCACTCAGACCGAACAGCAACGCGCTAGACGTGGTAACTCAAACTGATTTTAACGTTTTTTGATGTAGCAGGAGACTGAGGTAAAAAACGAGGGACAAAATATAATGCACTTTTTTTAATAAGTTTCGCATTTGAGGTAAAATTAGACAAACACATTGAAACTACATATATTATAGATTTCTATTTTAGCGGAAATATTACGTACATACTCAAAATGCAGTTATGATGCAGCCATTAAGCTTTCATTTCGTCCGAGAGACATGCCTGGAGACTGAGAATTTGGCACTTTAAAGTACAATTTTTGAGAGATATATATTTAGGGGTTAGATAATTTTCAGTGTCATACTAGAAACCATTTAGTTGTACAGTTTCGATCGTAAATCAATATAATTTGCCTACAAAAACTATACAAAATAAGGTGAGCCGCGGAAAATTCCCTTGTGAGTAGAACCACCCAAATATCAAATATCAATGTGCGGCAAGAGAGTGATAAGATAACAGTTGGAACGTTTTGAGAATCACCGTGAGATTATAAGTATATCATTACAAAAGGCACAGTATTTTCAACAGAAATCTTAAAATGGAGCCCATTTTCCTATCTCAGAGTGTTGCCTTCATTTATCTCAATTAACAATGTGTAGGTTACCATTACCTTCCGAGTAATAAAACATTTCTTTTTTCAAAGGCTGACGTATATTTACTGGATGATCCACTTTCGGCAGTAGACACTCAAGTTGCTAAGCACATATTTGAAAAATGCATAAAAAGGTATAGTTTTACTTGATTAGTTAAGTACCTATTGAAAGAAAATAAATTGTATAAAGAAAATATAAATAAAGAAAGTAAATCTTAGCATAGAGTACCTACAGTGGGATTTCTTTACTTATAGGTAACAAATATTTGACTCATGACACGAACAATAATCGTCTGATTTGGCATATAATATGTCTTAGCTACATCACTACAAACATCACCAATCCAGTTTCAAATATTTGTTAATAGGAAAATCGGACTGTATGGTCGATCGAGCACCAATATAACATTATTAAGTATATTCCCCCCCCCCCTTTTTATTAGCTTTTAGTTGTACAGTATCGTATCTGCAATAGGGGAGCAAAATGTCATAAACATTGTAGGTCTTTAACTTACCAAATGACGTGTTCAATTACTGGGTCTCTAACTGGTACCTACTAGTTATACCACCCTTCTAGTAGTTTTATAATATAATACAAATATTAAATTCATGTGCAAGTATTTAGTATAATAACATACTATTAGCTGCTCCCCGCAGTGTTAACCGTGTTCGGTATGAAAAGTATAGCCTATGTGATAATCCACAGGTTATCAGCTACCATACCGAATTCTATCAAAATTGGTCCAGCCGTTTGAGCGTGAAAAATTAACAAATATATACACACAAACTTTCGATTTTATGTAGAGCTTTAACTATAGCTGCGCCCCGCGGTATTACCCGCTCATCCAGCGGGAACTCTAAATGTTTTTGTGGTAAAAAGTAGAAGTACCTTCATACCCAATTATATTATAATTGGTCCAGCCGTTTGAGCGTGAAGAAGAAATAAATATACATGCAAACACACGTACCTACTAACTTTCACCTTTATAATATTAGTGTCATTTTTGAGGGGGATAAATTAAATGATTTCGTTCAGGGCGGACTTTTCGACATTATTCAAATAAAAATTAACAAAGGAATCTTGCATGAAATTGGAAGTTAGAAGTCGTAATTATTTTAGTTATACCAGTTCATCTACGCAAAATTTTCTCAAACTATCTATTTTTTTGTTGCAAGTTGCTTGGTGATGAAGTACCTACTTTGTTTGTTTCTTGTTTTCCCTTTCTCTTCCGATCCCTTTATTAGACCGGTATCTGCGGTACCGCTTAACCCGATGAAACTGGATTCCAGGTCACCGAAATCATTATTTACTATACAATAGGCTACCTACTTAAATAAATATTACGTTAAGCTGAGCTCTGTAAATTTAATTTACTTTAAAGGTACTTGGCGGACAAAACCGTCGTGTTGGTTACTCACCAGCTTCAATTTATTAAATTTGTGGACCACATTGTGATAATGGAGAAAGGCACAATACTCGTTAATGGGGCTTTTGAAGATTTGAACGTAAAGTATCCGGAAAGACAACCGTTTTTAAATACCTATGGTAGACGTCCTTATTTCGATAATTGAAACCTCTACAGTTATACATAAATACAATACCTTAGTTTACACTCGTACGATGCGCACAGCAAACTATCATCGGATGATGGCGACATACTTAGTTCACAACTAAGTCAAACCTAAAGGTTAGATACTATGAAATTAACAGACAGAGGCATGCACGCAATACAAAGGCCTTTCACTGATGCTGCTTTTTCACGTAAAATAGGCATGTGCCACCACTAATTAACTATCTCTTTGAAATTTAATCATGGCTCGCGCGATAAGACGTTGTAGAAAGAACATAACTACATAGTGAGTTTCTTTCGGCTTTCTTCTCAACAGCGGTCTCCTCTTGCGAAATGCCGGTAGATTCACAATTTGACTTGTAAAAGTGCCCCTGTGGCCTACTTACTGAATAAATTATTTCATTTCATTTCATAGGTATAAGTATTATTAATTCTCTTGTAAGACATATATATGTATTATTTCATGACGGTATCGTAATAGCCCTGATATGAATGTTTAATACGCTACAGGAGCAAGGATTAAGCCTGATACGCACGATGTCGGACAAGACGCGGGAGGTGCACGAGGACGAGCCTGGTCCGACGTCAGCCGTGTCCTTCATACAGCCCAGCAAGTGGTCCTTGCTGATGGACGACGTCTACGCGGTACACGTGCCCCTTGTGGTGTATTGCAGGGCTTAGAGTGGTGGGGGACAAGACAAGAAAGGTGCACTCAGAGGTGCAAAAGCCGCGCGGCGTAACTTCCGCAACTGGTCTAGGCACCTAATACGTGTGCCCCTTGGCATTTTATTATAATTCACTTTGCCAGGGCCGAACCTGGACAGAAAAGCCGTTGACGAGCGAGTCAAATGGAGCAGTTTCGAACCAGACTCGATGTTTGTATTGAAACCCATGAGCTGCGCCAGTAATCATAGGCGAAGTAAGGCCTACTTCGCCTATGATGCGCCTTTGCAACTTCCTCGATACTGCGTCAACTCAACCCAACCAAAAGACCGTTCCAATTACGGACCGATCAACATCCACCGCTCTCGTGAAATATAGTATAGTTAGTTATATAATTTTGTCCCCATCCTAAGTGCAAAGTATACTTACTTAAAAATTCTACGGCGAATGGTCGCATGCTTTGGGTTCAATCAGATAATCAGTCACGTACGGTTCGGTGGACTCTATACGAAAACCTTTACACCGCATTTCGGCCAATAATTTTACATATTAGTTATTTTATTATATAATTGATCCGAAACTCTAAGAACAAACTGTGTCAAACTAATATATATATATATATATTACAAGGTATGTAGGTAGTTAGTTCACCCGGTTAGAATCGGGATCTATGGAAGCCGCATGGTGCGGTGCTTTTTTACCCAATCCAATCTTTCTTTGGGGAACTACCTATGTATTGTGTATTTAACTAACTTGTTTAACTAATATATTGAATATAATTGGATGAACGTGATTGGAGAGGACCGGTATATGGACACCAAATAAAATAAAGATTATGCCTGCATAAAAAAAAATCCTTTCAGGATCAGAGTCCCGAAGCTGAAATGCAATCAAAAGGAAGAGTAAAGGGATCGGTATATAAAGAATACTTCCTGGCAGGCGCCGCTTGCCCTTACGTGACGGTAGTCATTTTCGCGTTCTTACTTGCGCAACTTTGTGCCAGTGCCAGCGACTACTGGCTCAGCCGTTGGTAAGAAGCAATCTACGGGTAGCCAATCACTTCACAAAAAACTTATCACAAAAATTCATTTTATAACCGTTCACAAATTAGTCGTTTCTAAAAACGATGTTTCACAGACTGTTCTATGTTCATTGCACATAGGTATTATTTACTGGACAAATCGTCATACAGTGTGTTACCGCCAAGTAGGCTTTTCTTAAAGTAGAGTAAAGTAACATAGATCTTTAGTTAACGTATCCATGACCTTAATTTAATTAATTAACTTAAATTCAGGCTTTATTAACTTTCTAACATTTTTTTATTGCCAGTAATGTACAGTTAAGTAAATTGACAAGTGAGTGTTAAATGACAGCATGATATGAGTAACGACAATTACGCTGTACACCCACTACATTGAATGTGCGGATTTAAGAAATTGAATTGTGCAGTTAATTTACATATATGTATATGATTAGCTAATACATGCAAACAATTACTAATGGATCATAATATTATTATGAGTTTTAATAAATGCCTGCATGCAGGTAACAGGCTGTATAATATAACAAATCATCACTTGACCAACTATTCACATCACAAACACTTCATTATGGCAAATCAACGTATGACATAGGGTAGTTTAGCCGGTTTCCCGGCCCCCTCTGGTTTTCGGCCTCTACGCAGTAAAACTACAATAACAAGAAAATTTTACCTCACTCATTCAAAAAAATACTTTTTCACTTCTCATGCTCTAAAAGTTCGACTTTATGCTGTGCGTAGGCGACATAAAGTCGCTTTTTATGCTCTAGAGCATAAAGTAAAATCGTCGTCGAAGACCAAGGCGAACGGTCCATCAGCCACACGAAAAAAATAAAACTTTATAGAATAAACTCCTTATTTTTTTCGTTTCGTCAGTATTCCAAGACCAAGGCAAAAATACCAACAGCCAAAGTACACAGCAAACTTCTTGAAATAAACTTGTAATTTTTATTTACTATCATTTATTACTTTTTTAATTAATTTTTATTGTAGTAAGTACTATTTATTTAAAGTATAATAATAATAATTTATCGTAGATATAAATGTTTTTAAATTTTAATTAAATTGGTTTTTAAGTACATATAATATTTACATGATGTAGTTTAATTTTCTCGCAATCGAAGTGAAAAGTAGAGTGTGCAACTCGTCCATAAAACGCATTTTACACTCGACTTTATATTCATCCTCGCTCGCAAGCTCGCTCGGATGGATAAATGTCTCGTATAAAATGGTGCGTTTTATGCACTTGTTGTACAATCTACTATTGTCACTCAAATTCACTTAACACTGACGCCTCCTAAATGTTTTCACTTAATAACGTTTCAATTGGCTCGCCAGTACGCCAACGCAATTTAGTCAGTGTGTGTGTGTCAAAATTAGTGAAAAAAATAGTGCGCGCCATTTTCTTCAAGGTAAGTTAAAATGTTGAATATTTGGTTTTCGAAACATTGCTTTTACTTCTACACGCTCTAGAAGAGTTGAAATAATGTCATTTATATTTAAATGTATAAAATATGTAACAAAATCATTTCAAATGTGATGGCCGGATGACTAGATTGCATTTCGTAAAATCATTTACCTTTCGGCCTCCGGGCCGAGAAATAACTTGAATACGTATATTTTTAAATGATCAAAATCGCTATTAAATTAAAATCTATTTAATAAACATCAGGTCAATTAGAAATTTGGATACAATCTCATTCATGTATTTTTAGGTGCCGGCCGCATGTATCTTAAACAAATTAATGATTTAAATCAGTTTATGATTGTTTGTTTTTGGCGGCCGAGAACTACATTTTGAATAACTAGTTTTCGGCCTAGGTAAATGGTAATGGCCGGAAAATAGAAACGATTAATTTAGTTTTCGGCTGGTAACTAAAAATTATAAAAGAATGGCCGAAAATAAGTCTTTTGAAAGCGAGTTTACGGCCACTGCGGTTAACATGGCCGAGCATTGGTGGAGGTATTGTTTGTTTTCGGCCGCGGTGACAGAAAGCGGCCGTAAACTAAAACAAATTTAGTTTTTCGGCCCTGCTTTATCATGCGGCCGAAAAACAATTTGTATGTGTTCCATTTTTGTCCCTATAAATATAAGACGGCCGAAAGTCGACTCAAATATTTTTAGATGTCAGCCGTATTTATCCAGTAAAAAAAAGGTTGCAGCTAATTACATTTTCCATAGATTTTAACTTTTTTGTTTTATTGAATATGAAAACCTATTGTTTCTCAAATAAGGGTCATTTAAAATATAAATAACAGTGGCCGAGAACTGGCTAAATAAACGGCCGTAAACCAAAACAAGCGGCCGAAAGCCAACTTAGTAGCTACTTTCTGATATTTTATATTATAAAAATAAAACTATATTATTTATGGCAAAATGTGATACGAAATAGGAAACTGCAATATGTCTATGATTCGTAAATAATACTTAGACTAAGGTTTGCTAAATATATCGCCCAATAAATCCACCTGAACTCAAAATTTTGCTTACTTGGCCGAAAACCGGCTAAACTACCCTAGTTACGTTTGCTAAAAATGCATTGTTTTGTATTCAATAAATCATCAGAAATCGGACTGACTGAAAAAAGGGTAATAATAAAGTAGGTTAGGTTAGGTTATGAAGTTAGGATATTAACAACCGGACGAGCCGAGCGAGCGAGGTGAGCGAACTAAATTTTAATTTGGTACATTATTTTTAAACCATTGATACAAAGATCAAAGCACAAAAAGAATTAAATGCGTAACCGTGCGGAATATTTTTTTCTTTGTGCTTTGTATCAATGGTTTAATATAAAAATTGTGGTGTGTACTGTGTACCCACATTATAAAATAATGAAATATTACCTACATGTTTCATAAATTTAGTTACGTAAATAGTATTATTTTTCAAATCGTATTTTATATGAGTATTGAAATACTTACGTACTTTTAAATTTACTATTTTGTAAAACAACAAAATTTTTAATAAATATGTTTAAAGTTTATTTTTGTGATATGAAACGTTTGAGAAATAATACAGTGAAATGATGCATTTGTGAAATGTATATTTCTCAAATGACCATTTGTGATATGAAGAGTGTGTAAAATGATGCAGTTGTGAAATGCATACTTATTTGTTAAATTACCATTTGTGAAATGTTATTTGTCAAAGTTTTTTGTAAAATGATAGTGAACCCAATCTACGATATCAAGATAGCTAGCTAGAACTTCTATCTCTAAACACAAGGCAACGTCGTCCTGTGGAATTAAATCAATCAGTCCAAAAAGATATTGTTGCCACTTATACAAAATTCAATATCAATAGTTTTTTTTTATTATTAATACAGCGTGTATATTTGATATAACCGCATACTTTACGGGGTCTTAGTAGGCATTTATTATTATATTGCATCGTAAATTATAAAAAAATCGCACTTTTTTTATTTCCATATAAAATAATTCAGCACGCAATGTATTTGTTTGTTGTTGTTTGTCTGACACTTAACAACTGATGTGACAACTGTCACTACTGTCACTAGTAATAACTACGCCATACATTGCTGCTTAGAAAATTTTTAAAAAATAATTACTCTATGGCATTTAACGCTCAGTTAATAATTGTTATAAATATGAGATTTAGCATGAAAATCTCCGTCTGGCTTCAATTTGCGGTTATATCAAATATACACGCTGTACCTATATAGTTACCTACACTTATTCCTCTTTATAGAAATTCAAAATTCCCAATCTCACGATTAGGTCGCATTTTACAAATGCACTTTTTTTGGGTTCCGTAGTCAACTAGGAACCCTTATAGGTTGCCATGTCCGTCTGTCCGTCTGTCCGTCTGTACGTCCGTCCGCGGCTTAGCTCCGTGATCATTATTACTAGAAAGCTAAAATTACACCTAAAATGGGGGTGAATTTTCTTTTTCGTTCCAACACTAAAGTGTGTGGGGTGTCGTCGAATAGGTCTTCTAAAAATGAAAGGGGTCTTAAAGCATTATTTTTTGATAAAGTCGGCAGTATTGTAAATATTCGCTCTCATAATTTTCTTTCAAATTACGTAAGTCCCGCGCGGTGTACTTATACTTCGAACGTTACACATATAGTCATGTGCCATACTGTATTAAAATATTCCGCTTAATCTGGCGCGTATAATTGATAACTTCCAGAAGGTAATAAGTAATTACAGTTACTTTGGCGTTTACGACCTTTTTATAGAGCTTGAAATCTTTCTCGTAAACCTCGTGCTTAAAACCGCTCTTTTAAGCCCATCTATTGTAAGGATGGGCAACTACGGAACCCTACACTGAGCGTGGCCCGACATGCTCTTGGCCGATTTTTATTATATTTTGACGATAGGTTACGGGAAGTCACAATGTGTTACGTCGTATTGTATATATCTTACTCCATTTTTAGGACTCCGTATCTCAAAAGGAAATAACGGAACCCTTATAGGATCACTTTGTTATCCGGCCTCCGTCGGTCCGTCCGTCCGTCTGTCCCCTTGGCGGGAGACTCCGACTTGCACTTGACCGGCTTTTTTATCTTATTTCCTTGTCAGACTTTACTTATTGAAACTGTAAACGCAGGAGTGACGCCGAGGACCACTTGACTGGAGACGCCGCTGTCGATAATTTTATATGGATGGAGAGCGGTATGACTCGACAATATTATGTGATAATATTCGGAATACTCACTTTAGCAACTGTGGTTGTCGCTCTACTGAGAGCGTGTATGTTCTTCTCGCTATGCATGATGTCATCGATCAGGTACCTATGTAATCTATTCTACAAAATATAAGTATCAGTTATCAGTAAGTTCTCATCACTGAAGTCCAAGTGTCAAGAGTATAAACGTTCGGTTCTACGGTTTGCAGGTTGCACGACAAAATGTTTGAATGTATTTCTCGATCCCCTATGAGCTTTTTCCATGCAAATCCATCTGGAAGAATTCTCAACAGATTCAGCAAGGATTTGGGCGCTGTCGACGAACTGCTTCCGCAGGCTATGATTGATTGCTTTCAGGTATATACTCTATTTTTAGCTAAACACTCACGTCTTAATGTCGTACTCCCTAGTCTTACTACTATATAACGTTTTTTTTTTCAGATAATCTTAAATCTTGTGGGCGTCGTTGTAGTCATTCTAATGATTGACATCACTCTTTTAATACCAATAACAGCTGCTATGATTATATTTTACATATTTAGGATTATTTATATTCGGACCAGCGGCGCAGTGAAGCGCCTCGAAGGAATCAGTACGTAATTTTATCAGAACGATATGTATTGTTCCTTTCGTAATCCCGTAACCATGCATTTTCAAAAGTGTAAGTATCTTCCTTTGACTTGAATGTCCGAGATTTAATTTTAAAGTCAGCTTATCTTTAAAAATATTTCACCTCAATGTCAAGCATTTGGTTTACGCTAGCAGAAGTTACCGCTTTCGTTAAAAACAGTTTCACATCGTTACTATTGATTTTCAACATAATTTGAGCAGATGGTGCTGATCATGAAGTTAAACTTTAGAATCATTATGGTAGTTGGAGCTAGAGCTACGATGCCACCCTAAGGCATGTAAGAAATGAAGCAACGGGTTGAAAATTCAATGGCTCTCGCATCAGTTCAGCAGTCTAATAGGTCAAAAACAAAAGATAGGAAAAATAAAGAAGATAGGAAAGCCGTTGGAAACGCGGGTTTGAACGCCGCCGGGACCATTAAATTTTTTGCTTCAATATAAACACCTCTCATCCATCAAGAGAAAGAAAACTTAGTTTAAGTACCCAATGTACCTCAGTTTTCATAGGTACCTCTTGGCAGAAGAATAAAGGTGATTTATTAAAATCAGTAATCACTCAGTCGACATAATAGTAAAGATTTAACGTCTGTGCGTGCAGCACGCAGTCCAGTGTTCGGGCACCTTGGTGCGACAGTGCAGGGACTGGCCACGGTGCGCGCGTTCGGCGCCGAGGCGCTGCTGGCCGCCGAGCTCGACCGGCACCAGGACCTGCACAGCGCCGCCTGGTACCTCTTCATCAGTTGCAGCCGCGCCTTCGGATACTTCCTCGATCTCATATGCTTGCTCTTCATCATTTGTGTCACATTCGGCTGCATTATGAGAACCGGTAAGCAAATCTCGTCACCGCGAGATCTTATCAATCACTATCCCTCATTTCAAGTCTAATCGATAGATTTATTTTGCAATTAGACCAGTGAATTGGTATACTTCATAGCATAGCATAGTTGGCCCATGAAAATTACAACCCTGTCATTACTGTTTATTTTTGATGCCTTTGGTTTGAAGTTAAAAACTTACTTGACTAAAAATATATGTACGTCCGTTTATGTTCTATTGTTTCAATTAAAATGATAAGTCACCAACTAAAGTAGGTATACAAAGATTACGCAAGGGTGATTTTGACTAGCCTAGAAAACGGATTCATGGTTAAAATCACGTATTATACATATCATCCTCAACGCCGCCTAACACCTGCTAAATTCTTTGTTTAATTAACATATATACCTATATGTACGTATTGTGTCCAGTCATCATCATCCTGACGTTAAGTCCCGGCCAGCGCCAGGGTCCGCCTTCCGTATACAGTGTGTATATTTGATATAACCGCTAATCAGAGCCAGACGTACATTTTAGTGCTATAATCTGATATTTATAACAATTATTAATTTAGCGTTAACTGCCATAGAGTAGTAAATTTTTGAAAATTTTCTGATCAGCAATGTATGGCGTACACTTATTAAAAGTTATAATAATAACCACAACAAACAAAGACATTGCGTGCTGAATTATTTTATATGGAAAAAAAGTTCGATATTTTTAATAGGTAATTTACGGATATTATTAATAAAAGTGCCTAAGCTAAGACCCCGTAAAGTTTGCGGTTATATCAAATATATGGTATACCTTCACTTGCCCGAATTTCATATGCCCGAATTTCGTCTGCCATAATATTCAATTGTCCGAATCTTGTTTCTATTTTATTTTTATGTTTCCCATAATCATTGTTTGCCATATTAATCCTATGCCCGAATCTTTGTTTCCCATAATATTAATTCCAATAATAATAAACAATAAACAATAATAATAAACAATAAACAATAAACAATAATCACATTTTCCATAAAGATTGTAATCCATAATTGTCACATGCTATAATTTCATATGCTATCCAAATGGAACATAGGTCGAAAACCGACATCTGTAGGTTAGGTTAGGTTTGTTTTATGACCCCGTATAGCGGAGCGTCAAAATACAAACCCAATCTAATCTAGTTTTAGAAGAACTACTACCAAATAGTACATGGATCTAAAACCGAAAACTATAGGTTAGGTTAGGTTTGTGTTGTGACCCGTATAGCGGAGCGAGCGAAGCGAGCGGAGCGTCAGAATGTTTGCTTCAAAATACAAATCCTAATCTAATTTACAGTTTCCTAATTTACAATCTAACCTAGTTTTAGAAGAACTGCTACCAAATAGTACATGGATCTAAAACCGAAAACTATAGGTTAGGTTAGGTTTGTTTTGTGACCCGTATAGCGGAGCGAGCGAAGCCAGCGGAGCGTCAGAATGTTTGCTTCAAAATACAAATCCTAATCTAATTTACAGTTTCCTAATTTACAATCTAACCTAGTTTTAGAAGAACTGCTACCAAATAGTAAATGGATCTAAAACCGAAAACTATAGGTTAGGTTAGGTTTGTGTTGTGACCCGTATAGCGAAGCGAGCGGAGCGTCAGAATGTTTGCTTCAAAATACAAATCCTAATAGCCTAATTTACAGTTTTCGAAGAACTACGATAAAAGGACGTATGACATTCGACCAGAACTGAAAACTTTAGGTTAGGTTTGTATTGTGACCATGTAGTACATAGTGTCTATGTACATACGTGGCCACAATATATACCTAGTCAAAATGCTTGCTTGCATGTGTACATCGTAAATAGACGATTATTACATCAAAATGCTAGAAATGACTAGAAAAAGAAAAACAATTTTAGACCCAAAATTGGATTCGCACAGAAACAATATTTAGTATGGCGTTTAAATATTCTATCAAACAATATTATGGCACTTAATACTATGGAAAACAATACTTATGGCATACGTATCATTATGGCATATAATATTCGGGAATACAAGAGTATGCCAAATGACTTTTCTAGGAAACGAAACATACGGGCAAATGAAATTCGGGTAAGTGAAATTCGATTATTCGAGCAAATCATAATTGCATATAAATTTCGGTCAAACAATAGACAACCCAAATATAATATATGCTGTATTTATTTGCCTTCCACTTACTTTGCCAGCGCTTTTTCGACCTTCCGCGAGATCTTACTCCAGGAAACATACTCTTAGACGACGTGACGTGGACTTATTGTGTTCAATGAGACGTCTACTCAATTCTTTGCTGCAAGGAAAAATAAACCTCACCTGAATGCGCTTGGCACTGAAGATGGAGACGGACGCGGACTTATCTACATACAGTCTGTGAACACATACATTGGGATTCGGGTTTGGGTGTAATCGGATAGGATCTTATCTCCATCGCATAAGAGCGAGCGAAACGGATATAAAACTCGAATCAAATTCTGGCGGCTTACGTACTGCACTTACCTATATATATGAATATTGTTCCAGATATGGACGCGAGCTACTTAGGCCTGGCCATAACGCAGTCGATATCTTTGACGGGGATCTTCCAGTGGGGCATGCGCCAATCGGCCGAAATGGAGAACCAGATGACTAGCGTCGAGCGTGTTCTGGAGTACACCAACCTGTCACAAGAACCCGCGTTAAGAGCCGTAAACCGTTTAAGCGCATATGGTCCCGTCCACAATTTGTTCCATTTGCAATTCATCCCGTTAGGCTCCGTCCACACTTGTATCATTTCGCCGATCCGATCCCCGTCCCGTATCCTCACCGCGTATCATGAACGGTAGTGTGGACGTCGCGACGTCCGATCGTCACGATCATGCAACGGCCCGTATCCGCTCACTCGAAAATCGTCGCGTCGCGCAAACGCACCTCATCCAGAATTGCGGACGGGACCAGACAGTTTTCAATTTATTTTATTTGACAGTTGTTATAAATATCATATTCATGGTCAATCGCTATGGTGATATAAATAACGCTAAATGCTTAAAATACCGTAGCTATTAAACGGCCAAATTACGGAATTCTTACACTGACTCATGGATTAAAGTCCATGACTGTACACGTGATAAAAAAAAACAGTTATACCTATTTTACTAACCTAAGTACCTACCTATACCTACACGTAGGTACGTAACACGTTTAGTATACTAGGCTATCATATAACTACATCTAGTATACTAAAGTTACTTATAGGTACTAAAACTGGGTAAATACCTTATTTTGCTTAGACGTATGACGTAGGTATTACTCAATAAATAGTTTAGACACGGATTAAATGGTAAGTATTAGTAATCCGTGTAGGTGTGACTTACATGCTACTTTTGATTTAGTACAGCGTGATAAATGACGAGTATCACAACACAAAAACAAATTGTTTCGTATTTAAGTGACAATCTGGTATTTACAGGAAGAAAGGGATAGGCCGCCGCATGACTGGCCACCAGAAGGCGGCCTCAACTTCAATCAAGTGAGCCTGAGGTATACGCCGGACGGCCACTACGTGCTGCATAAACTGCAATTCGATGTGCTGCCGCACCAAAAAGTACGTTGCCCTCATTGTCTTCCACATACCTACCTACGAGGCCCGGCTGTGTGTAATAGCGCCAGTAGCGTAAGCGTATATAATCTGGCCATCTGTTTGGGAACTACGATGCCACAGACAGACAAACAGCTATACGAGGGCCGATCCGAAAACGGCGTATCATTCGTTTAATTAATTCAATTCATTTAATTTTTTGTAGCTTTCATTCACTATTTTGTGTAATATCACTGGCCAGTGACATTCAGTTATTATGGTTCCGTAGTCAACTAGGAACCCTTATAGTTTCGCCATGTCCGTCTGTCCGTCCGTCCGCGGCTTAGCTCCGTGATCATTAGTACTAGACAGCTGAAATTTGGTATGAGTATGTGTATGTAGAACGCCGACAGAACGGTAAAACATAATTAACAAAAAAAAATATTTCGGGTACCTCTCGAACACCTAAAGTGGAAGTGAAGACAATAGTGCGTAATAGAAAAGTCAAAAGCACGCATGTTTTATAGGATACTTTATAGGATTGTGCATTTTGCATTTTAAACACTGGCTAACCATTCTAGACACTACCGGACCGTTTGTAAGGTCACACACACATAGTACTTTAGTCTCTATTCACCGAATTATATGTCATATAAACTCTCGCGTGAGGCGCCAATAGGCGAGAGTGTACCCGGCTCATTACAAGATTACAACGTAAAACGCGCACCAACACCTCTTGTTAGGCTATGCGCGCACAAGATTGCTTGTGCGCGTCGCCGCAACAGTATATCCCTCTATTTTTATAAATAATGACACAAAGGTAAATTAAGAAAGAAAAATTTAATGCGATCTACTACAATCGAAGCGGGGTTTGAACCCGCGACCTCTGCGTTTCCGGTGCATTGCTCTTCCAACTGAGCTATCCGATCGCTACGTCAATCACACCAAATCTTTCATCCCTTAATTCTTTACGCTACTGGAGCGCCCTCTGCGTCATATATGTTTTTGAAATACTTATGCGCATTAGCCATACCCTAGGATGTGCGTTTTACACGCACGATCCCCAATCCCCATTGCTTTACAGCAAGTGTGAAGACTGCGAGAGAGATGGCGCTGTTCTAAATATTTTTATGGAATCTTTTTATCGATTCTCTTTTTTATGTGGAAATACCATATTTCAAACTTTTTATTTCAACCTAGAACAAAATCGATGCGTTAACAAAATGGACTATATTTCATTGGCAAACACCTGGCAAAAACCTACCTACTATCTTTTTTATTTCCATAGACAATAATTTTTTAAGAGCTTGATTTAAAGTAAGTCGCATAAACAGAAATTATATTAAAGTAAGCAATTTATAACATATGTGAAAAGCATTATACTAAATATATTTTAAACCTTAAATAAATAAACATCTTTCAGTAAGTAAAGTATTTTTGGTGTGAATTCGGTTAAAAAGGTCATCTCGTTTTGTATGATGTTTAAGTTTTTTTTGTAGGACATGTTCAGTTAATCAATTGTTTTTTTTTGAACAGCATTAGTTTTTCTGGTATGCATTCAGTTAATTAGTGGAGTTACCTAGTGTGCTGAAAAATTATACAGATGTGCATTTAATAATATCCCTTAAGTACCTAATTATTATTTCCTTGTGTCGCGGTACCTAGCTAAAGCGCCAACCCTACACGTAGACGCGGCATTACAAGGTCACCGACGCCCGAGTTACACGGATAGGCCGTTGTCGCGCCTGTGCTGAAGGTTGGATCCAAGGCAGTTTCTACCATTTTGCATGATCACCTTCAAGTTCGGAAGGTTGCGTCTCGACGCATACCATCATTCTCTCACACATAGCCCACCTAACGAAAACCAAAAGCTGCCTCTCAGGGGAAAAAACTCGTGTATAAGCGAATTTTGGCATAGTTGTAGGGAATGATGTTTTAAACAACATACTCAAAGTACTGGTGGGTAGGGGGTGAAGCTAACGGGGGGAGGGGGGTGTAAAGGTCCCCTTTTTTAGTTTTTCATAAATAACTCGTAAACTGTGGCATATAGCGAAAAATGTTCTGAAACATAAGTAATCTACATAAAATTCTCTAGAACTAGAAAATTCTATGTACATTACCTTTACACCCCCCTCCCCCCCCCGTTAGCTTCACCCCCACCCACCAGTACTTTTAGTATGTCGTTCAAAACACCATTCGCTACATCTAGGCCAAAATTCGCTTATACACGAGTTTTTTCCCCTGGTTTTTTTTTCGTTAAGTGTACTAACAGGAGCAAAAACATAGACGAGTCGAATGGTGCAAATTTATGCTAAATAAAATCGAAGGAGACAATTCACAACAAGTGACCTACATTGTGACATCCGTCGAGTTTTAGATGTAGTACAGTTACGACCTATATACAAAACAGCAATCAACAGAATGGGTCTTTGAAGAAGATGATTTACCCACTAAGGTAGTTCACGGTCGAAACGTCAACAAAAAATAGTTGCTGTTTTTTTTCGACGTAGTGGGCCTGTAGCCGTAATTCCACTTGAAGACCAGAAAACAGTTACCAGCAAATGGTACACCGAAGTTTGCTTGCCACAGGCCTTCCAGGGGGTCTATATTGGAATCCATAATTTCCTTTGTCCTATTTGTAAATTCCATAATAACTGTGGTCATAATGATCTTTTGCCATAATAACGTTTATCCTAATGTAAATGCCATAATATTGATCATCCTAATATTGAATATCCTAATGATTATTTGCACTATTATCTTAAGTACTAATGATCAAGTGTCCTATCATTTACATATCCTAATACTAGTTGCCATAATCATCATATGTCTTAATAGTTACTTATCCTAATTATTATCACGTGTCATTCATCATAATTCCGAATGTTTTTAAACTCCGAATATAAGTATGTCGATTTTTCATTTTTCCGATTTTTATAACCTAACCTATAGTTTTCGGGGTTCAGCAAGTCTGACGCTCCGCTATACGTGGTCACAATACAAACCTAACCTAACCTACAGTTTTCGGGGTTCAGCCAATAACCTAACCTATAGTTTTCAGGGTTCAGCAAGTCTGACGCTCCGCTCGCTCCGCTGTACGTGGTCACAATACAAACCTAACCTAACCTACAGTTTTCGGGGTTCAGCCAATAATCCAACCTTCAGTTTTCGGGGTTCAGCAAGTCTTTTGACGCTCCGCTCGCTTCGCTTGCTCCGCTATACGTGGTCACAATACAAACCTAACCTAACCTACAGTTTTCGGGGTTCAGCCAATAACCTAACCTATAGTTTTCGGGGTTCAGCAAGTCTGACGCTCCGCTCGCTTCGCTCGCTCCGCTATGCGTGGTCACAATACAAACCTAACCTAACCTACAGTTTTCGGGGTTCAGCCAATAACCTAACCTATAGTTTTCGGGGTTCAGCAAGTCTGACGCTCCGCTATACGTGGTCACAATACAAACCTAACCTAACCTACAGTTTTCGGGGTTCAGCCAATAACCCAACCTACAGTTTTCGGGGTTTAGCCAATTCGATATTTGTCCAAGTCGGACCTGCCGTAAGGTGAAATAGGTAATGTAAGGAATCGTAAGCCAAGTCAGACCTGCGCGGCTCGCTCGCTTCGCTCGCTCGTTAGGGTATTATTTCAACCTAACACTCCTCCTCGCTTCGCTCGTCGTCGTACCTAACCTAACCAAAGTCTGACCTGCCCTAAAGTAGGATATTAGGTAATGTTATTATAGCTTATGATCATTATGGCAAGTAATCATCATGGCATTTGCCTTTAGGACATGTGATTTATGGTTTTGTATATTATGACTCGTAAGTTTTATGTGTTAATAGATTAGTACAAAACATATTAGGTATTTAGAGCATTAGGTAATGTAATATTATGGTTTACGATCATTAGGATGTAAGATCATTATGGCAAATAATCATTATGACAAATGATTGATATGTCAAAAGTGTTTAGAGTAAATGTGGTATGGCATTTGACTTTAGGACATACGATATTATGGATTGCGAAGGAGACCCCCTTCGGGTAGCTGAGCGTCAGTCGTCCAAGTAGTGGAACCCGGGGCATCATTTTCCATCAAGATAATGCTCCTGCTCCCACGGCTGTCAGAACGGTGGATTATTTTAACAAAGAGTGCAGAGTGCAACTGCTACCACACCCTCCCTATAGCCCTGACCTGGCACCTTATGATTTTTATCTGTTCCCCGCGGTAAAGAAAAACATTACGTGGACGACGATTTTCAACGGCGGCGGATGAAGCAGTGGACGAATTCGGGCGACTTTTTTTGACCTTCCGCAAGAACAGATTTTTTCCTGTTTTGAAAGTTGATTCACTCGAATGCATAAGTGCATTAAATGTAGCAGGAAAATCCTTTGAAAAGTTGTAAATAAAGTTTTATTGTATTCCTTTTATTTTTGTTTAACTAAAAATTTTCGGATCGGCCTTCGTACACATGGTTAAACTTATAACACCACACCCCTCTTTTTTGTCAGGGGTTAAAACTCGATTCACATTTTGTCAGCTCATACAGTCAGTCAGTCGTATCTTAATCAAATTACTTTCATTAAGTAGGGGATTATACTTTATTTTAGAGTGTCTAACATCCTTTTCTAACGCGTTAGATTGGTATCGTGGGCAGAACAGGCGCCGGAAAGTCCTCCATAATCCAGGCATTGTTCAGACTGGCGTACTTGGAAGGCACAATATTAATCGACGGCATCAACATCTCTACTATCGGTTTACACGATTTAAGGGGAAAGATATCCATCATTCCACAAGTAATTCCAACTGTTTTATGTTTTACTTACCTACGTAACATATAATTTTACATTTATATACTATTATATAATTCTAAAATTGAATTGAAAATTATGTTTCTATATAGAGGGGATTTTTTCAGGAATAATCTTAACAACGCGTGGCTGCTGTACAGCGCAATCTTTTGGTAAAATAGTTATTTGTGCAACAAGAGAGCAAAGTTGTTTTTTGTTACGAGTGCTGATTTTGAGTCCCGAGCAAGCGAAGGATTCTACGTTTGAATCAGCGAAAGCGAGATGTTAGAATCCTGAGTGTAGCAAGGGACTCAACAGCACGAGATGCAAAAAACTTTGCTCTCGTGTAGCACACACAACTTTTCACCTCATCAGCGAGAACATATTCGACATTTTGTGCTTTTTCTTCCAACGTATGTTTATAGTCTTTGTTGCTGGTTCCAATAATATTATTAATGAGAAAATAGATAAGTGCTGCTTAAAAAGGAATAGCAATATAATTTAATTGAAATTATAATCAACCAACCAACACGGTTATTGTCATTATTTGATCAAATTGGAAGATTTAGCAGATACATGACGTGTTTATTTATAAATACATATTATATTACGAGATTTTGTTTATAAATTAATTAATATTTTTACTCCTAAAACACCAAACAAAATAAATGCAAAAGAAAATAACAATTACAATATGAACTCCATATTTTTTAAGGTACGTTTCGAATATGCGCATCTATGATAAATGGTGAAATTATAAATTATTATTATATTTACAATAAGTAATGTTGAAAAATCTTATTTTATTTGAGCAATGATCTATTATTTTATATAAAAGGCACAATAATTTTAATATTCGGTCGTTAAATAAAAATATAATAAAGAAAAAAAATACGTTGCAATTAAAACTTTTTCGGGTGTTTTTAATGAATTTTTTGGTATAACGCGTATCCGATCTGTTCTCAATCGAGGTCGGATTCGAAAATCGAATTTCAAATTGATAAGTTTCTATCCCTCTCTTTTATATACATATGAAAGAAACAGAGTGCATCTAGATTCAAATGATTAGAATTTTATAATTAACCTTTGGCTGAAGAAGACAATTCGTGGTCAGATATTGAAAAAATTAAAAAGCTACTTTCTACTCACGCTCGAAACAAAATCGCATTTTGTTCACTGTTATCTGACAGCAAAATCGCCATGTTTGAGCTGGTGAGGTGAAAAAATCTTTGTCGTCTCATCACGCCGAAACGGCTGGACGGATATATTTTAACAAATTTTGCTACAGGGATAGCTGGACATCCAAAGATGGTTATATGATACTTTTTACCCGACTACAAGAAATAAATAAGTTATACGGGCACTTTCCAGTTATAAATATATTTACATTTACCATTCTATCATAATTTTAGTGTGCATATCCAAGCGTAATTGCGTGCAGTATGGTAACATGATTAATAATATTTTTTAGGAACCAGTCTTATTCAGTGGCACTATGCGAAAAAACTTGGATCCTTTCAACGAATACCGCGACGATGTTTTGTTAAGCGCTTTGCATAATGTGGAACTATCTGAAGACTGGGACCCGGGTACGTGCGCAGACACGGTGTGACTTCTGTACTGGGCTTCTGTGTCGGGAGGTCCGGGGTAACCGGAGGCATTGAAGATGATTATGACCAATGTCATAACATAAAAAAACTTAACTCTTGATCAAAAACTGACCCTTAACTGTGTCAAGTCCATTTGAATTTTCATTGGTTCCGGAAATTCCGGTTACTGATACAATTAGTAACAAAAGCACAGTAACGACTAATAATCTATCATGTTCAAAAAATTTAATTTTATGATTTCACCGAGGGTTTCGATGACAAATTTATACAGTTGCTTAATTAACGTCGATGGACGATCACTGGATCACGTGCGCAATAGTCAAATATCATATTCTCTATCAATAGTCAAATAAAGACTACAAGTATCATTTAGTATATTTAATTACAAATACATAGTAGGTATATAGTTTGCAATTTTTTTCGTATAAATACTTGTAGTATAAGACGGTATTACGAGATTTACGAGTACTTGGCAAATTTCTTAGTTCTAGGTCAACGGAAAATACCCTACGAGAAAGAGAGAGAGACCTCCACAAGTTTCCTAGATAAGGGGTCTTGACAGACAGACGCACGGACGCGGACGAACGGCCGGGCGTACAACAAATTGTTTTCACAAGGGTTCCGTTTTTTCCTTTTAAGGTACGGAACCCTAAAAATGCATATTAAAAAAAAAATATGTCCACGTTGTTTTTAATATTAAGTTAGTATTTGGATTGACAAATGGACGTTTTATTTGCTAAAAGTGAAATGGCAGGCTAGTACTTAGTAGGTATATACTTCCGAAACCTTATGAATATATGTAGCATCTTTCATACAACATACACAGATATGATAGATTTTTGGCCGCTACTGTAGCTACACAATGTTCTGTACTAGCCATAATAATGAAGCTTGATAATAAAGTTAGTCATTTTATATACAGAACAGTTTGAACACTTGGTATGGTTAGCCACAACGGCTGCTGGTGCAGATTGTTAACGTTCGATCCGTAGAGTCGCTGCGGAAGTTAGTGGTGGAGGGCGGGTCGAACTTCAGCGTGGGCGAGCGGCAGCTGGTGTGCCTGGCGCGGGCCATCGTGCGCGCCAACCGCGTGCTGGTGCTCGACGAGGCCACCGCCAACGTGGACGCGCGCACCGACGCGCTCGTCCAGGCCGCCATCCGCACGCACTTCCGCTCCTGCACCGTGCTCACTATTGCACACCGACTCAACACCGTCATCGACTCCGACAAGGTATAGATTACGTTACCTACTGCAGTACATGTCCAGATGCGATGCATAGATCATCGCGAATTAATTTATCGGCCAAATAAAATGGAAAAATTAATTGATGTTTATTCCCTTCGAACGATACCCTGGACGTAAAATCACGTCCGAAACGTCGAGGTAATTAAATAAACACCTTTATGAAGTCCCGTTTCGTTATAATGACATGTGAAAATAGTGCGAGTTTAAATTAATTTCATTGATACTGTCTGTTGAGTCATTTGTCGCAGTCCCATAAAGTTGATACATACTTAAATAGGGTTACATTTTGCCGAGTGTTAGAGCCTTATCACACTTGCGATTTGCGAGCGTATTTTGTATGAAGGCGATCGCGCAGCGTCTACGCCGCGTCGCTTATTTGTATAGAAAATACGCTCGCAAATCGCAAGTGTGATAAGGCCCTAAAACAAGAGTGCTCGGTGAAGTTTTCTACACTATGTTATACTTATTTGTAGCAGCATCATTTCTAGCTAGGTAATAGTCAATAGTTAACGTTTTCGTAGATATTGGTGCTGGACGCTGGTCGCCTCGTGGAGTTCGCCCACCCTTACGAGCTACTTCAGAACAAGAAGGGCCACTTCAGCAAGATGGTCGGTCAGACCGGAGCGGCCATGGCCGCAGTGTTGCGCAAAATGGCGGCGGAGGTAAGCTGAGTTTGATACCTTCAGCAAATAAAATCGTATGGCATAGCTACATAATACTACTCAATTAACTGAACTTACTTTAACATACAGAACCGATGGTTGTTTTCTCGAAAAAATAAGAAACCTGCGGTTTATGTGATAGACATTGGCGTATATAGGGGGGTGGCCGGGTGGGCCGTGCCCACCCCAGTATGGTCTAGTGCCCACCCCAGGATTTTGGGTTACCGATGGAAATTCATGGTTTCATCTCATAGGCCAAGGGCAAGGCCAACCCCAAGGCCCCCCCAGTCCCCCCCTGAAAAATAATGTTAGATACGCCAATGGTGATAGAATTCGAATTAAATTACACATTATCTCAGGTGGCAGCAAAAAGTAGTTTTAATTACATAAGATCAAAAAAGTTACAGCTTTACATTTTAAGGATCTATAACATTTAATAAACTAAACTACAGTGTGATCTGATCAAATTAGACATAGGCGTCTGTAAAAAAAATCTAATGGTATGAATTTTTGACATTTGGTGGTTAAATTGTAATTTGATTATCATGTTGTAATTTGATTTCATTGTGCGATGATTTTATTTTTATATCAATGTTGCATATTTGAGAAACGCTCTACTTATATATATCTCGGCGTGAAAAAGGATTGCCAGCCTCGTATCCCTAGCCACCTACCTACTCGGCAAGCAATCCCCATTTTCCCGGCCTCTGTAGTAATGTACTATTTATTATATTAAAGTCCCACAGTAAAAGTAATCAGATATGTTTAATATAAATGTGTTAAAATTAGTGGGACACAAAGTTACCGATTTTATGGAACCACCGTTTACTATTCGTAGTATAAGTTAAATATTATATTAACAACTCATAACTACTATATCCTCGTCCTGCCCAATGGTCTCAATAAAGAACACATTGGATTTAGTTGTTCCTGCCCGAGGTTTTTTGTTTATACTTCTGGATTCTGCCCAATGTTCTTAATTAATCACATATTCAAATTTGGCGCCTAGCGTCTAAAATTTTTGTGATTTGCGGTTTTATTTGCTCGTTTCTGATTGGTTAGAGTATTGGCCAATACTTTGTCAAGGCCTTGCTCCGAAGTTCCTTGAACCCTACGATCAGTGTCACGCCAAGCGTCCAGAATGCCGCATGTTCGCGAAAGGGGTAAATTTGATCCATACTTATCTTAGTAATCGTGCATGTGTTTTTAATAAATACCATATTATTATAAGTCCGAATAGTTCTAATTTATAATTAATAGTTTATTTTCGTAATTTAAGCTATTTTCGATTTTTCAAGTCCATTTTTCGAAATGTGTGATTTATTGAGAACATTGGGCAGAACTGACTACTGTTTTTTTGTTAGTACTGGTTGATCGGCTCGAGGGATTGAAGATATGTTGAGGCAGATATCGGAAATTTTAGGCCAATAGCAATTAAATAAGAAGAAGATCACGAACGAAGATGAAGAAGATACATATTATACGCCGCCGCTTCGTCCCCCGATAAACCCTAGTGAGACCAGCACAGATACAGCAGCTGAGACTGACGTAGTACCTATACCATTTTAGCCGAGTTCAATCTATGAAGCAGGTAGACGTGGCAGTGGTGGACGCGGTCGCAGACGTGGTGGTCGAGGTGGTAGTAAAGGCAGAGGACTCCAAGCTCAACTAACCCGTGTGTCGTTGAGTTTTAAGTTTTGTTGTTAAAATAGGGATGTTTTGTTAGAAATTATGCCCATTGGATGCCAATAACAAGTCAGTTGTTATTTTCATTGATCCCGAGCTTTTTTCTTACTACTAAAATACTATAAAATGTAAACCTGTTTATTTATTACGTCGCAACTGCTAATTAAAGAGTATGTGAAAATCAAGATTTTTATGCCCAACGTTCTTAATAAATGACAAAAAATAATAAACCATTTAGGCAATTCTGCCCAATGTTCTTAAAAAAGAACAAAAGATATAGACTTCAAAACTAGCTCAGTCTATTAAATACATAACTATTATATCCTTAAAAATAATTTAAAAAATCTGGCTTACCTTTAACACAACAATTTCAATAAAAAATGTGTTGGGCAGAACCCATATAAATTAGAATGTACTTAATTAAGAACATTGGGCAGAAACGCGATGACTCTTGAATAATGCTTGGGCAGGACGAGGCTATATTAGAAGTTATCATTCTCTACTGCATGCTGCTCATTTTAATATTTTTGTTACAGAGTTACAACGAAATGAAACGATGAATGGAGCTAATATTAAAATATCATTTATTTAAAAATGTTTATTAATTGTATAGTAATACATTATATTGCGTAACTGTATTATCAAGTAATTGATACCATAAAATTAAATAATTCATAACAATAACTGAACATGTGATTATGCTTACAAATATTATAGTTTAAAGCTTCAAATGTATCTACATCGGTTACTATATGTACAAAGTGCGTACCTACGCTACACAGTCTCCACGTTGCAACTCAGGCACGTTAGTTGTAGTTCCATCCTTCTCTTGAAGTCGGCTACCAGTCTGTCTAGTCGTCTGAAACAAAAGTAAATACTGTCAGCATTATTATTAACTACTATTATTTTCCGTACGCGTTAAATTCTGGGTCGGATTGGAGTAACAAGTATTATTGGCAAGATAAACTAAATTGTAATTTTCAACCGACAATTCTAATGTATTTTTTAATGTTTGCTACCTCAGAACTCCATCATTTATGTACTGATTCGATTTCTTTTTTGTTGGAGAGTAGGCATCTTCAAATTGGCTGTTGATAGATCTGATGAAAAGATCCATGAAAAAACTCGAGTATTCTCAATTATTTGAAACTTCTCAAACATTATTGCGGTGTTTTTGTAGTAACTATCTCGTTTAGTTCTTCTTTAAATACGATTTCTCCTCTTTGAAGTACGTTATTACTAGTGAAAAGGTGATTGTCAGGGGACTGATTAACATTAAATATGGTGCCGAAACATGTCAGCCCAGATTTTAACGTACATAAACATAACTTACGATTATTAGCAGTATGCTACAATTAGTCAAATGGCTTTAACGTCCTGCCCACCTATCTAGCTAGAATTAGTAAACGTAACAATTATGGGTAGTAACAGATAATCTAAGTATAGGTGTACGTATTGCAAACCCGGCACTGTAATATATTCTTTCCTTCAACCTCCAACTTTATAGATCTTTGAGTCAACTGACAACTCGCCTCCTCTTTCACCTGATATAGAAGCATGTTCTCTCTCAGCTGCATCGACATAAATGATCAAGAAACTTACTGTTTATCTTCTTCGGACTGCAATGGCGGAATTCCCGCTAGTGCCTCCATCAGGTAATTCCTAAAAAATAAAAGCACAACCATATCATAAGTAGGTAATAATAACTGGACGCTGAAAACTTGATCTAAGAAACAAATAATAGTTAACTATATCTAAGATGAAGAGACATCAAATACTTATGTAAACATACCGAACCTATTGCTCAAAATCACTCTACTGACTACCGTCTCAATTTTGTTTATTGGAAATCATTCTTTACGTGAATGGAGAAATCCTCTTGGAATGTTCCAACATTCAACGATTTGTAATCAAAAGTGACGAGAATTCTAACAGAGTTGTTACATAACCTCCAGGTGTACGTGGCGAGTAGAGTAATTTAGTTGCATGACAAACATGACCAGAGCCCGGAAAATCGGTAGCAAAACAAAACACTGACGCAATCTAACTAGTGTTAGAAACTTTTATTTATCGATATCGAGTATTTGTATATACAAATATGAAAAAAATTATGCCAAGTTAATTTAAAATATGCAAAGGAAGGGGTAAACTAAGGGATTGTTTGTTTGTTCTTCCACCTAAATCTTAACTATATTTTATCATATTAAATCATAAAAAAAACATCTGAAAGGCAACCGCCAAAATAACTGTTCTGATCAACCAAGTTCCAAACATCAATTTTATTCCGATTTAAATTATTTCTTTTTATATCCTGCAATATACCGTAGACAACAGTCAACAACAAAAACTTTCGTAATTTCTTCGGTAAATATTTATGTTGCGACAGCTCAGAAGTATCTCTACCGGACGAATCGTTATTACGGAAAGTATATTCAAATCTTGTAAACAAAAAAACTATTGAGAGTATAAAAAAGGTAAATAGATTAATTACTTGTGGATATCTGTGAACGATAAATAAAAGTTTCTAACACTAGTTAGATTGCGACAGTTGTACGAGCACACTCGACAATATAATATTAAGCTGACGACGCACCTAGCAGCGTATAAGTCACAATCGTCTTTATTTGATATATTTTATTTTACTTATATGTAATTTTATTGCAATAAAGGTACTCATCGGGAACGGTCACATCTTTTACTTAACATTCCGTCCGTTATAACATACTAAACAAACCTAACCATTAACATACTACATTCCTACATGTAGGGTGCGATAAACTATTAAACCCTACAACAGTGTTTTTGTTTTGCTACCGATTTTCCGGGCTCTGGACATGACTCATTTTGCTTTTCTGGTGAGACGGTGTTGACGTGTTTGCAGATCGTATCGCAATACCGCACATATACATATGTACGAGTAGCTTATATAAGGGGCGGATGTGATACTGGCCGCGAGCCAAAGTACGTCCTCGCACACCGTTCGTTGGGAGAGCCGTGTAGACTGCACACTTACTCCGCCTTCCTGGTGAGATGGTGCTGGCAGGCGGCGCGCAGCAGCGTGTACTCGAGGCGCGCCTGGAAGGCGGCGGCGCGCTGCGAGCCAAAGTACGTCCTCGCACACCGTTCGTTGGGAGAGCCGTGTAGACTGCACACTTACTCCGCCTTCCTGGTGAGATGGTGCTGGCAGGCGGCGCGCAGCAGCGTGTACTCGAGGCGCGCCTGGAAGGCGGCGGCGCGCTGCGAGCCAAAGTACGTCCTCGCACACCGTTCGTTGGGAGAGCCGTGTAGACTGCACACTTACTCCGCCTTCCTGGTGAGATGGTGCTGGCAGGCGGCGCGCAGCAGCGTGTACTCGAGGCGCGCCTGGAAGGCGGCGGCGCGCTGCGAGCCAAAGTACGTCCTCGCACACCGTTCGTTGGGAGAGCCGTGTAGACTGCACACTTACTCCGCCTTCCTGGTGAGATGGTGCTGGCAGGCGGCGCGCAGCAGCGTGTACTCGAGGCGCGCCTGGAAGGCGGCGGCGCGCTGCGAGCCAAAGTACGTCCTCGCACACCGTTCGTTGGGAGAGCCGTGTAGACTGCACACTTACTCCGCCTTCCTGGTGAGATGGTGCTGGCAGGCGGCGCGCAGCAGCGTGTACTCGAGGCGCGCCTGGAAGGCGGCGGCGCGCTGCGAGCCAAAGTACGTCCTCGCACACCGTTCGTTGGGAGAGCCGTGTAGACTGCACACTTACTCCGCCTTCCTGGTGAGATGGTGCTGGCAGGCGGCGCGCAGCAGCGTGTACTCGAGGCGCGCCTGGAAGGCGGCGGCGCGCTGCGAGCCAAAGTACGTCCTCGCACACCGTTCGTTGGGAGAGCCGTGTAGACTGCACACTTACTCCGCCTTCCTGGTGAGATGGTGCTGGCAGGCGGCGCGCAGCAGCGTGTACTCGAGGCGCGCCTGGAAGGCGGCGGCGCGCTGCGAGCCAAAGTACGTCCTCGCACACCGTTCGTTGGGAGAGCCGTGTAGACTGCACACTTACTCCGCCTTCCTGGTGAGATGGTGCTGGCAGGCGGCGCGCAGCAGCGTGTACTCGAGGCGCGCCTGGAAGGCGGCGGCGCGCTGCGAGCCAAAGTACGTCCTCGCACACCGTTCGTTGGGAGAGCCGTGTAGACTGCACACTTACTCCGCCTTCCTGGTGAGATGGTGCTGGCAGGCGGCGCGCAGCAGCGTGTACTCGAGGCGCGCCTGGAAGGCGGCGGCGCGCTGCGAGCCAAAGTACGTCCTCGCACACCGTTCGTTGGGAGAGCCGTGTAGACTGCACACTTACTCCGCCTTCCTGGTGAGATGGTGCTGGCAGGCGGCGCGCAGCAGCGTGTACTCGAGGCGCGCCTGGAAGGCGGCGGCGCGCTGCGAGCCAAAGTACGTCCTCGCACACCGTTCGTTGGGAGAGCCGTGTAGACTGCACACTTACTCCGCCTTCCTGGTGAGATGGTGCTGGCAGGCGGCGCGCAGCAGCGTGTACTCGAGGCGCGCCTGGAAGGCGGCGGCGCGCTGCGAGCCAAAGTACGTCCTCGCACACCGTTCGTTGGGAGAGCCGTGTAGACTGCACACTTACTCCGCCTTCCTGGTGAGATGGTGCTGGCAGGCGGCGCGCAGCAGCGTGTACTCGAGGCGCGCCTGGAAGGCGGCGGCGCGCTGCGAGCCAAAGTACGTCCTCGCACACCGTTCGTTGGGAGAGCCGTGTAGACTGCACACTTACTCCGCCTTCCTGGTGAGATGGTGCTGGCAGGCGGCGCGCAGCAGCGTGTACTCGAGGCGCGCCTGGAAGGCGGCGGCGCGCTGCGAGCCAAAGTACGTCCTCGCACACCGTTCGTTGGGAGAGCCGTGTAGACTGCACACTTACTCCGCCTTCCTGGTGAGATGGTGCTGGCAGGCGGCGCGCAGCAGCGTGTACTCGAGGCGCGCCTGGAAGGCGGCGGCGCGCTGCGAGCCAAAGTACGTCCTCGCACACCGTTCGTTGGGAGAGCCGTGTAGACTGCACACTTACTCCGCCTTCCTGGTGAGATGGTGCTGGCAGGCGGCGCGCAGCAGCGTGTACTCGAGGCGCGCCTGGAAGGCGGCGGCGCGCTGCGCGGGCCCGCCGCCGCCCGCGGGCGCCGCGCTCGCCGCGAGCCGCGCCAGCTCCTCGCACACAGTCTCGCAGATATCGCGCACGTACCGCGCCGACGCCGCGCCGCACACGCTGTCAACCTGCAACCAACAAAAGCAAAACTGTCACGTAGGTACTAATTGCCAGTACAAACCATGATCGTGCGTCTTAAACACCTCTATTTAAGGCGCTCTTTTCCCAGTAGACGCCGAACTCGCTAATTTTGGAATGAGTCGTAAACATATTAAGCAGTGTTTGAAGATTATGATAAACATATATATCATACTTAAGGATCTTGCGATTATAAAATCGTTTTCACCAACATGATTGGATAAATTTCGCTCGATAGAAATGAATCCCAAAGTTATCTCCATTTTTAATATTTTTTCAGTGGCAAGGCTAAAATACGAAGTTTTTTTACCCGTTTTTTGCTTAAATGTATGGATACTAACATTATCTAGGTAAATTCGCTAGGATTGTCTCGATACAATTATTTATTTAATCACTAGAACTAAAAACCTGCTAAAAATCGTCGCGCGTCAGCGCTTGAAGAGCGTCAATTAGTTCCGCGCGACCACGGCCGGACAATATCGCCTTAACGTAAATCAAGTCGGCCCACGAGCGGGGGTCGCTTTGTTCTCCTGTTCAGGCACTTGACATGCTATGGACTGACCTCGGCGTGCACGGCGATGAGGTTGTTGATGATCTCGTAGACGTAGGGGCGCGCGTCGTCCGCGAGCACGGCGCCCGCGTGGTGGCGCCCCAGGAACATGCTGGGCTCTATGGTGCCCACCAGGGGGTCGCCCTTGTGCTCGAGGTAGGTCTCGGCGATGTGGCTCTCGAGACTGCTGAGCTCTTCCTTCGCGGCCCGGATGGCTTCCGTCGGCTCCGGTAGCCCGTAACTGTAAAGAATACTTCTTTCATTAGATTAACAGGCTCCGAGTAAGTTGGCATTTAAAAGGGCCGTGCGAAGTTTCTTTTCTGGCAGAACTGAAGTCTCATAATATATCTGCTTGGTTTGTTTCATCGTCGTATATATTTATGTATGTATCTATTTATATATATGTATGTTTATTATCTATATGTATGTAGCTATAATAGTATGAGTATTTTAATTATGTGTAATTATGTTGTTTGATGCACCGCCTACAATTTCTCTGCTTTGCCCTAAGGTTGACTGGTAGAGAATGCCGCATGGCATTAAGTTCGCCTTTTGTACGTTAAGTTTTTCTTTTGTGCAATAAAGTTTAAATAAATGAATAAATTAGTGTCGACAACCTAATTAAATCATAGGGAAATGCGATACTGTTGGTAAATAGGTGACACAAGAACAAAAGGTGGGCTAGATACTGATGAAATAATTATGCCATGCAATGCCCTAGCTAGGCACATTCCTGAACCATTAAAATCCTAAACATGTAATAAAAAATATAAACGCGTAACGATTAAACGCATTGGTGTTATGGTGTGTGTTGAACTCCTACTTGAATATGAGCAAACCAGTCCGAGTGATGTTAAGGCGCGGTGCTGGTTTTCGCGTTGGTTGTATCGCCTGACTCATCGATGGCATTAACACTGGCAACCCTGCCCTAGAAGACAATGAGTACCTGCGGAAGGCCCTGGCGATGTTGTCGAGCGTGACGCGGCGCGAGTACTGCGCGTTGGCGCCGGCCACGAGCAGGCGCTGCTGCCAGCTGGGCGCGCCGCCCGCCGGCTCCTCCAGCCGCGCCTCCAGCGCCACCGACAGGCTGGTGTTGTTGAACTCCTGTTTCAACAAAAAGATAAATCTAATATTTCAATTTTTATAAATACAAAGATTATTGTTACCTGCTACGGATAAGCAAATAAGATTATGACTTACACTCGCTTGGAAGCAATTAAGGCGCTTATATGCATTGTAACATTCAGACCCCGCTCGGCGTTCCTTAGCCTAACACAATAGAGTAAGTAGTGTTTCCTCGATCTTATGCATTAGTTAGTGTCCCAGGTCGCCGTTGTTGTCTCAGAGCTCTCAACGCGACCGTGTCAGTTAGTGTATCTGTTGACCTGGTCGGCGTGGTCCTTCGCCAGGTCGCGCAGCACGGTGACGAAGGCGAGCAGGATCTGGTGCGCGAGGCGGTGCAGCGCGGCGGCCGGCTCGCCGCCCAGCAGCGCGCCCTCGCGCCGCCCCGCGCCCGCCACGCACTTGTCGATGGAGCTCAGCGCCTCTGCCACCGTGTTCTCCAGGAGCTGCGGCTGCAAACAAAACCTCAATGAGTTTGGAACAAGAGATTCTAACGGTTACGCCAACATATCGGGCGAAACCAGCGGCAGCGTTTGGTTCGCGTTTACAGTCATACGTTGGAACCCATGACATGAACGTCGCGCGCCTCTGCTACTGGGCTAACATGCCGCCTTAAACCTTGCTTGAGCTAAAACAGTAAGGGTCTCCTGGTCACTAAATGCAATGCCCTACCTTTTATTTCCTAAAAAGTCAGCTAAGTTAAGGTGAAAATTACATTTAGCTCTAGCTCTGTTATTTACAAGCTTGGCGATGGCCCCATAGATGATCGGAGCATTGGAGTACCTACTTGTTGACCCTTTTGCCACGTCCCGATTCCCGTTTTACTTTCCTAAAAGGACTAAACATTTAACTCTCAGATCTATGATGCCACTTACAAGGTTGGTGATGGCGCCGTAGTCGGAGAATTGCTCGACCTTCCAGGTCTCCTTGTCGCCGAGCGCCTTGACGCGCTTGAGCGCGCGCTGCAGGAACACGCTCATGCCGTGCACGCGGTACTCGAAAATCACCTTCTCCACGATGCTGAGGGGCTGTCGACAGACAATTTTACATCACGATAAGTCATAGCCCGTTAACGGGGATAACGAGCGAGTCTATCTCACGATACCATACTTATGGCTTTATAAAGTAAACACTGTGCTACCTGCGAGGGCAGGTCCAGCTTGAGCAGCGCGTCGTAGGCCTCGCGCAGGCTGCGCAGGTTGGCGCCGAGCCGCGCGCGCAGCGTGTCGGCCGGCACCGAGCCGCCGCCGAGCAGGCACGAGCGCATGTGCTCCGCGAACAGTTCCACGCCCGCTATTATCATCTCCTGCAATTTTAACACACTCGTCGTCGTCACATGCCAATAAAAAAATTTAACACGTAAATTGGGAGTCAGGAGGCATATGAGATTATTTCTAACTCCTCACTATCTTCATTGACCCCCGTCGATGTATGGCTATTGTTCGTGGTCAGAGTATAGCAGGAGGTACTCGTACCTTGAGGTCTGCGTGGCGCTGCGGCTTGGCGGGCTCGCCAGCCAGCTCGCCCGCGAAGTAGCGGCGCGCGAGCGGCCACAAGGCGCCCAGCTCGGCCGCCAGTGCGCCGCACGCCGCGCCGCACCACGCCGCGCGCGTCGCGCTCCACGCGCCCTCGCCCTCCGCCTCGCGCGACTTGCGCTTACCTTCACATATCACACTTATCACACCTTTCTTTTGCCAGTTGTACGGTTAAATTGAATTGGAATCATTCAGTTTTTCATAAGTATTCATATTATATTTTACCCCGATTAGTATCGGTTATTTGAACTCAGAATCTACGAATAGTTTGTTTTTAAGTCTTATTGATTTTTAGAATATTATTTTTTTAAATAAGAATAATTTGATAAAATGTCTGTTTACATGGGATTCGAAAGTAAGTAGTAGAAAATTTAAAAAGTAGTCGTGATCGCGATAGACCCTTTGTAAGTTCGTTAATAGTACATTACTGCAGACGCCGGGAAATAAGTAGTTCAATAAAATTAGCTGAAAATTTGGCAAAATTAAAGGACAACTTTTATCTATCAGGATATGGAGGTTATAGAGCCAAGTTAAATTTGATCTACTCTTCCCCCCTCTCAGCAGTGAGCGTCGTTTTTTTAGACTCGCTATTTTAGGATTTTTAGGTTAAGGGATGTGTGGGGAAATCGTCAAGTTTTGCTCATTTTCGTAAATAACTTCAAAACCGTTTAATTTAGAATTATGAAATACATATATTTGAGATGTTCATAATGTACCCTTTCATTTGATATGTCATACGATATACTTTGCCATTTATTTTCTTTTCAATTATATTGATAAATTCAACCAATTTTTTAAAGTGCTTACTTTTCCCTGAGTTCTAGAAAGTAACATAGCTATCATGTTTTTATTGCGTGCAGTCGAAAATAGGTTGAAAAGACCAGTTTTCTGTGGGAATTAAATCAATTTCGAGTAGTTTTTAAAATAAAAATTATCAATGAATAAATCAAACCATAGGGTTCAAATATATAGGTACTAATAAATGTCAATAGCCCTGTTCTAAGTAGTAACATTGATAATATGTTAAGAAACATGTTTGATCATAGAGCAAATTGACTAAAACAATGATCATTATTGAACGGATAAGGAGCCTTAAGATTAGTCCAATTCCTAATTAAACCATTAGAGTTACTAACCAGCATTCTCCTGGTCCTCGATCTGCTTGAAGTGGTCCTTCACCTTCATGAGCAGGCTCAGCAGGTACTCCTTGCGGCTGGTGATGGCCACCCACGCCGCGTCGCCCTCCCAGTTTAGGCTTATCAGCAATCTGAACAGCAACGGTGAAAAAAACTAATGGTGGTCACGGTTCAAACAAGAGATCAATGATAAAAATACTTATTATTCTGTGAACTTTTATACAAATGTAAATATTAAGTGACTTACTTTATATACTTTGTCTGATCTTGAACATTCACGGGCATGGTTTTCATTCTGTTATATAAGTGTTCCTTTAGATCTTCCACTTTCTTGTCTATTTCAGCCAGAATTTTCTGGAAAAGCTGAAAGGACAAACTGTCACGAATGGGACTTTCCATCCATTACATATAAAGCAGTGGTAAACTAGCATAAACACCACATGTATATATCAATCAGTAATGCGGCTTTTTCTAAGCAGCCCCGCGTCGCTGCACTTGATCGTATTGTGTGCGTAATAATATTATGAAAACGAGTTTAGTCAAATAGCGAATGACTTGGCATTGAGTACGAAATGGGCAGTAAACGATTTGAGAATATGAACGAAATAGTAGGCAAGAGAAGAAATAATCACTCGACGACGTGAAATGTCGAGAAAATTTGTAATTTTGCAAAATGGAATACTCCTGTATTGTGAAAACATTACAGTAATAGCAATAGCCATTGCGTTACAAAACTTAGAATAACATACATACATACCTTTACATCGGTGTTGCCGAACAAGTTGTGGACTCTGGTGTAGTCGTTGACGACCAGGTCGTACTCCTTCTTGCGGATGTTCTTGTCGATGGAGGAGGGCAGCTGGAAGAGGAACTTGTGCCGCGTCAGCAGCACCAGCGCCTCGCGCGTCTTGTCCGCGTTCTCCTTGCGCGCCAGGATCTCCGAGAACAGGGAGTCCGCCAGCACTATCGATTCTGCACCAAGATAATAACAAACAGGAGTGAACAGGCATCATCTGGGTAAGTGTGCTCCATCATAAAAATAAATAAAAATAAAAAAAACCCTGTCATCCCTCTACTTTGGATGTGACGAAAACAAACCCAAAAACGTAGTCCATAACAAATACATCTGAATTTAATATAACTATCTATAACTTAAAATGGATGACGTCCAATATTTGATATTCTCTTATAAATAATTGGCAGTCTGTCTATCAGCTCTATTTCCATGAATTTATATTGAAGATGCCAACTACTGAGATGGCGTCACACACTGAGACGTGTATCTTTGTAAATAAGAAACTGTTCGAGATATACCTTCTATCGCCGTCTGTAAACTAGGCAGCGGTTCCTTGCCGCTCTTCCGCTGGTCCTCCTCGTACATGTTCTTCAGGAGCACCAGGCGATCCAACTGGTCCATAACTGCTCCAGTATTGGCTTTCAGGAAGCTTAACTGACCCTCCTTTTGGCTCTCCACCTACAAAAACCATAGCACCCAACATTACTATCGCTTCTCTCGAAATATGTTTAATATTGTATAGCATTACAATATACTCTTAAGTATCAAAATACAAGCGAGACAAAATGAAAATGGCTATTTTATACGAGAACTAAAATTAAAAAAATATATATTATATAATTTAAACAACCCATCTCACCTTTCTTTGTAAAAACACCATTCCAGCCCTTAGATCTTCGAAGGAAGTATTGCTGTGATGCTCCAGTAGATACCAGCCGGGCTGAAAGTTCTCGTCCGAAAGCTTTCCCGACCTACACATAAAGAGGAATATGTATTCTAGCTTTAAATTCTCCTCCAATGAAAAAGCGAGATTCACTTCAAAATTTTTATTTTTTTTAAAACATTTGTGGGGATTTTTGGATCGCACAAAAAGAAAAACAAGTTATCATGTATAGATTTAGATGTAACGTGGCACAGAAATAGATCTAGTCAAGTCGTAGATGAAAATATGACGTACTCCCTCCCTATAACGCCCGCGAACCCGCGGATAGATACCACTTGAATATACATATAAAAGAGTCCTAACATGGATAGGACTTTTACCCATCGGGAAACAACTCGAGCAGCTCTTCCTCGGGAAACTTGCAGTCGTCCCCTTCGGTGGAGAGCCCCAGTGGGTCGGGCGGCGTGTAGGCGGCGGGCGACATGGGGCGCCGGCCCCACGGCAGCGACGGCGGCGCCGCCTCCTCCACCCACACCGCGCTCTCTTTCACAGGTCCGATTGATTCGTGATAGCCTACAAATAAAACATTTTGTTAAATAAATATAAAATAAAACAATTAAGAATTGTGACAATATAATAATGATTCTGTTCCGGGGGACACACAGGGGTGGGGGGGATGTAGTAACTACACGATGAGCTGGTCCCCCAGACTCTTAGTCCATTTATTTTATTTTACTTAGTTGTGCTGATTATTGTTTTTTTTAATGATTGAATGTGATTATTTTGTTGTATTTAAATTCTTATATATTTTATCAACAATAATAAGAACAATTCATGTAAATGAACTTAGGATAAGTTATATCGAATTTTCTATTATTAAATAAATAACTCTATATCTACACCACACCGCGAGGGCGGCCGCGCCGCCACTGGCTCGACGACCTCACCCAGCAGGCTGGCGTCGCGTGGGCGCGACTGGCTGCCGATAGAGAGGTGTGGAACGAGATGGAGGAGGCCTTTGTCCAAAAATGGACAGACCCAAAGAACTTTAAAATGTGATTTTAATTTATTCTGTGATTTTAATGATTATACTTTAATTTATTAAATTTGTAGTTGTAATGATGGTTTCCTATATTTTAATGAATTGATTATTTATATTTTTACTTTATATAATTAACTAATGACATGTTACTTTTATTATTTAATAATTATACAAATAAATAACTTCGGCATGTACAATATTTTAATATACTTACTATTTAATAATTTAATATGGCAATTTAATGAACTTTTTTTAATTATTACTTATGATATGAATGTATAATTTGGTTTCTTTATAGTGTTAAGTAACTTTGTAATTTATTTAGTCAATTTGTATTTTTTGAGGAACCACCTTCTGTTTCTATACATTCTCTGTTTTGGGTTAATAAATGGCTTTATTATTATTATTATATCTACACCATGAATTACATTAATAAGATTGAAGTACAATGAATGAATCCGTGGCAATTTTTGTGAACACTTATAATTTCGTGGAGTTCATTATGGAATACCCCTTACAATCACACTCACATGTACATGTGAGGGGTGGGTGCTTTGTTATATATTACTATTATTTATTAATTGTGCCATAAACTTATATAATAGGTAGGTGTATAAACTGCTCCATTTTTCCTTCTTATCCCGCATCATGTGGCCGACCCATCTCCACTTTTGCTGGTCTATTTTTGTTAGGATATCAGTCAGTTTCGTTCTCGATCTAAGTATGGTGTTCCTAATCCAGTCTTGTCTTCGTGTACCTGTCACACTTCGCTCGATTGCTCTCTGACAGATGGCTAGCTTTGCTCTAAGTGATTTCGTCAATGCCCAAGTTTCGCAGCCGTAGGTTAGACATGGTAGTATGCAGGTATTAAAAGTTTTTCTTTTTATTGCCATTCCTAGGTCTTTAGACTTCATTATTTCCTTTAGAGCCCAGTACTTTTTCCATCCCATGGCTATCCTCAAATTTATCGCCTTTACATTTTGGTCCTCATTTGAAATAGTCTGTCCTAGATATACGTAGTCATTAACATAGGCTAGGTTTTCGTCACCGATTTTGATGTTCCTCTGTATGAAATTGGTCATTATCTTAGTTTTGTCGGCATTCATTTTAAGTCCAACTTTCAGACTTTCATTGTTTAATCCTTGGATCATTATTGTCAGATTTTCATGATTATCCTCAAAGAGAACTAGGTCATCTGCAAATCTAAGATGGTTCAGTTTTATGCAATTTATATTTAGTCCGAAATTTTCCCAGTCCAATTTACGGAAGATGTTCTCGATAACTGCCGAGAACAGTTTGGGTGAGAGCGGGTCTCCTTGTCTCACTCCTCTGTCTATATTGAATTCGCTACCCAAGGATTCTAATTGGATTCTGGCTTTGCTATTCGAGTAGATCTTCTTTATGATGTTGATATAAACTGCTGGTATTCCTTGCTCTTTTAAAGTCTCCCATATATACTCATGCTTTATGCTATCGAACGCTTTGGCATAATCTATGAAGGCTATATATAGTATAGAGCTTTGTTGTACTCGTTGTATTTTTCTAGTACCTGTTTGACTGTGTGGATGTGATCTATCGTCGAGAATCCTTTCCGGAAGCCGGCTTGTTCGATAGGTGGTTGTTCATCTAGCATAGGGGTGATCCTGTTCAGTGTGAGTTTCGCGAACACTTTGTACACGTTTGACATAACGCTTATCGGTCTATAGTTTCGGATGTCTTCTTTGTATCCTTTTTATATAATAGTATTATATGTGATTTAGAAAAAAGATCTTCACTTAAAAGAGCACATCATAGAATAGATAGTTCTAAATCATGGCTCATGAGTCTACACCATGACAACAAGGAAATAACAAACAGAAATCAACTTCTTCATACTGCAACGGCATTCTATAAACAACTGTATCACAATGACGAAATGAGCTATGAAGATACGGAATACCAGCATGACAGTATACCAACATTCCTTGAGTCCGAAATAAAAAATGTAATACAGCTGTTGAAGACAAACAAAAGTCCAGGGGATGACGGAATTTCAAACGACATCTTGAAAGCAATTATTGATCCACTGACACCTGTTCTCACGACACTGTTCAACAAGATACTGAATCAAAAAACAATGCCTAAAGAATGGGGACTATCAATTATCACCCTTCTATATAAAAAAGGAGATCCTACCGTTTTAGACAATTACAGACCCATAAGTTTGCAACAAACAATTTACAAGGTTTTCTCAACACTATTGCTAAAACGAGTGTCCAAAGTGATTGATAGTAACCAGCCGCGAGAACAAGCAGGATTCCGGCGTAACTATTCTACCATCGACCATATTTTTACCTTGACACGACTCATAGAAAATTATACGGAATATAGAAAAACGTTATACATCGCGTTTATAGATTACTCAAAGGCGTTCGACACCATACAACACCAACCCCTATGGATAGCACTGCAAGAACAAGGAGTAGAAACCACTTATGTAAACCTAATCAAAGAAATCTATAGAAACAGCAAAGCTATTGTCAAACTGGAGAAAAAAGGCGAGCCATTTCATATCTACAAAGGAGTGAAGCAAGGAGACCCTATTTCCCCAAACTTATTTACAGCTCTCCTAGAATCCATATTCAGAAGGTTGGACTGGGACACAAAAGCAGTAAATATAAACGGAGAACACCTCAACAATCTTCGCTTTGCGGACGACATAGTGCTGATGGCCGATAACCACGCAGATATAGTGTACATGCTAGATACTTTAGATAAAGAAAGTAAGAAATGTGGTCTACATATGAACAAACAAAAAACCTTTGTTTTGACAAACGGTGATAAAATACCTATTGCCACAGAATCGGGCCAAATAGATTACACGGAACACTATATATATTTAGGGAGAACAATATCTTTTACTCAGCAAACATCTATTGAAGTAGAACGAAGGATAAAAATGGCATGGAATAAATACTGGTCCTTAAAACATATATTCAAATCCAAACTCCCCATAAATCTAAAGAGAAAAGCCATGAACACAATAGTACTCCCAACTCTGCTGTACGGATGCCAAACATGGGTACTTACTAAAGATATTGCCCGGAAGATAAATGTGTTCCAGAGAGCAACAGAGAGAAGCATGCTAAACATTAGACGTAGTGATAGAAAAAGGAACTGCGACATAAGAAAAATAACACAAGTCACAGATGCTGTTGAACTCGCATGTAGACTGAAATGGAGATGGGCCGGTCATATAGCAAGGACAACGGACAATAGGTGGAGTGAGAGAATCCTTTACTGGCACCCACGAGAAGCAACGCGACCGCGAGGACGGCCGAGGCGGCGGTGGGCCGATGACATTGCCCCAATAGCCGGATCTGATTGGACCCGAAAAGCAAAGGACAGGAAAGTCTGGAAAGAGCTGGAGGAGGCCTTTGCCCAAAAATGGGCGCCTCACAGTTAAAAAAAAAAAAAAAAAAAAAAATTATATGTATCAAATATATGTAAAAATATTTATGAGAAAATAAAGGCTATATTATTATTATTATTATATTATTATTATTATATGTGATTTAGTTATAAAAAGGAAAATGGAGCAGGAAAATAACAGAGTGGTTCCCGAGAGATGGAAAAAGAAAGCCAGGAAGACAAAAAATTAAATGGGAGTATGATTTGAAATTGACTGTGGAAGCAAAATGGAGAAGAGTTGCAAATGACAGAAGCCTGTGGAAGTCCTTGGAGGAGGCCTATGCCAAAAGGCACGCTGAAATTAGGGATATATTGTAGATTAATTGAAATAATTTTAATAACTTATTGTAAATTTACTGATTTCAGAATAAAGGGCTTTATTATTATTATTATAGGTGTATACCCAACCTCTGAATTGCACAGTAGAAGTCCCTTCTCCTCCGGATCTAGTGGTGACTATGATGTCGCCACGGCCTTTGCATGGCCCAGAGCGCGCCACTATTTTGTTCTTGCTTTTCCACTCGGCAGAGAGGAGACAGTCACAACCACATATTATTAAGCCTGTAATAAAGCAGTATGTACAAAATTATATGCAAATCAAATCAAATCAAAATTGTTTATTTGCATGAATGCAGCAAACAAACAAGAACAAGATAATATTCAGATAACAATTGTGCATCATATTATTTTATTCCACTATATTATTGTAGAGCCTTCTATAGTCCCTGTATTTTTGGTTTAATAATTCTATTCAAGTGTTCAAATCATATATTCGCCCATGAGAATATTGAAAGCCTTCAGATGCGAAGAGAAAAAAGGGATGTTACATTGTTATTTAAATTGCTGAATAACATTGTTGACTCTCAATATCTTCTAAGTAAAGTTTTCGATATCAAAGCTTTCGAACTCAGTCCATGGATCTATTTTCAATTCCGTGTAGTCGTAAAAAATATGTAAATAATAAGTATTTAGTAAGAACATGCAAAATTTACAACAAGAAATATTTACATATAGACATGTTTCAGTTAAATCAACGCAAATTTGTTTCTGCACTGAAAGCCTAAACCGTAAAAGTCTACTTTCTATAATTGGTAATACTTATTTTTAATTATTTCATAAAAATCAAGATTTTACTATTGTATTCAACTTTCTTGTTTATTTTGTTCATATCATAGACTCAAAATTTTAAAATTTAATAATTAGACAGGCACATAACCAGTTACTTAAACTTAAATATGTTTAATACATGTTTTCTGTACTCTCAGAGCAATAATGTATGAACCATTAGTGGAAACTGTTTTGGCTTCTGTGTTATCTATTTTCGTTAACTCTAAGTGTGATTGTATGCTGTTTGTTTCCCATTACAATAAATAAATAAATAAATATTTTATTGCTATTTTCACATGTAAATAACATCATTAAATATGTTTTTTTTCTGTACTATGTTCATACAAGAAGTATGTTTGTGCTTATGTGCAAAGTATATGCAGCTCTGCTGCATCAAGACATAAGACAGGTACTTGATACTGAATGTTAGCCAAGTTACACAAGTAATAGCGAACCCTAAAAATCCTAAAATACAATGTTTGTACCATTAGCAGCAAAAGTAACTATGCTGAAGATCCCCTCTGGATAATATTGTAAGGAACTCATTGGTTGTTGACAGCAGAACTGGCAACTAGATTTAAACATTTAGAATTATGGCCGTTTCTGTCACACACCAAGGGAGCCAGGCATTCGTGTTTAAAACCTTGTAAATGAGCTGAAGTCAAATATATAATTATAAACCAAGTCCTACCCTTTATCACACTTATAGATTGAGTACTTTGTATGACTACACTACCCATTGGACATAGTATTAGTTGAGGTTCTAGAGAAGGGAGAAAAGTTAATTGGAACACCTCAAGTGCCTCTTTGCTCTCTAAGGCGCAACAAGGAGTCATGGCACACAGATTTGGGAACCCCTATGCCATATCTAATCTAATTCAGTACACTACATTTTTATAATTAAATCCACAAAAGGAAATAACAAATATGTACAAATAGATATTAGGTTTTTGGCTAGAATTGTTGAAGCAAAGAGGTACAATTGTTGGTAGACTGGCTGGTATGAAAGATGACGTATATTTGATTTTGAATGAGAGTTTGTCTTTCGTGAAAATTATCTGTCAGCAGAGGCTGAAAAAGTATATTGTTGTGATATATTATTGTTTTTATAAATTTGTGTTTTTACGGTTTACCATATAATAAAGAGTCAGTACCTATTGATAGTGTGTGTTTACAGTTTGAGTATTCGAGTTATACAAACAGGTTATGGCCTGCACGATTCTATTATGGAGCACTAGAAGGTACTGAAAAATGGTAATGTAATGGAAAGTGATGAGAACTATCAAAATCCTATTACAAGCACAATAAATAGAGAAATAGTAACAATAATGTCTACTTCGGGATCAGGACTTCCGACCATAGAGAAACTGCAAGGAAGTATCAACTACAATACATGGAAATTCGATATAGAGTTGATACTAGTCCACGATGATCTCTGGAAGTACGTAGAGAATAAACCCGCTGATGGAGATGCTGCAGCAAAGCGTGATGATCAGAGAGCGCGCACCAAGATATGCCTACTAATTGAGAGCCAATGTAAGGTACATGTTCGTAAAGCAACTACTGCGTATGAGACGTGGAAAAATCTAAAAACTGCTTATGAAGACAAAGGCATTAATAATAGATGTAGATTGCTGTCAAGGCTGGTGAGCCTTAAGCTTAATATGTTTAATTCGATAACTGAATACGTAACAGAGCTAATGCAGATAGCAAATAATCTATCCGATCTAGGGAAAGAGATCGACGACGAGTTATTAGCAGCACTTATGCTACAGGGACTACCAGAGGAGTATGCACCCATGAGGTTGGCATTGGAAAACGCCAACACAGCATTGACAACCGACTATATCAAGACCAAATTACTTCAATTAGATAACACCAGAGCCTGTGCAAGTCTAAGCACTCCAGGCCCAAGCTCTGCTCTTACTACTGCCAAACACCACAGAAAACATGTTCAGAGGAATAAAGAGAAGAAAGCTGTGAAGTGTTTTATCTGCGAAGGGCCGCATAAAGCTTGCGACTGCCCACACAACCCACGTCAGTCGAAGACCAACCATATGGCGACGGCACTTACAACTGCGAATCAAGAGAAGACCCAGCAAGATGATTGGATCCTGGATTCGGGCTCGTCAGGACATATGAGTTACAGAAAAGACTGGATGAGTAACTTTGTGAAAGTAGATAGAAAGGTAGAAGTGAGCTGCGCGAATGGAGGTAAGGTGTATGGAGAAGGTTTTGGTACTGTAGAGAATGAGTCACCTAACATCAGTATAGGTAATGTCATGTATGTACCAGGACTGTCTTCGAACTTATTGAGTATAAGTTGTATGGTTAATACTAAGGGTAAGGTTGTTGTGTTCTCCAGAAAAGGTTGCGAGATTTTTAATGTAGATGAGTGTAAAATAAAAGGTGAACCATGTGTCACAGGAGTGCTTGATAGGGGCATTTATAAACTGAAATGTTCTTCACAGGTAACTTCACAGGCACTAGCTTCTAGGAGCGAGATGAGAAATGAGATGGAGCTATGGCATAAAAGGATGGCACACTTGGGTATACGTAACCTCATTTTATTAAGAGACAAATTGGCAACTGGGGTAAGTTTTCCAAACATTATTAATTCAAAATTGGATTGCGTAGCCTGCTTAAAGGGTAAGCAAACTAGACAACCATTTGAGCGCAATAAGGCTACAAGAGCTAAAGAGCTCTTAGAATTGGTGCACTCAGATTTAAGTGGACCAATGAGCGATAATTCTATGGGAGGCCATAGATATTATATTACTTTTATCGATGACTATTCGCGAAAAACTTTTGTGTATTTTCTTAAAGCAAAGAGCGAAGCCTTTGAGAAGATAAAGGAGTTCAAGAGTTTAGCAGAGACTCAAACCGGAAAGAAGCTGAAGGCATTGAGAACTGACAATGGAGGCGAATTTGTCAACAAAAGAGTAAATGAATTCCTGAGGGATCATGGCATTAAGCATCAACTTACGATTGCGTATACACCCGAGCAGAATGGTGTTGCAGAGCGAGCCAATCGTACAATAGCGGAAAAAGCACGAGCTATGCTTCAAGAAGCAGGACTTCCTGTTAGATTCTGGGCTGAAGCGACTAACACCGCTATCTACTTGAAAAACAGGAGCCCTACCATAGCTGTGAAAAACAAGACACCAGAAGAGGTGTGGACTGGTCGAAAAACGGATTTGAGTCATCTCAAAGTCTTCGGATGTAAAGCATACATGCACATTCCAGACCAAAAGAGAACGAAATGGGACGCAAAAAGCAAGGAGCTTATCTTCGTTGGATACTGTGAGGAATCGAAAGGATACAGACTGATTGACCCATCAAATGGTGAACTTTATAGAGCACGAGATGTAGTCTTTTTTGAGGATCAATTGTATCATGGAGCTACTAACTCTAAAAAGCAAAAGGACCACGTGACAATCAATCTAGAACACGATGAACAAGGGATTCAGCCGCAGATAGAAGAGAATATACTGCAACAGCAAGACCGAAGAGAGAGTATTCAGAATGAGCAGAGAGTTCAGGGAGAGAATCTAGAACCGGATGACAGAAATCATGAGCAGAGAGTTCAGGAAGAGAGTCTTGAACCTGATGATGAAGATCATGGCGCTGCGAATACTGATGTTGCTGATGGTGAAGAGGAAGATTGGACATCGTGTGAGGAGAGACCTGAAGAGGTCCATATTGAACCCATAGTGGAAGAACGGCGATACCCACGCAGAGAGAGAAAAGCGGTTCAATTACCTGACTACGTGACATACCAAGCGTTGTTGGAAAAGGACGATCCACTTACAGTACCTGAGGCGCTAGCGAGAAAAGATGCTCAACAGTGGAGACATGCAATCCAGGAGGAGCTAGATGCATTGAAGAAAAATAGAACGTGGATTCTAGTGAAGCCTGACCAAGCGAGCAATGTTGTTGATTCAAAATGGTTATTTAGAATCAAAAAGGAGGCGGGGAATAAGACTCGTTATAAAGCTCGATTGGTTGCACGAGGCTTTAGTCAGAGAAAAGGGATAGACTACGACGAGACGTTCTCACCAGTCGTAAGACATAGTTCACTGAGACTACTCATTGCTTTGGCAGCAAACCTTGGTTTGAAAATTGAGCACATGGACGTTAAGACAGCCTTCCTTAACGGAAACCTCAATGAGAAGGTTTTCATGCGTCAACCACCGCACTTTGAAGAGAAAGGAAAGGAAGATTATGTGTGTCTGATCCAAAAATCCTTGTATGGGCTTAAACAAGCACCGCGTTCTTGGAACACAAAGTTACATACTGAGCTGGAGAGCCTTAACTTCAAGCGTTGCAAGAATGAACCCTGTGTATACATAAGAAAGACGAACAAGGATACCACAATTTTGGCCATCTACGTGGATGACATCCTAATATTCCACGACAATGATAAAGAGGTAGCAAAAGTGAAACGTGAACTGATGTCAAAATTTGAGATGAAGGACTTAGGAAAGGCAGAGTTGTTTCTTGGATTGAGAATAAAACAAGAACAGGATTCCATAAGAATTGACCAAGAAGAATATATAGAGAAAGTTCTTCGCAGATTCGACATGGAAAACTGCAGACCTGTCAACACTCCAGGAGTACCAGGCCAACGATTCGAGAAACCACAAGAGCCATTCACACCTGATGCAAAGATACCATACAGAGAGCTTGTTGGATCGTTAATGTATATCGCAGTGTGCTCTAGACCAGACATAGCGCACTCAGTTAACTTTATGAGCCAGTTTTGCAACTGTTACACTGAAGTTCACTGGACTGCAACGAAGAGAATACTCAGATACCTTAAAGGTACAAAGGCTATGGGACTCTTATACATGAAAGATACATACAGGAATATAGAAGGTTTTGCCGATGCTGATCACGGAGGTAACATAATCGATAGAAAATCTTATTCAGGGAATCTATTCATGTTAGCCAAAGGGGCTATTTCGTGGCAAAGCACTAAACAAGGGAGTATAGCTTTATCTACGGCAGAAGCTGAATATGTGAGTCTATCTGAAGCTGCAAAAGAAGCTGTATTCCTTAAGAGGTTCATGAAAGAAATTATGGGAAAGGAGGAGCCTCCCATTATAATTCATACGGACAGCCAAACTGCAATGGCAATCGCACAGAACCCAGTGCACCATCAACGTACAAAGCACGTTGATGTTCGTTATCATTTTATACGAGAGACAGTCGAGAATGGACAAGTCGTGCTCAAATACCTCGAAACTAAACAAATGGTAGCTGATGTTCTGACAAAGGCCGTGCCAAGAGGGAAGCATGATTTTTGTCGAAAAGAGATGGGTGTATGTTGAAGGCTGTTCAAGAGTTAGTGAGTGAATGGAACCTGAGGAGTCTGAATCATGATGGGATGCCAGATGGAAACAATTGAGGAGGAGTGTTGAAGCAAAGAGGTACAATTGTTGGTAGACTGGCTGGTATGAAAGATAGACGTATATTTGATTTTGAATGAGAGTTTGTCTTTCGTGAAAATTATCTGTCAGCAGAGGCTGAAAAAGTATATTGTTGTGATATATTATTGTTTTTATAAATTTGTGTTTTTACGGTTTACCATATAATAAAGAGTCAGTACCTATTGATAGTGTGTGTTTACAGTTTGAGTATTCGAGTTATACAAACAAGAATACCCTTGATTTATACAGTATAATTCATATTGGTCAACTTTGCAGGGTGATCGTAATGCACTAAAAAATAATGTCTGTACAATAAAGTTCCAAAATGCGGTTACGCCCCAAGTTTGGAATTCAGCTTGGTCGATTATCGGTGAATTATAACTTACCTATTAAATCTGTGGCGCTAGTTCCAAGAAATTCTCCCCGAATGGTCACTCTGGTGCCAGGAGGCCCTTCTTTTGGAGAAATTCCTGTAACGACTGGAGGAGGACCCATTCCGGTAGTATCTTTTCTCCAACTTAATGCGAATTTTGATGATTAGTAAAAAACATGTAAAAATAGCTAATCTTAATTAATAACAAGACTGCAGCTCCTGAATTTTTATCCTAAAGTACAATGAATAAAAACTAACTAAATCTCAAAACAATTTCAAAGCACCTAATGACAATGACATTGACATGACAAACGATAAACGTCACACAACAGAATGTCATATCAGTCATATATGGAGTGTAGGGGTGGGGGGAGCGAAATCTTTCAAAAAGCGTTTAGTTACTCCACCGCCACACTACTCGCGAAGTTTACCGAAGAATCGTGGAGAGGCAACTTCGCTGCAGAAACTCCTTCATACCTCGACCAATTACTTTACTTTGATCACCGTGAGAAGAATGACACCAAACATAAACTGTTTTATAAAGCTATATTTTTTACGCTGATTATTTATATAAATGTAGTAAGAATCTTCAATTTCAGTGAACTCAAAACAATTTTATTTCGTTTCTAAACATACCCTAAGTCATGGAATGGCTCGGCTCGCTATGGGTTTTGACAAGGTTTTGACAGTATTGTATTGACATGAATAATGTCCGAATGTCAGGTCATGTGCGTTTTATGCCAGTAAAGAAAGGAAAAAGAAAATTAGTTATTTTAGGGGCGTATAAATTTATCAGTGTACTAATATTTTCCATTACTGATCAATAATGATTTAAGTTTTACTTGTTACGAAAATGGCTGAGTCAAACTTCAGGTAAATACTATAATGATAGTTATGTTTTATTAAGTGTATATTTACTACCAACAACGGCCTGTTGACTCATATCTCTACTGTATTTCAGCAAAGTCGATGAATATGGATTTGAGAGGCACGAAGATTTTGACTTTGAAAGCTATGAACAGTTTATGTCGGTGTACCTGCGAGTTCTCGCGACCCGAGCCCAGAAGTGGGCCTCGCTCCTCGGCGAAGGAAAGTCGGTCAAACGTACTAACACCGTGAAACGATACGTTCGCAAGGGGATTCCAAGTTATTATTATTTTTGTATTTTATGACTGCATGTTTTAATTGAAAATACATATTCAACATTATACAACATTATTCGTTTTTTTAGGTGAACATAGACCTGCAGTATGGATGGCAATATCTGAAGCAGAAAAAATGAAAGACCTTAGTCCTGACCTATTTCACAAAATTTTAGATAGACCCTTTGAAAAAGAGTTGGTAGATTTAGTAAAAACTGATCTACCTAGAACATTTCCAGATAATATTTATTTCACAAAAGAAGCTAATCATCAGACACACCTGTTCAACATACTCATAGCTTACGCACACAACAACAGGGTGGTGGGCTACTGTCAGGGACTCAATTATATTGCAGGTTGGTGAATTATTGATTTTATTATTTGTGAGAATAATTATTTTATTGCTTTTCAGTTATCTTGTTACTGATTAATGAATACTTAAAATTGTACCTATTATTATGCCCATTTTATATTTAGGTTTGTTGCTGCTATCTACAAAAAGTGAAGAGATATCATTTTGGCTTCTCAAAGTACTAGTTGAGAAAATCCTGCCTGACTATTATACCAAGACTATGGACGGATTGATCGTAGATATTGAAGTATTATCAGAACTTGTGAAATCAAAAGTACCAGATGTTCACCAACATGTGATAAACCTGGGTATGCTTCTATAGATTTAGCCCTACTATCAGCTATCAGATAACAAATACATGATAATTTTCACTTGTCAATACTTTAATATCATAGTGTAGTGCAAAGTAGATTACAATATCAACATTATTAACAATCACACCATATCTAAACATTTGTGGCAGTTGACATTAATGTTACAAAACAAAAATACAAATCATTTGTGCCACGAAAGTCCCAGAATTAAGGGGTTAGAATTTTGGTGACAACCATGTTTCAAAAATCCATGGAGTCGCTAATTGTAAACAATTTCTAAGTCAAAAGTTTAAAAATATACTGTTACTAAACTACTACATTTAGAATTTAACTCAGATTTTTTACAATTAGTCTACATGGATTTTTAAACCATGATTGCCATTGCCACCAAATGCGCCCAACGCTAATCATAATTGATAAAAATTAGAGCAGAGTGCAGGCTCTTTTACATGATATAAAACTGAGCACCAAGATAGATGTGTACATGGCACTTGTGCTTCCCAATATCGTATACTCTGTGAGGTGCAGTGAATAATCAAATAGCCTGCTAGAGCCTCCTGCTAGAACATGGGTATACAGATCATATTTTTTTCAGCCATTAGGATTAATTGGTTGCAATAAAAATAAGTTATATTATAAATTATAAACGAGCTAACTAGCACACTGTGATAATAAACGATAATTTATTAGTATGGATAAATAAGCTAGCTTCCACCTCTTACAAAGGATGAATGGGGAATGGATGGGGTACGTATTACAATGCCGTAAATTCATAATACCTACAGTTTAAATACCGATGGTCAAAATATCGAAAGTACAAAAAGCTGATATTCGATATATCGAAGGTCAAAATAACTATTCTCAAAAGATCGAATGCTCAAAATCTCGAAGTTTTATATTCCCGAAAGATCTAACCAAGATGCAACAAGTAAGCAAAAGCGCTGCGGGATGCGCGGAACTTCCCCCCTCCGCCCTCCCTCCGCGCCTCTGACTTTTATATACACTCTAAGGGTAGGGCAGACAAGACTGCCTGGAGTCAGGGTTGATAGCATCAGTTTTATGATAGTCCATGACAGAACGTTGTTTAGTTTCATAACTACCCACTTTCCCGGACTCCTTTCTCTTTCTTAACCATGGACTATCACGGAAACGAAGCTGTCAACCCCGACACCACGTGGTCTTGTCTGCCCTACCCCTAGAGTGTATACTGTATATCGAAGCCCGGAGGCGCGGAGGGAGGGCGGCCCCCGCCTGCTGTACCGCAATTTCTTATGCCAGGGCGGAGGCGCTGCGCATCCCGCAGCGCCGGAGCAGATCGGTTCCACAGAGTTCGCTTATAGTGTTGTAAGTATGTGACGTAAACATCTAGCAGTAATAACATCAAAACATATTTATTGCATTTTATGTTAATACTAGCTGTATTGCCCGCGACTTCGTCCACGTGGAATCTTATCTTGAACATTTTACATCTTTATTATATTATTTTCAGACGGTTTGGTTCATGACGTCTATGTTGAAATTACTTTTCATTTTTTGCAAGTTGTATGAGATTTAAGTCAAGTGGATTTTAATGTTGGTTACTGTAATTCAACAAATAATAATAAAAATGGAAGTTCTGCTCCTATACAAAAAACGTGTTTTTTTGCCATTTTATACGTAATGGTACAGAACTTCGTACGCGACTTCGACTCGCTCTTGTACTCTTTTTTGGTTTTTTATTCGGTTAAATTGCTCTTATTACGCGGAATCATTATGAAATCAGGTTTCAAGTCCCGCACTTAAAAAAATGTTTGATCTTCAAACGAATGTTCAACCCCTTTTTCACCACCTTCTGGGCTGAATTTTCAAGAACGCTGAAATCGCTTTTCTTGTATTCTAATAATATGCCCTTATACAAAGTTTCAAGTCCCGCGCTCAAAAAAATGTTTGGTCTCAATACAAATTATCAACCCCCTTTTTACCGCCTTAGGGGTAGAATTTTCAAAAACGCTGAAATGACTACTTTTGTTTTCTAATAATATGCCTTTCTATACAGTTTCAAGTCCGGCGCTCAAAAAAAAAATGATCTTCATACAAACTTTCAACCCCTTTTTCACCGCCTTCAGGGCTGAATTTATAAAAAACGCTGAAATTAGTTTTCTTGAATTCTACTTATATGCCTTTATACAAAGTTTCAAGACCGGCGCTCAAAAACAGGTTTGATCTTTCAACCCCTTTTTGTCAGTTTCAGGGATGAATTTTCAAAAACGCTGAAATCAGTTTCCTGTATTTTATTTTAATATCTATTTACGCAAATAAACGATTTGATTGATTGATACGAAGTTTCAAGTTCCTAGCTTAAAATTAAAATTGAACCCCGAGACAAATTTTCATCCCTCTTTTAACCCTCTTAGAGGTCGAATTTATAATGACGTTAAATCAATGTTATTTTAAAATACTTAAACGGGTTTACTCACGTCGTAGAAGTCGAATAACGCTCGACATGTTTCGAATCGGTACGCGATTCATCATCAGGACCCGTTAAGTATTTTAATATGTCTGAGACTCACGATAGTTTTCAATGTTATTTTGTTATTATTATATATGCCTTAATGAAAAGTTTCAAAGAATTTGTAATGGATTCAAACTTTCAACCCCTTTTTAACCATTTTAGGGGACGATTTTTGAAAACGCTGAAATTACTTTTCTTGTATTCTAATTATATGCCTTTATACAAAGTTTAAAGTCCCACGCTCAATAAAAGGTTTGATCTCCATACAAACTTTTAACCCCTTTTTTACCACATTAGGGGATGAATTTTCAAAAACGCTGAAATTACTTACCTCCATTTTATTTGCATAACTTTTTACGAAGTTTGAAGTTCCTAACTTAAAATTAAATTTGAACCCCAAGACGAACTTTCATCCCCATTTAAACCCCCTTAGAGGTTGAATTTTTAATTTAATAACGTTAAATTAATGTTATTTTGTTATTATTATATGCCTTAATAAGAAGTTTCAAGGAATTTGTTATGGATTCAAACTTTCAACCCCTTTTTAACCCTTTTAGGGAACGAATTTTTGAAAACGCTGAAATGACTTTTCTTGTATTCTAATAGTATGCCTTTACACAAAGATTCAAGTCCCGCGCTCAAAAAAATACTTGATCTCCATACAAATTTTCAACTCCTTTTTTACCACCTTAGGGGATGAATTTTCAAAAACGGTGAAATTGGTTTTCTCTCATTTTATTTTAATATCTTTTTACGAAATTTCAAGTTCCTAGCTTTAAAAAAAACTTGTATCCCGTACAACCTTTCATCCCCTTTTTAACCCTCTTAGGGGTTGAATTTTTCAAAATCGCTTCTTATCCCTAGCCCACGTTATAAAAATAACCTACTGTGCAAAAACCAACTCTCTAACATTCGTAGTTTCAGCTGTGCGTTGATGAGTCAGTCAGGACTTCTTCTTGTATATATATAGACTAGCTGTTGCCCGCGACTTCGTCCGCGTGGAATCTTATCTTGAACAGTTTACATCTTTATTATATTATTTTCAGATCTAAGCAATGTTGAAATTACTTTTCTTTTTTTGCAAGTTGATATTTTTGATGTTGGTTAGGTACTGTAATTCAACAAAAAATAAATAATAATAAATATTGAAGTGCTGCTCCCATACAACAAACGTGTTTTTTTTTGCCATTTTATACGTAATGGTACCGAACTTCGTACGCGAGTTCGACTCGCTCTTGGCCTCTTTTTAGTTTCTTTTTCGGCTAAATTGGTCTAATTACGCGGAATCATTATGAACTCAGGTTTCAAGACCCGCACTCAAAATAAATATTAGATCTTCAAACAAATTTTCAACCCCTTTTTCACCACCTTCTGGGCTGAATTTTCAAAAACGAATTCACTTTTCTTGTATTCTGATAATATGCCCTTATACAAAGTTTCAAGTCCCGCGCTCAAAAAAATGTTTGATCTCAATACAAACTATCAACCTCCTTTTTACCGCCTCAGGGGTTGAATTTTCAAAAACGCTGAAATTACTTTTTGATTTTTAATTATATGCCTTTATACAAAGTTTCAAGTCCGGCGCTCAAAAAAAGGTTTGATCTCCATTCCATTCCAAACATTCAACCCCTTTTACAGCATCTTCAGGGCTATATTTTCAAAAACGCTGAATCACTTTTTTGTATTCTAATAATATGCCTCTATTTAAAGTTTCAAGTCCCACCCTCAAAAATTTTTTTAATCTTCAAACAAACTTTCAACCCCTTTTTCACCACCTTCAGGGGTGAATTTTCAAAAACGCTGATATTAGTTTTCTTGAATTCTAATTATATGCCTTTATACAAAGTTCCTAGTCCGGCGCTCAAAAAAAAGGTTTGATCTCCATACAAACTTTCGACCCCTTTTCACTACTTTCAGGGCTGAATTTTCAAAAACGCTGAAATTTCTTTTCTTGTATTCTAATTATATGCACTAATACAAAGTTTAAAGTCCTGCGCTCAGAAAAAGGTTTGATCTCCATTCAAAGTTTCAACCCCTTATTTACCAGTTTCAGGGATGATTTTTCAAAAACACTAAAATCAGTTTTCTTTTATTTTATTATAATACCTATTTACAAAGTTTCAAGTTCCTAGCTTAAAATTAAAATTGAACCCCGAGACAAACTTTCATCCCCCTTTTAACCCTCTTAGAGGTTGAATTTATAATGACGTTAAATTAATGTTATTTTGTTATTATTATATATGCCTTAGTCAACGAATTTAATTGAATCAAACTTTCAACCCTTTTTAACCATTTTAGGGGACGAATTATTGAAAACGCTGAAATTACTTTTCTTGTATTCTACTTATATGCCTTTATACAAAGTTTAAAGTCCCACGCTCAAGAAAAGGTTTGATCTCCATGAAAACTTTCAACCCCCTTTTTACCACCTAAGAGGATGAATTTTCAAAAACGCTGAAATCACTTTTATTTTATTTTATTTGCATAACTTTTTACGAAGTTTAAAGTTCCTAGCTTAAAATTAAATTTGAACCCCAAGACGAACTTTCATCCCCCTTTTAACCCCCTTGGAGGTTGAATCTTTAATGACGTTAAATTAATATTATTTTGTTATTATTGTATATGCCTTAATAAGAAGTTTCAAGGAATTTGTAATGGATTCACACTTTCAACCCCTTTTTAACCCTTTTAGGGGACGAATTTTTAAAAACGCTGAAATCACTTTTCTTGTATTCTAATAATATGCCTTTACACAAAGATTCAAGTCCCGCGCTAAAAAAAAATTGATCTCCATATAAACTTTAAACCTCTTTTTTACCCTTTTAGGGGTCGAATTTTTGAAAACGCTGAAATCACTTTTTTTGTATTCTAATATTATGCCCTAACACAAAGATTCAAGTCCCGCGCTCAAAAAAATACTTGATCTCCATACAAACTTTCAAGCCCTTTTTTACCACCTTAGGGGATGAATTTACAAAAACGCTGAAATCAGTTTTCTTTTATTTTATTTTAATATCTTCTAACAAAGTTTCAAGTTAATAGTTTGAAAAAAAACTTGTATCCCATACAACCTTTCATCCCCTTTTTAATCCTCTTAGGGGTTGAATTTTTCAAAATCGCTTCTTATCTCTAGCCCACGTTATAAAAGTAACCTACTGTGCAAAAATCAACTCTCTAACATTAGTAGTTTCGGCTGTGCGTTGATGAGTCAGTCAGGACTTCTTCTTTTATATATATAGACTAGCTGTTGCCCGCGACTTTGTCCGCGTGGAATCTTATCTTGAACAGTTTACATCTTTATTATATTATTTTCAGATCTAAACAATGTTGAAATTACTTTTCTTTTTTTGCAAGTTGATGTTTTTGATGTTGATTAGTGTAATTCAACAAAAAATAAATAATAATAAATATTGAAGTGATGCTCCCAAACAACAAACGTTTTTTTTTGCCATTTTATACGTAATGGTACCGCACTTCGTACGCGAGTTCGACTCGCTCTTGGCCTCTTTTTAGTTTATTTTTTCTGCTAAATTGCTCTAATTACGCGGAATCATTATGAACTCAGGTTTCAAGTCCCGCACTCAAAATAAATATATGATCTTCAAACAAATTTTTAAACCCCTTTTTCACCACCTTCTGGGCTGAATTTTCAAAAACGAATTCACTTTTCTTGTATTCTGATAATATGCCCTTATACAAAGTTTCAAGTCCCGCGCTCAAAAAAATGTTTGTTCTCAATACAAACTATCAACCTCCTTTTTACCGCCTCAGGGGTTGAATTTTCAAAAACGCTGAAATTACTTTTTTTGATTTCTAATTATATGCCTTTATACAAAGTTTCAAGTCCGGCGCTCAAAAAAAGGTTTGATCTCCATTCCATTCCAAACATTCAACCCCTTTTTCACCATCTTCAGGGCTATATTTTCAAAAACCCTGAATCACTTTTTTTGTATTCTAATAATATGCCTCTACTTAAAGTTTCAAGTCCCACACTCAAAAAAATGTTTAATCTTCATAAAAATTTTCAACCCCTTTTTCACCACCTTCAGGGGTGAATTTTCAAAAACGCTGAAATTAGTTTTCTTGAATTCTAATTATATGCCTTTATACGAAGTTCCAAGTCCGGCGCTCAAAAAAAAGTTTGATCTCCATACAAACTTTCAACCCCTTTTCACCACTTTCAGGGCTGAATTTTCAAAACCCTGAAATTTCTTTTCTTGTATTCTAATTATATGCACTAATACAAAGTTTAAAGTCACGCGCTCAGAAAAAGGTTTGATCTCCATTCAAAGTTTCAACCCCTTATTTACCAGTTTCAGGGATGAATTTTCCGCAACACTAAAATCACTTTTATTCCATTTTATTTGCATAACTTTTTACGAAGTTTAAAGTCCCTAGCTTAAAATTAAATATGAACCCTAAGACGAACTTTCATCCCCCTTTTAACCCCCTTAGAGGTTGAATCTTTAATGACGTTAAATTAATGTTATTATTGTATATGCCTTAATAAGAAGTTTCAAGGAATTTGTAATGGATTCACACTTTCAACCCCTTTTTAACCCTTTTAGGGGACGAATTTTTCAAAACGCTGAAATCTTTTTTCTTGTATTCTAATAATATGCCTTTACACAAATATTCAAGTCCCGCGCTCAAAAAAATAATTGATCTCCATACAAACTTTAAACCCTTTTTTACCCTTTTAGGGGTCGAATTTTTGAAAACGCTGAAATTATTTTTCTTGTATTCTAATAGTATGCCTTTACACAAAGATTCAAGTCCCGCGCTCAAAAAAATACTTGATCTCCATACAAACTTTCAACCCCTTTTTTACCACCTTAGGGGATGAATTTTCAAAAACGCTGAAATCAGTTTTCTTTCATTTTATTTTAATATCTTCTAACAAAGTTTCAAGTTCCTAGCTTTAAAAAAAACTTGTATCCCATACAACCTTTCGTCCCCTTTTTAACCCTCTTAGGGGTTGAATTTTTCAAAATCGCTTCTTATCCCTAGCCCACGTTATAAAAGTAACCTACAGTGCAAAAATCAACTCTCTAACATTAGTAGTTTCGGCTGTGCGTTGATGAGTCAGTCAGGACTTCTTCTTTTATATATATAGATTATAGATTATTTGTAAAACAGAAACATTAGAGGTATGTAAACTACTGAAATATAATTCACGAGTATAATAATATTCCGGATCTCCAGGATCCGTCATCGTGATTATAATATTCGCGGGATTTTATCCTTTCGGTCAAACGTTGTTTCGGGGTTTTAAACTTTTGGTCAGATAAACATTCGGTATTTTGAACTTGGGCATTGTAATACGTAACCGAAAGGATGATATTTTTAATAAATCTTGAATTTTTGTTTATTGTCAGTTTGTTTAAATTACAGATTTTTTGTAGCTGGAAAAAAATATGATGAAAATGTTTTTTTTTGCCGCCTAGTACGGAGTATATATCTAAATTAGACGAGCTGTCAAAATAAAGTTTTTGTGACAACGGGGAATTGATGAAATTTAAAAAAATATCTTGTATTTATAATTAGGAATAGGCCCTTCATTCTTAAAAAAAAAGGTACAGATTCTTCTGTAGCTTAGAAAAAAATAAAAAGGATAAAAATGTTTTTCCCCGCCTTGTAACGGACATATTACGGAAACCTAACCGAGGTGATAATTTTTCTGACTTGGAAGGGGGGGTGCTGCTGTGTTCCTTAACATTAATTTCCCATTGTGACAAAAACACTATTTTGGTAACTCGTCTAATTTATGAAAGGCACAGCAACAATCCACAACTTCAATTACAGGTCTTCCATGGGCTGTTATAACTACCAAATGGTTCGTTTGTCTGTTTGCTGAAGTCTTGCCCATAGAGACTGTGCTACGGATATGGGACTGTCTGTTTTACGAAGGCTCCAAAATTTTATTCAGAGTCTGCTTGACACTAATAAAATCCAACCGAGCAGCGATACTGGCTTGCAATGACTTCACATCATTGGCAGAGTGTTTCAAAGCCATTGTGAAAAATGCTAGCGCTCTGCACTGTCACGAATTCATGCAGGTGAGTAATGACTAACCTTTTAATGAAAACAAAAATGTAAAATAGTCTCTAGGACCTAGAGTCTAGGTGCTTGAATATAATTAGCCATTAAACTGACCATCAGCGATGTCAACACAGATTACTATTGCTGCCTATATATATACTGCGCAAAAGAAAATAAGGGCCACTGAAATTTTACTTCTACTTAAGTACCATTTCCACCAAACGGCCCGCAACGGATCGGAACTTACTGGACGGAAATTTACTGGCATAAAAAGAATTTTTTAGTCGTTCTGTTCTGTTTTTAAGTCTACATTACCAAGCTGCGCATAACAGCTGATCGTAACCGAAAGTATAGTTGCCGGCAACCTTGATCTGGATCTGCGCATGTACATTTGTACGTAAATCGGCTACTGCGCAGTCAAGCTTATGCTCTAAAAGTTTGCCGGCAGCTGTATGCTGCGACCGGCTCCGTTCGCTTGCGAGCAGCCCCGTTCGCTAGTCGTCGAGTGCGATCGGAACCTTTCGGCTGGCGATGCCGACGGTTGATAGTTCGGTGAATAGAGACTTAAGTAGTACAAATTTCCGGAAAATGCGACTTTTTACAGTTTTTTAAGTGTACATATCTCCGTAACTAACTGTCCTGGAAACAAAATTTGTAATGTAAATTATAATGATATTAATTCTCTACAATATTGCCTTAGCTTTTTTTCTAGCTAAAATGCTCCTAGGCGAAGGTATAAGTAAAAATCTGAAATATTTGCCAGTTTTTTTCAATATGGCGGCGGAGTTAATTATGTAGAATTTGAATTTAAACACACACTAACCATCCTAAGGCAAAATTCAAAACTACTGGACCGTTTGTAAGGTAAAACCCCTTTGTTCACTGGATAAAGATGGATGGGTGCGGATACGCGCAAGCAACCGTACCTACGGTGCAGATCGTATGCGTTGACATCCTGTCGGCCGCGAACAGCTGACTTTAAAAAGTGACAAGTTGGGAAAGTGTAAAGCTTAAGAAAATTGCTAAGTCGTCCTGAGGGAATTGTTGTATCTAAATGCGAGACGAGATGCGATGGAAGAAGATTAGATGGTAAAACTATCCTTTGTTGTATGAACATATTTAATGTTTCTTTTTCTTACTGGCAAAGGTGATGCTGATGAAAAACATTGTCTGTGCCACAGGTGGTACCTAGGGATTACAAACTCGAGTCACTAAAGCTTCTAATAAACTCGTTCGTAATCGTAATCGTCCCCTTACCGCCCTTGATACACAATGTCCTAATACTTACACCCTTATGATATTGAAATAATGTGCCCATCCATACTAATATTATTACTGACCAAATAAAAAATGCTGAGCTAAGTCAGGAAAGTGTCATGTTTAAGAAAATAACGAAGCCATCCGAAGGGGCGTCAAGTTAGGAAAAAATACGAAAATATAAGTATATAAGTACTATTCCTAATTTAAGGACTTGTTGTATTTTAAGGGAGTTTTATAATCTGTATTGAAAGTTACGTTGCCCTTATATATTTTTGAGCAGTATATTTTTATTTTTCGCTGTTTTGTGACTTAATATTGTTAGTTCCCATTCTTAATTAGTCTTTTTAATTGACAGGCAATATTTAAAGTACCTGGTAGTTTGTCAAATACGACTATAACGAAGCTTCGAGCGCGGTTCGCAGCGCAACGGCGGGAGCAGCTCCAGAAAGAGCAGCGGTAATTAAGTGGAAGGCGGGTGTCGACCTTGTTTCAACATATTTTGATCTCACGTTTTTTTTACAAATATGACCTTAATACATTTGACTTGTTATTCTGCTTAATGGTTGATCCGTTTACCACTGATACTTTTTTTTTAATTAATGTAAAATTATGTTTAAGCTGATGTTGTTTTTAGTAAAAATATGCATGTTTATGCACGGTGTTCAAACATACTTATAGGGTAATTAAGCATGTTTAAATTTTTAATATCATACAGATTTTAATAGAATATATGATATACTTATGAAATAAACAATAAATATGGGGAACATTTATGGAATCACACATGTGCTGAATGTTTACTATTTATTCTAAATTATACAGTTCTAAGAAATACACTCGAAGAGCAAAATGCATGCTATAGCTCAGAGGGAATTAATTGGGTATACTCTGTTTAAGAAAGTCTATACACTGAGTACTCATGATTTTTTATTTATGATTTATGAATATAATCTATATATATATTACGCGAGGCCGATTTTTGTACATCCCATCAGATCTACAGTTATGGTCCGATTTTGATAAATGATATGTCATTAGATTCGTCTCATGCTGGAGAGGTGCATAAAACTCTTGGAATTTTAATTTTTTCCTGAAAAGGTACTGAAAAATGGATTTGAAAAAACTACTGTGCGCTAACCACGTGACTTTGACCACGTGACCTGTGATCCCTATTTTGACATAAGATGACCAAATAATAATAAGCATGATTTGCTCACAAACCTGTAGTAAGTTGTTCAGCATGATGAAATATTATTTTTGAGTCGGCAACATAATATCCGCAACACTTAAAACATGTACAAATATGCAAAAATAATTTTACAGTTTGTTGACAATGAATGACAGTAGCCATATTCTGACAACTTTTAATGTCTTTTTTATTGGGGGCTATTATGTCAATGCTCTAAATTGCCAGGTTGTTTTTTTTTTTTAAATGTTGATATGGAAACTTATTTCGCATACCTGTTAAAAATGTGGAGAAAAAAGCCGGTCAAGTGTGAGTTGGACTGGTGCTCGAAAGACTAGAAAAACTGACCGTCATTCAAGAATAGATTATTTCTATAGGCGAGTTTTACTAAATCTAAATCAAAGCAGAAAAAAAATAGTAAAACTAATTTAAACGTCATTCAAATATGTAAATTTATGGTAGATTATTATAAATATGAATATATAAGTCCATCAAAAAAATAATTCCAAGGAAAATGGCATGAGTTATGGTAAATTAAATGGTATTTTACAAGAAGAAACTTAGTCCTTCCGCTTGCATGTCGACGGGATGGGAAATGTGGCCGAGTTGAGAATATGGACGACTTGACAATGTAGATAAGTTGGGAATGTATCTTCATTGGTAATATGGATGAGTTGGTAAAATGGACGAGTTGGAAATGTGGACGAGTTGGGAATATGGACGAGTTGGGAATATGGACGAGTTGGGAATGTGGATGAGTGGGCAAAGTAAACAAGTTGGGAATACGGACGAGTGGGCAATGTGGACGAGTTGGAAATGTGGATGAGTTGGCAAAATAAACAAGTTGGGAACACGGACGAGTGGGCAATGTGGACGAGTTGAGAATATGGACGAGTTGGCAATGAAGACGACTTGGTAATACGGACGAGTTGTAGATATGGAAGATTTCGCAATAAAGACGAGCTGATAAAAAGGACAAGTTGGTATTGTAGACGAGTTGGGTGTATCGTCGAGTTGGGAATATGGACGAGTTGGAAATGGGGATGAATTGGCAATGTGGATGAGTTGGTAAAATTGACAAGTTGGGAAAATGGACAAGTGGGCACTATGGACGAGTTCGCATTATGGACGAGTTGGCAGTGAAGACGAGTTGGTAATACGGATAAGTTGGCAATGAAGACGACTTGGTAATACGGACGAGTTGGTGATATGGAAGATTTGGCAATAAAGACGAGCTGATAATAAGGACAAGTTGGTATTGTAGACAAGTTGGGTGTATCGTCGAGTTGGGAATATGGACGAGTTGGAAATGTGGATGAGTTGGCAATATGAATGAGTTGGTAAAATTGACAAGTTGAGAACATGGACAAGGGGGCAATGTGGACGAGTTCGTATTATGGACGAGTTGGCAATGAAGACGAGTTGGTAATACGGACAAGTTGGTATTATGGACGAGTTGTGAATATGGACGAGTTGGGAATGTGGATGAGTTGGCATGAACAAGTTGGGAACACGGACGAGTGGGCAATGAAGACGACTTGGTAATACGGACGAGTTGTCAACGTGGACAAGTTAAGAATATGGACGAGTTGGAAATGTGGATGAGTTGGCAAAATGAACAAGTTGGGAATATGGACGAGTTGGCAATAAAGACGAGCTGATAATAAGGACGAGTTTGTATTGTAGACGAGTTGGGTGTATCATCGAGTTGGGAATATGGACGAGTTAGAAATGTGGATGAGTTGGCAATGTGGACGACTTGGAATTGTGGACGAGGTGGGAATATGGACGAGTTGGAAATGTGGACGAGTTGTATTTGTGGACGAGTTGGCATTGTGGACGAGCAAGTAATATGGACGCGTTGGCATTGTGGATGAGTTGGGAATATAAACGAGTTGGCAATGAAGACGAGTTGCTAATACGGACGAGTTAATAATATGGACGAGATTGGCAATAAAGATGAGTTAATAATAAGGACGAGTTGGTATTGTAGACGAGTTGGGTGTATGGACGAGTTGGAAATGTGGACGAGTTAGCAATATGGATGAGTTGGCATTGTGGACGAGTTGGGAATATAGATGAGTTGGCAATAAAGACGAGTTGGTAATATGAACGAGTTGGCAATGTAGATGAGTTGGGTGTATGGGCGAGTGGGCAATATGAACGATTTGGCATTGTGTACGAGTTGAGAATGTGGACGAGTTGTATTTGTGGACGAGTTGGCATTGTGGACGAGTAAGCAATATGGACGCGTTGGAATTGTGGACGAGTTGGTAATATGGACGAGGTGGCATTATGGACGAATTGGGAATATGGACGAGTTGCCAATGGAGACGAATTGATAATATAGACGAGTTTGCAATGCAGATGAGTTGGGTGTATGAACGAGTTGGCAATGTAGACGTGTTGGGTGTATGGACAAGTTGGCATTGTGACCCAGATGGGAATATAGACGAGCTGACATTGTGGACGAGTTGGCAATGTGGAATAATTAACATGTTACGCTAACATGCGAAACTTGATGGAGAAATAACCTACATATGATGCAAATTTCAAAAAATCGACGCGCTCAAGAATAAATCATATTTGAATTAATAACGTCTGGCTGATCATTCTTATTCTCATTCAAAATAAAAATTGACAAATTCTGCGGTCAACAAAACAAATTGATTTTATAAGGTTTCCGTTTTTACCGAATATGGTAAGGAACCCTAAAATTAGGTTTATATTATAGGCTTGAGAGTCTTTAGCATCTCCCTCACTCTTCTGTCAGACACAATTTCAATGAGAGGAAAGACACGAAAGTTTGAATTATTCTTTTTTCAAACATGTTTAGCTGTTTTATATATTGTTTTTTCTTATTACACATATTTGACACATTCTTTTTTTTATGGTGGAGTATTGTTGGTCAGTAATTTATTTAGATTAGTAAGTAGGGTTTGATTAAGTATAACTAGCGTAAGAATTTCAAACACAATGTGTAATTGTTATTGAATAAATGATTGATGATGATGACATGGCAGCACCCATATTAAGAAAACTTGCACGATCTAATGAATTTCATAAAAAAAAACAAGCATTGATAATAGTGGTTTTTCGTGTATCTATAAACGTTTTTTACTCTCTATTTCATACAATTGAGTTTTTGTAACATTTTTTATTATTAATATTGTGAAATATTTACGATTATAAATGAATACATAAACAGTTACGCACTCCATGATTTCCTGTTTCCTCAAATCTGTCGTTTCGATTCATGTGCTATTTCTGGAAATTGATAGAAATCGATCAAATCGATAAATTTATGTCCTGAAGAAAGAACAACAAATTAAAATTCTACCAATCTTATGTTCGGTCCTATGAAAATACGAGTATGTCAATTATATTTTTAAGATATGGGACTATTGTCATGAATATATTTTTCCATAAATCGAATAATCTATATATATATTACGCGAGGCCGATTTTTGTACATCCCATCAGATCTACAGTTATGGTCCGATTTTGATAAATGATATGTCATTAGATTCGTCCCATGCTGGAGATGTGCATAAAACTCTTGGATTTTGAATTTTTTCCCGAAAAAGTACTGAAAAATGGATTTGAAAAAACTACTGTGCGCTAACCACGTGACATTGACCACGTGACCTGTGATCCCTATTTTGACTTAAGATGACCAAATAATAATAAGCATGATTTGCTCACAAACCTGTAGTAAGTTGTTCAGTATGATGAAATATTATTTTTGAGTCGGCAACATAATATCCGCAACACTTAAAACATGTACGAATATGCAAAAATAATTTTACAGTTTGTTGACAATGAATGACAGTAATCATATTCTGACAACTTTTAATGTATTTTTTATTGGGGGCTATAATGTCAATGATCTAAATTGCCAGGTTGTTTTTCTTTTTAAAATGTTGATATGGAAACTTTTTTCGCATGTTAAAAATGTGGAGGAAAAAGCCGGTTAAGTGCGAGTTGGACTGGTGCTCGCAAGACCAGAAAAACTGACCGTCATTCAAGAATAGATTATTTTTATAAGCGAGTTTTACAATAAATCAAAGCAGAAAAAATGTAGTAAGTACAACTAAACGTCATTCAAATAAGTAAATTTATGATAGATTATTTTAAATATGATTATATAAGTCCATCAAAAAAGAAACCAAAGCAAATAGCATGAGTTATGGTAAATTAAATAGTATTTTACTAGAAAAAACTAAGTCCTTCCGCTTGAATGTCGACGGGATGGGAAATGTGGTCGAGTTGAGAATATGGACGAGTTGACAATGTAGCTAAGTTGGGAATTTATCTACATTGGTAATATGGATGAGTTGGTAAAATGGACGAGTTGGAAATGAGGTCGAGTTGAGAATATGGACGACTTGACAAAGTAGCTTAGTTGGGAATGTATCTACATTGGCAATATGGATGAGTTGGTAAAATGGACGAGTTGGAAATGTGGTCGAGTTGAGAATATGGACGAGTTGGCAATGAAGACGACTTGGTAATACGGACAAGTTGGTGATATGGAAGATTTGGCAATAAAGACGAGCTGATAATAAGGACAAGTTGGTATTGTAGACGAGTTGGGTGTATCGTCGAGTTGGGAATATGGACGAGTTGGAAATGTGGATGAGTTGGCAATGTGGATGAGTTGGTAAAATTGACAAGTTGGGAACATGGAAAAGTGGGCAGTTTTTTTTTATGTCATAGGGTGAAAACGAGCAAACGAATCGCCTGATGGAAACCGATTACCGTCGCCCATAGACACCTGCACACCTGTGGACGAGTTCGCATTATGGACGAGTTGGCAATGAAGACGAGTTGGTAATACGGACAAGTTGGTAATATGGACGAGTTGTCAATGTGAATGAGTTGGGAATATGGAAGAGTTGGGAATGTGGATGAGTTGGCAAAATGAACAAGTTGGGAACACGGACGAGTGGGCAATGAAGACGACTTGGTAATACGGACGAGTTGAGAATATGGACGAGTTGGGAATGTGGATGAGTTGGCAAAATGAACAAGTTGGGAATATGGACGAGTTGGCAATAAAGACGGGCTGATAATAAGGACGAGTTTCTATAGACGAGTTGGGTGTATCGTCGAGTTGGGAATATGGACGAGTTGGAAATGTGGACGACTTGGAATTGTGGACGAGTTGGGCCTATGGACAAGTTGGAAATGTGGACCAGTTGTATTTGTGGACGAGTTAGCAATATGGACGAGTTGGCATTGTTGATGAGTTGGAAATGAATGCGAGTTGGCAATGTAGATGAGTTGGGTGTATGGACGAGTTGGTAATGTGGACGACTTGGCATTGTGGACGAGGTGGGAATACGGATGAGTTGGAAATGTGGACGAGTTGGCATTGTGGACGAGTTGAGAATATGGACGACTTGACAAAGTAGCTTAGTTGGGAATGTATCTACATTGGCAATATGGATGAGTTGGTAAAATGGACGAGTTGGAAATGTGGTCGAGTTGAGAATATGGACGAGTTGGCAATGAAGACGACTTGGTAATACGGACAAGTTGGTGATATGGAAGATTTGGCAATAAAGACGAGCTGATAATAAGGACAAGTTGGTATTGTAGACGAGTTGGGTGTATCGTCGAGTTGGGAATATGGACGAGTTGGAAATGTGGATGAGTTGGCAATGTGGATGAGTTGGTAAAATTGACAAGTTGGGAACATGGAAAAGTGGGCAGTTTTTTTTTATGTCATAGGGTGAAAACGAGCAAACGAATCGCCTGATGGAAACCGATTACCGTCGCCCATAGACACCTGCACACCTGTGGACGAGTTCGCATTATGGACGAGTTGGCAATGAAGACGAGTTGGTAATACGGACAAGTTGGTAATATGGACGAGTTGTCAATGTGAATGAGTTGGGAATATGGAAGAGTTGGGAATGTGGATGAGTTGGCAAAATGAACAAGTTGGGAACACGGACGAGTGGGCAATGAAGACGACTTGGTAATACGGACGAGTTGAGAATATGGACGAGTTGGGAATGTGGATGAGTTGGCAAAATGAACAAGTTGGGAATATGGACGAGTTGGCAATAAAGACGGGCTGATAATAAGGACGAGTTTCTATAGACGAGTTGGGTGTATCGTCGAGTTGGGAATATGGACGAGTTGGAAATGTGGACGACTTGGAATTGTGGACGAGTTGGGCCTATGGACAAGTTGGAAATGTGGACCAGTTGTATTTGTGGACGAGTTAGCAATATGGACGAGTTGGCATTGTTGATGAGTTGGAAATGAATGCGAGTTGGCAATGTAGATGAGTTGGGTGTATGGACGAGTTGGTAATGTGGACGACTTGGCATTGTGGACGAGGTGGGAATACGGATGAGTTGGAAATGTGGACGAGTTGGCATTGTGGACGAGCTATTATAAATGAATACATAAACAGTTACGCACTACATGATTTCCTTTTTAAAACCTGCGTAGTGAGTGCCCAAATCTGTCGTTTCGATTCATGTGCTTTTTCTGGAAATTGATAGAAATCGATCAAATCGATAAATTCTTCTTTCCTGAAGAAAGAACAACAAATTAAAATTCTACCAATCTTCGGTCCTATGAAAATATGTCACTATTTTTTTCAAGATATGGGATTATTTTTATGAATTAAATTTTTCCATAAAAAATAATATACATTTTATTTGTGGAACAGATCAGCAGATCACATGTCATTAATGCACAAGTTATTTTTACAAAAGAGTTGAAAAAGTTGTCACGATGAAACTGGCAGTTGGCTATCAGGCCTAGCTCTAGCCTGGCATGTTTCAACGTTTTTAAAACATTATTTTAACGTGTTTTTTTACAGTATTTATTCTTCGTTCGCCAAAAACTTCTTTTCGATAAAGTAGTTATTTTCTGTAACACTACCGGATTTCCATATTCTAGCGGCGGTTCGACGCCGCAACGGGCCTCTAGTAATAATATTACAACCCATAATGTTTTCTATTCAGTTTGTCATAGCTAGACATAAGCATACTCGTACATCGTTTAAGACATTTTTATTGTTCTATCTCTAGTGGATTTTTGTAAATTAATATACTTAAACAACCGTACGAGATTTAAAGTCAGTACATTAAAATGCAGGAAGGCAACACATTAAACGTACGTCAACGAAAAAAGAAATAAAATAACATGGTAAATTGTAGTGTTAAGTGGTGTAGAGAGACCTCATAACCATGGACGCAACTAAACGGTGGCCGCCGTGTTGATACTTTAATGTTGTGCCGTACCATATCGTTGGTGCGCGCGGGTCGCCTTACATGCTCCGTCTAGTGGGGGTTGTCTGTGACCTACATTCAGTCTTCAATTGTCACACGGCTCTGGAATCAAGGCTTACGAGACCTACAGATAATTGTGAGGATGTTATTCCGCATAGCTACTTGATAGATAAGTAGAACACAGTTAAAAAGTATTTTCGAAAATATCATTAATATTATATATATATATTATATATTTTGATATTTTTCATAGTTTTTTTTTATAAGTTCAGGACTAAAGACTAAAACCCTTTTAGGCCTCAGTTATAATTATAAGAAAAGATACGGGTTATTCCATAAATGAACCTACCTACTCTTTATTCACTATGTGTGTCAATGTTGGATCTACTTACCTATATTAACAATGTTAAAAAGAAAAATCGAATTATGGAGATCAACTCTGTAAAATAACAGCGTTGCTAAACACAGCTGTGTTCTCTGCATGTAGTCGTAAATTTTGTAAGAATGAGAAGGAACTTACTTGGGGGCTTATTGTTGAAACAATAGTTTTGCATTTAAGTCATCAGTATGATTCAGTGATGAAGCTAGGATGTCCAAATTGTAAAGACAAAAGTAAAATGTGTGTTTGGGCTACAGATTGAATTGGTTCTCTAGGCCAGCGGCTGGCAACCCGTGGCCCCTGACTCTTTGTACACAAAGATCATTTGATTTTAATTTAGCACCTATTAATAACGTTCGTTCAATCAAGTGACGTAACTTATTCATATGACCCTATCTATACAGATACCCGCAAAGATTTCCGAGCACTCCTCTGGGCATACTTACAAATGTACTTGACTTTTTATTATATTACAAAAACCATACGTACGTCATTATTACTGGGCGTAAGAACGCGTGTCGCAGGGATCGGTTCTGTTACGCAAAGGGAATTTTCAAAGTAGAGCAGAGCATTTTTTTGAACTTTATATCTACCTACGTCGGTTTTTGGCCACGATGGCCGGTACAGAACAGAGGCGATATAAACGCGTTAGGGCTTAGTGGTTTTTAGGGTTCCGTACCCAAAGGGTAAAAAACCCTATTACTAAGACTCCGCTGTCCGTCCGACTGTCCCTCTGTCACTAGGCTGTATCTCATAAACCGTGATAGCTAGACAGTTCAAATTTTCACAGATGTGATATTTCTGTTAATGGTACAACAAATGCTAAAAACAGAATAAAATAAATATTTAATAATTACAAGTAGTTATTTTTATGCTATGCCATTTATCTGACGATTATGAATTTATAAATGATCGATTCTTGTAGGTATTTACTAGTGGAGTAGACCTCGCGAGCTTCAATGAGCGTTTGTAAGGCGACCTGTAGACGAGAAGAGTAATGCAACTAATGTATTAAGCGGTTTGCTATCACTTGAAATTGTCATGAACGGCCCTTCATACATTTTTCAAATAGGTATGACAAAAAAAAAATAGAATTATTGAAGCTTAGTGTTTATATATTAAATTAAATCTTTGAAAGAATTACATGTTTTACACCAACGTTTAATCTATGTTGAGCACTTGATCTTCATTTATTGTGCTCCTCACCAATAAATGGCTCGTCCACTCGCTGGCACCGTCAACAAATTACTTACAACAGACATTTTCACGAATTTCGATCCCTTTTATTGGATTTTCGTCCTGGGTTAAAATAAAATCACGAGTCATGTCTCCCCTCTGCGGTCAGTGGGTGGACCCCCGGTTTTACGCTAATGAATGGCAACAGGACGAATTTCGAATAGGTTGACGACTGATGTTACATTCTACAGCATATTGTTGCTATATGAATAAAATTAGATCAATATGTCATGAAAAAGAAAAAAAATGTTTTTTTTTTTTAAATATGGCTACAGAGGAATGCAACGTTTTTAATTTAACAAAATAATTATTGTATGATAACCACTACGCACGCAAACGCACTTTTTCACGGAGAAAATGGCAAATTAATTACCTACTTAGGTATATACTTATTCTCTCCACAAAAGTATTGGTACCCAACATATAATGACGTCACGATTAGGTTACCATGTGTATGGAGCGTTTTTAGCGCTCCGTAGGTACGTTGAACTGAACTTTGACGGACTGGCGGTCATTTATAGGGTTCCGTACCGAAAGGGTAAAAACGGGACCCTATTACTGAGACTTCGCTGTCCGTCCGTCTGTCACCAGGCTGTATCTCAAGAACGGTGATAGCTAGACAGTTGAAATTTTCACAGATGATGTATTTCTATTGCCGCTATAACAACAAATACTAAAAATAAAATAAAATAAAATAAATATTTAAGGGGGGCTCCCATACAACAAACTTGTTTTATGGTACGGAACCCTTCATGCGCGAGTTGGACTCGCACTTGCCCATTTTTTTTTATTGAGTGAGACACCATGGAGACACCCTATTAACCCTGTCTCTCTGTCACACGTTCACCAGACAAGCTCAAACATACAGTATGGCTGAGAGTGCTGTTTAATAGACAAAAATAGATCCCACCGTCGTAGTAGTTGTTAGTCCGCTGTTTTCTAACATAATTGTGCGCATCGTGTTACAAGCATGAAATTTCTACCACAGACAGAGTGTTCCACGGTGATTATTTTCAGATGTAGAGGGAAGTCAGATTCGTCCTCTGTGAGGCGGGAGAGCGGAGTGAATAGGACGAAGTATACCTCTTTTCTTTCTTTTTGCTGGTCGGTTAAGTCTACTAGGACTTGTCTGGTATCGTTTCCGTGTAAAACGGATATCGGAAATTCATTTCTTATGTTATTTTTGTATAGTTCCATATAAAAATATGGGTGTATGGCCGAAAAGGTAAAAATCACAACAAGTTTTTTTATTCAGTGAGGTAAATTAGTTAAATTTCGTTAACATTTTCAAATTCTTACTATTAATTTAAAAAGCTTATTTAATCTAGTTTCTAAAAATATATGCATATTGGGCACTTCTCATACAAATAGTAGCTTAAAATATATGTTATGACTTAACCAACGTAAATCTCCAAACGCATCCTATTTCCCTTCATTAAATACATTAAATAATGATTATTAACATGCTTTTACATATAATATTTACCATATACGTCCTAGAAAAACAAATTGATGTAAGTAATTAAAACAAAAAATTTTTTTGCTAATGTATCACGAGTACACGGGCTAATCTCAACATCAACAATTTATTTAAGTTACTGTTTGTATGAAGAGTGCCCAACATGTATATAGTTTTAGAAACTAGAATAAATTTGCTGTTCTGTAATATTTTTTTTAGTTGTAAATATTACTAATTTATCTCCCTGGATAAAAAAAACTTGTTGTGATTTTTACCATTTCGGAAATACACCCATATTTTTATATGGTACTACGAATAAATAACATAAAAAATGAATTGCTGATATCTGTTTTACACGAAAACGATACCACACAAGCCCTAGCAGCGTTAACTGATCAGTAATAAAAAAGAAAAAGAGGACTCTTTTGTCCTATTCACCCCGCTTTCCCGCCGCACAGGGGAAGAATCTGACTTCCCTCCACATCTGAAAGTAATCACCGCAGAATACTCTATCTGTGGTATAAATTTCGTGGCTGTATCCCGATGCACACAATTTCGCGACTTAGCAAAATGTACTAGAGCACGAAGGCTAAGCTTAACATGAACATTTTTTTCAAGGTACTTTTTGTATGAGATGTGCCCAATATGTAGGTATAGGTATACATTTTTAAAAATAAGATTAAATTTGCTATTTAATGATATTTTTTTTAAATTGTAAATATTCAGGATATATAACTAATTTATCGTTCTGAATAAAAAACAGTCTTAGTGATTTGTAACTTTTCGGCAATGTACCCAAATTTTTTTATCAAACTATTCTTAAATATCATAAAAAATTAATTGCTGATATCTGTTTTACACGAAAACGATGCCACACAAGCCCTAATAGCCTTAACTGATCAGTAATCAAAAAAGAAAAGGAGCAGTACTTGGTCCTATTCACCCCGCTCTCCCGCCACGCAGGGGACGATTTTGACTTCCCTCCACATCTGAAAATAATCACCGCGGAACGCTCTAGGTGTGGTAGAAATTTCATGCTTGTAACCCGATGCGCACAATTTCGCGGCTTAGCAACTACTATCGGCGAGAAAACGACGGGTAACTTGCCAGAAAATAGTAATTACTGGAATATATTAATTTTAATATAAGCCACGGTCAGGGCGCAGGGCTACAGGCGCTATTGTAGGCCGCAGCAAGCTACGGCATTTCGCTTAGAACAATATTTAGTTCGTAAATTATTTTACGTGTAATTCTTTATAATTACTTTTAACATACAAATACAATGTACGGAGTTGTTGTAAGATACTTTTTGAATGGAATTTTCTATCAATAAATGTTTATATCACTGTATTACATTAGTTCTTAGTTTTTATTTATTCTACTGATAATTATAACACTTGTTGTTCAATAATTGTCAAATTACTTTATAATATGAATTTTTGCAGTAAAACAATATAATGCATATGTTGTGACTTGCCAGAACCTTCCATGTACTGTTTATTTCATTAATTTATTATTTCATGGAAATGATCTATTTACTACTATTACCCCAGCAGTACACTACTATAGTACAGAGTGGCACTTCATTGCAGAAATTCATACTTTGGCCAACTTTGCAATGTTGTGGAACCAGGGTTACAATGTACAAGCTGTAGAGTAAGAAAAGCTTTATATCAATTATGTCACTGAAATTATTGACATTCGCTTTTTGTATAGGTCATGGTCATTGAAATGTTTCAGATGTTAAGTGACAAAATAAACTATATTGAATGTTAAATATGTATTTATTTTACACATTATTCATTGAAACACTAGTATTGCATAAGATTACAATGGTTTGTCAATAAAATAAATCATATGGCAAAGCAACTATTGGCTGGCTGTGTATATGTATATTTTTTATTTTAGATCTGGATGAATCCCAGTTTTTTTTATTTGCCGACATAAAAGTAGGCACGCCCTTTGATTGGGAAATCATTATCAACATACTGTACAATAACTGGTTTAACTGTAAAATGTTGTTTCACCACTTAATGATCCTATTGAAAATGTGTAACTACACTAAATTGTTTGTTCCATGTGGCACGCATATTGTGTTAATTTTCTAAGTTATGACTTTCCACTTTCTAGTACATCTTTGGCTTCATTAATTTTTGCAGCAATGAGTGGAGATCCCCCTCTGTCTGGGTGATTGAGTAGCATAATTTTTCGATGAGCATCTCTAATCTGAAAACAAATAAATAAAAATCGAATCAAATGCAATGCAAGTAAAATGAAAGTGCAATTCACCTTACATATCAGAATTGGTCAAATATATTTATATTATTAATTTCCTTATCTTAGCTATTTAGTGCCGAAAAATGTTAATTAGTTATACAAGGTTGATATATAAATTGGTCAATAATAAATAAACTTAATAGGAACTTCAGATCACGTTGGGCACTTTTTTTTTATTAAAATAATAATTTGTTGAAGCTTGCAATACCCACAATGTTTCAACCTACTGTGGAAATTATTAAACTATTAAGGTTTTGTTTTCTGTGTAAAGCTGAATGTAGTGTCGCACTTCGGACATCTGTCAAGTACTTTGTCAGGGAAATTTGCAAGTAGCATAGTGTCGCACCTCGGGCAGCTGTTTAGTACTTTGCCAAAGAACTTCACGAGTAGTGTAATGCCGCTATGAGAGTGATTGTTATTTTTGGCATAAGTTAATATACTAAGGCCAATTCATAAAAAACCGTTACTCTGAATTAGATAAAGGTGTCTGGCACAGAAACAATTTTTAATGTCTTCTTACAATAATTACCTTTGCTTTATTTGCTGTAGGGCTTACACCCAAAATAAGGGCTGCTTCTCTTTTTGTCATTTTAGGTTCGAAACCACCTTTATAATATTTTGATGTTGCCAAAGATTCTGCATCGAACTTAGGCAGGTTTTTAACAGCCTCTGCAAATTTTACGGAGGCATTAGGCACTTGCTTCAGTATGTAACGTCCAGCAAAACCAACTGCAGCCATACCCAGACCAGCAAGGATTATTGAACTTGCCTGCAAATAACAATTAGTTAAAAGTATTCAAGATAATGACGCAGTATTATGAAATAATTGAGGTTAAGTTACGCACCATACTTATAATATAATTATCGACTTAAGTCCAAATACAATTTCAATAACAAATAATTATATTTATAAATCTTTGTTAACGGTTATTATGCGTAAATTGTAGTAAATGAATCATCTTAAACTTGAAAGCGCTAATCTTTACTAGTTCTGCTAGTTCACTTATTGACAATTTTGACATCAGTCACAGTCACATTCATTCATATCAGTGTGTACTCTGTCCTGTATTTTTTTTAAACCATAAACAATATTCTAATTTTCTTTTCTGTTTTATCACAACTGGGTAACGTCTTGACAAATGTTATACCCGCAGTACATTCTCGCCACAAACCAGTCTCCGAGTAGTCCTTGTAGCTACATCAGCAGTCAGCACCTCTAGTGGTATTGGCGAAAGAGAGAAACTATACCTCGATCTGCGAACTTAAACCCGCTCCAGTCCAGACCTTCCGATCTAATTCGATTTATCGAAATCAATCGGATAATGTGTAGTGCAATCGTCCGATTTATCGCATTTCGTCCGATAAATGGGATCGGATCGGAAGGTCTGGAGCGGGTTTAAACCATAGCCAATAATTATTAAACTATTTTTTTTTATAATATGCTCTGAATCGAGATGACAGAAAATCATCCTTTCGTAAAAAGTTGAAATGATTTCGCTTTAAATATCTGAAGTAAATTCATTATTTATAAATTCAATTAAATGCATCTTATCTTGAAACGTGAGCCTCTTATAAAAAGGCGGACTCTTTTGACATAATTTTAAAATACATTTAAAAATCAAACCGTCGTTGGCAAGCAAAAGTTACCATTTTAAAATGTTTGGTAGTGTGAATCAGTTGGGAGACATACGTTTTGCATTGCTAATGCTCCGCTTAACTGTTATGGCAGCAATGGTAGCTTTGCTAACACTACATTTACGCACAGTGCGAGTATTTCGTTGGGAGCAATCAGTGTCTGGTGGCGTGTTCGTTACGTATCTTATATCATCGGTGGCATTGGCTCTTTGTGCTGGTTCAACGGGAACTGTACTTACAGGCATAGTAGTCCAATGCTACTTGTGTGCCACGGGCGCAGCTTTACTAACTCTCAACGCTATAACTTTGTGGAGTCGATGGCGCCGTTCTGGTGATCTAACACACGCTGTAGCAGACTTACTATCTGCACTTGGCGTCCCAGTAAGAAAACAGGTCACAAAGAAAATAATTTCATTGGTTAGGTATGTTATGATGGACATTACGCATTGTAATAAAATTGTGGTATTTATATTATAGATGCTGGCAAAAATTTCTCTCAGCACTGTGGCAGCCTGCGCGTTAATAGCCGATATGGTGTTGGTGATAATGTATAAAGAAAACATTCGCATTGCTAATTAATTTACTGTCAGCCACAGCAAGAAGAGAAGACCCAATATAATTTAAATAATTGTACAATTATGCTTTGGTTTAGTGTTTTCAAAGTTTGTGTAGTTTTACATGTGGTGGGCAGTGCCTTTTCTTTAATGTTTAAAATAAAAATGAGTGCATTTAATTTTAGACATGTTTTAGACGAAGATTAAGTACTTTCGAGATGTTGCGGATTGTAATACCCTGTCGCACACGGAGCTAAAAGATAATAGTACGAGAGCCCACGACCAAAATTTTTGTCTCATAGCAATACGGCCAAAACCGCATCAAATCGATAGATACGATTATCCTGAACTCGAAAATACCAATATCAGACATTTTCCGCGTAGCGTTTGATCTGACCGAATTTTCAAAATTGTCAAAGAATTTTACCGAACTGCATCATAGCAATATGTCTGATTTGCAGACTGTAGTTGAATGATAGTTCTGAGATACCGGAAACATATTTTTCAGACGTTAGTGGTGTAGCGCAAACCCGTAAAATCACTTAAAAAAATTAAAAATAAGACAAAAAAAATGTCTCATAGCAATACGTCTGAAAATCTTTTTTATTAGTAAATTTTGGTTATTTGATGCGAACAAAACAATTTTCAGACGGAAATGTGAACGCATTAAATTTTGAGACCGTTTTGAAAATGTTAACAAATTTTACCGATCGGTATCATAGCAATATGTCTGAAAATTGTTGGACATGATAAAATAAGTTGTCCAAATGTGCAAAAAATTTATATCAGACAAATTAAGTGTAGCACCTTCTCTATCAGACAACTTTTCGATACTCAGATATCATTTAAAAATCGTATTGAGGCATCTTGAATTTTCTGTTACAAACCAATGAATACGTTGCGACCCTGAATTTATTAGATGATAATTAACAAAGAATTTACCCGAAACCGAAACATTGAAGTTGAAGGACTGAAATAAATCGCACAAAAGGAAACTGGGATGAAGTTGAAAAAAAAACGGTTTATTCAAAGTTACAAAATATTCTCGTATTCAATCGCTGTCGGATTCGGAATTCTGATTGATTTGATAGTTTTGGTTTTATTTAAAACACACTTGAGTAACTTTTACAAAAGAAATAAGTAATGACATCTGTCATCTGTCAAAGTACATATAATAGACAAGGGAGATTCTTGAATATCTATGAAGGCTGTAAATTTAAAAAATTGGGCAAGTGCGAGTCAGACTCGCGCACCGAGGGTTCCGTACACACACACTTTCTATCCTTAAGTGGTTAAGTTAAGTTTGCACCTGGTATGTATAGAGCTCCATACAAATGAGGTGCAAAGTTAACGCAACCAATCCCTTTGTTGTATGGGAGCCCCCCTTAAATATGTATTTTATTTTATTTTTAGTATTTGTTGTTATAGCGGCAATAGAAATACATCATCTGTGAAAATTTCAACTGTCTAGCTATCACCGTTCTTGAGATACAGCCTGGTGACAGACGGACGGACGGACGGACGGACGGACGGACAGCGAAGTCTCAGTAATAGGGTCCCGTTTTTACCCTTTGGGTACGGAACCCTAAAAAACATTTAACAGAGGCGTCGGCCAGGCGACTGCGAAACGTTATTTTCGTTTTTGGGAGTATATGCTACACTTAAAGTGTCTGAAAACAGGTTTTTGGTAATCATGGCAGCAATACGAAAAGTTGAAAAAAAAAATTATCCGTATTGCTATGATACAGGTCGGCTAAATTTGTTGACATTTTCAAAAATGCGCTCAGGCTATATGCTACGCGCAAAATGTCTGAAAACTAACTTTTTCGTAATACAATTATAAAATCTATGTACATTTTCACTATCAGACGTATTGCTATAATACCGACTGTCTTTTTTTTTTGACACAGCAGAAATGGCCTCCCACGCAGTTGCTACACTTTCGACCGTTACTACACACCTAGTCGGGTTCAGAATCATACAATCTAACGATTTTATAGGGTTTTTGCCGTATTGCTATGAGACATGGTTTTGGTCGTGGGCTCTCGTACTATAACCATATTGCGTATTATTTGCCAGGATTTGTCGTTGCGGCTCCACACTACTCGCGAAGTTTACCGAAGTTGGGCGAATATAATAGTGTGCAGAGCATAGATTTTTGAAGATAGGGCGTTGATGACGTCACAGCGTCAACAACCTAAACGTCACGAGGGGCAAAGAGAATATAATCACTACGTTTTGACGAGGGGCACTAACTGCTAAAAGCACCATTTCTTGTCAAATTATTATGCTACCATATTAAGTAAACGAGTAAGCATACGACCAAGCCCTACAGCCCTGACAATCCTTTTCAACTTCAACAAATGAAATGAAATGTTCGGTGAAAACGAAATGCCAAAATGATCGGGGCGGTGATACGGTGCTACGATACGGATAGCGTCCAAATTACTGCACGCCGAAATGATCGGTGCGGTGATACGCGACGAGGATACGATACGGCTTAGTATGGACGCGTTTCTTCGCGCGACGGCGCAAATGATACGGAGTCCCCTCCCCGCAGTGAGCGTCCAAACAGCACGACACGCGATGAGGTGAGGATACGCAACGGGGATCGGATCGGCGAAATGATACAAGTGTGGACGCAGGCTGGCTCCGTCCACACTTGTATCATTTCGCCGATCCGATCCCCGTCGCGTATCTTCACCGCGTATCATGAACGGTAGTGTGGACGTCGCGCCGTCGCGATCATGCAACGCTCGCGCGAAATCCATGTTGATACGCGTATCTTCAGTACCCCGCACACTCGCGATCAGGAAAGTGTTGCATGATCGCGACGGCGTGACGTCCACACTTCCGTTCATGATACGCGGTGAGGATCGGCCGTGATCCATCTCGAGTGGGTTTTTGCCCGATCATCAAAGGCGCTATTTGAGTCATTGATTCACGCTGCGGTCATGCGGCGTCTTCCGGCACGCGGTTTCCACTCGAGAACCTTTCTGCTGCATGCCATAAAACAAACACAGTCATACGAAGGCCATGTCTCCGTGAGCGGGTGCCTTAATCGAAGGCCTCTCCACGCGGCGTCTTCCAGCACGCGGTTTCCACTCGAGAACCTTTCTGCCGCATTACGTAGTATAAAACGAGCACAGTCATGTGCTAAATCTCCATGAGCAGATGACAAAAAATGAAAGCCTTCCTCGCTGCGACTTCCGGTACACGGCCCCCACTCAAGAATATTTCTGTCAAGGTTCAGTGAGCGATCTCAGTGGGCGACATTTTTAAATGGGACGCAACTCCGCACAGTACAACGATCACAAACGAAATGAAATGTTCCGCGAAAACGAAATGCCAAAATGATCGGGGCGGTGATACGGTACTACGATGCGGATAGCGTCCAAACTACTGCACGCCGAAATGATCGGTGCGGTGATACGCGACGAGGATACGATACGGCAAGTGTGGACGCGTTTCTTCGCGCGACGGCGCAAATGATACGGAGTGCCCGCAGTGAGCGTCCAAACAGGACGATACGCGGTGAGGATACGCGACGGGGATCGGATCGGCGAAATGATACAAGTGTGGACGCAGCCTTAAGGTTTCGGCGTGCAGTAGTTTGGACGCTATCCGTATCGTAGCACCGTATCACCGCCCCGATCATTTTGGCATTTCGTTTTCGCCGAAAATTTCATTTCGTTTGTGATCGTTATTCTGTGCGGACTTGCGTCCTATTTAAAAATGTCACCCGTTGAGATCGCTCACTGAACCTTGGGACAGAAATATTCTTGAGTGTACCGGAAGTCGCAGCGAGGAAGGCCTTCAATTTTGGTCATCTGCTCATGGAGATTTAGCACATGACTGTGCTCGTTTTATAATACATAATGCGGCAGAAAGGTTTTCGAGTGGAAACAGCGTGCCGGAAGACGCCGCATGGAAAGGCCTAACAAAGTAGACAGACCATCAGTGGTATATGGTATTTTTTAATTATCGTAAAGATTAAGGATTAAAACCAATGACCGCAGCGTGGATCGATGACTCAAATAGCGCCTTTTATGATCGGGCAAAAACCCACTCGAGATGGATCACGGCCGATCCTCACCCCGTATCCTCACCGCGTATCATGAACGAAAGTGTGGACGTCACGCCGTCGCGATCATGCAATGCTTTCGTGATCGCGAGTGTGCGGGGTACTGAAGATACGCGTATCAACATGGATTTCGCGCGAGCGTTGCATGATCGTGACGGCGCGACGTCCACACTTACCGTTCATGATACGCGGTGAAGATACGCGACGGGGATCGGATCGGCGAAATGATACAAGTGTGGACGGAGCCTTAGTAGGTGTATCCTCTATAAATATAAATAATTTTGATACTTTATGTACTAGTTCTAACATTCCGACCGAGTTGTTATTTGGCATAGTACTTATTTAATTTATTTTGGTGATGGATTAATATGGTATTATCGAGCTAGATCTTATTTACACTACATTTAATTTTTCGCGTTGTATATGTCTAGAACGTGTAAACATATGTGTTTGTCGTTGACTGTATTGTACATAGTGGTAGAAATTATGTAAGCTTTAGGCTGCGTCCACACTTGTATCATTTCGCCGATCCGATCCCCGTCGCGTATCCTCACCGCGTATCGTCCTTTGTGGACGCTCACTGCGGGCACTCCGTATCATTTGCGCCGTCGTGCGAAGAAACGCGTCCACACTAAGCCATATCGTATCCTCGTCGCGTATCACCGCACCGATCATTACGGCGTACAGTTGTTTGGACGCTATCCGTATCGTAGCACCGTATCGTATCACAGCCCCGCAAATTTTTTGCAGTTATGTCACCGACTCACCGAGATTGATCATTCATATGACTGTCCTTATTTTTATTATAGATAATGTGAAAGATAGGTTCTCGAACGGGAACTACGTACCGGAAGACACCGCGTGGATAGGTCTTCAGTTATTTCACCCGCTCACGGAAATATAAGGCTCCGTCCACACTTGTATCATTTCGCCGATCCGATCCCCGTCGCGTATCTTCACCGCGTATCATGAACGGTAAGTGTGGACGTCGCTCCGTCGCGATCATGCAACGCTTTCCTGATCGCGAGTGTGCGGGGTACTGAAGATACGCGTATCAACATGGATTTCGAGCTGCGTGCGGATACGGGCCGTTGCATGATCGCGACGGCGCGACGTCCACACTACCGTTCATGATACGCGGTGAGGATACGCGAAGGGGATCGGATCGGCGAAATGATACAAGTGTGGACGGAGCCTTATTGTTAGGATCTATTACACTACACATTATCCGATTTATCGGAAAAAATCGGAAAATGTGTAGTGCAATTGTCCGATTTATCGGAAGAAATCGGATGTAGAGCAATTGTTAGGAAACTTCTTCCGATAAATCGGATAATGTGTAGTGTTTTAGGTCCTAACTATTGCACTACACATTATCCGATTTCCTAACAATTACGCTACACATTATCCGATAAGTAGGATCGGATCGGGTAGGATCGGAAGGTCTGGAACGGGCTTTAAGTCTGATTTTATGTTTATGTTACGTTATTACTGGCAACACGCCCGGTATATTGGCCACATATTTTTTTAAGAAAAAAGAACGGATCTTTTCTTTTGAGGCGCAACATGGCAGGAGATCAAGCGCAATTTTACCAGTTACTAAATACATTACTATCGACGGATAATGATATTCGATGCCAGGCAGAGGTATGTTTTTTCGTAATTATCCAAAGATAATAACGTTTTCAATGTTAAATCTTCTTTTTCTTATTTGATGAGCAACTGGCAGTTATAGCCTCGTGTCAAAACGTGGTCATGGAGAATCTAATGTTCTTGTAGTCTTAACCCAACTTTGTATCCTCAGTTGACTGTGGTCGCGTGGGAATTAAGTAGCATTTGTTCGTATTGAGTCATATTATTGCGTTCCATTAGTTTGTATCAGACTCTCTGTATAATTTTAGTAACAGTACCTCACGTGTGGCCTTATGTTCGCCGATACACTATGCTTAGGCTAATTAGGCTATGCGGTCTTAGTAAATCTAAATCATCATAAACCGCAGAGCAGTTTCCAAAATACGGTTTAATTCGAATATTCATAATCCAATTTGTTTAATTTAATTTTTAAACTGTTTCATAGACTAGCACTTACTAGGTGTTTAGAAATGTATATGGATACATTCCAGTTTTATGAATAACATTGTATTCGGTTTAAGTTAACCAACAGACTATTAGCATTTTAATGCAACTTATGAAATGAGTTCAAATGATACACTAAGTGCATAATACCTCAATTCTCAGTTAATAAGCGTAAATATCTACTTAATAACTATGCAGTTTTCTTTATGAAATATTATGCTTAGTTTTCGGAAAAAAAAAATATTTCTGTTGATTAATACAACCAAGTATTGCAAATTGAAATTACGAATATTTCTTTTGATACATGTAAAAATTTTGAAATCAATTAGTTTAATAATGAGACAGATTTGAATGAATGTTTAACCTTTTGAGCGCCACAGTCGGCTTTAGCCGTCAACAAAAAATCGTGCCCCTGACGCCACGTCGGCCACAGCCGTCCAAATTTCAATGATCAAAAACTTTGTAATTCTAACCGCTACAAGTATTTTTCAATCCCTGTTGATTTTGGGGCACATCTTTTTTTTTACTCTGGCGTCAGTGGCACGGTAAATTGCTAGACTGCTTGGCGGTCAATAGGTTAATAAATTTTTACTCAATAATTTTATCATATGATAAGATAATTTAGTTTATTTCTTTTTTTAACATGGTAAACTTTATTTATACATACATTAATAAATATAATTGTTTGAGTGCAAGTGAAATGTGACTATTTAATTGTTTCCCCCTAGGAAGCATACAACAACATAGCAACTGAAACTAAAGTAGTATATTTAGTGGGTGCTATTCAAAATGCTGAGGTCAGTGAAGAAGGGCGTCAAACTGCAGCAGTCTTGCTGCGGCGACTTTTCACTGCAGAGTTCTTTGACTTTTTCCCAAAATTGCCATTTGAACAGCAAACACTGCTCAGGGAACAACTTCTGCTCACTATACAGATGGACCTCACCCAACCATTACGTCGAAAGGTCAGTAAAACTATGTTCCTTATAGATATCTTTACTACTAGTAGTTAAGTTTAGATCAGTCATACTATGTTATCTGTAATGGATTGTATGTTGTGATGGGTTGTTATTAACTGTTATTAATAACTAACAACCCATCCATGTTTATGTCCAAAATTATGCAGTTAAATTGAAGCTCAATGAAATGTTTACATAAGCTTTAAATGCTCTGCACTGCACTGATCAGTGCTTCCACATACCAAGGGTTAATATTACATTAGATGTACTCCCACCCAATCATAGTTGCTTAAATGTCTTGATGAGTCATAATTCAAGGCTGATTCATACTGCTCTTATTTCATACTAACACTGTTTAATGATGAGTAATTTTTTGTGTTAAAAATTGAAGTTTGATTTACAGGTTTGTGATGTAGTATCAGAATTAGCCAGAAGTCACCTTGATGACGATGGTGCTAACCAATGGCCTGAATTCCTACAATTCATGTTCACATGTGCAAATGCACCAGACTCCAACCTGAGGGAAGCTGGCATACGGATGTTCACGTAAGTTGATTGATACATAAATTTACCATGTTTTCCTTATTTAACCCTTCGTATGCAGTGTCCCGTATCCGTCCTATACAGATATAGGTAAAATACGGGGAGGCAGCATACGAAGGGTTAAGCAACAAATGGTTTGCTGTACTCAAACGAGCGGTGACTCCCCTCTTAGCTTGTAATAAGCCTGTAAGTTGCTACTAGAATTCATGTCATACGCAAAATGAAATTTTATATAGGAGCATTTCTCAAAAAGTTACACAAATGTTTATATAGATGATATCCAAATTAATTTACATATTCCATTGACTGAAGTATCTAAATATACTTATACTCATGTTAGGTCAGTGCCTGGAGTGTTTGGAAATTTACAAAATCAAAACTTGGATGCAATCAAGAGGATGCTGTTCACAGCCTTACAACCAACCGAACCAGAGGCTCTTAGAGTCCAAGCTGTAAAAGCTGTTGGTGCCTTCATCTTATTACATGACAAAGAACCTGGTATACAGAAGCATTTAAGTGATTTACTTGACCCTATGATGAGGGTGAGTTACTAAGTATATTATATATTATTGCAACATGGATATTTATTATTTCGTATATCCATTTAATCTCTTAGGTTAAGTTTTTTTACAATAAATTTATATAAAAAGTAAAATACAATAGAGTTATTACAAAATAAAAATATATTATAGAAAAACGTATATTTATTATTATATTACCATCATTTAGTGTTTGGTCTAATTATTTTTATTTCCTAGGTAGTGGTTCAATCAATGGAAAAAGCAGAGGATGATTCAGCATTAAAAGTGCTGATAGAGTTGGCAGAATCTGCACCTAAATTTTTACGACCGCAGCTGGAAAACATTTCTCAGGCAGCAATAAAGGTTTGTCATTTGTTTTTGATAACTGCTGAATTTATTTTCTTGCATAACATATTACATAACATGTTCTAAATACTGTGTAGAGTCAGTTGGAATACTCAAGTATTGCTCACAGTTTTCAATAGTAAATTTCATGCTATAGATGGTTGGAGACAAAGATCAAGAAGATACATGGAGGCAGCTTGCCTTAGAAGTGATGGTGACGCTCTGCGAGACCGCCCCGGCTATGGTCCGCAAACAAGTGCCGATGGCGGTGCGCATGCTCGCGCCGCTCGTGCTGGAGATGATGTGCGAGATCGACGACGACCCCGAGTGGGCCATGGAGGACGAAGCGGCCGACGATGACAATGAGAAGTATGCCTGTGTAACACTTGGTATATGTAAGATTTGTTTATAGACTGCATAACATGTTGGTGCAGTTTTCAAAATCTTACAGACATTAAAAACAAGATAATTAGCATCCTAATGATTCTTATTCACTAGGATGTCAGTCCCTTGCTAACATATTTTAGAATATATATTTTTATCACAGACCTATTGTCTAACTAGATGACTGAAGTACATTTATTTCGCTGGTCACAAAATCATTATACTTTAGAAGGAAAACTTGATTTTGGATGACTTATTCCGCGCTCAGATCTTAACGTCAACGAGGCTCCGGTAAAATGCCCAACTGTGCCATATTAGTTACAAAAATACCTCCAATAACAGTTGCCGAATAAACGAAATATTTATAGGTATTTTTTATTCTATAATTGTTCGTTATTTGATATAAAATCAATTATTTTACATTTATTGTATTTTTAATATGAAAACCTTTATATAATTAATAATACATTGCCGGTTTTGGTTGCAAAGTTATTAAATAATGATAATGTCAGTTTTTTTTAATGCAACCACAGTTGGTGTACTTTGCTCCGATACGAATGTATTTTGGAAACCAAAAACTGATAATAAGTATACTGATAACAAAGTTTCAATTGATTGATTTATTTAGAATACATTAATCATAATAATTTGACCGAAAATACATTGTTTGATGAGTGTACTAGAACTGGCTAAGTGGATATACTTATTAAGAATTATTTTTCAGCAGTTTCTAGAGAAACAAAATGTAATTTACTGATTACTTTTACATCAAACCATCTAAAAATAATGTTTAGCACTTTCAGCGTAATAAAGGCAGGTGGTAATTTGATGGAAACCAAAATCCTAACAGTAAATTTCATTCAGGGTGGGAGTCTATTATCAACTGACTACAGTACTTTACAACGCTATTAATCGGTATCGCGCGGACGGAGAACTCCCATAATCTACAAAGCTCTTGTCATGTGGCAGTGACAGTTTTAAATGTGCACACAGTGTTTCCTTGTAAAATAGGAAATAGAGTTATATATTTAGATAACAGATCTGATTGATTGTGTCTTAAAAGATTTTTATTATAAGATTTTAAGCCATCATTTAAAACATTCGGTTTATATTTTAGCAACAACGTAGTGGCCGAATCTGCTCTGGATCGTATGTGCTGCAGCCTCGGCGGGAAGATTATGCTGGGTCTGATAGTCGGATCGGTGCCGGTCATGCTACAGTCTGAGGACTGGCGGCGGCGGCATGCGGCGTTGATGGCTGTGTCCTCCGCGGGCGAAGGTTGTCACAAGCAAATGGAACAGATGCTTGACCAAGTTGTATCAGCTGTACTCAACTACCTTGCAGACCCCGTAAGTTTCGCGTAATTCAGTTAGTGCCGTATAAAATTTAATTCGTATGTACTAATCGGTATTTTTCAATGCAGCACCCCCGCGTGCGTTACGCAGCTTGTAATGCTGTAGGGCAGATGTCAACGGATTTCGCACCAATATTCGAGAAGAAATTCCACGATAAAGTAGTCCCAGGACTTTTCCCCGTACTTGATGATAACGCAAACCCACGTGTTCAGGTATTTATTGATAAAACTCCTAGATATATTTTCTTTTTTCATAATTTTTTAAGTTTATTTTATTGTGTATGTATTATCTTTTTACTTCCAGGCACATGCAGCTGCAGCTTTAGTTAACTTCAGCGAAGATTGTCCAAAGCTTATTTTAACTCTTTACCTGGATCCCCTGATGAATAAGTTAGAAGTTATTTTAACAGCCAAGTTCAAAGAGGTAAATTGAAACAATACATACATTTTATTGTGCCAATGTTCGTTAGTGATACACTAACCCTTTGAGTGGATCACTTCCATAGCATTGGTAAATTAAATGTGGCACTTGCTCTGTTGTTTTCTCTGTAGAAAACTTTTTGGAGTTAGTTCACAAACATATAACAACTATAAAACATAAATTAACTGTCAGGTATTGTGGTTGCCATTTTAATTTGCTATTAAAGTGTTTAACATATTAACATTAAAAAAAAAGAATTTAAATCCTGTTTGAATATATTTCATTATGTTAGCTTAAGAGCTGTCTCAAGGCTTAACACCAATTTATGATCTTGTATGTTAAGCTAGTTGCAACTTGCAAGAGCTGAAGATACATGAACATGAGACAACTGTTTTGCAGCTGATCGAGCACGGCAGGAAGCATGTGCTTGAACAAATTGTAACTACAATTGCTTCTATTGCCGACACCGTTGAAAAGGATTTCGTACCATATTACGATCGATTCATGCCGTGCCTTAAATATATTATCGCCAATGCGACGACTGCAGAACTCAAGATGCTTCGTGGAAAAACTATTGAATGTGTTAGTCTTATTGGTAAGGTTTCAATTACACTATTCAATTGATTAAACTTCTCGGAATGAAGTAGTACAACCTAATAAAACACATAATTTTAGCATTGGCGATATAAATTACCTAAATGTAGTTATGTTGATTTTTTAAATCAACTAACATTTTGGCATATTTAAGTTACTTATTGGTAGTCATAGTTAAATATATTTGTAAACGACTTTTCAATTTTATAATTTATATTGTGAATGCTTAATTTTACACATTATTACGTTGAACAACTTTATTTCGGTTTTCGAATTTATTAATTAACACCATTTCACTTACGGACTATTTTTTATGAATGCTTAAACCGGTCACAAGTTGTGCTTACCGCGGTTGTAATAATAACTATTTGAATATTTTTAAATAAAAATTGCAACTATGACATGACGTGAAATAACTAGGTAACTTATTATTCATATTATATAATAAATTAAGCAGTAGTATAATTTTTTTATCATGGCAGGTTTGGCTGTAGGAGAAGAAAAATTCTTAGTAGATGCTTCAGAAGTGATGGACCTACTTCTTAAGACGCACACTGAAGGCGAACAGTTGCCTGCTGATGACCCGCAGACTTCCTTCCTCATTTCCGCCTGGTCTCGCATTTGTAGGATTATGGGTATGTACTGAAAATGAAGTCTACTTTTCGAATAAATGTTAGGGTTATAATTGTGGATAAATATGTGAGTAATTTTCAGGCAAGAATTTCGCTCAGTACCTGCCCATGGTGATGGAGCCGGTGATGCGTACGGCGGCCTTGAAGCCCGAGGTGGCGCTGCTGGACAACGACGATCTCGAGACCATCGAGAGCAACCTCGACTGGCACTTTATCTCGCTTGGCGAACAACAAAACTTCGGCATAAAAACTGCCGGTACGCAAGCTCTTACATTATGGTTGGATTTAGCACATTATTTTTACGTGTACACTTTCAATGAGGTGTGTTACTGCCAGAATGTGCAACATCAATTTGAGGATTTCGCTAACACCAACCTATCATAGGATGGAGTTTGATAGTAGCCCTCAATACATTTATTTATTAACAGATTTTTATTGAATACGTCGTCCGCGTATTTTTTCTTTACCATAGTCGTAAATTATATAACCATCTTTGGATGTCCAGCTATCCTGTAATGAAGTTGGTTAAATTTTGTCCAGCCGTTTCGGCGCGATAAGAGGACAAAGAAATTACCAACAGATGGTGCCAGACTGGCATGGTGCAGCGCGCCCATACTAAACAAAAGACGATCCTGCATTGCGCTATTAATAGGAAACCGATTCTCCGCCGGCCGTGCAATTCTGCGGCTCATAGTACAGAGCTGCAGAATTGCACGGCCAATTTAATCAATCACAAATCATGAAATCATTCACAAATTGGTCATGTATTTGTGCAGCCCATTGTACATTGGTGCTGCTGCTGCATAAATTGTCACATTTATTCAGGCTTTTCTAATTTTCACGCAGGTCTTGAAGATAAAGCATCCGCATGCGACATGCTCGTATGTTACGCTCGCGAGCTGAAGGAAGCGTTTGCAGAGTATGCAGAGGATGTGGTCAAGCTAATGGTGCCCATGCTGAAATTCTATTTCCACGACGGAGTACGCACGGCGGCCGCAGAGTCTCTGCCGTACTTGCTCGAGTGCGCGCGCATTCGAGGACATCAGTACATCGAGGGCATGTGGGCTTACATTTTACCGGAACTGCTTAAAGCTATAGATTCCGAACCAGAACAAGAAGTACAAGTTGAGCTCCTAAACAGCTTAGCCAAGGTTAGTGTCGACTATTAAAATTTGCTATCAATATAAATTGTTACTAAAAACCTCTCCGGGTATTTCACGCTATTGTATTTTTTTAGTGCATCGAACTTCTGGGCACTGGATGTCTTACTGACGAGACAATGGCGGAAGTCCTTCGCATCCTCAACAAATTGCTTACAGATCATTTCGAGCGCGCCACACAGCGGCGACAGAAGCGCGCGGACGAAGACTATGACGAGGTAAATGATTTTTTAGTATATATAGTATAAAATTATAGTTTGGCTAGTATGCTATGGTACACGGGTTCCCTCTATTTGGCATAACCTTAATTGTCCGTAACGCTTTTGACGAATTTTAATGTGGCAGAAGCATTATTTGGTGTAATTTCTAACATTTCACTTAGCACTACTAAGTCTAAGATACGAATTGGGAATGACGCTGCCAATCCAATGAATGAAAAGCTTTTCAGATCAAAGTCAGCATGTCAAAAATATATCACGAATAGGCCACCCAATTATTCCTGGCCTCGCCATAACTTGTTACACGTTTTTTTTTATTAGTAGTAGGTACATCTGTTTAAACCTGTTTGTTAAAAAAATATGTTTTATATCAATTTGATCAGAAAGAGGTCCAAGCCTAGTATTCCGTACAATTGTAGACAAAATCGTAGTGGTTGCGCGCGACGCATGAGTGCACAGTCAGCACGCAGTCCTTTTTCAATATTTAAGAAATCATATTTAGCTCGGCCAGCTTGTCTAGCACAACTATAGCTACGCGACTCTTGTCGCGCGACATAGATTTTTTTTAAGGGTTAGTTTTATCTTATGTCCTTCCCTGGGATTCCCAGTCCCTAAAGTAGTGAGTGCGTTTCAGGTCGTAGAAGAGCAGCTAGCGGAGGAGGACAACGAGGACGTGTACGGGCTGTCGCGCGTGGCCGACGTGCTGCACGCGCTGCTGTCCGCCTACCGCGAGAGCTTCTTCCCGCACCTCGACACGCTGCTGCCGCACCTCGTGGCGCTCATGGCTCCCGGCCGTCCCTACTCCGACCGCCAATGGGCCATCTGTATATTCGACGACGTTATCGAGTTCGGAGGTGCAACCGCATTTTTTTCGATCATTATCAATTTATCCTCTTTATTTATAAACCTAACGTTAACGCCACTTTATTGCATCTGGCACAGGACCCGCATGCGTGAAATACCAAGATATATTCCTCGAACCTATGCTAAACGGTCTGTGCTCCCCGGAAGCGGAAGTGAGACAGGCGGCGGCGTATGGTTGCGGCGTTCTGGCGCAATTCGGTGGCCCTCAGTTCGCTGACGCGTGCGCTCGTGCAGTGCCGCAGCTTGCAGCTATGGTCGCTGAACCCGACGCACGATCTGTGGAAAAAGTAAACGCTACCGAAAACGCCATATCTGCTGTCACCAAAATAATCAAATATAATCACTCGAAAATCAACAGGGACGAAATTATCAGGCATTGGTGAGTTAAAACTGTTTTAAATTCAGGTTAATTACTTAGACGCATCACTACACAGTGTACCTAGTAATAAATGTTCGAACAAAACATTTGCCGCGCGGTTTGTATGCATGCGAGCCGTGTAGGTACGTGCTCGACCCGCATCACATGCAAACGGATCGACGTGAACGAGCGTGATCCAGTCGGGGCCGCGCCGCTTATTCGGTCGGAGTTTCCGAGAGCAATGAAATCTGAACACACCTTACACATCTATTAACCCATTCATTGCCGAGGACGCGAATTCGCGTCCCATGTATGTGCAATCGTAATGTCCTCGAGTTATTTGTTTTTTTTTGCTAGAAAACAAGTGTACTTAAATGCTGATACCAAAATGTTACTTTATTTATGAAGGATAATATTATACTGTTGCTGGTTTTTGGATTCCGTGCATTTGTAATTTTCATAATTCTTATCTCGGATGCCGAAGACGCGTATTCGCGTCTCATGTATGTGTAATCGTAATGCCGAAAACGCGAAATTGCGTCCTTGACAACGTAATGCCGCGGACGCGAATTCGCGTCCTTGACAACGTAATGCCGCAGACGTGAATTCGCGTCCTGGAAATGGGTTAACCTAATGCCGCGGACGCGAATTCGCGTCGTCGCTTGGAAGGCGGCACTGCGTGATGAGTAAAAATATGAGGCGTCGGCAATGAATGGGTTAACTAAGCTGATAATCCTACTATTCTTGTAACACTTACTAAAATAATCGTGTTCAATCGTGGTATAGAACATTCATTTGATGAATTAGATTAGTACTTTTATTAATTTGAGTACTGACTGTATTGTGTTGTCTATTACAAGGTTATAATTATATGTATATACTTAATAAGTGTTAGATAATAATATCTAAGACTACATAGACATACAAAATAACTATAAATGTTACCTGACAAATATGTAGGTAGGTACAACCCTAAGCTCCCGAACGGAGTAGTAAGTATCATTGGCGTTCTCGCCACCGGAGTTTTATTACTGAGTTTTCTTTATACTGTGTCACTACTGACCACAGATCTGTTATCTAACTAGATGTCTGAAGTAGACTACGAAGACTTGATTTTGTTTTACTTATTCCGCGCTCCTCCGATCTTAACGTCAACGAGACTTCGAAAAAATGCCCTGTTGTGCCGTATTGAGCTGCAAAAAAATGTCCAGTATAACGGTTGCCGAAAAAAAAGAAAATGTTTCCTTTCATGGGTAATTATTTGTGTCTAAATTGTACGTTATTAAATAATACATTACTGCAGACGCCGGGAAAGAAGGGCTTGCCCGGTGAGAAGGTATAGAAGCCTGTTATATTTACACACGTTATGACGACATTTCATTGCATGTTTGCGAAATCAATTATTTTACATTTATTGTATTCTTTTTACTATGAAAGCCTAACAATACAAGCTTTACAACATAATACATACTTGACGACGCGGATTTATTTAATACATTGCTGGTTTTGGTTGCAATGTTATTAAACCTGATTATTAAAACACGCAATGAAAATAAAACGAATATAGTTTACTTGTTGCTTAGAAACCATACAACTGAAGGAATGGGACAGGAGTAATCCATTTAGAGTCTAACTGCACAATGTATGTTCATGTCTATAGAAATGTGTTCCCAGAGAGTGACTAGTAGTAATGCATTTCTAGATTCAAATATATTGAATCAAAAAATAAATTTTCTCTTATTATGATGGGATGTGGCGTAGGTTAACATGGCTGCCAGTGGTGGAGGACACCGAGGAAGCGCCGCACGTGTACTCGCTGCTGTGCGAGCTGGCGGCCGGCGGGCACCCGGCGCTCGAGGCGCCCGACGCGCCGCAGCGGGTCATCGCCATGCTCGCGGAGGCCTTCCTGCAGGACGCCGTCCCCGAAGACAGTGTCGTTTACTCGCAAATGGTTGCCCTTGTCCGGCAAATTCAGGTGAGTTTGCACACTACAACTTTCTAATACAACATAGTCAGTGTAAAGGAGTCGAGCAGCTCAATATTATATGCCTTCAGATAATCCATTTGCTCCGGCACGATACAATATATCGATACCTTAATTCACACTCGTACTAACTTTTCGGAAAAAGTTGTTGCGATTAGGACGTTAGTACACAACTGTATGTGGTTTAAATTTCACTGGCAAAAAAAAAGAAATTAGTAAGAGTGTGAACTAAGGTATCGATATTGTGAATAAAAATGATTTGTTACTTATTAGTATTCGAGTTGAGTTCTGTCCTTATTTTGAGCTCTCCATTGTAAACTTCGCACTTCATAGTTAAATTGATTGTTTACTAATGAACGCGATTGATTTATTCACAGAGCAATGCAGAACTGTTCAACTCGTGCCTGTTGCAATTGAGCAACGAGCACAAGGAGGCGTTGCAGCTGGCGCTTTCCCAAGCCGCATAGTGCCTGCATGCTGCGCCCTTAATCATCACTGCTACTATCGATCGCCCACATTTCTCGTAGTGTAGAGCACTCCGCCTTACTGTCATTTTCCGTTGCCCGTAACGCTGCCCTTATGCCTGCCCCATTTTCATTATACATGACATGACATAATTCATTTCATATTCTGTTCTTGCACTTGAATATTTGGTTGTTCTCGTGTCTACTACAAAACCAATAAAGTGTTAATAACGATAGTCGAAACAAAAAAAATACCGATTCCTTCCTGTAATTTTATTTATTCGATCTCACACATTAAAAAAAAATATCAGTTGGGCTGACAAAAAAATACTGTGATATATTATTATACTACTTATAATTTGAACATGCAGCCATACCTAATCTCTAGCACGTCTAAAACCATCTTTGAATTTCGACTTCTTTTACTAAGATAGTTACTTTTTATATTTTTCGTATGTAATGTATTTTGTTAGGACATTTTTGATGCAGGATAAGCTCTTATTTCCGTTAACACGCTGTACACGTTTGGCTACCATGAGGTAGCTGTTTCTGGCGATGGATTCTTTATTGTGTAATAACTTTGACATTGTCTTGTTTATAAAGAAATAATTATATCCAATGAGTACAGTAGAAAATTGGTAGTTCGTGCCGAGATAAATGTTTTGAATAGAAGTGTGGATCATCTGCTGATTGATATTTTTGTATTAGGTAGTATAACAGGCTGTGATAATTTTTGCAATTATGATACCGCCACCTATCTATAAATAAATACAAAGTGTTGTATCATCTCGGCATAGATTAATCCAAGGAAGCGCTACTGGTTACATAATTGTATATGTACTTTATATTTTCTTCAAGCTGTCGGCTTTCTACTGTACGATATGTTATATATGATTACGCATTTGTTTGACTAAAATTAAAGTAATATTGACATTTCATGTTGGTTTTTTCTCGTGAATACCTTTGTTTAAAGTTAGCAAACCGACGGGGCGAATCGCAAAACAATTAGAAATTTATACAGATTCGCCGTAGCTCTGCGGTCCACCGCGTTGGTTTGATAAAGGCGTAAGGCTTGCTATACATATAGCCGCGGGCAGGCATTAATCGACCCAGCTGCGGGGAAAAAACTAATTTTATTGTGTTAATTTGCCGTCGTACCGTATGCACCATTGACCTGCCCCATCAATGGGGCAGATGAGACTAATTAGTTTCGTTTGCACCATTAATATTAATACAACTACTTCACCCTACTTTCCTAGGCATTGTAAAATAAAAACCAATATAAGGCCGTATTTTGTGCCACCATCCTGCGGTTGTGCCTTGTGTCTCATACAATAGTACATTACATCAGAGGCCGGGAAAATGAGGATTTCCGGCCAAGTAGGTATACGGCCGAGCGAGCGTGCGAGCGAGGCTGGATAGTGATACGAGGCCGGGAATACGTTTTCACGACGAGGCATGTATAGTGCTTTTCTCAAACATACAATGAAATAAAAAAATATAGTTCAAAGAACAACATTTTATTAATGGACAAATAGACCAAACTAATTCTAACAACCAACCTTTAAAAACAAAACCTGCTTTTTGTCAAACGAGCCAGCTGTGTGAATGACCTTGTTGTTGAAACCAAAAAAAAGTTTCTTTGCAGGCCTAGGCCTGAAAAGCAGTATGAAATCCCTTTACAGTCCTCTCGAGTTATTGTGCCCAAAAAGCGAGACTTCCGAGCCTATTATAAGGAATGTAAAGACAATATTTCATTGCGTGTTCAAGAAATAGATTTTTTTTGAACCAGGAAGAAAAATACCAACACAAACAAAACAGCTGGGTAGACCACGTAAGAAATTCTATCTAGATCTTGATGATTTTGATTACGCAGTGATACGACGAATGGTTTATAACTTTCATCTGATTTATAAACAAGTTCTTACAATAAGAGCACTAAAGTCCAAATTAATAGAAACGATGAATTTCAAAGGCCAAATAGGTTTTCTATTCAAGAAAATTACTTACAATAGAAAAATGCTGATGGATCTTTTTCCATGGACGACGTACAGATCTGAAGGCAGATATTGTGTATACGGACGAAACTTATCATCCCATTCATACATCCCATTTAACAGGGAAGTGGTTCGATTATACGGATATAGGAGTGAGTGAAACAGTCTCATCTCAAAAGGTCAACGCCACTCTTGGTCTGTGGTCAACGCCTTATTAGTACATGCAGTTAGTGCCAAAGGATTTGTACCGGGTGCTCTACTTATGTACCAGTCTACTGATAAGACCGGTGATTATCACGATGCCAAATGTCAATTATTATGAAAAATTAAGTAGTCACCGGAATAAAATAAGTTATCATTTAGTAACCTTGTCACTTATTATTATTAAGCCGAGAACATAGAGTAAATTATATATGGCCGAGAATGGCAGTTCGAGGCTTTTGCCAATGTCAGTTGTGGCAGTAATGTAATAACGACGCGTTTTAATTTTATTCTGCTTGATGCCAAGTTTTGAAAAAAGCAATCTTCATACTTCATACTAGTCCTGATTAAGTATGGAGTTTTATTCTTGTAAATATTTCCCAATAACATCTAATAAGCATTATTTCGTTGTACTTTATTGTTAGGATCTATTACACTACACGATCGGGTAGGATCGGAAGGTCTGGAACGGGTTTTATTCTTATTCAAAATATTTTTTTCACCTCACCAGCTCATACATGGCGGCTTTGCTGCGAGATAACAGTGAACAAAACAAAATGCGATTTTGTTTCGAGCGTGAGTAGAAAGTAGCTTTTTAATTTTTAAATTTTTTGACTACGAATTGTCATTTCTCAGCCACAGGTTAATTATAAACTTTAAATCATTCGAATTTTGATGCACTCGGTCTCTTTCATATCTATATGAAAAAGAGAGTGATAAAGACATATCAATTAGAAATTCGATTTTAGAATCCGACTTCGAATAAGAACACGTTCCGATCGACGCGTTGTACCAAAAAAATAAAAACTAGGTCGATGCAGAGATTACGTGACATGGTCAGATATAATCCCCGATTTGATCAGATCTGCTTCACGACGTCGTTGGATAGGTCAGTATTACACGCTACTTAAATAATTCAATCTTGAAAATAATATCAACTTATTATAATGTAATATCAAGTAGTATGCTGATTAACCATTGATTAGCATTTTAAATTGTATTTGTAGTGATTTTATTACTTATCTTGTATTTTTTTTTGTACATTCTACTCGAACCCTAATCACTACGATATTTCTCTGACAGTTACCAGTAAGCGGTATTTTTTTTATTCTACATGACTACTTTTGATTGACTACTTGACGTTTCTACATTTGCGATTTCGCTCAATTCTCATCTCCATTCTCCACAATTCAAATTCCGAGCATTCCAACTATTATCTGCAAGATTTTGATCATGGTGCGTGATATTTTACATGATAAACCGTTGTTGTAGCATTTCAATTTATTATATTTATCACAGAAGTAAAATTATAAATTATATTCGTTCTTTATCAAGATGATATCATCATCAAATTATTTTCATTTTCCACGTAGTTTACATTAGTTTACTGTAATATATTTAGACGGAAATGAGTTTCCTCATGTTCTTTTTCGAAGTGTGCTTTTAGCGTGGTGTGGGCATGGTTTTAATAAAAATTTGACAAATGACGTCGGTATTTTGTAATTAGTTCCGTTTGCGATAGTTCTTATTAACGTTCTTAATTAACATTATGGTAATTTCAATAACTTTGTCTTTGAATTATTTAATTTTCTAAGTTGAGGAACAGGTACTTCCACTAAGGATGCTATTAATTTATAACAAGTGTTTCATAAACTAATATTTTATTGTGGTTCAATGTTATTCTAATTACTTAGGGCCTCAGTATAGCAGTACTTAGCACTTATTCTTCTTGTACTTCTCTGAATAATACTAGTATTGATATAGTGAGGCGGCCTCACTGAGGCCCTTGTTAATCATATCCAATAGATGATAAATGTTGAGTATTTCGAAGCTCTAATATCTGTTTATCACTACGAATAGACGTAGGCAATGAGCAGTACTAGTTACCAAGTTATAGGGTTTTACTCTCATGTTTCATTTTCATTAAATTCTCTTGTTTATTTTCTGAGACTAAAATGGTTTTTCCAAATTACATTTTACTTGAGATAAATTGATACACTTGCATAGCCTAAGAATATCGCTTCAATATAAGTAGTAGATTGTTAAATAAGGTATGAACAACATCAAATTCACTTGAGATATATCTACCAATAGTTTGAGAGTAAAATTGCTCTACTTTATTCTGAGTTATGTACTCTACTTTTCATTTTGAATATGAGGATATAAATGTGTTTTTATAAATATTACTTAAGAAATAAATGTTTATTTGCTAGTATACATACTTAGGTGTTAAATATTTTCATATAAAGGTATTCAGTTGATATGGCATGCAAATTATGTGTTGGTCATATTACCATTACATATTATAACTAAAGTCAACAATCGAAACAAGATAGGTATATGATATTAATGTGAGCATATTAGGGTGTTCCTTTTTTTCTAACCCCGTACTCTAACCCCCTCATTTTGTTCTAGGACCTGAAAAAAAGTCACTGATTTTTTATTTATTTTTTTAATTCAGTTTTATGGGTTGCCACCGGCAAGTAAAAAAACTGAAAAAGATGAGAAAAAAAAAGGTTTTTTCTTTGTATCATAATACTTACAGAACGTACATAATTGTATTAAAAAAAATATTAAAAAAAATTATCTAGTTCAATATGAACTACTAAATTTTCTGATACACAGAATAATTCACTTGATATATAACTAGATTGATACATTAGGCTATTCAAACAATATCACTGCAAAAAAATTAAAAATAAAACTATGTGAACCGAGTTTTACTAACATTTATCTCGGATTTTTAAGGGGCCGTAGCGACCCCTAAAGCTGAATAAAAAAAATAAATAAAAAATCAGTGACGTTTTTTTGGGTCCTAGAACAGAATGAGGGGGTGAGAGTACGGGGTTAGAAAATAAGAAGCACCCTAGAGCATATAGATAAATTGTACAATCTATTTTTTATTATTTTTTTCTGAAAACAACCTGTTTGTTTAATTAAAATTGTAAACGTAATAAATTTGGACCAGTATTTCTCTTAAATATTAAAACTACATTCAAATTTATTTTTAAGATGAATAGGAAGTAAATTTATTATTATTATAAATAACAATTTTCTTGTTTTGATGCGTTTACTTTTGATGCGTTATATCATCAACACAATTAAAACAAGCTTTTTTTTTATCATGGATGTACAAGTTAATTCCTTTGCCCTGTAGCACATTTGATTCACTATATAATGTTGTTTTAATTTTATTTTTCAACTTTCGGGTCAAAAGAAGTAACTTTCGACATGCTATTGAGATAAAGAATGACCAATGAAAATAACTAAAATGGAATTATTTATTTGCTTAACACGTTTGACACGTTGTTGCGGTACGGGGTCTCTATTTAATTTCCGCAGCAAACATGTTAAACATGGTAGTTAGGTGATGCAGCATAATATATGGTTAGCTGGAGATGGCATGCAATTTTTTTAACAATTATCATAATATTTATATAAATCTAAAGAAATGTCTAACTTTACTTAGTGACCAATCACATAAATAATAATATGCGATTATTATTAATTACCAAAATTAAATAATTAATTGATATTATAAGTTGTAAAAGTGAAAATTGGTCATTGATTGTCTCATCAATGACCAACTTTGAAAGTAACTCCTCGCAACCCTAGGGTTGAATTGTAATTTGAAAAAGAATACGCAACTGCTGATTAATCAAATGCGCTACATAATAGAATTATCTCGTACAGCCACGAAAAAACAATCTACTTACGAATATTATTTATATTGTGGTCCGACTCTAATGATATTATGTAAACGCATAAACAACAGTAACTACGTTTTTCATCAAAATCCAATAAATAAATTGTAATGTAGTTAAAATATTTAATAAATAAGTAGGAAAACGTTTTAATGTTATTAATGTTTAATCAACAACCCGGTTGCTGTGATTTGAAATTAAAAATGTTAGTTCTCAAATTGACTAATATTGCATAAAAAAGAACCTTGCTCCATAGAAGGAACATAGAGGACTAAAAAACCGGCCAAGTGCGAGTCTGACTCGCGCACCTAGGGTTCCGTACAAATACTTCTCCCATCTTAACTGGCCGGGTTAGTTAAGTTTGCACCTGGTATACATGGCGCCTGATACAAATGAGGCGCAAAGTTAACGCAACCGATCACGTTTGTTGTATGGGAGATCCCTTAAATATTTATTTTATTCTATTTTTTACTATTTGTTGTTATAGCAGCAACAGAAATACATAATATGTGAAATTTTCAACCGTCTAACTATCACGGTTCATGAGGTACAGCCTGGTGACAGACGGACAGGCAGACAGACTAACGGACGGACAGCGGACTCTTTGTAATAGGATTCCGTTATTTACCCTTGGGTACGGAACCCTAAAAAAAGTTTTTTTAAACGCAATCTGATTGGTAATTTCAATGTCAAACAAACGTAAACAGGTAGGTAAATTCGGATTAAAAAAAAAAACGTCCACTATAGCGCGTGTAGTGTGGTAAATATTTAAAAAATGCGCTTTCTATAACTTTTGATTACTTTCCTTATAATCGAAATAAAAAGTTGCCTATGATGAACTTGTATATTTACAGAATAAGTATAATAGATTGGGCTAGATTGGGTACAGATTAAGAAAAGTAATACCCAAACAATTGAATGACATTAACCAATTAGTTTCGAAATTAGTGGCGTCTTCATGTAACTTCGTGTCAGTAATTAGAAATTTTGAATGCAGGTGACAGTTGAATCTTTGAAGTACGTCAGTGAATAATGTCGAGAAAACGAGGCAGAGCCGGCGAACAGGATATACAGTTGGAAATGGACGAGACAGCGAATAGGAAAAACACGTCAGGCGCCGCGGGCGAGGGCGCGGAGGGGCAGAACGGCAGCGACACCAGCTTCTGCAGCGCCACGCAGGGGCCCCCGGAGCTCCCGCAGGTTAGTCTATATTATACAATGAAACTCCGTAGGCTTGTGAATAAGTTGTGCCGCTCCATGAGTTACGTGTTATCAGTGTTGGCATTCAATAATAAAATCGTAATTTGAATAAGAATTCGTAAGAATAAATGATGTTGATTTTAAACCCATCAAAATTATTCAAATAGTTTCGTCGGGAATAATTCGTCACTGAGAAAATTGAATGAAGATAACTTATTCTCAATCAAGTAATTTTAATTATGATTTTTTATTTCAAATAAGATTCCACGAATACGAATGTAAGGGTTGGAGTACCTGGGTTGTTAATATGACTTATTAAGTTTAGGTAGAGATATTAGTATTTAGTCTAATTTATACCTATTATATCATCCAACTCCTGACTCCATCACCAGACCAACGTCTCCAAGTGTAATGTATAGGACTCATAAAAACAAACCAAATGAGCCCACACTTGACTGGTATACTAGTAGCCATTGAAGAGTTCCATCATCCAACTCCTGACTCCATCATTAGACGAACGTCCCCAATTGTAATGTATAGGACTCATAAAAACAAACCAAATGAGCCCACACTTGACTGGTATACTAGTAGCCATTGAAGAGTTCCATCATCCAACTCCTGACTCCATCATTAGACGAACGTCTGCAATTGTAATGTATAGGATTCATAAAAACAAACCAAATGAGCCCACACTTGACTGGTATACTAGTAGCCATTGAAGAGTTCCATCATCCAACTCCTGACTCCATCATTAGACGAACGTCCCCAATTGTAATGTATAGGACTCATAAAAACAAACTAAATGAGCCCGACTGGTATACTAGTAGCCATTGAAGAGTTCCATCATCCAACTCCTGACTCCATCATTAGACGAACGTCCCCAATTGTAATGTATAGGACTCATAAAAACAAACTAAATGAGCCCACACTTGACTGGTATACTAGTAGCCATTGAAGAGTTCCGTCATCCAACTCCTGACTCCATCATTAGACGAACGTCCCCAATTGTAATGTATATGACTCATAAAAACAAACCAAATGAGCCCGCACTTGACTGGTATACTAGTAGCCATTGAAGAGTTCCATCATCCAACTCCTGACTCCATCATTAGACGAACGTCTCCAATTGTAATGTATATGACTCATAAAAACAAACCAAATGAGCCCACACTGGTATACTAGTAGCCATTGAAGAGTTCCATCATCCAACTCCTGACTCCATCATTAGACGAACGTCCCCAATTGTAATGTATAGGACTCATAAAAACAAACCAAATGAGCCCACACTTGACTGGTATACTAGTAGCCATTGAAGAGTTCCATCATCCAACTCCTGACTCCATCATTAGACGAACGTCCCCAATTGTAATGTATAGGACTCATAAAAACAAACTAAATGAGCCCACACTTGACTGGTATACTAGTAGCCATTGAAGAGTTCCATCATCCAACTCCTGACTCCATCATTAGACGAACGTCCCCAATTGTAATGTATAGGACTCATAAAAACAAACCAAATGAGCCCACACTTGACTGGTATACTAGTAGCCATTGAAGAGTTCCATCATCCAACTCCTGACTCCATCATTAGACGAACGTCCCCAATTGTAATGTATATGACTCATAAAAACAAACCAAATGAGCCCACACTTGACTGATATACTAGTAGCCATTGAAGAGTTCCATCATCCAACTCCTGACTCCATCATTAGACGAACGTCTCCAATTGTAATGTATAGGACTCATAAAAACAAACCAAAAGAGCCCACACTTGACTGGTATACTAGTAGCCATTGAAGAGTTCCATCATCCAACTCCTGACTCCATCATTAGACGAACGTCCCCAATTGTAACGTATAGGACTCATAAAAACAAACCGAATAAGCCCACACTCGAGGGGTATACTAGTAGCCATTGAGGAGTTCCGCTGTTCAGTTTCTAGCTTCATCATCAGATCATCATGAACGTTTCAGATACCAAAAACATATCTATTGTCATAAAACCTACTTAGTTTCCAAACATTTAAAAACTTATTAAAAATTATCTTATGAAATACACAACATACAAAATACAATCGGTTTATATCATCCATACTACAAAATTAACTTTATTCCAATTAACATCTTAATCAAATAAAATATTATTTAAATAATTTCGTTTTTTATTCTTCATTTAAAATAAAAATTACATGATTTAGTCACATTGATTTTATTTTAAATTACGAGTACAAGAATTTATTCTTATTCAAATCGATTTGAAAAGTTCAATAATTTTTTGCCCAACTCTGCGTGTTACAAATTGAACCACCCGTCTCACTCTTACTGACCTCCACGCGGGCCTTTAATACGGTGAATAGAGACTAAAGTACTATGTGTGACCTTACAAACGGTCCGGTAGTTTTGAATTTTTGATATGTTGTCTAGGATGGTTAGTCAGTGTTTAAAATGCAAAATGCACAATTCCCCCCCTCCGCGCCCGCCGCCATATTGTAAAAACCGGCACTTTCTTCATATTTTTGCTCATATCTTCCTTTAGGAGCATTTTAGCTAGAAAAAAGCTTCGACAATGTTATATAGAGTTAAATTTACTACATTTTCCATTTAAAATTTTTTTCTAGGACAGATAGTTACGGAGATATCCACATTTAAAAAAACGTAAAAAATCGCAATTTCCTACTGAAAAACAAACTTCTGGATTATATCTTCGTTTAGGAGCATTTTAGCTAGAACAAAGCTTGGGCAATGTTGTAGATAATTAAATTTACTATAATTTACACCTCAAATTTTGTTTCAAGGACGGTTGGTTACGGAGATATGCACATTTTAAAAACAGGAAAAGTCGAATTTTCCGATAATTTCTCAAAATTCTTGGTTTAGAACGCTGTCATTCAGTTACGGACTAGTCTAGGACAAATTAAAACATGTAGGAAATATAACTGCTTATAAAACACATGTCCATTTTTACATACATTTTCGGAAAATGTGACTTTATTTTTTACATATCTCCGTAATTATGTGTCCTAGAAACAAAATTTGAAAAGTAAATTATAGAAAATTAAATTCTCTACAAAATTGCCCAAGCACTGTTCTAGCTAAAATGCTCCTAAACGAAGATATAATCCAGAAGCTTGTTTTTGAGTTGGAAATTGCAATTTCTTAAGTTTTTTTAAATGTGCATATCTCCGCAACTATCTATCCTAGAAACAAAATATAAAATGGAAAATGTAGAAAATTTAACTCTCTATAACATTGTCCAAGCTTTCTTCTAGCTAAAATGCTCTTAAAGGAAGATATGAGCAAAAATATGAAGAGAGGGTCGGTTTTTTCAATATGGCGGCGGGCGCGGAGGGGGGGGAATTGTGCATTTTGCATTTTAAACACTGACTAACCATCCTAGACAACATATCAAAAATTCAAAACTACCGGACCGTTTGTAAGGTCAAAATCCTTTCGAAAGAGAAAAGAGGTATCGAGTTGAAATTTATACCATATACGGTCCCTTGAAGCTGCGAAAAAATCAAACTTCTACGTTAATATTTGTATAGAATCTTTTTATCGATTCAATCTTTTATGTGGAAATGCCACATTTTTATTTTTATAAATAATGACACAAAGGTAAACTAAGAAAGAAAAATTGAATTCGGTCTACTAAATCTACAATCTAAGCAGGAATTGAACCTACGACCTCTATGTTAATGTAAAAAAAAAGATACGCGGCCGTTTATGTCGCAAAAAACGTACAGTCAACCAAAAATGTGGTCTACCACTTTTCGACTCTATTTTACATGTAATAGAGTCCAAAAGTGGTAGACCACTTTCTTTGCTGACTGTACATTTCGACACTCTCAAGGGAATCAAAATGATTGAAAGATTTCAGGTGCAAACTTAACTCAACCAGGCCGATTAAGATGGGATAACTGAAAGTTTGTACGGAACCCTTGGTGCGCGAGTCAGACACGCACTTGGCCGGTTTTTTATGTATTTATATAAATGAAATACAGACGTCACGTGCCAAATAAAATATCGTAGTTGATTTTTTATAGACTTGCAGGGTGGCTCCGTATTTGCAATCATTCTAAAAGTAGACGCAAGAGAAATTTCGTTCAAATCTTTCATCAGGTGTGCCGCACTTGAACACCTTGTGTTAGTGTACAAGTTGCGTTCCACGTATAGTCGGGGAATGATAAGGTTCATCACATCACTTTTAACTTTATGTAATGGTATTAAGGTTCACAAGTGACGAACCTTTTCATTCCGCGACAGTACGAAAACATATCATGTTGACCGATACTTTTTCCTGTTTATTATGAAAACGAAAGCCAAATGAATCAATAGTTGGGCGCGCGGCCAACTATGTGGCGTGATCACTGACCAAGGCGCTTCATAAACATTTTCATCGACCAGTGGATACACTACTTATATTTTTTGGGGTACTTTATTTAATATTACCTTGGTGTGTGGCTATAAAATAAAGTAGCTATTGGCTGAGTTCCGTATTATAATCGATATTTGATAATGCTGATGAATAGATGATACACAGTCAAAATTTCGTGAATTTCTTGAGGTTGTAATATTTTGCCAACGATAAGTGAAACCAAATAACTTGCCAATGTCTATGCAACAAACCTAAAAAACAATATAATATCCAAATATGATGTAAATGTAACAACTTATTACCTTTTTAATCGGGCCTTGCATTGAGAAGTTTGAATACAATTTGAACCTTTTTACGTCACCCTAGGCCGTACTCACTTCCTGGCCCAGGCAAGACGTAAAACTTTAGACAAACCACGGGCGGCAATTCGTAAAGCCCCAGATCTCATTATATATGGCCTTCACCTTCGGTTCGGGCCACAAACACCTGCGATCTAGGACACGAATTCACCGCCCTATTAGGTATGTATTAATGTAAATTTACTATTACCGCCATGATTTTACAACGCGTCGTGCTCTAATCTCAATGCTAAATCCAAATAATAAGGCCCATGACCACGATAGACTAGGAAGTTTCAACACACGCACTGACAAACTTTTTTTCATTACTGTGTTGACGTCAATAGCGTGTGGGGAACTTCGAGCGCTGTCATTATTATGACAATGAAGTTTAAGAGATGTACGTTGTGCACTAAGATCGCGAGCGGCGTTATGTTTAACTCGTGACATTTTGCTCCGATGAGGCGACCGGCGCTGTGCTCGGCTCGTCGAAATGTCGGTCATCGGGCCGGTCGTTGCCTTCCTGCCGGAATAGGTGCGAGTGCCGGCCCGCTGCCGAGGTGTCTCGGACCATTGACAAGGAGCCGTAGTTGGACATGAACGGACATAGGTACTATACAGGGTGGCCCATTGAGATCGGTCAGTATGGGAAAGTCTGAAACTATAAGAAGATCTGTTCTTAGGAACCATGTCATCGATTTTAATAACAAGAAAAACTGGATTCTAACATTTATCTAAGTAGAAATAATGTTAGTGTTATTATTCAAAACGTCCCGGTTCAATTGCCGAGCTGAGTACAGGTTTTTTTAAATGTAAGGATGCAGTTTTACTTGTTATTAAAATTTATGACATGGTTCCTAAGAACAGATCTTCGTATGTAGAAATCTACGTAGAATGTAGAAATCTATGTAGGTATCTTATAGTCTTTCCCATACTGACCGATCTAAATGGGCTATTCTGTATATGAGCTTCGGAACTGCATGGCCTACTTATGAATGAATTCATTCATGAATCGGCCATGCAATTGTGCAGCCCAAAGTACGCATGCACTACAATTCGAATATTTTTAATTTCCGACGGAATAGTGTAACAGTCCATCAGACCATCACATATCACTATATCACATTCCTGTGATCAAATACATCGCATATACATATATGTTTCTAGTTACAAATAAATTATAAATATTATTCTTTCACACTTTGGATTTAAGTGTTACAGAATACATAATATAGTGCTTACTTAATACTATACCGGTTTAAATATACATTTTAATAAAAAAAATAGCGAGTTAGAAAGTTGAGTCAAAGAAATTAAAAATTTTGTCAAGTTCGTGGGCCAACAACAACACTGACTCAATTCTCTATTCCTCTGTATGCCGTGCCTACTGACCCCGATTGACAAAAGTGTAAAAATAGGGTGTTTTTTAGATTCCTCGAAAATAACGTAAAAATGCTAACGTAAAGATTAGTCAAAACTCGCAGTAAAAACACCTTTACTTATTTACCTTATCATTGAATTTTCTTCATTGTTTACCCCGGTTTACGGTAGACACTAACACTAGTATTCTCCGTTCATTAGTAGGTAATACCTATTTGTACTCGTACAATTCCTTGTTAATACTTATTAATACGGTGAATAGAAACTAAAGTACTATGTGTGACCTTACAAACGGTCCGGTAGTTTTGAATTTTTGATATGTTGTCTAGGATGGTTAGTCAGTACTTAAAATGCAAAATGCACAATTCCCCCCCCTCCGCGCCCGCCGCCATTTTGAAAAAACCGGCACTCTCTTCATATTTTTGCTCATATCTTCCTTTAGGAGCATTTTAGCTAGAAGAAAGCTTCGACAATGTTATAGAGAGTTAAATTTACTACATTCTCCATTTTATATTTTTTTTTCTAGGACAGATAGTTACGGAGATATCCACATTAAAAAAAACGTAAAAATCGCAATTTCCTACTGAAAAACAAACTTCTGGATTATATCTTCGTTTAGGAGCATTTTAGCTACAACAAAGCTTGGGCAATGTTGTAGAGAATTAAATTTACTATAATTTACACTTCCAATTTTGTTTCAAGGACGGTTAGTTACGGAGACATGCACATTTAAAAAACAGGAAAAGTCGAATTTTCCGGAAATTTCTCAAAATTCTTGGTTTAGAACGCTGTCATTCAGTTATGGACTAGTCTAGGACAAATTAAAACATGTAGGAAATATAATTGCTTATAAAACTCATGTCCATTTTTACATACATTTTCGGAAAACGTGACTTTATTTTTTACATATCTCCGTAATTATCTGTCCTAGAAACAAAATTTGAAATGAAAATTATAGTAAATTTAATTCTCTACAAAATTGCTCAAGCACTATTCTAGCTAAAATGCTCCTAAACGAAGATATAATCCAGAAGTTTGTTTTTGAGTTGGAAATTGCAATTTCTTAAGTTTTTTTAAATGTGCATATCTCCGTAACTATCTGTCCTAGAAACAAAATATAAAATGGAAAATGTAGTAAATTTAACTCTCTATAATATTGACGAAGCTTTCTTCTAGCTAAAATGCTCCTAAAGGAAGATATGAGCAAAAATATGAAGAGAGTGCCGGTTTTTTCAAAATGGCGGCGGGCGCGGAGGGGGGGGAGTTGTGCATTTTGCATTTTAAGCACTGACTAACCATCTTAGACAACATATCAAAAATTCAAAACTACCGGACCGTTTGTAAGGTCAAAATCCTTTATTCACTGAATTATATTGTCAGTGAACATTTTCGAACGTAAGCACAAGCAGTAAATAGATAGATGCGTCACGGCGTGTCAGGCGTCATCGAGCCTGCGACAGGTTCCGTTGCCGCTGGCGCTGTGTCGCTTCGAGTCTTCTATTATTCAAGAGGACTGAAGGTCGATACCAATACCAAATCAACACATGGCGATCGATATTATTATGTTAAATTCAAACCTCATTCATAATTATGAATTAGGATGTCTGGTACAGAATCATCTGCTAAAATTAATCTGTCTATTTATATTTCCAACTGCAGTACCTACTGTTATATTTTATGTTTAGTGGTAAGTTTCCTTGGAAACCCCGTAACTTAATTACAGATTACCTATTTCTTTTCTTTATATTTGGTATATGGGCCGATTTTTATTTAGTTGTCGACTGGGCGTTTATTTATTTCTTCCGATTTTAGTGTTAATTGGTAATTGACTAATTGTACACAAAGTTCATCTAGGTATGTATGAAAAACATAATTTCCCATTATGTCTAAAAAAAATCATGAAAACTTCTACTATTACAAAGGCGGGTTTAGTATGGAAATTGTACCTACCTCTGTTCTTTTTCTGTGTTGTTCCGTCATGTAGAGGGTGCTTTCCTAGCTGATGATGAATATTTTTAAAATTGGTCGATATAATCAAATAAAAATAATATTTTTAACACGCCTGAACACTATTTGAAAATTTGAAATGCTTTCAATTAAGTTTAGTAAGTTTACTCAATACGTGGCAATATGGGTGTCACTGCGGTTATATAAAAAATAATATTAAACTAAATCTTTGCTGAATAAAAACGGTATTTTTTTTTAATATATATATAACAACTAGCGGCTGTCTCATTCCGATGATAATACTCATATCAAGTTACGAGATAGAGGACACTGCAATGTCGGGATAATAAAGCCTTTAAACTGCGATTGAACAGGGCCACCGCCGATCGTCGCGTACCAGTGCCCGGCTCGTAAATAGGACCCTTCCTTTGATTCAGTAATCATTGTTTCATAATATCCTCCCATTCTTCGTTTAGTTCATGCCTTGACTTTTAAATGTAGGATATGCGAGATCTCAGTACCTGTCAATATTTATGTGATCTCAACCTGTCAACCAACCGACAACTGACGATTGAAGCCGATACAGAAATTGGTACTCGAACCGAACCTTATGCACTCTTACAGATTGGTATACGTACCTAGGCATGAATATCTGATCAGTGACGGTGTCGGTATGACTATCATAGGTATTTGGAGACTGAAACATGTAACGTCAAATTATCGGTTTCCTAATCATTACAATATGTCATGTTTACGTCATAGCTGCTTCGCTCCAAATCACGAGTGGTTCAAGTATGATACCCCAGACGCCGGTAATATTTCCACTGGTGTGGATTATTTATAAAAAGGCAGAGATCGCATGCGGCCGCTAACGCATGTGCGGCGAGTGCGAGGGAACGAGCGTGTGTGTATCGTGTCGATTTTCACGTTCTGTCGGGCCGAGTCCCCTTCGGAGCGACTCGTGGCGCGTCGCGTGTTTGCCGAGCCTCCACGTCGGCGTCGCGCCACCGCCGGCGCCCCCCGCCTGTCCCCGCGTCGCCGACGCCCTAGCGCCGTTGTTCCCCGCTGCTGCCGCTCGCTCGCGCTAACCTTACACTCTACGAGTATTATATTTATCATTCCGCGCTTACGGAACCGAGAGACTCCACGCTTCTCGCGGCCGTCAAAGTAAAGACATACGCGTATTGTTTTCGCGATCCTCCGTATGTTCTGTAGGTAGTCGGTTCGACGTTAGCGTCGTTATCCATGTTAACTTAGCTTGCGGCAGAATTACTTAGCCTCCACGCGGACGTGAAAAAGCATTTTTTAAGTCGTTCTATTACTGAAATGTGCTGAAAATATTAAACGTAGTCTTATTGGAGTGCTTACACGATCCGTATTTCGGTAGGGGAACAATTAGCGCCGTCGATCCGCCGAGCAATGAAAGCGTTGATAGTATTCTGACACAGATCAGAGTGTTATCCGTCGATTTAATAAGATTAGACGAAGAACCGCCGACGCGCAATGTCGTCAATGACGACGACGACTACCACCACGACCACCCTCCCCGCGCGGCGCGGCGCGCTGGACCACGGCGTGCGGCCCAAGATCAACGGGCTGCTGAAGCACCCGCAGCCGCCGCCGCCGCTGCCCGCAGAGATTCCTGTGAGTTCACATGCCTTACCACTACACTACATACCAGTAATCTACACAATACAACTTCTGCTATTGCTTTCATATATTTGGCCAACGAAAGGCTTCCGTTCTCGATGCAGTTATGTTGAAAGAGTGAAATATGACAAACGCTTGTGATGTTTCCTGTTTGTAATACATGACAACCAATCTACTATCACAACTTGTTGATTAGTAAGTTAGTTTCCTCCAAGTTAGTTTCGTCTGTTCACACGTGTGACGATCTATTGACTTTCTGCGAATGAGCATAGCCAGGTGAAAGTGCGGCCACTAACACATTAGTTGAGCGACTGCTTTGAAAGTTCTGTACATATTTCGTATACCAGTTCATTTAACGTTCGCTTATAGAATAAAAATCTTTCGCATTGTCATTGAAACGCAGAATCGGACACAGTGAGAGGTGTACAAATATAATTATATTTGTATTACCCCCGCCAGACACGCTTATGTTGCTATGCTATACAATCATGTATGGCGGGGGTTGCATTTTGCGGCATGCAGAGCTAACTTTATCAATACCGACGAACATTTACGTACATGTTACTCATTATTCGATTCGGTGTTCCTAAAACCTAATTTGAAGAACAAGCAGAAGAAGCAGCTTCACGTAATCAGAAACTAAAGAATTGTACATAGGCAGGTTACATCACTTGCTTTTCAAATTCCGTAAAACCTATGCACAGAAACTCGTCCAAATAAGGCGAACTGATAAAGCGAGCCATGTCGGTGCTACCGCATCCTTTCTCATCGGGTTCTGGCGCTGGTTCCTTTCCTTGCCTATCGAAAGAAAGGAAACATAAATTAGGACTATTAGGAGTAGCTGTAAGATATTACCTGCAAGTGGCGAGGCGGAGTTTATTGAGATACGTTCGTCAAGTTTGTTCAGGGCTTATATTGACGTCACACAGTCATCATTGTCGTATTACTTTAATGAAGTTACATAACAGTCACATTATGTGTAGATATGTTTTTTGGGGTTCCGAACCTCCGAAAGAACAAACGCGAAACCCCTATAGTCTCTCGATTGCCGGTAGACCACCGATTTCTCCGAATCTACTGGACCAATCCAGTCAATATTGGGTACACACATGTATGTCTGACCCAAACACGGAAAAATTAAATGGGGTGATTTTAGGTAGTAAAATAAATAGTTAAAAAAATATAAATTTCTTTGAGAAAATTGATAAATTGACCCGCCTCCAATACCTACTACTACGCCTAAAAATAAAATTAAAATATAGGACGTAGCTTGTTACTTGTATATTACAGGAAAACCATAAGGTTAAGGTTCCTTTCAACGTCGAATATAAGCTGTCATTTCCCAAGTACGTACTAAGTAAGTAGGTTCGTTCAATTTATAGAATGTATTATGTTTATCAAAATTACCTAGGGTGGAAGATAATTGAGATTTTTCATGACGCCAACGAGGAACATTTAAACTAGCACATTGAAAATACTTGGTGCGTAATTGTTTTTGAGACTACTATATAAAAAAAAAAAACAAATTAAAAGTCCGAAGGTGTCACTAACGTCAGTATGCCGATTGTTGTAAAACATAAAACATAAATTGTTTAAGTCATTTGGTTCTCAGTACCGAATGTTTATTGTTATAACATTCTCGTTATCCTTGGCAATTACTTATTAACAGATTGCCCACCTACATTCTTTGTAAGTCCACAAATAGGAAATGAGATAAAAGGAAAATTAAATTATTATTTATAGATACGATACTTATATATCATAATGTAAAGTAATAAATGTCCTTGGGATTTGTTTCATGCATATAAAATTAGCACCGAAGGTGAAGGTAGACATAATGTAATATGTATATAACTAGTTTTGACTGATTTATTTATATTTATTGATAATATAGGTACTGCTTGCGTGTCCTAGAATAGTAAAATTATATTTTATCACTAATTAATAGATTCGAAAACATAAATTATTCACCACATCTCCTGTCAATTCATCGTGTTTCATGATTTCATAGCAGATATTCAAATAAAGTTAGTTCTTCATTCAATCGTGAATGACATCCTGTCGAGTTTAATACCATCCTGTCCGCAGTGTTCAAACTTTTTTGACTTTTAAATTGGCCTCGTCAGCCTGTAGCTGTCATTCCTCTGAACCTATATGTTTGAGATACCTACAGTAACAGAAAAAAAAAAACATTAATATAATATTTTTCGATTAATAGGATCCAAGAATAAGATCCTAATGAAAATCGTTAACTTGAACTTCCAAATAGTAGGTACTGAAATTGAAACATTAAAACCGGCCAAGAGCATGTCGGGCCACGCTCAGTGTAGGATTCCGTAGTTGCTCACAATAGACTTAAGTGACGAGAAAAATTTCAAGCTCTATAAAAAGGTCGTAAACGCCAAAGTAACTGTAGTTACTTATTACCTTCTGGAAGTCAACTTACGTCCTTTTGAGAAAATTATGAAATTTTGCGATAACTCAAAAACGGCTCGACAGATTTTGTTCAATATCGTTTTCATTGAAAGTACTTATAAGGCCTCATTTTCATGATCTTTTCCATAATTTTTTGACCTGTGGTTGAGGCTATTTTTTTTATTTTCGGAGCGAATATTTACAAAACTGCTGAATATCAAAAAATTATGTTTGGAGACCCCTATTATTTTTAAAAGACCTATTCAACGACAACCCAAACACTAGTGTTGAAACAAAAAAAAACAACCCCCACACTTTAGGTGTTCGGCAGGCAGGTACCTACAACACGAAAACAATTTTTTTTTTAGTTTTTATTCTACCGTTTTGTCGGCGTGATACCTACATACACATACTCATTATATTACTCATACCAAATTTCAGCTTTCTAGTACTCATGATCACGGAGCTAAGCCGCGGACGGACAGACGGACAGATGGACATGGCGAAACTATAAGGGTTCCTAGTTGACTACGGAACCCTAAAAAACGCACACCTTTAATAAATGCGCTCAATGTCGACTGCGTTGGTTTAAATAACTATTTGGATTGAAAATAAACGTTTTATTTCCTAAAAAATAAATAGCAGGTTCGTATTATGTTCTAAAATCTTTGATGACGGTAAAAGTAATGAGATTGTTACGATATGTTAGATTATTCGCCGTCACTGAACAGGAAAGGAAACTGAAACGCCTACCTACCCTTGTCACTGTGACGTGTTTTAATTTTCTAGACTGAATCATTAGGTATTTGTATTATTTCTATATATTTTTTCCTGAGTCCGGATGGATGCTATTTTATTATTGTTTAATTTAAACTTTCCTGTAGGTTTTGTCACATACGCTTGTGCGTGGGACATCTGTCATCGCAGTACATTTTAATGATATTTAAGTAGTAGATGAGATGACAGATGTCTCATGCACAATCGTATGTGTAAAGTGTAAACTACAATACATGTATTTTTTTATGGAACGTAGAGTAACTCGCCAATTATTGGCCACCGTTCAATAACTGGCCGCCTCATACTAAAAATTTACTCTGTTCACCTACAAACTGAATTAATTTTAGTATAACGTGGCCTGTTATTAAAATTGGCGATTTACCCTATATCAACTATTTCTCAACTCATGCGAGTTCGCGGGCTCGATGTTACAATTTTTAATAGTGAAAATACGACATGGAGTCAATAAGACGATGAACGAATTTTATATGGAACCTTGCACTATTGATCCAGCGATATGCGTCGACGGCACTGGGTGAAAGTTGACAATAGGCATTAGGCGTACGCTTATATGCCTTCAAAATACTGAATCCGTGAACAGAACGCGTAAATGGTATACCCCGCGCGGCGAACGATGATTCCTTATGACCCCTGTCATCTCAGTACATTTTATAACCTATAATCGGAAAAATGTACTGATATGACAGCTATAGGACTCTGCGTTCGCCGCGCGGAGTAGTGTTATCTTTTTAACCGGCTTCAAAAAGGAGGGGGTTTCTTAATTTTGGTGAAGATCTGATGACGAGATCCATGAGGAATCAAAGGAATTCCTGAAATATTATAGGCACATCTATGGCGATTTCGGTATTTATTACAATAGTTCAAGCATTTACACTCGAAAATCACCATTTGGTGAAGAGAAACTGATAATGAAGACACAAAGCCACCAGTTGGTACTGAGGACTCAACCAGTGCTATTTAATTTACGGATCGTAAGTAGATTTTGAAAATTATTTTTTCGTTCAAGAGTAGGCACCTCCAAGTTGGTCCCATAAAATTGCGATGAAGATCTGATGACGAAATCGACGAGGAATCGAAGGAATTCCTCAAATATGATGGGCACATCTAGGGCGATTTCAGTGTTTATTACAGTAGTTCAAGCATTTGCACTCTAAAGAGAAACTGAGGCTTGTCTTCATCGTCAGTCGTGAGGGCTCAATCAGTAAGGCTCAAAAAGAGGTTCTCACAGTTTGACTCGCATATATGTAATGTTTGTCCGCGATTTTGAAGTTGTTCACGAATAACTTTATAATCTTGCACGCACCACCTAATCTTAAATGAACAACGTTTTAGTTTGCGTCTGATAGTCATCATCTTCCTATGCGGAGCTGATGAATGGAAGGTATAACTCCTTAACTGTTAGGAGTTGGGAGATATTTCAAACGAGACCTCACGTCTCACGTAAACTATATGTATATATACCTAAATATAATAATTGAGTGGATTGGCACCGACTTCAAAAGGTGATTCAAATGTAATCTGTACTTGAACGGGTTATTTATGGCTTTCTAGTTTTATTGAAGTCGGTTCTTTTTTGTTAAAAAATGTTTTTATCAGTTTAAAGGCATATTGGATGTTCTTATACTCGGCATACATGATTTACTAATTAGCATGGCTAGATTGTAAATTTTGTGTGGTTTAAGGCGAGTCTCGCCGGTTGGCAGTGGCGGTGCTGGGTCACGGGCGTCACGGCTAAGGCTGGAAACAGTGCTCGACCGACGGTCAGCGCTGACCGTCGTTCCTGACCGTCAGCGCTGACCGTCAGTTGCGAAAATGCATTCAGTGCTACGCTGATGGCGAACTGCGACGCGTGTGTACAGTTCACAAGAAAAATGAATCCTTTTGCTGCAAATGATCTAATATGTGCACACGCTATTTTTTGCGCAAACGACGAAATAGAAGGCGGCGAAGATATCATGTACATCCAATACTTGTAGAAAGGTTACTTGAAGGTGAATTCTGGAAACTATTTTCCAAATTGCAAGAAGACGAGGAAAAGATTTTTGATTATTTCAAGATGTCAATCAGAAGTTTCAATGAACTACGTACAAGCAAGATTACATGATACTTATTCACTTATTCAAATATGTTTCGAGCTTCTGTCCAACCTATTGTATCGATATTCATTTTTGCTTCAGTGTACGTACGCGCGTTCGGTCGGTCGCTCAGTCAGCGAAGCACTGAACGTGCTCCTACAATCTCATAGCTCGTCGGTCGACCGACGTACGCGCAACCGACGCGCCGGACCGACAGCTCAACCGACCGTACGCGCGTACCGTCAGCGTAGCTGTGTGCGTGTTTATAAACTTGCATAGATATAGCTACGTCGACCGACGGTCAGCGCTGACTGTCGGTCGAGCACTTTTTAGTGTCGCGCTGACCGTCGGTGCGGATTTCTCCGCGCTGACCGTCGGTGCGGATTGCTTCGCGCCGGCCGACCAATAGGTATGTACTTATTAACTTCAGGGAACGCGGGCGGTCGGTCGTCCGCACCAGAGATGGGCGCTCATGGGTAAATACCCGGTAATACCGGGTATTTACCCAATCTACCGGGTATTTACCCATTTATACCCGAATTAGTGGGTATAGTAGAGTTGCTAAGCTGCGAAATTGTGCGCATCGGGTTACAAGCATGACATTTCTACCACACATAGAGCGTACCGCGGTGATTATTTTCAGATGTGGAGGGAAGTCAGATTCGTCCCCTTCGTGGCGGGAGAGCGGGGTGAAGAGGTCTAAGTACTGCTCCTTTTCTTTTTTTTATTACTGATCTGTTAAGGCTATTAGGGCTTGTGTGGCATCTTCTCATTGACAATATTCAGGATATATAATTGACAGGATATATAACTAACTTATCGTTCTGAATAAAAAAAAACTTGAGGTGATTTTTACCTTTTCAGCAATGTACCCAAATTTGTATACCAAACTATTCTTAAATAACATAAAAAATGAATTTCTGATATCCGTTTTACACGGAAACGATACCAGACAAGTCTGGAGACTTCCCTCCACATCTGAAAATAATCACCGTGGAACACTCTGTCTGTGGTAGAAATTTCATGCTTGTAACCCCGATGCGCACAATTATGTTAGAAAACAGCGGACTAACAACTCTACTAGTATAAACTATTTATCATCAAATTTTTGGAAATAAGTAAATAGTTCAATGTGATAATCAACTAAAAGGCCATTTCTTATAAATGTATCTTTATTAAATGTAATATTTATGAGTCAACAGGTAATTAAGTCAAGCTAATGAAGCGTCTAACATTATTTCACGTGTATAACTTATGTTGTATTCTTTCTTTAGGGTTCCGTACCCAATGAGTAAAAACGGGACCCTATTACTGAGACTTCGCTGTCCGTCCGTGCGTCCGTCCGTCCGTCCGTCTGTCACCAGGCTGTACTCAAGAACGGTGATAGCTAGACAGTTGAAATTTTCACAGATGATGTATTTCTATTGCCGCTATAACAACAAATACTAAAAATAAAATAAAATGAATATTTAAGGGGGGCTCCCATACAACAAACTTCTTATAGATTATGGTACGGAACCCTTCATGCGCGAGTCGGACTCGCACTTGCCCAATTTTAATGGAATTTAGTGAAATTGTATTACATATTATAGGTATAAATTTAGAAACATATTAACATACAATCGATTTACCATCACCAATAATTATTTTTTAAATACTCTAAAAATGTACCTAAAATCATATCGTAGATTTCAATAATTAAGCAAAATATTATTAGGGCTATTAGGGTAATTCTTTTTATTCTATTGAATAATCAGTAGTTTCTAATATCCAATCAGGGTGCGGTTACAGGTAGCGTCACTAGATAACGACCCGACAGACGCGGTCAGTTATTGTTTATCAGCCTCAAGATTACGACTCCTGCACCTCCCTCCATCCACGAACTATGTAGACAGCTGTGACAACACCAGAGGCTATACGTCTGTCCGTCCATACCTCTGCGATCCAGCGGACAATACTCCGAGGTATAAAGCCGAAGATGCCTGGAGCACCAGTTTATTGCGAACCCGACGACGAAAGACGACCACCAGCGTGAAGCCTACGGCACTTTGCGGAACCATTACGAGCAGAGGAAGACCCGGTCTTTTTCTCGCCCAGTCAGGTGCAGAAAGCCCCAACGATACGATCCCCAACTCAGCACTCCGTCACTTGCCACAGTACACCATCGTTGCAGTGACGCGCCTCTACAATGGGATCCTGCGCTCGGGCCACTTTCCTCAGACATGGAAGCTTGGTGGGTAGTCATGCTTCCCAAACTTGAGTTATAGTACGATAACTCTGCTCAGCACCCTCTTTAAGGCTCCTCCTCCTGGGGAAAATCCCTCCACACATAGATCCCCGGTCAGAACAGTTCGGGTTCAAAAGACGCTGCAGCTCACGTGCGTGCTCTACTTCATGGCCGACTCAATAAACAGAAAAGAGCGCAGTGGCCGCCATGCTGGACATGGAGAAGGCGTTTGACAGAGTATGGCACGAGGGGCTGCTGTACAAACGCATCCGCCTCCCGCCACATAATAGAAGCCGTCCGCTCGTTCCTGCTAGAGCGCCGATTCCAGGTTGCAGTGGAAGAAGCTGTCTCCTCTAAACGCCCAATCCACGCGGGAGTTCCCCAAGGCTGCTGCCTCTCACCTGCCTGCTACGCAGACTACACCGACGACATCCCGGTTGTCGGAGACGTCAAGTTGGGTCTGTTCGCAAACGACGCCGCCTACTACACCTCATCTATCAGCCCGGCCCATGCCGTGAGGAAAATGCAGGCCCAACTTAACGCCTTCCCAAAATGGCTGAATAACTGAAGACCGTCGGTGAATGTCGCCAAAACCCAGGCGATAATCACCGGGAACAAGAAGACGCCGCAGCCAATACGCGTGTCCAGCAAAGGAAGTGCAGTGGCAATACACAGTGAGGTACCTGGGCGTCAACATTGACAGGAACCTAACTATGAAACAACAGGTGGCGGAAGTGGTCTCCAAAGTCAAGACCACCCGAATACTCCTGAGGCCAGTACTCACAAGCAGCCTGCCAACCCCCACGCGGCTCGGGATTTGCAAAACGTAATTGAGATCCAGGCTCACGTACGCAGCTCTGGCGTGGTACGCTCTAGTGGATGCCACCAACAGGGACAAAATGCGAGCGCAAGAAAACCTGGCACTTAGATCAATCACTAAATCCCCATACTACGTGCGGAACGACCATCTCTTGAGGGAAGTGGGATGGGAAAACATAGATAACATCATGGACGACTGGCACTCAGGATGTTCCGTCAGGCTGATGAATCAAACCTCGTAGTGCTCCAAGGAATAGCGCCACTGCACGCCAGATCCCCGGACACACGCCCGTGGCCACTCCCAACTCTCCCAAGAGAATTGCGGCCACAGACTTAACAAGACGTCTCAAGACAAGCAGCGGTGAGACCAGCTGCAAGATGCAATGCAGACAAGCTCCAACAGAACATAAAAAAACAGACAAGGCCTTCGAGCAGTCAACTGACGCCAAGAAGGCACCCAGAAACCACAGTCGCCACGACTCGACCACCAAAGCCCAGCCCGTCATTGCGGGCTGTGATAGATGTAGTCTCATTGTGTGACACATAGAAAAGGCACCCCCACACTCCAGAATGGAGAGTGTGATAACACGTACTATCGAACGGCTGATGAGTGATAAGTGATGTTCTCACTCAGTCATATTCTCACATATTATTTATTAATTATCTAGCTACCGTATTCCCGTTTTCCTATTAAATTATATCCACAGATATAAACAGATAAGTACCCGGTAGATTGGGTGAATACCATAAATTTATGTGTAGTATTTACTTACCGCCCATTTCTAGACCCTGGAGATTGTCCTAGACCAGAGGTACTTGTCAAGACATTCTAAAAACCCGAACACGATGGGATTCTGTTAAATAATTGAGTTTTTTTCTCAATCAAATACCGGGAAGAGAGTGAAATTGAACTAACAAGATTTGATAATAGGCATACAGACAAGCATACAGTCTAATGCCTCATAAAAAGATGATGTTAGTGGTGATAATAGCTATTTTGTAACATTTCTACACACCCCTAATTTCATAATTTTCAATAAATATAGTACAAATAGTTTATACCCACCAAATTGGGTAGAAACGGGTAAATACCCGGTAGATTGGGTAAATACCGGGTAAATACCCGATAAACACCTTGGGTATTTACCCACCGCCCATCTCTGGTCCGCACGGACCCGTCAGCTTCATTCTGAAGCGCTCCCTGAAGTTAATAGATATTAGTCGGTGCGGTGGCAATCCGCACCGACGGTCAGCGCGACCTGCGCGACACTAAAACCAGCCTAAGCCGTTACCGCCGCGGAGCGGACCGCGGTGGCTGTAAATATCAACGAAGCCGGCCTGTCCCTAGTTATTATTCTCACCGACCTAATAATTCTTGCTGCACAAACATGTTTGCTTAGCGATAACTGGTTAGGTAATTGGTAAAACTATGTTAGCCTGACGTACAGTTATTTAAGCACGACCTACGAGCTCCGCCTTGGAGGTTAAACTAATGAACAGTTATTAATAAACACTATATATGCTTTTAATTTTAAGTGAAAGATTATACGTATAGGGTAACAGACACTTGTCAGTTATTCCAAGCTTTTTTTAATTTGCAATGTTATTATGTGCTCATATCTATGTTTGTTTGTGTGGAATCTTGCAACTCAATTTTGAAGCACATCTTTCAACCAATTGAGCTAAAATTTTGCATATCTACTTAACTTTGATGACCATACAATTATATGGTACCATGGGGCTGGTTTAATAATGGAGCCGGAAGGCGGCCCGAGAAACTCAGCTATAGATACTCCTACCGAGTTTGGGGTCTTAAGAATCGTCTCAGTGAGCAATGATGGATGTCCAAAGAAAATTACAGTCTGCTAAAAAAGCTTGTCGCAAAAATGAAATTTTTGTCGGTCACTTACATATTCGACTATGGTTTACTCTCTATTCAGAACTCAAAATAGCAATTTTTCCTTTAAATAAACTATAAAAACTAATGGTTCCAGAGCAAGGGTCTGCCACGCCACAATTCTAGTTTTTAGGGTTCCGTACCCAAAGGGTAAAAACGGGACCCTATTACTGAGACTTCGCTGTCCGTCCGTCCGTCCATCCGTCCGTCCGTCTGTCACCAGGCTGTATCTCAAGAACGGTGATAGCTAGACAGTTGAAATTTTCACAGATGATGTATTTCTATTGCCGCTATAACAACAAATACTAAAAATAAAATAAAATAAAATAAATATTTAAGGGGGGCTCCCATACAACAAACTTGTTATATGTATAGGTACGGAACCGTTCATGCGCGAGTCGGACTCGCACTTGCCCAATTTTTTTTAACATTTATCTCCACTATCGAGACATCGAGATTCCACAATCTTCATCTATCGACTTCAAAAACGGAGTTTGTTATTTCTTTATGCTTTCAACGATAAGAAACATCTCCAATTGTATTCAATGCATAAGATATAATAATCCGTTGGCACAAACACATGATACATGTAACTGTAACGTGACAACATGCCAGTACCTACAATTATTGTAAACATAAACGGTAGTGCGCCATAACTTTTCAGTGTAGAAATAATTTAACGTATACTTAGAATTGTATACTACGGTAGTTCGTAGGCTGAAGGTTAGGTCGTTAGAATACAGAGGTTAGGTCAGTCGCACTCTGTGACAGCCAGTGAGAGTGTATACTTTGCTTGGCTGCCCGTTTGCCAGTCGTAATCGTTATGGAAAGTTAAAATTCTCAAACACACCAATAGTACAACAAGAGCAAGGGTGGATAGGCATAAATGGGTTTTGTGCTCGAGTTTTACGCTGTGCTTTTCACTTCGATTGCAAAAGAATAAAGTATGGATTAATCATGTTTTATTTTTTATAAGTATAACGTAAGTGAAATAATTTGTCTATGTAATTTTATGTCCATTCGCTGCATGAAAATAATATAACAAATATTTTCGTCAGGTTCGTCAAATTAGCTTAAAAAACACAACCCGCAAACATATTTACTTTGTATTGTTTTAAGCTCTGCCAAATAATTAAACTTTTGTATCTGCTGAGGAAGATTTTCTTCCATTTAGGCGGCAATATCTGTACAGTTTTTGAAGACAGTTCATTTTTTTTCGATAGTCCTTGCTATAAGGATCTAGAAACTGCAGCTTTTTCTTCAATTATCCTTCACCGTGGTTTTTCCAAAATTGATTTTTCTATGGTCGTCATGACCATGACGGTTTGCTTACTTTTTGGCTGAAGGGTAATCTGCCTTCAAAACCCAATAATAAGAAAAAAAACTGGTTGATGATTGACACTATCGATGTCAAAATTTCAACGGCTTGACACTTGTGTTATTATTATTAAGCCGAGAATGGCAGCTCGAGGCTTTTGCAAATGTCAGTTGTGACAGTAATGCAATAGTGACGCGTTTTAATTCTGCTTGAAGTCATGTTTTGAAAAAAGTAAGAATATTAACCCCTCATATGCGATGTCAAAAATTTGCTAATCAAATTGAAACTAACTGATATTTTAACGTAAGGTTCAAATGTCCCGGACGGATCCGTGTCTAAGCATACGAGGGGTTTTTATGTAAGTAATCAAAACAAACGGCCTATAGGTAAACAAATCGGAATGAAGTTATATACTAAATACGTAATGAATTAATGATAAATGAGACAAAAGGGAAACGAAAGATGAATACCTACCTACTATTATTTTTCATAAGACACTTGTGTTAATATTTCAACTGTTTGACATTAACAAGTGCCATTGACAATTTGAAGGCACAGAGCCCTTCAGCAAAAACAAAAGAAACTGTCGTTACGAAAATTTAAAGAATGATTTTGGAAAAATCATGGTGAGGAAAAATTAAAGAGTTGGACTTTGTACATCCTTATAGCAAGGTTTATCGAAATAGAGTATAATTTAATTGTCTTCCTAAAACTGTACATACCCTATTACATTTGAATTTGGTACTTCTCTCCATCAAAAATCATTATTTGATAGTTACTACTCGTAGATATTGTAGAAATTGTTAAATTACGAATAAATAAATGTTCCTGTTTCATCTAAGTTTTGACGAATTATTAGTTAACCGTTTTACAAATTTTCTTTTTTTTCTTTTTTAAGCTTTGACGTCCGACTATGGTCAGCTTTTGTAGGGGTCAAATTATGATTATGTCAGTGCCCGACAGCTATACACACTACACACTGTGCTCGTACCAGATTTTACAAGTTTAATGATATCGAGAGAGATCTTTTAAAATGGTCTACCTCCACGCTCGCATTGCGGCTAGGGTTACCATTTAGGAATTTGAAAAGTCCTGGCAAAAAGCCGGACGGATCGAAAAAAGTCCGGACTTTTTAGTCACCAAAAAAGGTATTTTTACGTACGTTGTTGATTAAAGACGGCTTTGATATTAGATTACTTAATATGTAATTTTATTACTCATTATTCCAACTTATTTGAAAAAAGCCGGACAAATTAAAGGGCCGGACAAGAGTCGAAAAGTCCGGACATGTCCGGACAAATCCGGACGTATGGTAACCCTAATTGCGGCTCCTTCGTGGTTCGGATTGGAAGGTGCAAAGAACGGCAGCGTTCCGTTGACATGGTATTTGGCTAATAAGTTTCTAGAACCACTTTGTAGGTCAAGACTGTTTCAAATTACCTATTTCTACACCGTTAAGGCAGTTTTAAAGAACTAGCTAATTACTGTCGAACAAATTCTTCGAACGTAATACGTTTTGCGGTCACGCGCCGCGTTTCTGGTTGCGTTTGTGACATAGGAAATAATTCCTCTTATCGGAGAACGTAAAGAGAGTGAGTAACTTATACATTGTTTATAAATTCGCCACCAATACCTATGTGCCTTTACTTCGATTGTAGATATTGTTAAATTACGTATTAAATAATTACTTGACGACTTGATGACACAATAACCTATACCTGATATGATGTTTCTTTAAAGTGTGCGAATTGTTTACTCTTTTGTAATTGTAACTAAATGCTGACGCAGCATCTGAGGGTTTAGATTAAATAGACTTATAGGTACTTTGTATATAAATCTTCTATGCCCTAGCGATATTACCGTGAGCCGAATCAACTTCTTTATCCTTTCCTGCCGTCATAACGAAAAATGGCATACCTATCTAACATTTTTGTGAAATTGAGTTAGATACATATTCGGAAAGAGGAAAAAAGGCGCATCTGTCTATATATTTTTTAAATTTTCACAGATGTGCCCTTTTTCGGTTCTAGGATATTTTTTAACAGAGCACGGAGAAGCAAAAAAGAGGGTTATGACTTTTTCTTGCAAGCGGACGAAGTTCGCGAGCACTTTCTAGTATTTTAATACATGTGTATTACACGATAAATTTGATTGGTAACATATACCGAATCGTTGTGAAAGATTAGGTACCGCTGAAGGTTGGCAATACCATATTACTTAATAAATGTGCAAGCTACGTTTATTTCACGTTATACTATAATCCTGAAATTAAAATTGTGTACATCATATATTAAAAACAGGAGAGGCGCGAACAGTTATAACAGCATACGGTATTGTTCACGTTCTCATGAATAACGCGCGCGCGTTACGTCACATCGCGCCACTTCATTATCGCACCGTCGGCAATCGCGAAGCGCGTGAACCTTGACACATCGCCTGACAATTAGACTCATTGTAATGTTATGTTATACGTTTTTTTGCGTGACTCGCCGGGTGACTGGACTTGGCTTATCATTTCTAGACTTGAACCCGCCTAATCTACCCTCTACTTACTACTCACACCAACGCACGAGTTTTCTATTGCACAAGACTGACGAGGCAGCACGGATGAGTCACGTGGTGCCAGTGTTAGCCGTATTACATTTCATGAAGAGGTATAACAGTGTTATATATATAACTACAGGAAAAATAACAATTGCGTCAATTCCTGATACCTTATTCGACAAAACAAAATCGATGTTAAATATACATCCCTATTAAAACTAGACTGGTCATCACTTTTGAGTCATACACTCAAGAGTGATCAGTTGATCACAGTATACATTCGGGCGAATTTTACTACGTGGTGACGCGGTGGCGTAGTGGTAAAGCGACTGCCTACTGAGCCGGCGGTCCTGGGTTCGAAGTTCGAATCCCGGCAAGGGCAAATATTTTTGTGATAAAGTCGAATATTTGCTCCTGGGTCATGGATGATTTATATGTATTCATGTATATAATATGTATCTATATAAGTATGTTTATCGTCAGCTGGGTACGGATTGCCCGTAGCCTGCGTGTCCTGGAACGCTCTATCCGTACCTGCCGTGCTCCAAAAGTGTACGCGTAGCTGCAGGTGATAAAAGCAATGATAAAGTTCGGTATGCTTAACCGGGTATATTCGTGTCGTTGCAGTCGCTGCGCGTCGCCGCGCCGTTCAGCACGGACCCTATGGCGGTGACGGAACGCGAACGATGCGCCTACGGCCGCGTGCCCCGCGCGGCGGCGGCGGCGGGCACGGCGCCGCGCCGCGCGCGCGTCTACTCCGACGGAATCTACGACATGTTCCACCAGGGCCACGCGCGGCAACTCCAGCAGGCCAAGACCGTCTTCCCCAACGTTTATCTAATCGTCGGAGGTGAGTTAAAGTTAACAGACAACCGCGCTAGGGCCTATTGTAGGTACATCCCCAACCCCGCTGAGACTTGACGAAGCATCACATGGGCACACTCTTGTCTTGATGACGGTTTGATTGTGGTGGCTCACCTGCATCGTCTTGTCTCGGTGATACCCTGCATAAACAACTTTCTTGCAAGTATCAACCAATCCTCAGCGCTCGCGAACAGCATGCCTTTTCTATTGACTCCAGAAAGAGACGGACTGGATGCCAGCTACAATTTTTACTGGAACTGCACGCTGACTCCACAGTTTCCATACATACATGTTGCAGTTGGGTTGCAGTCCATCAGTATCGGCCGTAAGGGTCCATCTGTAATATCTAGATCCCGGACATTTGCCGCGGTGACGTGTCACAATAGGATAGTTAGGGGAGTAAACGAACCGGTATTCATTAATACAATAAATGACATAAATAAATTAATATTCTTTAGTTAATATTAACTATTGGTCAATTGTCAATCGATTTATTTTTCGTCGTTGTTATTACGTTAACTGACTCTCCGTAACAAATCAAATCTTTGGTTTGCATTCATATACAAAAAAAATATATCAATTAATTCAATTAATCATGTAATTTTTGTCGTAAATTATTTAAATTTATAAACATACGAAAACAAAAGCATCTAAAATATTATAGATTTTGATTTTTTATTGTTTATAATTTAATAACAAGTGGAGTGTACTACTTAATAAAAAATACTAAAAAATAGTGATAATCTTTTTGAAAAAAAAAAAGTTAAAGGTTTTTGAAAAAAAAAAGTTAAAGGTTTTTGGGTTCAAAACTGTTGGTATTTTCTTTTTATTCAAAATAGCCATGCATTTAACCTCGATTGCACCTGATGTTAAGTAAAAATAAGGCACAAGATGGATGTGTTTCCTCATTTATTAACACAGGCCCATTTACTCCCCAAACTACCCTATTGTCACGTGACTGCGACGAAAATCCGGGGTCTAGTAATATCTGTACTACATATGGAAAAAGACTACGATATTGAAATTAGTTTTAGTTTAACAATTTATTGACAGACGTAGCTATAATAAGAAACAGGGACTGGTACTTATTACTATATTCACTTTTTCTACGACTACACAATCTGTCAAGGAGTGAAACGATGTCAAAGTGCTCACAAAAATCAGGTTTAGTAATTTAACGGGCGTTACAGTTACAACTTTTGTGTTCGACGCAGCGTCAAATAGGTTAATGAGGGCGTCTTAGTTCTGAATGGCGTCGCCAGGGCGGAGAGAGGTGGCATTGAAAGTTAACAAGTAAGGCATAGAACTATGAGGGTCGGTTCATCATCTGACAATATATTTGTATGTGTAACTAGCTTTTGCCCGCGACTACGTCCGCGTGGAACTTGGAAGTATGGAAGCAACCTCGTACAACACGAGAGATATCCACCTAATCACCTTAATTAATAAAAGGGAATATTAAAAGCGCCTAAGCAAATGTAAGAGCAATTGTGCTTTTGGTCTAATCATTACATTTCCTACAGGGTCATCAATGTCATCATGAATTACTTACTCACTTTTCAAAAATATATAGGGATAATTTCCAGGATGAAAACTATCGTCCTTTCTCGGATCTTAAACTATCTCCATGCCAAATTTCATCAAAATCGATTCAGTGGTTTAAGCGTGAAGAGGTAACAGACAGACACACTTTCGCATTTATAATATTAGTATGGATAATCTGAAAAGCAAACACAGTTCCCAGTGTGGTGATAGATTATCAGTCCAACCGAGGATCTTTGTTTAGCTTTACTTTACAAGTTTTGGTTCTCCTTGACCGGTTACTGGCAGTTCAAACCTGCGTTTGAATGTTTTCTTAGTAATTAGTTTTTTTACCCTTTAACTTAAAAACGCTTGAATGCAACGCGAGCTAGCTGCACTGCAGATGTTTTAAAATATACTCCTCGCATCGAAGCTGAGCAATTGGATGATCGGATACACAATCACCTTTCCATATTTTTTGGGCGTCCCAATCATGTTTTTCTGCACTGATTTGTATTTCGATATACTTAATTGAATACAAACTGATCATAATATTTTTTTATCTACACTATTTGTTTCTGCAACGCGAAAATATAAATACATACGTATATAAACAGTTTACCGAATTTATAGAGGTGCATTCTTCACGTCGCGCGCATACTTGGCGATTATAATGGTATTAACGCGATAAAGTATCGAACCACTGTAATCAAGTCTGCACGTTTCACAGATTGGCAATAACTCATTGGTAGAAAATTGTCGCACCATTTAATCTTCAGATAAAAACACGTGTGAAGATAACAAGCCTATAATGTGTACAACTTATACGCAATTACATCCATTAACCTTTATCGGCCGCCAATCACGAGTACGATGACAAAGATTTTAGTTTTTACCTTGATCCAATGATTTGCATGAAGTAATTTTACCTACATGCTGCTCCGCTGCGAAGATTTTTAAATGTATAACATCTTTATATAAGTGCAGACACGAGTGACCCGGCCTCGAATACCGAATTCGATATATGAAAACGGCCGGGCTACATGGTACATCGCCTAACGAGTTCAGCTATTCAGTGATGAGATGATTTCATGAGACATCGGGCTTTTTTGTACCTAGTGCAAGTTTTGGCGAACGCAGTGATGGTTTGACCGCTTACGTTTATGTTTATTTTTTATTTATTTGGCAACAAACATTACAACAATCAAAAGCCCTGCGAAACTGTTATGACAGTTGACCTGCGGGAAGATTTTTCAATAACTAAAAAAATTAAAAATCAGTAACTACTTCTTAAAAATATTTCTATAGCAGTGTATCTAATAAATGCTATTTTAGCTTTCTTTTAAATACACGTTTATTTTTCTCGAGACGGATGTCCTCGGGTAAGCTGTTAAGAATATATGGCAGGCGTTTTTTTAGTGTCCTGTCTCCGTAATAGTTTTTAATCCTTGCCACATCAAACTTACCCGCGGACACCGACCTCGTGCCATGTTCGTGGGTAGTTCTGTACAGGTTATGCTCCTCCTCTTCAGACATACTTGCCGGCTCTTGTACTTTCTGCAGGGCACCCTATTATACTCGTAAGTAGCCCTGTCCCTGCGACTAATGTGTGGCATGAACCTCCTTTCAGTGTGCAACGACCAGCTGACGCACAGCCGCAAGGGCCGCACCGTGATGACGGAAGACGAGCGCTACGAAGCCGTTCGCCACTGCCGATACGTCGACGAGGTAAACCCGCCTCTCACTCACTTCCACATTCATGATCCTGCTTTACCCTGGCTTGCACATTGTCCGTCGAAAACAAAAGTCATCAAGATCTGTCACGGTGCTCTTTAAAACTTCATATATAGCTACTCAGATACAAGTTTTTTTTAGCTTCATTTGCGTAAGATAACATCCCGGTTTGTAATAAAGTAAATTATAACGGTAGTTACGTCATCGGTTGTGTTCAAAGTACATATCAAAACATAACTTTGTGTCAGTAAAGGCGGGGCGTAAACTTTGTTCAAATGGCTGTCTAGATCGCACATGGCGACGCAGCCTAACAGTCGTATTTCGTGAAATGTATCAAGTATTGCATGCAAAGTAATAAAATATGCCTTACTGTTCGGTGAAATAGTGTATTAATCATAATCACTCTAGGAAATACAATAAAAAATATGGTATTCGTTTTCATACGTAAGTAAAGCGTTAAATACATTTATGTAATTAATTTTACAGAGCATTTTAATAGGGATGGTGTTATGCCACATGACTAATTAACATTCGGTGTTCGAGAAAGGTAATGCAATTTACAAGTTTTAACACAGTTTTGAAATACGGTGCTACCTTCCTGCAACACTGTTCTGGGCCTCTAATTGTACTTATATATCAAATGTCATTTTAATCAATTGTACCTACATACTAAAATAATATGCTAAGATATAAAAAATATGAATGATTTTACACAACTTCAACGTTTCTAAACTAACTTTTATAGAATTCTACCCAGAAGCAGCGAGAGAAAAGTTTGTAACTAACGTTGAAAATCAGTGTATGTCAGTGATGTAAACAAAGAGGAAACGTTATTATAACTAAACGGTACGCTATTATAACGTTCGAAAAGTGTTTATTTAATTACCTCGACGCATCGACCGTGATGTTACGTTCATGGTCTCGAAGGGACCTGTATAATAATGTGTGAATAGTTTAAATCAATAAAAAGAGGGAACAGTACTAAATATTTTTGCTTAAAAAGTCAAAACTATCCGCAGTGATGAGTCAATTTATTTCATAAGAAGAACGAAGGATTATCAATGTTTTGAATTTGGTTGATGACAAATCGGTAGGTACTGACATTTTGTAATGCAAATATTTGTATGACGTACGCACATTATTGCCATATGAAAGCTGTTTGTAGCGCCACTATCCCTGTTTGTAGCGCCACTGTCCCCGGGCAAAACCCCAACTTGATAGGCTTTAATTACCTATTACAAAAAAATAACAATGCCTACATAGAGCAAGCATTATTAATCATCATCAACAGCATTGATAACGCAATGGAAAACACAAGAATTCTTTAATTGAAGTATTTTTTTTTAAATGTATATGAATAAATAAGCAATAGGTACCCTAAACATTCAAAATAATTAATGAAGTTAACAAAGATGGCTCTTTATTGTATGTAACGATTCACCAATAATGAATCACATTTATTTGTCATGCGTAATTAAACATATGTCACTAGCTGTGATTGATACCATCCCTTCGGCCGCGTACGTAACCGGAGTTTCGTAACCAGTTGCGATAGAAAACTTTTTCGGTCTTGTTCGAAACCGGTTGCGAACTAAAACTATTTTGTTCTTATACGAAACCAGTTACGAACGAACAGTTTTTGTTTTTGTACGAAACCTTTCGACCATTCATAAAACCAGCAAAGACCTTCATACTATGAAAGTTTTCTATACTCTTCATATACTCGTTATACACTTCTATGGGCTGCACAAATTGACCATGCATTTGTGTAGCCCATGGAACATAGTTTTGACATTTTAACCATAAATGTAATTTTAACTTTGTTCCTTTCTCTGTCTAGGACCTTTTTGCTTGGAGATAAGGTCGCGAGCTCGTTCTAAAGTATTGTTTTACCGGTAAAGAAAGGGTAATTTATTTATTATGTATGAAAATGAAAACATAAAAAAGCGAAAAATCATATTTCGACATAGGTTCATATAATTTTTTTTACTCCTAACGACCTCAGGAATCCGCTGGTAAAATGATTTGGAATCCTCGTGAGAACCCTGTATAACGAGTATATGAAGAGTAGAGAAAACTTTTATAGTATGAAAGTCTTTGCTGGTTCTATGAATGGTCGAAAGGTTTCGTACAAAAACAAAAAGTGTTCGTTCGTAACTGGTTTCGTATAAGAACAAAATAGTTTTAGTTCGCAACCGGTTTCGAACAAGACCGAAAAAGTTTTCTATCGCAACTGGTTACGAAACTCCGGTTACGTACGCGGCCGAAGGGGATACCATAGCGATAGCGAGCATGCGCATTTCGACTATTGGGCCCATTTGTGATCGTAAATTTGTATGAAGCTCGTGTTCTATGTTTTATTCATTCGCTACACGAACTGTATCTTTGTCTGCAACTTTTATTCAGCAACAGTCATTACGGGACCACCGCCTGTTATACATTGGATTTAGCAATGGTGTACTCATTTGCACAATATTGGTCTATGAGAAACGGACCAGACCATTAGTTTTCAGCTTACCGTTGCTTCATAGTCAAGACTGATTTTGCTGTCGGTGCAGTATTATATTCTACATATTTCATTGCCAAATTGCGACTTACATGATTATGCTATTATTAGCAGTATTCGAAGTAATTTCCTTAGAATTCTAATTGCTGTCTTGCTGCGTATGTAAATAAGCAGCAAGCCAATCGGTAGTCACGTATGTTCCAATCCTTAAGTGTGGGTGGTTGACGCTTTCATATACTGTCACTCTCACGTTTCTGCAATGTATGATGCTAAATATTGTGCAATGAACGATGTTAAATGGCACTGGTGATAGAATCTGGTGTACTAATACAAGGTATGGTCTGTCGGCAGGTGGTCCGCGACGCGCCGTGGGAGTACGACGAGGCCTTCCTAGAGAAGCATAAGATCGACTTCGTGGCGCACGACGACATCCCCTACACCACCGAGGACTGCGAGGACACGTACGCCATGATCAAGGCGAAGGACATGTTCGTCGCCACCGAGCGCACCGAAGGTCTCATACTTACTCATTCTCCTCATCCTTTGATGATACTAATATTGTATAGAGAGGATATACGGTGCCAAGTAGTTGCATCTATTTGCCTCTTATTGTAAATTAAATTTACGTTGTCAGGAAAAATTGTGAGGGAAGTGTGTTAGATTATAAAGCCACACAGTACTCCATGGCGCGTGGTCGGGTTCCGGACTCTATATGTAGCGATGACGAATCGACTGCTCGCCTCGGTAATTACTTAATAACGCGGTTGACCAGCCCTACATCGATTTAGGTCTTAATTACGGTTACGTAGTGAGTTGCGGTTGGTGCAGCAAATAATTTTACATCTTCAAAACTAAAAGTTCGACATAGGTGCCTGTCGTATCGGATAAAGTTTTTTGTCCTAAAAATTTTTGGCCGTGAATGTTCAGCATAATGTTGTATAGCATTACTTCGAGATTGGCACTCAATTCCGGAATTCCGGAACTGGTTCTGGAATTGACTTATCATTGAAAGTATACAAAAAACGAGGTTTTTTTTACTATTGCAGCCGGAAACCGATGCCCTAATTAGAGGTTTTGAGGTCCAGAGATTTAACAAGGCTTTTATCTTAATCTAAGAAATGTCTTGACGTAAAATTTTGAGGATAATTATATCATAGGTATCAAAATTCGAAGGAAGAATAATATATTTAGACGGTTGTGCTGCGTCTTTCTTAATCGGTAGGTCCGGCTGAAGGTACAATTTACATAAATGCCACATCCACCTCTTGGTGATCAGCACAGTCCTACTGCGTTTGACTACTGGTCAGTGGTTCCGACTTTGAGTACTGGTTTTCCACCCGCTCTCAGAAGTTCAGTCGTAATTCGGTCATCGCCTGGTGCCTTGTTGTTCTTAAGCTTTTTCAGAGCCATTTTGATCTCTAAAGGTCCGGAACTAACGTCCGGAATATCTTCGACATCAATAATGTCGGGTCAGTTTCGATCTTGGTTCAGCACCGAGACTGTTAACGTGTATTTGTGCTGAGGTGTATAACTGTCCGTAGAAGCTTTCGACCTCTCTCAAAATTTCAGTTTTGAACGAAACAATATTGCCATTATTGGTCTTCAGCTTTGTCAACTGGTTTTCACGTATGATTTCTTTATTTTACTGACCTTCTATACCCTACTGCCAGTCACTATCGTAATTTTGGCCGAGCACATAACTATCTTGAAATTTTTGTGTCTCTCGATTGCTTACGTTTCTATCATCGACAACAATGCGTTTGGATTTCCACGAGGCCGAATTCATGTCTTTACAAAACTTAGTGTAGGCTTAATTCAAGAGAAACTTTGCAACATCTAGTGGGTAGATAAATGGTGGCTAGAACTTGGACAGATGTGAATTAAAAACGTCGAAAGTCGCTGAATCCTAGTGAATATTCTGCAACAGTTTGTTTTACCGTAATAACCAGTACTCGCCTATTGAATCTGCGCAGTATAAAACGTTCTTATTACTTACTGTTTCTATAAATATGTTCTTCAACTTGATTACACAAAACAAAAGTCAGTAGAAATGGTGAATTTAATGCGAAAGGGCATTCTCTACCCTTCAACCATAGGACTAAAACAGAGATACTTCAAGTGGGTGTAAAGTAGAAATTTTATCGTTTTAAGAGCGTTCGAGATACATTTGAATATGCACTATAATATAATATTTTAAGCTTAAAAAAACTTACCATACCATTAGAATATCTCATATTACTCTCTAGAAACTACTTTAAATAGAGTAATTTCAATTCCGGAATTTTCGATATTCAGCGTTCTTAATTCCGGAGTTGTAATATTGGTAAAATCATCCGAGATTCCGGAAATTCGGAATGCAAGCCCTATATGGCATACTACTCGTTGATCCTATTCGTTTTTGCGCATACACATTCAAAAGACCTAAAGCATGTTTGTCCTAACAGTGATAGCTCGAAATTCTAATTACCTAAATACCTAGGAGGCCTATGTCGAGTGGTCCAAAAATGGGTCTCGTTCGTTCGGACTTTAAATACAAGGAACATTACAATTATGCGCATAAGTAATTCATTCGACAGTTAATCTTAGTCACAACAAACGATAGGACAAACGATAATAGGAATAACAATTTTAACAAATAAAAAATATGTGGTACAAATTTTATGCCATAAGTTATTTGGATGAAAGACGTTATGCGACACAATAATAGGATCAACAATTTTATGCCATCCGATATAGACCCGTAGATATATTAATAAATGTTCAAGTTGTGCACATTCAAACGTCATACGACGACGACGACGCGTTTGGCTCGGTTGGTAGACACCTGCCTACTGAGTCGGCGGTCCCGGGTTCGAATCCCGACCGGGGCAAATATTTGTTCTTGGGTCATGGATGTTATCGTTATATGTATTTATATATTATGTATATCGTCGTCTAGTACCCATAGTACAAGCTTTGCTTAGTTTGGGACTAGGTCGATTTGTGTATGATTGTCCCTTAATATTTATTTATATAAAACAACTACTTAACTACAAACGTACTTACTAGAATCTAACGTAGGATTAGCATTGTCTTTCAACCAGTTATAAGAATTGTAAAGTACTTTAAGGTAAGTACTTATAAGTAAATACATAACCACAAACAGTTGAGCTACTGTTGTCCTTGGTCGCTCTCGCTCCGCAGATAAGCGCGTTGCGTCACTGACTCGCCCTTTGTGCCTTCTTTCTGCTACAAATGTCTCGCCCGAGACGGGTGTACGTGGTGCTATCGTCGTTGTTTCCCCACATCTATTCATTAAGCTAATATATTGACAACATTTCATATTTATAACAGATGGAAATTAATATAGAGATCGACAGGGCTTTATGTCGTGTACCTTAAAAAAAAATCTTGGAATTTATTCTTCTGTATTTAAAGAAATATAAGAAAATACATCAAATAACTGCAATCTAAGACAATACGGGCTGAATAGGGTTGTTGTCTAAACCAAAGAGCGAAAACATATATATTTTTTTTATTTGACGTTGACAGATGACAGATGCATACCGAGTTTTATTAAGTTTTTTTTAATAAGAAAACCGACTAAAGTAACCGTTCCATTAAGTTCTGGTTTTGGTGTTGCCACATTTTAAAATGAGTATGTTTTTATAAATTAATAATAAAATAAATAATCATCTCAGAAAATAAATAAAAACAGAGATTACTTCATCTTTTTAAGTAGAATTCAGAAAAGTAATAAAATGATAGTCTTAAAAATATGAAATGTTGTCAATTGCATGGTCATTTGATATGCATTCAGTACACCTATGTTGAATATATGAATGAGGTTCGGGATTTAGAAAGAAACTTCGTATTATGGCGATGAAATGCGACTTTTATATTGCTGTCCCGTTTTCATAATAACTGACAAAACTTTTTAAACTTATAGCAACATGTTAAGTAAACAATAAACATCAAAATACAATATATTCTAACTTAATGGCACTGTTTCATGTTTAGTTCATAACATTATAACAATTTGACTTTTTGTCATAAACTAAATACTCGTAAATTTGTGTCATTGTCAAACGTGCTAATAAATATGACGCGGCAGCTGCCTACTGAGCCAACGATCCGAGACGACGGTTTGAATTCCGGAAAATGTTTGTGTGATGAACTCCAATATTTGTTTCTTGGTCATGGACGTTTACCGTAAGTATATAGATCAGTAAATAAAATGTCTCGATATGAGTGTTCAACACGGATTGCTTTAATCTAAACAAAAATTAAACCTATATGGGTGAAGGAAGGTTGTGTGTATGCGTGTAGGCGGCGCGTATGTGTGCGTGTTGCTTTGAGCTATGTTTGTTTACAATTTACATGTTGTGTAACACGGTCCTCCGCCCTTAGAAAGCGCTATGAGCGCTATTAGACCATGCCGCTGTTCTTTGCGCGATGACGATTTCTTTTTTTTTTCTTCTTTTGATGGAGGATTGCCAATGGGTGATTGTTGTTGATGTATATGGCCGAACCTATTTGGTGATATCGGTTGTGATGGTCCGTATATGGTAAACGCTGGAGCTTTCCTAAGTATTGCTGTCTATAACACGGTACGCAGCGTGTCTTCGCGGTTGGTGTTGAATCAACTAGCTTCGTTGGTGCCGGTTTATTAGTGACGTTTTAGCGTTCGGCTGTATTGTTTATCTTCTCACGCATAGGTGTTCGTCTTATCTTAATTGTTATATCGGCTGGGCCTCGTAATGGGCCGGCCTCTTTTAGTAAACACTCGATGCGTGGTCCCGGTGTCGTTTTGCGGAAGCTGGGATGTTTTGCCTCTCTGGGATCCACCGGATGTTTTAATTTTCGGCTCTAGTATCCAATTTAATTGTTCCGTGTACGCAGGCTTGAGTCGGTCTAATGTGACTGTTATTTCTTTTCCGCGTATGTTAATGGAGAAGTATTTCGGATGTCGCCGAATAACTTCATAAGGTCCTTCATATGGCGCAGTTAGAGCACGTTTTACTTGGTTTCGCAGATATACATGAGTGCAATTTTTCAGTTCCTTGTGAACGAATATTACTCGTTCATCACTTCTTGCTTCGTAACTTGGTAATGACGCTAAGGTTTTTGTCCCTTTTTTTGTATAGTCGCTGGTATTCATGTCTGTTATTACCAGCTTTTGATAGAAGAAGAAGTCCACCGTTAGTTTAAGTGAAGTTCCGTACGTCATTTGTGCCGGACTAATAACCGTGGTGGCTGAGATCATGGATTGTTGTCCTGTTTTTTTTTTATTGTTCTAGTTTTTGGTCCATTGCTTGGTCTTGTGCTAACTGTTGATAATCGAATAATTTCGGAATTGTTAAAATTACAATATTTTTAAGGTATATTTTAAAGTTTTATAAAGCCTGACCAGAAATATATGAGGATTGTCAAGAGGGCGCTATTTATATGAATTTTGCAACCAAACACAACCACACTATAATGACATTGGTTTAAATACCTGTCAGTTCCACTATGTTAACCTCGTAATATCATTTAATAGAATGCACTCTTTTCCTGACTGTTTTTCGCCTGGCCATGGCCTATGAGATGAAGCCATGAATTTCTATCGGTAACCCAAAATCCTGGGGTGGGCACGGCCCACCCGGCCACCCCCCTAAATACGCCTATATACCTACATAACATATATCCTTTCTGTGATTGATAGTAACAAATAAGAATATTGAATGATAATGTATGTTGTGGGCAGGCGTGTCGACGTCAGACATCGTGGCGCGCATCGTGCGCGACTACGACATCTACGTGCGGCGCAACCTGGCCCGCGGCTACTCCGCCAAGGAGCTCAACGTCTCCTTCCTCAACGAGAAGAAGTTCCGCCTGCAGAACAAGATGGACGAGCTCAAGGACAAGGGCAAGAAGGTGAGCGTCTACCAGTAACACTGAATGAATTGTCGTCGGTAAGCTGACAATAGAAACTTCGCTCTGTAACGCTTGATTTAACCAACACGGATTAAGGTTTTTTCTTAGATTTTCTCTCTTAATCTCCGAGTAAGTCTAATTTCAGTTTGATTTAATTTCTAAGTCATGTATTATATTGATCTGTTAATGGGCCAGAGTTGGGCTAATGTTATTTTGAATGAGAATAAGAATGACCGGCCAGAGGTCATTCACATTCAAAAAACTTCAAATAGGAATTAACCTTGAGCGCGTCATCCTGATTACCGCTAACGCGTCGAATGAAATAGTTTGTTAGCCGGTTAGCTACAAAGTTGCTGACTAAACAGTCTTTTGTCTGCACCTAGGAGAATGTTTAGTTCAAATAATTAACTTGTTTTTAGCCTAAGAAGGGTTCTTCTTTAATTCTTTTTTGCATATTTTAATGACAAACTGTGATATTTTTTGTGATGTCAGTTAAAGTTATTCGAGAACTAAAATTCTGAAACCTGAGTTTAACAAGTAAATCGTCAGGTAATGACGAACATCGGCGAGAAGCGCGTGGACATCCTGACGAAGTGGGAGGAGAAGTCCCGCGAGCTGATCGACGCGTTCCTGCTGCTGTTCGGGCCGGACGGGCGGCTGTCGAGCATCTGGAACGAGTCGAAGGGGCGGCTGATGCAGGCGCTGTCGCAGCCGCCGTCGCCGCGCTCCTCGCCGCCGCGCAGCGAGAACGGCGACGAGTGCGGGCCCGAGCTCGAGCGCGAGCTGGTGTCGCACGCCGCCGCCGCCGCCGCCGCGCCCGCGCTCGCCCGGGCGCTGGCGTACGCTCGCGAGAACAGGTACGCTCTCACTCACATTCACCGCACATGTTGCACACTCCACAGACCTACTACCACCGACATCAAATAATAATAGAAAGTCAACTTCGGACGTCAACAACAGAAATTAAAAAGTGACAATACTGTAGTGTCGTCCGTTTCTAATAAATAAATTAATAAATATCAGACAACCTCACACAAATCAACCTAGTCCCAAATTAAGCTCAAGAAGGCTTGTGTTAATATCACTAATATTGTCCCTTAGCAAGTCTCCATCACTTAAGATTAACTTGAAGAAATTGTGGCTGTCCGATGACGTGTGAATTCATTGAATACTATATTTATTTACGCATTTCTATGTATTATATGTAGATATATATATGTATCCCTTTCCGGCCGAGAAACCTAATTTACGAAAACACTTAAAATTTACCAATTAATCGAGATCTATTACTTTATACTATCGTAACAAAATAAAATAAAAAATCCAACCGTAACCATTCCCCGTGCAAGTTGACTGCACGATCGTGACGACCAGGCCATATTTGTAAATGCACGATCGTGCAAAATCATTGTAGTAAAGGTAGTGTTAATAAAAGACGTTATTTTTAGTAATTCGTTTTAATAATACGTATCAGTCTTCAATCAAGTACTTAATTATTATTATCACATTGGTTCATATTCATAGGAACAGTTATTTTATGAATCTAGCTAACTTAGAAGTCTCAACTCTCAATAAACTCAATCAAAAATAAAAATAAAACAAAATAATATATCCTCATAATGTATCACTTTGTGTGGTACATTTTAAAACAATTCTGATTACGTGCAATGCAGAGGTACACATTGCATTTGATGCAACGTGTCTTGGTTCGGCTGCAGCAACGATGAAATTGGCAGGCTCTTGGCGATTTGATGTCATCAAACTCGGGCAAGTGATCGTAACCATCATAAATTAGGGACACAGGTGGATTAGCAGGCTTTTGGTACTTTCTTGGCATCACTGGCATTTCATCATCAGAGGCCTCATGTGTTAGAACTTCATTTCGCCTTTTTGGTGGTGCTTTGACTAGAACTTCATGAAGTTCCAGACGAAAATCGAGCAAATCTAGTATCTTGCAACCAGGATACTTATTAGCATCGCAATCGATTTTATAAGCTCTCCATGCATTGACTGTAGCTAAATCAGAGAAGTGAATTAGTACTTTGAGCGTCCATTTCTTGGTTTTTATAAAAGTGCGGTAATATTCCATTTGTTGGTCCAACACGTCTACTCCTCCCATGTGTCTGTTGTAGTTCATTACTATTTGTGGAGCAGTTACATCCACGTACGATTGAGCTTTTTTATCCCATCGTTTCACAACTTCAGTTTTGTCTGATCCAGAACAGTTTGACGTTAAAAACACACTTTTGTTGTCCTTCCATTTAACTACTGCGACTGACCCTCTGACCATCTGCTGACTCTCTCCGCGTTGCATTGTCTTGTCATCTTTAAACTTTAGGGTAGATCGTTCTGGAATTCTGTTTGTCATTATTGTCCCAGTGCTGTGTATATTGCGGTTATCGAGTTCTTCAACAAGTGGTATGGTTGTAAAATATCTATCATGATATATACAGCTTCCTGGGGGCACACTTCGAGATAGGTGAAGAACCACAGCTGGACCTAATCCAAGTGACATGTCGGGGCCAAACATTGTCTTAGCTCCCTTATAAATGTCAAAGTCCAGCATTAATCCGGTAGAAGTCGTTAGAACGAAGTTTTTTAGTCCTACTGGACGAGGCTTATTTTTTACGACTTGTCTTATTGCACAACGTCCGGTAAACGGGATCATCTGTTCGTCAACAGAGTAAAATCCTGGCACTCGTTCTTGCTTGTAACATCCTTTGGGTATTTGATCTAACATTGGTTGTACTTTCCAAAGGAAGTTTGTATTTCCAGGTGGTGGCGTGTCAGTATTAACAACGTGGAGGGCGTTTCGCAAAGTCGAAAAGCGATCCCGTGTCATAACTGAAGTGATCTTATCCATCGAAATACCTTTTCGCCAGTACATCTTCCATCGTGGATAAGGAATACAGCCCATAAGTATGTGTATGCCAAATAAATGCATTATTTCGGCGCGATTCGTCTTCAGTTCTTTTCCTTTTTTCTCAAGTGATACATATTGGTGCAATAGCCGATTCTTTCAAAAAAGTCATCGTCCATATACTCGTTATAGTAATCTATTGGTTCTCGTACTTCTTTCACGGGAGGAGGGGGATATTCATGGGGTTTGTTCTGAAAAGGTAATTGCTGCCAAGGTTGACCGATTTGACGTCTTGTGCTTGTCCTAGCTAACATGCTGGTAGCCGCATCAGCAGCTTGCTTTGAAGTACGCGTAGATTTAGCGCGCATTGTCAGGAGGTTCCTCTCTCTGCAGCCCTAACCGCCGGTAGCCTGGGCCCTGCCCCGTTGCCGGCGGCACCCTAGGTTAGGTTTTTTTTATAATGTGTTTATATTTGTAATGTATTTTTTATATTTTACTTTTTATATAAATTTATTGTAAAAAATACCTATCCTAAGAAACAAGATTAAATGAGTGAATAATAATACAATACTTTATTGCACACCAATAAAAGTTTACAAAAGGAAACAAGACAAATACAATTTATAAATAACGGTAGACAACAGGCGGGCTTTTATGAGTTTTCTTCTGTGTTGAATCCGGCCTTGGTGTACTGGCGTGGCGGGCAGTAGTATTCCTACTGGCGGAAAGCTGTTGTGACGTTGGCGTAGACTTTGAGCGAAGCAAACCACTAGTTTTCTTTTTTCTACCTCTAGACGGTCTTGCAAGGGAAGTAGCCCGGCAGCTGGTATTAGATGTAAGAGTTTGATCAACATTGTGTTGTTCAAAACAGTCGTTTGAGAGCGTACCCGTTGTCACTAAAGTACTAGTCAAGGTACTGCTGTTGCACATAGCTTCATTTGGTGCATCTAGCTCCTCTACGACATTCTGTGATTCGGGGCTATCTCCTTCAAGCCAGTCAAGTAAAGAAAACGGCGATATTTCATCCTCATTATCAAGACCCTCGATATCTGATAAGTTTCCGTCACCTAAAATATCTTGTATCTCAATATCTTTTAGTGGACGCCCTGTAATCAAAGAATCCTGACGTTAGAAACTGAATAAGTTCCAAAAAATAATGGAAGTCATTATTATTACTGACAATTAAATTTTCGCCTAAGGGCCGAATATACACGATAGTGCAAATAATTTTCATATATGTATTAGGGCCTATGGCCGAATACACACAATCGTGCAATTAGTTTTTATGAGCGCATAGTTAACTGAATATACTAGATTAACAATTAAATTTACGTTGCACACTGAAAATAAACTCTTTAGCTACATTGATCACTAATAATATTGCTATGTAATTACATAAAATCGTAAAAAACAATTACTCACGTGTAGTGCTGCTCCCGCCAAAAAACGCCGCCATCCTTGAGAACGCCGCGTGGCCGACTGACGCAACAGATTTACCCCTTTTACTATTCAAGCTCGGCAATAGTGTTTGCACGATAGATCGATGCCGCCCCGGGCGCCAAAAAAGAATTAGAGCGCACACAGGATTTTTTCAAAGTTAGTTGCACGATTGTATCAAGTCGGCCGGAAAGGGATATATATATATATATAATATATCTTATAAATAGTATAAATATATGTGTATTATTACTTACTTAGTTTATGTACTTATTATAGTTTTATTAAGTATAATATAGATATCTTGGTTGTAGGCAGTTTAGCTTAGTTTGCCTATTTTCTTCGAATACCCATTCCTTCAATTGCTCAAAGGTTAACTGGAAGAGATCCCTAATAGGGATAAGTTCGCCTTTGTACATATTTCATTTGTTATCAATGTATTTATAACCAGTTGTTGTGTACAATAAAGCGTTTACATACATACATACATAATATACATACTTATATAGATAAATAAATACTTAAATACATAGAACATCCATGACCCAGGCACAAATATTCGTGTGCATCACACAAATATTTGCCCTTGCCGGGATTCGAACCCGGGACCGTCGGCTCAGTAGGCAGTTGCTTAACCACTGCGCCAACCGCGTCGTCAAAAATGAATCTAAAAAAACGGGGACGGCACTACAGTATTGCCACTTTTTAATTACTACTCTTTTTGGTCAGACAATACGCTTAAGACAGTTCAAGCTAAAATAAAAATGCGTATGCCTCATACGCATTAGGACTTCATCAGAATTGGGAGGAGGAGTTTACGGGGCTTAATATTGACTAAAACGCGTTTAAACTGAAGCTGCATTTTCAAATTTGAAATATGTAATGTAGGTATAGATTTACAGCTGAACCAACTTGTCTGTGAACTGAAAGGCTGTGGCGATTGTAAAATGTTTGACAGCGTATATATAATCAAAAATATACAGCTAAATTAAGAATGTGAACTTTGTTGTTTTGTTATAAATTATCGAACCTAATTGGGCAAAATATATATCGAAAGTCAACACTAGTGGAATAATTGGAATAAAACGCCTTTAGAATAAAATTCACTTCTAATAGCTCTCAGTTTTTTCATGATGACACTTAACCGACATAAGAAATGTATGCTGTTTAATCGTTTATAATTTGAGAGAAAATAAACCGTTTATGCGATAAAGTGGGTACAATACAATAAATTGATGTTAAAAAGAACATTCATGTGTGGGAGGGCAGCACCGTCGTCGAATCCCAGCCATTTCGCTAGTGGTTTGAACCTATACCGTGTGCCACGAATGCACATGCTAGTTGCACGTATGATGGCAACGCTTACCCGTGCTTTATAATTATAAGTGACCAGCAAAAGATAAAACATAATAATGAGTTTGTCCGTCATATCTTTGAAGTTTAGGCAAAAAACTATTGAGTCAGTAGTAAAATTATATAATTAGCCAGTTGGAAGAGTTAGGCATTACACTATTGAATATGAAGTTTAGGCATGACGCGATTTAACGTTTAAGGCACGCGGCCTTAGCCGCCTTAAAGGCGCTTTTAGTATCTAAGGTTGAATGTCGTGCAGGATTACATTGCTGACAAAGAAATGTAACATTTCAGAAGTTCAGTGTCGCCGCCGCCGCCCAAGTCGCGCCGGTACGAGACGCAGTGGGAGCCCCAAGCAGGTAACTGGGTAATGCTCTCTGCTTGACTTAGCTAGCCTAGTACACAGACCCAGGACAGTCACCTCGCCACCGCGCTTGCGCTGCCTACACGTGTTGCACTCAGCTCACTAATATTGATTTCGTTAGTATAAGCAGGGAGTATGGAGTTAAGAAACATTATCTAAGATATACATGTGCCTTTGGAAAAACCATGTATGGTGTTATCGTCACTCTTATATAAAGTGACACCGTTTCCCGTTTTGTATGCAGCGAGCTCCGTCGCACTCTCTGCAGACTTATAGTTTGGTTATTATTTTAACAAACATTTGACACATCACAGGACCCCATATAACGTAAATCTGCGCAACCTATTGAATTTAATAAAAAAAACAAGCAATGACATAGTGGTTTTTCTAGTATCTATAAACGTTTTTCACTTTCTATTTGATACAATTGAGTTCATGTTATATTTTTTCTTATCACGGTGTTGAAGTGTTTAACGATAATAAATCATTACTCAAAAGGTTACGTACTACGTCTTCTTTTTTTAAAAGCTGTGCTGTGACTAAATCTTGCTTTTTGAAATCGATTAAATCGATAAATTTACAGGGTTGGTCAGATTAAGTGTCCTACTTTAATATATCCATAAAATTAAAACAACTCTCCAGATTAAAAAAGTGTTTATGTATTTAGTTTAAACATAGACCATAAATTATAAAATTAATTCTTAAGTTCAAATCTCTCCATTTGCTTTAATTACCTTACGCATTCTCCCATAGAAGGAATTACACGCGGCATGCACTACCTCACCTGGAATATCGTCCCATATCTTATCCAACCGATGCTTGAATGAATTTAAATTCATGCCCTGCGTGCTCCCAATCTTACTCAGCATAAATCCCCATATTGAGAAATCCAACGGATTCAAGTCGGGTGATGATGAGGGCCATTCTTGTCAAGTATAAAATCTGTCAAATTCGTTCGACACCAGTCTTGAGTGCGTTTGGCTTTGTGAGATGGGGCACTGTCTTGCTGGAAACAAAAATAATCATTTCCATATAACTTTCGGGCATTTTCCAGCAAATGACCCTGCAATACGTTCTGAATATAGTACTATTGGTTGATTTTGACTCCACGATCAATGAACAGCAGTGGTAACTTGCCTCTAGGCGATATCGCACCACACACCATGACACCAGACGCACTTTGAAATCGTTGTACAGCTAATTTGTCCACTGGTACTCTAGCTTTTTTCTGAGCCTCCGTTAATCCGTGAATTTTTTTGTTTCTTGTAGTCCTTCAATCCAAGATCATGTCGTAATATAAGACTCATTGATCGTCGGGATATTTTCATATCTTTCGCGAGTTTACTTGCACTTTGGGCTGGATTACGCCTAATACGCTCACGAACATTTTTGATTACTTTTTTGACGCGAACAGATGGTTTACGTCCAGGTATGGGCCTGATTCGTGAAGAACCTGTTTCCTTGAATCGCTTGATGGTCCGCGATATGAACCTTATATTGATATTTAAATGTTTCAGTTTCCCTTATATCTCGCACGGGCGAAATTTTTTCTTGTACAAATCGACGAGCTCACGTTTCGCGTCCATTGTTGAAAACAAAACAAAAACGAAAAAAATCAAGAAGTCTAGAAATCATAAAAACGAATAAATTCTTTATTTAAAAACATATATGCACGGTAAAAAAAGGTCCATTACGTTAGAAAAAAAATAAGATGTACGACTAGGACACTTAATGTGCCCAACCCTGTATAACCTAAAGAAATAACAATACAATAAAACAAATTATTATTTTACATAGACAGTTCCAGTGAGTCTCGGACATATCAAAATACATCATGAAACTTACTCACGTCGCGTCGTACTCGGTTATAAATATTTAGGATTGGTTTACAGTAAGATTGTGCACTTTCAAGTGAATATTATAATAAAATATCGTGTCAACCCTTTGCGAGCCGCCACCAAACAAACAACTATAATTGGATTTCGATTAAATATAACCTAAATTAACATGTTATGTGTTTCACTGAGCCTCCATCCCCATTGTACAAGTCCATATCGCTCGACATGTTTAAATACTACTAGCTTTTGCCCGCGACTTCGTACGCGTAGAACTCGTTAATTGATATTGACAATTAAAAAGTATAACAATTAGACTTTCAGGTATTCAATAATCTCATGGAATCTAAATGTTCTAGGCTATTGAGTGAAAGTGATGGACTAAATGCAAAACATAGTTTTTGGAGTTATTCGAGGCTAAGTGTAAGTCCCATTCGATTCAATAAGTTATGATCAGAAATGGCTCGAAATGGTGACTATAGATAATCAACTACGCTACGCTAATAAATTGAGTGTCTTTATATTAGAGTTAGTAACTATATAAATGACAGATAATCAACTGACGAAGAATGTATGGTTCTATTCACCAAACAATTTTGTCATATTATGAAATCGGGACATAATATTATTAAGTAGGTACTATTATTATTTCTGACTTGGTTTTTCCAGCTTAGCTTATTGAAGTATAGTTAGTTCTATAAACTACACGATTTATTTCGGTCAGCAAAAACATGTATTTTTTTTGATTTGGAGACACGTGAGCAAGCTACACATACACCTGTCCATGAGAAAAACAGTGCCCAAATGTATTCCTGCTACTTTTAACGTTTGCCCCTGTGATTTACTAATATTCATAGAAAATTGAACTTTCGATGGAGACTGTAGACGTTTAAAATTATATGGTAAATTATTAGGTATCATTGGAATAAATGGTATAAGTACACTTTGTCCCTTGGCTTCTCCCGTTAAAATCGTGCCCCTCTCAATGTACTTCCCGAATTCCCTGATTCTCAATCTAGTGCCGTTGCATAATTTGGGTACTTTTAAGTTGCGCATTAAGGCGACGGGTAAAGCGAAACTAGCGCCACTTTCGATTTTTTCTTATACCTTCATAATCATACGTCGTTATCGCGGGTACAAAAACGATTTGACAGTACAGAAAGATTATGAAAAACAAGCAATAACAGACGCGAAACTCATTTTGAGGAACATCTATGCCTACTCCTACGAGTTTAAAATGTATCACACATTAGGTATTTCTAATACCCCACCTCCATACTTGACTTGAGTACCAATACAACTTAAATAGATTAGCTATGCAGTCGCAATGCAAACTCTTTAATAATTTTTCCTATTTGACATTGTCATTTGTTAGTAAGTACATTATCAATTATCCGTACTGATAACTGTGTGTAATATATTTATTGCCGAGTGCTTTTAAAATGCCGCGAAGGAAAAAAACGTGCGATGAATTTGTGGAGTTGTGGACAAAGGATTATCCTGAATTACAGGCTCGCGATACAAAATTATATTGCACTAAGTGCAATGTTAGTTTCCCCCAGAGAAAAGCTTCTATGGAACGTCATTTCAACTCGGAAAAGCATACATCCGTCAAAAAAGATTTTAGGGTGGAATTGACCAAATTTATGGTAAGCTGTAATATACCATGGTCTCAGTTAGAAAATCCCATTTTCAAAATTTTTATCAATGACTGCGTCTCTGGAAAGTTCGAAAAAACTGTGGAGGTCCCTTCGGAATGTTTGTTGAGACAGAATTACGTAAACCAAATATACGACGAACAAATGCAGAAAATTAAAAAGGAGTTAGAAAATGCTTTTATTTATGTGAGTGTTGATGAAACAACAGATGCCAGGGGTCGTCAAATTGCTAATGTGATAGTCGGTGCATTGCTTGAAGATGCAGTCGGAACTCCACATGTATTGTCAAGCAAAAAATTGGAACAAACTAACAATATAAGTATAACGCATACCGTCAAAAATGCACTGGATAATTTGTGGGGTCCCGACCACAATAAACATGAGAAAGTGTTGTTATTATTAACTGATGGTGTAGGGTACATGCAAAAAGCGGGTAGAACATTGAAAAAAAATTACCCAAACCTTCTCCATGTTACATGTTTGGCTCATGGTCTCAACAGAGTTGCTGATCAAGTTCGCGTTCTTTTTCCAGAAGTGAATAAACTAATATCAAATGTAAAAAAAGTTTTTCGAAAATCGCCAAAAAGAATAAAAACATTTAAAGAAATGGTTAATGGAATACCCTTACCTCCAAATCCAACGATTATTCGTTGGGGAACGTGGATTGAGGCTGCGACATACTATAACAAGTATTTCGAGGAAATAAAAAGCGTTGTGGACACATTTCGTGATTCTGACGCAGCATGTATCACAAAGGCAAAAAAAGCATTACGCAGTGCGAAAATTCGGAATGATTTAAATTTTATAGCGAAATATCTTCAGGTACTTCCAGACGCTATTAACAAATTGCAGTGCCCGAATCTATCTCTCAGTGAAAGTTTAGCAATCGTTCAAAAAACATACAAGCATATATCGAAATTAAATTTGAGTGCAAATGGAAAAAAAATATTTAAAAAGCTGAAAAATGTCTTGCAGAAAAATACTGGATTTGACACAATAAAAAAAATTAATGAGTTGATACAAGGGAAGGAGATAATACTTGAATCATCATTACGAGTTTGTCACACTACTCTAGATTATTTCCATCGTTTCAAGTATGCACCTACAACAACAGTTGATGTTGAAAGATCATTTAGTCAATTAAAATGGATATTTACTGCTAGACGCCGCAAATTGACTGTAGATAATTTAGAAAAAATATTTGTAATCTATTACGAAAACCAAATAATACATGTGAAAAATACACGTTAGTAAAAATTACACACGTTGTTTTCTTATTTTTTAAATAGACTTTCTTCTAAGTAGGTAAGCATTTAAGTAGACGATAACAGTTATCTTCACACAAGTACGAATATATTGTTAAAATTGTTAAAAAAAAGATGTTAAAAGATAATTAAATCTACTTATTTCCTATGTATAAACTTGTTAACTAAACAGATGGAAACAAATGACAACAGTTTAACCCATACCCCTTTAAGGCTGTATTTTTTATTGATCTTTTCTAGAGAAAACTCTCCTGTAAAGAGCTTCTTAGATGTTTAGTAGCTGTAGGCAGAATACGTCCGTTTCTACCAAATAGACCTTCTGTTTTATCTGCTCTTTATCTGATTGGTAATTGTACCCGCGATAACGACGTATGTTCATAATCTGATATTTTTTTAGAAATAGCTGAAGTCGAGGAGCTAGCAAAAACCTTTAATATTTATTAAATCACTATATACAATTTGTTCACTGTAGTTTACCTTACACAACTTGTTCACGTCAAAAGCGGCCACAATAGTTTGGGCAAGTTTTTAGAGACAACTAAAGAACAAGAAATTGTGTATAATGATTTAATAAACACTAAAGGTGTTTTTCCAGCTCCTAATATCTTGCAATTACTGAAAATTGATCTGGTTTGGAAGATATAATAAAAATTCGTAAGTGGCGCTAGTTTCGCATTACCCGTCCCCTTAACAAAACTGGTACGCCTATCTTCAGTTCAAGCGTTTGGGATGGCACCCCGGATAGCTCCAAAGAGTTCAAAAATTCAACGGGGTAAGTGGTGGTGTCGTCAGCGAATATGACAGTGTCGACGGAGTTATACATTTTCGTTTGCCTAGAAGTTATTTTGTTCAAGTTTGTTTGTTGATTTTGAATAAATTAATTAGTGAATAAAATCATGCCTCCTTCGTCAATTCCTACCTGGCATCACTGGTTTGACATGTTATGCCAGATGCGTGTGTCACGTTCATCAAATGAAATGTCATTGTTCAAATTTGTCAAATTGTATGTATTTGATTCTTGAAATTACGCGTATTTTAACAAAAAGCAATCAAAAACGTCTTAATTTTATAGTGTCTACGTAAAATGTCTTGATGTGCAAAACGCCGTAAATGCAAAATACCATAGTTTACGAAAAGGCTTATTTGTAAAACCACTTTATAGGCAAATGGTCCAGATGTTCATAACGGCCAATGTGGCAGAATATCTTTATTGTATAAAACTTTAGTCATTTCGTAAAATATATAAAAATGTCTAAGTATAGGTCAGTGAGACAGTGACACTCCCATGGTCCGTGTGGGGGGCGGGAGACGGTACTATTAGATGACGCATTGCTTGGAATTGCAGCCATGTTGATCACCGCTACATACGATATGATATGATATGATTTACATAACGGATATAATATCTGCTGATATCCTTAGCAATATTCTGTATGAACCTAATTTGTTTATACGAATATAATATAGTTGTGACCGATTAACCATCAGGAATAAATAATTTGTTGATTTATGTGAGTAATTTAGGAATTAAGGTAAGGACAGCAAGGACGGTTATTTGTATTTTGATGTTCTATTGAAGTTGGATCTGCTTTAAGTTTTTTAAAATGGCTATATACATTCGGAGATAGGCATTAATAGATTTAAAAAAAAATCGTCAAAATCAATCGTGATTAATTTAATCCCGATTCAATTCATCGACAGTCTTCGATTAACGATTAACTAATCGTCATTTTAATCGATAAAATTTTACGATTAATTCTCGAACCCTTTGAGCGCCGAGCGGCAAAGCAATTCACCGTGCCATTGACGCCAAACCAAAAAAAAAAAAAGTGCTCCAAAATCAACAGAGGTTGAAAAACACAGATAGTGGTTTGAATTAGCATGTTTTTGACCACTGAAATTTTTGACGTCAATAGGCGTCGTTGGCGTCAGTGGCACGAATTCTCGATGACGTGATTTGCCGTCTTTGGCGGTCAAAGGGTTAAAAGGTGGAGTGGAACACGCTCATTTGTGCACTTTACGAAAGTACAATATGTCTTGTCATGTGTAAACTAGAAAAAACATTCTAGTGTGCTGTGTAAAATAAACTTGTTACAGTTGTTACAGTAATACAAGGTGGATTTTATAGTGCAGTATTAAGATGTTCTAGCTAGGGACTTAGATTTACAAAAAAAATTTATTTTTTCCTAATACTAATCGAGATTTTGTCACGTGCAGCCGTGCTCTAATACACAAGTTACCGCCAAGAGCGAAGGCGACCAATTGAAACTGAACTGACGCTCCTGTCCTGACTGACAGCCCCGCCGCCCCCACACTTCATACCGCCCCGCTGGCCTTCGTCCCCCGTCGCCCGCGAACCATGGGAGTGTCACGAACGAAATTGCATACCTATAGCAATATAGTCTAAGTTGATAATTATGAATGACAGTACCTTCATTACTTCATTATCACCTTTGTATTGTAGTACTTCAAAGTCGATTATAGGCCGCTTACGCGTTTGACATTGACAATTAAATATTGACATATCATTGACAAGAACGATAAGCTGTCCTGGTATTTTGATATGTTGTAGACTTTTTGCTAACCTTGTCCTAATACAATCAACACCATTTAACATTCTGCCTACTAGTAGGTACATTTTACAACCTAGTCTATTTGTCAAGTAATTAGTTTTGCTTACTTAGTCAATGCACTACTTAGACGTTCCGCACACTAGGGCAAAATACAACTTAGACCTTCTGAACCGAACCCCTCAGAACATACTGTGTATCACGAAATAATATGCATGTCAACAGTAGGACCAGGTTTGGCCTGCCTTTATAATTAACGATACAATCTTTATAAGTTAAGAAGGGCATTACTAAATATGTGTTATTTGTTTGGCACAGATGCGTCGCGCTCTGAAGGGGTGGGGTACGCGGAAGCGGCCGCACTCCGCCAGCTGACCGACGACGGGTCCGACAGCGACGACGACTACCAGGACACCAGCCCCTACCTCTAGGACCAGTGGCGCAAACCCCGATGTACATTGTGTTAAAACTGACTCCAGTGGGTCGAGCGATACCATTCCAACTTACCATTAACTCTATCAGTGCCGACCCTACTTATTCCCCTATGAGAGTCCCGCGCGTTGGACTTCGGCACTGAATATGTTAATAATCTTAGTGATTCTTTAACGACGCCGCGTGTTACCGGAGTACGTGAAAGTCGTGCCTGTCGACGTGAAGTCGTGGCGTTTATAAATAATAATAATAATAGGCCTTGGTCGTTCTCACCCGCTACGCGCAGCGGGTAGCGGCGTCTTTTTTCTTTGTTTGTAAATGTTGGGGAGCGTTCATTCTCGCCCGCCGTTTGTTCTCACCCGCTGCCCGCTGCGGGGAGCGGGTGAGAACGACCAAGGCCTTAAGTCGAGTGTTCGTCGTTGACGATATGAACGCGAAACACAACAGTGGGTCGATTTTTAAGAATCAGAGTTTCATTCGATAATGGAAATTTAAACGGTGAATATTTGTAATTACTCGTTTTCGATTATGAAATACCGTTTAGCACGTAGTTTTATTACAACGGGCCGCCCACGAGCCAGCGCGACCGGCAGAGCGGCGAGCGGGGGCCATAGGTTGGGATGGGAGCGGATGGTGCGAGCGCAGTGTCCCGCTCACTCCGCCGACCGCCGCGCCGCTCGCAGCTCCGTTGGTCGCGTCAAGTCGTGGCCCGGCCGTAATGATAAAAAGAGTCAGATGCTTTATGTCGGCTAAAAGCCTACCGTGCTACCCGTTTCCCAGACAGTGGGGGTAAATACTATTCACTCTTCACATGAAGTAATAGGTGCATCGAAAGCGAGCCGCGGGTCAGATATTGCTAAATGTAATACAATGCCAACGGCATGCGATAGCTGAACTGGTATCGGCGGTGTGTATTTGTAAAATAAACCCAAAACGAATTTTCTTATACAGGTTCCGAGATGTGGTTAGAGGTACGGAGCGCACAATTTTTTATAGTTTATGATATAAACCGCTTTTACCGCATTCAAGACCATTACTTTAAATACATGCCGGTACCTTTATATGTATTGGAAGGAATGCGTACTCTGGAAGAGAAAATTTGATGACAGTTCAGAATTACGTGTTCTAGGATTAGGTACAATATTCTGTGTAATGCAAATGCAAGACCGGCCGGCATCTGTCTCACAGCATGCTTATTGTTGCACTGTCGTTTGTGAACAGCCTGTCGACGTTGAAAAAGGCTAGATAGTTAATTTAATATAGTATTTATTTTGCCGTGTATGTGTCAGAATTTGTTAAACTGTTCTGCAGTGACAATGTGTTCGCACCAACCACCGAGGGTCGGCGGCGGAGGGCGATGCGCTCCCAGAGGCGGGCCCGAATATTTGAACTGATATCGAATGAGACGAGCTGCACACATTTTTTCGGTACACATTATGTATACATTTTGTATAACATGTTTAGCTTAGTTGGCCTGTGGAGACAATAAGTAAGTCCGAATAACTTTAAAAACAATGTACATCGCTGCTGCTCGAGTGAGTTGCGAGTCGAAGTTCGATGTTGAGAAACTTCATTTCGAGTTGATATTTATATTATTTTATAGGTATGTACCATCTCGAAATTTTGTATGAATACTGTTTGAGTACAATTGAGTGAATGTATTTAATCTTAATAGTTTTAATACGTATTATTTATGTTTCTTTAATAAAAATCTCTGTATGACCCCGTTAGATACGTACAGGGCACCTGTAGTTATTAAGCACCGTGAAACATTAATCGTATCTACTTTGTGAGTTAATTAAAAGGTGCTTATTACTAAGAAATTACTGTTTTATTTTTGTTTCCCTCCTGGTTCTAATTAATAGCTACAAAAATGCACTTTCTTAAACATGTACTACATCTCATAAGAAACAGCCTTCCAAGTCTCACGTCTCGGGCGAGATGAGAGGTAAGATTTAAATTAAAACGTAAGGTAGTAAATTTGTGTATTTCATTGCATATTTGAGACTAGCACTGTGCAATTTCATACCTTTGCGTGATTACTAGCCTCGTATCTCTTTCCCATCCCTATCTGTAGTAGCATATTATTATTAATCCTGTATATCGCACCCGCTCACGGGACAATGGTGTCCTGGACCTTCGGGAGGCGTGCGCGGAGCCGAAGCCAACGCGTAGAGGCCCTTTCGACAATTTAAGGGTGGTGTGTAAGGTGTACATCGAGCGGATGCTGTCCCTATCCGTGTCATGGGACGCACACAGAGACAGCGCCCGCTAGGTGCAAGAACAATTGATGGATATATGGAATCTAAATACAAATTAGGCTATGGGGATGAAATGGAGCACTGGCTTATTGGGCCATGGATTGAGATAATCGGGCGTCTACCAGGAAAAAAAGTCTCATGTGTATTGGCACTGGTAGACGATGACTCGCCTCCCGCTAGATGGGCTCCCACAAATAGCGACACATAGTGGCCTAAAGAGGCAACATCGGTGCGGAAGGTTAAGGGCGGAGAGCTGTAATACTGGGCTTTAAACCGAAGCCAACTAACCCCTTACGTTTCCACATCCGCCCCCGAGCCGCAACTCTCGCGACTCCACTCTGCCCGGCCGGTTAAGGCAAGACAGGCGGAGGCCCTGACCCATCACCCCCCATCAGGCTTCCCCTTATTATTAATATATAGCTCACAAATTCATAGAAAGTTGGCAAAAAGCCAAAAGATAAGTATGTAAGTATTCATGTTGAGGGCGTCCGCTTCAACAGGTGCATACCCAAGGTATGTTTTATTCGTTCGCTGGTAGGTATTATACAAATAAAACAAGTGATTAAACTTTCCTATTTTTAACCAATACTGGGAATCTTATATAGCTATGAATTTATAAAAGTGGTGCGTTTAAAAACCGATTTAGTCACCAAATCCGAGTCATTTTTAAAACCCATGCTTTTTACCAGTGAAGCTAAGTTAAGCGGCTATTTTCTAACCCGTGACGCAAAAAGACTAAAAGGCGCTAAGCAGTGAGTCGATCAGCCAATGCAGTTTTACGGAATAGCGAATTGTATTCTTAATTAAGGATGTATTTATCATTTCCGCGACTTATTTTGTTATCATCACAGATTACACTTTTATCTATACAGCTAGACCACGCCAGGTGTTTTTATGGGCAGTTTTTGCACGCGAAATACAGGTTTAGACTGGTACTCCAGTCATCTATGGACTTAGATATATGTCTCATGTGTCATGTCTGTAGCTATCTATCACAGAGTCAGTCGTCTGAGTGGTCATGGTCACTTGTCTTGTCATATGGTGAATGTCAGGATGGCTGGACCATGCGGGATTTTCGACGTCGAATGATCCCCAGATTTAGTAAAACATTATCTCGTTAAAAAGGGAGAAAAGTTAGAAAGAGTGTGGTCCAGCTATTCTGACGTCAAGATGACTGGATCGACCGTAAACACCAAAATAAATTGTCGTTTCTATAGTTGCTAATCAGGTAGGTACTAAATCTTTATGAAAAGATGCATACCAGTTGTAAAGCTAAACAAGACGTCAGAATGGCTGGATCACATTATTTCTGATTTATATCCCTTTTTAACAAGGTACCATTTCCAGGGTTTCGTACTCCTAGGGGTAAAAACGGAACCCTATTATTAAGACTCCACTGTCCGTCTGTCTGTCTGTCAGTTGAAATTTTCACAGATGATGTATTTCTGTTATTTGCCGCTATGACAACAAATACTAAAAACAGAAAATAATTTACTTGTCTCAAAAAAAACAATAAATGGTACACCAGGAGTAAACTTAACCTGACCAGTAAAGTTGGGACTCGCACTTGTCGTTACTTATTTTGTTTTGATTGAAGGTACTAAATACTACCAAATAGGTATAAAATCTTGGGACCGATCAACATCGAAAATCTCGCGTATTCCAGCCATTCTGATGCTCAAGTCATTTGCGGCCCTTATTTTATTCAGCACAAAAAAAAATTTTAGATCCCCTTCTTAACCGTGGTACGGTTGTGTTGTCCGGCCACCGGCCAGCCGGACCGTGGAAAATTTGTTTTTTCGATTGTTCGGTGGCGATACTATTTGGTTGGTTGTACATCTGTACACTGTACTTTGGTCCGGTCGTATCGCCACCGAACAATCGAAAGATACAAATTTTCCATAGTCCGGCAGGCGAACAAATCCCCCGGTTAAATTGTCTTAAGCCCTAAAACAAACAATACATATATATATTTGGAGCGGAGCGAGCGAAGCTCCCATGGATCGACTCGAATGGACTTCGTAACAATGCGCAGATCTCAGTGAGTTCTCAACCGATTTTAGACATTTTTGTTTTAAAATGTAAAAATTAAATTTCGCTAGGTCGTGACAAAGAGAAAATTTGGAAAAAAAAAAAAAAACCGCTCCAATCTATGGTGCAAGCTTAGCCGGTGGCTGACTCTGCATCGACCTAGTATATTGTATAAACCTTGTTGCTTACCTAATCCCATGGAATGGAATGGACCTAGTATATACTCCTAATCCACTAGGCGCATAGGACGCTCAAAAGTTACCATTGTCAATAATGCCCTTGTTCACTCAACTTTGTTATTGACGTTCATAGATTAGAGTGTAAGGTATTACTGGTTGACGTTGTATGAAAATGAGTCTGGTACGAGCGTACGAAAATATAAATCATTGTATATTTATCGGGTGTCCTAATACGCCTTTATTAATGATACCCGACATGGTAAGGGTACGCTTACTGTGTGAATTGAACTTTTATATACCACAAAATACTCGTGTGTGCGGCGAGCATTTGGTAGCTGGTACTACCTGGGAGATTCTGCTGGAAGCACCAAAATGTCTGTGAAAACTTTAGTCAAGCACATAAGCAAGATATTGTGAACGTTATGCGGAAAGCACTAATTTTAATTCATTCCACAGTTTCAAATGTACTAGGTGCACCAGATTATGCTTAAATTAAAAATTTACAGGTTACTAACAAGTTATTTTTTTTTAATTCAATCTCACCTATTTATTTTACCTACGTAATTTAGATGAGAACTTAAAAGCAAAGCCCTCGTCGACGCTCGAGAGTGACGTGCAGCGTGCGGCGGTCATGTTAAACACAACACCCCCACCCCAGTTTATTTAGTCACTGAATACCATATTCGAAAAAATATGCTTTTCTTAAAACACGATATTCGCAAAACATCAAAGTCATGGTATTCAGGGACGGAAGGTTCTAATCGAACCAACTGAGTGATCGTTTTCAAGTACTATTTTTGTAAAAGAAATATTCCCAACAGGAACACTCACCCTAAAGTTATGGTACAAAAAATAAAAGTAACTTCACTACACTTGAGTGTCACTTCAAGCAAAAAGATTACATTCTGCATTTTCCATGGTCCGGTTGACCGGACAGCTGAAAAAATTTTTTTTTCCTCAGAGCGGTTAACTGTATCACGGAAAAAAGAAATTTTCCACAGTCCGGCTGGCCGGACTACACAACTGTACCACGGTTAAGATGGGTTTTAGATCATATAAACAGACACAATTAAATACGCTCATAGATTTATTTAAATAATATTACATCACATAATCGCTCAAATGGTAATAAATCCCCAGCACACCTACTACAAATCAGCTTCTAAGTGCACAGATGTACGTTATTTTGTTGCTGAATACAATGGAATAAAATCGATAATAAGTAAATTTAAATTCGTCCATAGAGAAGCTATAGTCCCACAGATAGATGTACATCTATACACAGGAACATTATACAAATTATAACACCCATCTCTTTTATTCAAGTGTTAAAAAACTTTTACAAAAATAGCTTTTTTTAATGATTACATACAAAAATAATAAAAAAAAAATATCCATGTAGTAGAAGTAGTAGGCACACACTGTCCAGTCCACCAATCACAGTGATAAGATAACTCATATTACAATATTTATTTCCATTATCTTCTCTGAATGTACAGATGGTAAAAGGTCAATGATAAATCACATATATATAAACTGCTGAAACTGATAATTAGGTAGATGAAAAGTATTATTTTTTCAAAATTTTCAACAATATAGTACATTGTGCCTGGTTATGTGAAAATCAGATTGAATGCCACCACAACAGAATTGACATTTTTGCAACCAGACAAAAAAGTAATACATATCCCAGAAACCGGCCCAGCCGCCTTTTATAGCATCAACCCCGGCTACCGGGTTGGCCGGCATCTGAACAAAGGTTACGAGCGCCCGGCCTCCGGTTTGTTGGTGTTGAAAGTGTTAAATAACAAGTTATACCATCTTACTTTAAACAAATTGATTCCTGACAATAACAGACATCTAATAGGTTCCCCTATTACTAAATATGCTTCCCTGCCACTTCCCTGCAGATTGTATAGTTGTTATACTTTCATAGAAGAAATATATAAGTAATGCAAAAGGCAGTAATGAATTTTAAGACATTTAACCTTTTTTTTAGACTACTACTTCAATTCGCTTCGACCTTCTTAAACTATTACCTTCTTATCTAATGCTAATTAGTTCAGGTTATCTGATGCAGAATGTTTTAAGCTATATGATGGTATATAAACCTGAATAGTGATATTAGATACCATCCCTTTACGTGTTTACTCTAACACATTCACTATTAGAATCTGCATTGTAAACTTACTGCTTGTGTGCTTTGTAATAGAGGCATACTGTACCCCACAATAGAGTCATGAACAGGGAATGTGTTAGGAGGGCAGAATAGTACACTTACCTATTATAACCACTACATTATTTATACATTTGTTCCAATCAAACCATCCATGGAAGGGATTGTCACATAAGAATGCATTAGAAATTCAATCCTATAAACTAATTATAAACTAATTATATATTATGACAGGCATTTTTCAAAGTCTTGATTATTAGTAGGTGCCTACACCTTCAAGTAACTTGTTTAAATGTTATTATAACACTTCTCTTTCCATATTTTACACCTTCACTTTTATAAATGATAATGTGTTAAATACATGTACATACATACTAGTACATGTATTTAAGTTCCTATTCCTACTAAATGTTTCACTTAGAGTTCTGATTTGTCTCCTTTTGTTTTTTCATCAGACAGCTTTTCATAGAGGCAAGAATCATCAGTTCCTCTCAAGGCATTTTTCGTACAGAGGTGATGTATCAGGTCCACAGTACCTTGATGGTTCCAGTACCATTCTTCAACGGCTCCTTCATTTTCTTCCAAAAGACTTTCACATTGCGTTTTCATGTGAGTGATTTCTGCAGAGGGTTTGTCCCATAGTTCGAGAGGAATACCGAGATCTACTTTAACGCCTTTATCAACCAAGCCATGGAGAGTTTTGAACGTTTGGCTCATACCTTTAGCAAACCGGGTGCTATCATGGCGTTCTTTATGCATATTATACTCTAGAATCCGGTCACAGACTCCTTCCAGGGATTCTATCAGTCTTAGCTCGGACTTTTCGTACTTGGTTCTCTTCTTTGGTTGAATGTCATCCAGTGAATATCCAATTTCGATGACATCGTGAACTTTGCCAGTTTCTTCGAGTTTACTTTGCAGTTCAGTTGCTAAAATTTTGCAGACTTCGCATCTGTTTGCATATTTTACACCAACATCTTCTTCCGACCGGACTTCAACGTCATGTTCACATTTAATACTAGATGTTAGTAAAAGTACCAAGAACAAAGTTGGCATTCTATTAATCATGGTTACAATAATAATAAGATAGAATTCGAGTCGTTTCTTGGTCGTTAGTCGAGCGGAGTGGAGCCAGAGAAGCGAGCGAGTCGCTGTTTGACTTGTTTGAGCCTGTGAGTTTGACTTTGACTTTTACGCTTTTGACTTGACGTTTTTTTTTTCATTATTTTTTTCCTAAGTTATAACCTTGGAATCAGTGTTTTTCAGCCAGACTGACAAAGGCATCTAAATAGTCTGGCTAATGAAAGTAGACTAGAAAATGGCGGCAAATTAAAAAAAAAACGTTTTTGCAACACCGCGTATAGCTCGATCAAACAATATTGATACTTGATTTTTTTTCTACACCTATATTGTTACTACTATAATGAGTTCAGATAAAGCCTGACCAGAAATATATGAGGATGCGCCATATTGCGGAATTTCACTGGAACTAATTTCTTACACTGGCAACATAGATATAGTATAGTAGTTATAGATTTGCCACAGAGCGACCAGGCGTAAGAGAAAGACATATGACGTTAAAATGTCGGGTTGCCATGGTCGCAAAAAAAACCCCATAAAAAGTGGTTAGAGAGAAACGTTCCAAGTACTCGAATTCACAACATTTTTTTTTTTTTACTCATTTTCCAATAACATCAAATAAAGGATAAAAAAATTATGTATATTCCCTTTTTATATTTTTGAAAATATTCCAATTAACGATTAAAAATCTATTTGTTCCACATTTTAAAAGACCGTAGGCGAAAGGTAATTGGTCACAGCCCAGTAAATCATAAGTCAGACTATTACTAAGGCGGATTTAGTATAAAAATTGTAGCGCTGTTCTTTTATAGGCTACGACTGTCAATTTTCCACAAGGTGTCGTCATTAGAGTGCTGATTGATTTGAGTCTTAGACGACGCTGCTGTCACCTTTATATTTAGTATTTTCAAAACTAGTCCGTATAATCAAATAAAAATAATATACTTGGGTTCTCTGATAATAATAATAATGAAATTAGTTTAAATTTTAATTAATAAGTATTTACAACAATTGTTTCTAAACAAAATTTTTGATTTGCTCTTGAATACTGTAAAAATTTTCTGGCCAGTACTAAAAAAATAGGATGAAACTTCTTCTTTCTTCTTTTTCTTCTATGCTACTCAGGATACTTTTAATCCCTCGTGACAGTCCACGTTCATGGACGCACCGCCTTATTGGGACATTCTGTAACAAAGCAAAATTAAATAGTAAAATTGTAAACGACATAAGTAGATAGGATATCACCAATAGGGTGGGCCGATTTTAATATTTTTCGAAATCCGCATCGTAAGACCCCTCAAAAATTGCGGAAAAAATCACCAATACTAGTTGCTAAAAAATCTAATTTTTCTCAGGCCTAGCTATTCATTTTTTACACGGTTCTTTCTCTGTCGGAATCGGAGAACTGAAAATATCAATTTGCTATAGATTCCCCAAATATGGGGGTAATTTTTATTTTATATCTAGGCGTCCCTAAATTGGATTATAAACCGACTGATTTATTTAGACGTCTATGTTAGCTGGCTTCTATCGTAGATTTATGCTACGCAATTTGACCGATTTGCAATAATGACATGTCAAAATGCTCCGAGTTATTTTGAAAATAATTTACAGATTTTTCCTATTTTATCAAGTTTTTTCATGATATAACTAATGATTTAACTTTGTAACTTGATTCTTGTGAGATTTGAGAAAGAAATAGGTGATCAAAACACAAAGAAACTTGTACTTACGCATGAAATGTAAAATCCGCTTATTTTCGTTAACTGTTGCTTTTCTAACCAAACACTGAACACCCCACCATTTTTGAGGCTACACACAAACACTCCACATCCGTTAATATGTCAATTATCTGGTAATAATAATTATTTAATACACAAATCTTCTATTTCTATACCGCTTTTGATACTGCCTGATTGTTTTGCTTCGAATTTGAAGTGTGCCAATAACCCGAGCATGAAAAAATGCTCGGTCGCTGATAAAGACAAAACATGGCACTCTTTTCTATTTCTTCTTTTAGGAATCGCAATAAGGCTATCTTTATCTATCAAAGCGTGTCAGATCAGACCCTTGACTGGCAATGATTTTATGATAGTTTGTCAACAATGTCAGTGTCATAAGCGGTGGTTCCTTTTAAAAGACAAATATTTAAAATCATCCGAAGAAAATGCTGAAAACTATTCACAGTCGTGAACTTGAGATTATAAGTAGTGTACACGTGTTTACTCCACGAAAAACAGTCAGGAAAAGAGTGGATAACATTAAATGATATTACGACTCGTAATATCATCCTCGTAATTTACGAGGTTAACATAGTGGAACTCACAGGTATTTAAATTAATGTCATTATAGTGGGTTGCGATTGGTTGTAAAATTGTTGCCATATAAATCTTATAAATAACGCCCTCTTGACAATCCTCATATATTTCTGGTCAGGTTTTACCAAGGAGCTTATATTTAAGACAACAGGAGTGCGAACTCAGAATAAGTGTTCACACAAAATTAAATCTTAGTATAGATACATAAAGTATATTTTACGGGTGAAGGGGTCACGGGAAGACAGAGACAGCTCGCAGATAGGTAGTGCGTCCCTTTCTAATATTGCCAGTCACAAAAAATAGTAATAATTAGTAGTCTTCAAATAAAATGGTAGTTATTAGTAGTTTATACTTTTCTTTAAATTAACACTATTCACTTCAAATAATTAAATATTTTATTCGCTAAACTTTCTTACGCGTCACCAAAGAAACTAACGGAAAAAATTATGAAAGTTATACAATCCGTTAGTATATAAAAATAATTTTATGTTAGGGCAGGATTAAAACCTTTAAATTTGAAATCTTATTAATATAATTGAAAACTGTCAGCATTTTTGACAGTGCTTAATGGTATATTTTCTGATTATTTAAAAAATTACATACTTATAATTGCATCATGGTAACTGGAATTAAAGGTTGCAAAAGGAAATCTTTTGGTGGCTATAGTATATTTTTTCAGGTAATATATGGTATCATATATTAATATGAAAGCATGTCAAACTTTGATAAAGTACTAAAAGAGTGACAATGAATTTACAAAATTACCGGATAATTCCGATCTATGTTTTACTTCGAAAATATTATTCGTACTAAAAACAATCTGAACATTGCACTATTGCAGTAATGTCGTTTTAACTATACTACGATAATCCTTCGCTATCTAAGGGTGGTTAATAGACGTCGAAATTTCAAAATGGTCGTAGCGAGCTGAAATTTGGTATGTAGGGGGCTTTGGGCCCCCTGATTCCAAGAGTTTTTTTTTTCTATCATAAAAAGGCCCTTTAAGAGGCCCGTATCTCGTAAACGGTTGGCTCAGGTGGGAGGTGCTCGACCAAATGTCATAGGGGGCCTCCACCCGAGTACAGTCGTGAAAAAAAAAATCGAAATGGCGACTTTTTTTTCTAAATTTCAAGTTGGTGCTAGGGGGCTGAAACTCGATATCGGGGGGCAATTGGGGCTTACAAATATGAATCTGGAATCGGTGTCCGAAAATTCGGTCAAATTCGGAAAATATCGGAAAAACAAGATTTGTATGGAGAAAATTTCATATTGGTCCGAGGGGGCTGAAATTCGGTTTCAGGCAGTTTTTGGGGCCCCCGAGTCGGAATCTGAAATCGAATTTAAAAAATTCGGTCAAATTCAGAAAATATCGGACAACAAACTTTAATATTTTAGTTCGACCGAGGGCCGCAGGCTTAAGGGCGAACGTCCCCCCACGAGGCCGCAGGCCGAGCTCCGTGTAGCACCAAAGGTGCGGAGCGTCCCAGAGACGGCGTAGCGCATCATCGCTACATTGCTACCCGCCTAAGTAATCGTAGCAGTAGTAGCAATCGTAGAACCGAAGTTAGGAGATAACTCAAACGAGATGTATGCCTTTAAGACCTCCCAGATCACCCCGCCATAAGTATTTTATATGAATCACTAAAAACAAAAAAATATACTTATATAATATAAAAATATAATAAATGAGTGGTTTGGCATCGTCTTCAAAACGTGATTCAAACGTAATCTGTACTTAAATGGGTTATTTTTAGCTTTTTAGTTTTTTTTGAAGTCGGTTTTTTTTTTGCTTTTTATTTCGCCATATACTTAGTAACCGTTAGTACAGTAATAAAAAGTATTGCGTAGTCTTGCATTGGTAAAACAGAGTTATACAGGTAGTTTATAAAATAACGGTATACTTACAGTTTTACCTCCCTAATTAATTTATGGTACCCTACAAATAACCACTTTTTTTTATATCCTCATAAATGAGTTCATGTCCACGTACATCAGAATATGTTTTTTGTCTGTTTTGTTTTTAAGTATGACTTAACGAAGTTTGTCATTTATCAAATCAAATTAACAGTTACGGGATTGCTGCGTTCTGTTAAAATAACAGGAGCCAAAAGTGTGGTATTGCTGGCATAGTAGCTAACATTCACTATATTTATTTATGAGTTTCCATAGGTGTATATAAAATAAATTCTAGCTACAGTGCCAGCCAATATATATTTTTAGACTTTAATTTTTTTCATTTTTTTTTTATAAATATCGGACAACCTCACACAAATCAATCTAGTCCCAAATTAAGCTCAAGAAGGCTTGTGTTATACTAGACGACGATATACGTACTTATATAGATAAATATATACTTAAATACATAGAACAACCATCACCCAAGCACAAATATTCGAGTTCATCATACAAATATTTGCCCCGGCCGGGAGTCGAACCCGGGACCGCCGGCTCAGTAGGCAGGTATCTACAAACCGAGCCAAACTTGTAATAAAATGGAGTAAGGATGAGTCCCTCTTTATTGCTAAATATTTGGTTACCCCAGCAGAGTGGGACAAACTGCCCCCTTGGCGGCTTTCTTACTTTGCTCGTTCGAACGAAGCAATGAGCAGTCCAGGTATACTATAGTATTTACTAGGTCCATGGGCTTTACTATGGTAAAGAAGAAAGAAGGTAGCATCCATCTAATTATCTAAGAATAAATATTAGAATAGAGTTTTTATGATGAATTTTCAGTTTTATCTAATGCGAAAAGTGGAAGTTGCATTAGATAATCCTTCACATTTATTTGTGAACTTTGTAAGGGTAAATAGGAAAAAATAAAAATCATTGATTTCATTTTACTACAAGTAACTTAGTACTTAAAAAGAAGAATAAAATCACTTCGAAAACACAACTTCCATTGAATCACTCGAACTAGTTACGGCTTCCTACACTAATAATAAATTTAATCTACACCTATTCCATTATCTATCGGCTTATGAGGACGTTTTTTTCCTGGAGTATTCCACACATTGTTGTGGATTCCACCTTCATGGTTTGTTCTCGTGAGTGTAGAGACACTAACTTCTGCAAAACAAAATAAAAGCATGTAGTTGCCTAGTCTCATTTGATAAATATGAATTAATTAATATTACTTCATAATCTGTTTAGCCTAGTCGATTGTGACCCTCAAAGTTTTAGGTTTTAATCCCGGTAAGGGCACTTGTTTGTGTGATGACCAAAGTAATTGTTTCGGAGTCTTGCAAGTTTGTAAGTCTGTTTAATTAAGTATGTACTTGTTTATTGTTGCCTAATAGCAAAGCCCTTACTTTGTTAAGAATGGAACCAAGTCAGGCTTTGGGCTTAAAATCACTAAATCTCATAATACCTTATTTGCCAATACTCCCTATTTTCAAATTACCATGAGCTCATAAAACCTAAATGTCAAATTGTAACATTCTTAAAATGAATGAAATTCATTATGACTTTGACTTAAAACGGCATAGTCTCTAAATGCCTGAAGATTCCTTCAATTACCGAATGGCAGAAATGACAAAATATCAAAACAACTCGACCTCAAATTACCTAAATTTAGGCATCATTTATTTGATATTATCCACCGATCTTTTACCTCCATCAATCTGCCGCTCTCCTAAAGTCGAATGTCCACAGAGATGTTGACGAGAGATGTGATGGTTGCCTTATAGTTACATGCGTGTATCACGAGTAAAAAAATTGTCCACAAACGTGGTAATTTCTAGTTCCTGTTCAATGTGCCCCGCTCTACCCTACATTTTTGAAATAGACTAGTAGGTTACCACGGCTTTAATTAAAAATAAAAGAATATATGCTATAAAAATTGCTTTTTTTTGTATTTCATTAAGTATCTTACTATAAAAATAATTGCAACCAGAATGATGTTTTGCCTGACACATTTCATAATCTATCTAATTATTACTTCAATTTCAAGTGGCCAGCATTAAAGTAGGATAGGTATTCTATGAAAATGGTTAACTACGGACTTTGTGCAGTAAAAGGATAATTTGCAATGTAAGTATTATCTTTATGTAGTACGAGGGGCAAACCGAAATGATCGGGAATTTAAAAAACTATGTGCACTATATACATAAATTATATTTTATTGTTTTTCGAAGTATTCTCCGTTACATTCAATGCACTTTTGCATTCTTTTAAACCAGTCATTAAAACAATAATTCCAGTTTGAAGTAGGCATTGCCAAAATGGCCGATTTATAGGCTTCCACAGCGGCTTCTGGGTTCTCAAACCGCTGACCACGCAATAAATCTTTAATTCTAGGGAACGTAAAAAAATCATTTGGACTCAGGTCAGGGCTGTATGGAGGATGGGACATCAACTCAACGTTTTCGTCGTTCAAAAATTTAGTTGTTTTGTGGGCGGTGTGGGAGCTCGCATTGTCGTGGTGTAAGATGACGCGGCGTCTCGGGTTCCCTTGGCGAAGTTCGGCCAGCACCTCCGGCAAACAAACTGTGATATACCAATCAGCGGTAACGGTTCTTTGTTCTTCTAGAGGAATTGTGGCAACATGCCCCTTTTTTGAGACGAACGAAGCCACCATCTTCTTCGACACGCTTCGAGAACGCACAACTTTCGTTGGTTTGACCTCGTCATCGAAGACCCATACTGCCGACTGGTGCTTTCTTTCAGGCTCATAAGAATAAATCCAGGATTCGTCACCCGAGACCATATTATAAACGGCTTTTGACTTTCCTCCATTGTAGCATTTCAGAATAGATCGGCACCAATCAACACGAGCCGCCTTTTGCTCTTCAGACAAATTATGGGGTACCCATCGGGAAATCAATTTTCTGACACCCAATTCACCATGCAAAATAGTGTGAATTGCAGTCATTCCAATGCCTATGGTTGCCCGAATCTGCTCGTATGTCACATGTCTATCTTCTTTTAGTAGTTTTTCCACAGCCGCGATGTTTTCAGGCGAAACCGCCGTTTTCGGCCGACCTGATGAAGGTACGGTGCCAAGAGAGGCACGACCCCGTCGAAACTCAGCATACCACCGATATATTGTCGTCTGACTAGGTGCTTCAATGTCGTATATAGTAACAAGCTCATTGCGACATTCATCTGGAGATAAGCCACGACGAAAGTTATGGTAAATAATTGCACGAAAATTTTCACGCGTCAGCTCCATTTTGTTCATCGAGTTGTCAATTTAAAAATGGAATTAAAAAAATATATCGTTCTTTTTTTAAATTGTAAAAACGGCATCGTGATTGTAAGTCGCCAGTATGCATGTGACAAAAAAGGATTTAATGTAACTCAGTTTAAAGTACTCTATTCCCGATCATTTCGGTGTGCCCCTCGTATAAATTTAGGTATTTTGAGGTTTGGTTGTTTTAAGCATATGTTGTTTTGCCATAATATAATGCTGTTTTGAAGTTTAGGTATAATGAGCCTAAGGTATTTTGAACATCGGCGATATTAAGGTTTCGGTTGGTTGTGAAAAAAATTTGAGATCTGGGAATATTGATAATGAGGTAAAATTAAATTTTGTGGTTGCCCAAAGCCAAGTCAGTTTGTGTAATATTGTCCCTGTATATTTATTGATTCTTATTCGACCCTCTTCCTCCAGATCCTTCAAGTTTTTAACAGGACTGTATTTCCTCCACGCCTTCTACATGCTCCATATTAGCCACTGAAAAATCATAAACAATCTAATAAATATTTTCGGAAACTGTTACTTTCTTTGACATTTTGCACATCAAGTATCTAAAAGCTACAACACACTAACCTAAGAACTGCTTGATATCGTACGTAAGTACTGCTTTCGTATCCGAAACCACTTCCCGCTCGTCTTGTTTTTCTTTATGATCTAAGATCATATTGAAAAGTCACTGACGTGGTTAATGGTTTTCTTCATGATTCACACGAATTCGTAGAAAATAACTATAACTGAAAATAAATGTAATATTCCATTTTTTTTTTTACTTAATGGCTACTGTCCATTGGAACATTATGTTACATTACGTGTCGAATATGCTTGTGTATATAGTACAGTCCCCGTTTTCTTAGATTGATTAGAAAGGGATGACACTACAGTATTGCCACTACAGTATTTCTACTCTTTTTGGTCAGACTGTACATGTACTAAATTCAAAAAGACGTAATGTACTAAGAGCAGAATCGAAACGGAATAGTTCGGTCTAGTACAGTGTAGGTCTCGATTCTGCTCTTAGTTCATTACGTACACGTGACGTACACACAGAGAGAGCGTATAGCGGGAGTGAGCTAAAATACCGCACTAGTACATTTGTAAGATTGTACTAGTTTGGAGCGATCTTTTCAGTGAATGAGCACGCACAACTCTAGATGACAAAAATGAAAGCCTTCCTCGCTGCGACTTCCGGTACACGGCCCCCACTCAAGAATATTTCTGTCAAGGTTCAGTAAGCGATCTCATCTGCTCATGGAGATTTAGCAAATGACTGTGTCCGTTTTATAATACGTAATGCGGCTAAAAGGTTCTCGAGTGGAAACCGCGTGCTGGAAGACGCCACGTGGGGAGGCCTTCGATTAAGGCACCCGCTCACGGAGACATGGCCTTCGTATGACTGTGTTTGTTTTATGGCATGCGGCAGAAAAGTTCTCGAGTGGAAACCGCGTGCCGGAAGACGCCGCATGGAAAGGCCTAACAAAGTAGACAGTCCATCAGTGGTATATGGTATTTTTTAATTATCGTAAAGATTAAGATTCGCGCGAATCTATAATGCCGCATTTACACATTTTACTTGAAAGCCATCTGATATTTTATCCATTCCCCATTTTAATGTTATGAATTATCGTATATCGGTCCTTCATAAGTCGAACATAACACTCAACTTTAAATAAAACATACTCTCCTCCTGGCCTCTATAGAATACGCAGAGACATAGCTATAAAAACAACCGTAGGCATACTATTGGTATTGGTGATTGATTGGTTTGGTGCTAAGAGTAGATAAAAACGCAATCTAGTATTTTCTGTTGAGCAGTCAAATAAAATTTTAAATCGACCTATCAGGTGCCACCACGCCCTCGACACTAGAGTTGTGCGTGCTCATTCACTGAAAAGATCGCTCCAAACTAGTACAATCTTACAAATGTACTAGTGCGGTATTTTAGCTCACTCCCGCTATACGCTCTCTCTGTGTGTACGTCACGTGTACGTAATGAACTAAGAGCAGAATCGAGACCTACACTGTACTAGACCGAACTATTCCGTTTCGATTCTGCTCTTAGTACATTACGTCTTTTTGAATTTAGTACATGTACAGTCTGACCAAAAAGAGTAGAAATACTGTAGTGGCAATACTGTAGTGTCATCCCTTTCTAATCAATCTAAGAAAACGGGGACTGTACTATATACACAAGCATATTCGACACGTAATGTAACATAATGTTCCAATGGACAGTAGCCATTAAGTAAAAAAAAAATGGAATATTACATTTATTTTCAGTTATAGTTATTTTCTACGAATTCGTGTGAATCATGAAGAAAACCATTAACCACGTCAGTGACTTTTCAATATGATCTTAGATCATAAAGAAAAACAAGACGAGCGGGAAGTGGTTTCGGATACGAAAGCAGTACTTACGTACGATATCAAGCAGTTCTTAGGTTAGTGTGTTGTAGCTTTTAGATACTTGATGTGCAAAATGTCAAAGAAAGTAACAGTTTCCGAAAATATTTATTAGATTGTTTATGATTTTTCAGTGGCTAATATGGAGCATGTAGAAGGCGTGGAGGAAATACAGTCCTGTTAAAAACTTGAAGGATCTGGAGGAAGAGGGTCGAATAAGAATCAATAAATATACAGGGACAATATTACACAAACTGACTTGGCTTTGGGCAACCACAAAATTTAATTTTACCTCATTATCAATATTCCCAGATCTCAAATTTTTTTCACAACCAACCGAAACCTTAATATCGCCGATGTTCAAAATACCTTAGGCTCATTATACCTAAACTTCAAAACAGCATTATATTATGGCAAAACAACATATGCTTAAAACAACCAAACCTCAAAATACCTAAATTTATACTACATAAAGATAATACTTACATTGCAAATTATCCTTTTACTGCACAAAGTCCGTAGTTAACCATTTTCATAGAATACCTATCCTACTTTAATGCTGGCCACTTGAAATTGAAGTAATAATTAGATAGATTATGAAATGTGTCAGGCAAAACATCATTCTGGTTGCAATTATTTTTATAGTAAGATACTTAATGAAATACAAAAAAAAGCAATTTTTATAGCATATATTCTTTTATTTTTAATTAAAGCCGTGGTAACCTACTAGTCTATTTCAAAAATGTAGGGTAGAGCGGGGCACATTGAACAGGAACTAGAAATTACCACGTTTGTGGACAATTTTTTTACTCGTGATACACGCATGTAACTATAAGGCAACCATCACATCTCTCGTCAACATCTCTGTGGACATTCGACTTTAGGAGAGCGGCAGATTGATGGAGGTAAAAGATCGGTGGATAATATCAAATAAATGATGCCTAAATTTAGGTAATTTGAGGTCGAGTTGTTTTGATATTTTGTCATTTCTGCCATTCGGTAATTGAAGGAATCTTCAGGCATTTAGAGACTATGCCGTTTTAAGTCAAAGTCATAATGAATTTCATTCATTTTAAGAATGTTACAATTTGACATTTAGGTTTTATGAGCTCATGGTAATTTGAAAATAGGGAGTATTGGCAAATAAGGTATTATGAGATTTAGTGATTTTAAGCCCAAAGCCTGACTTGGTTCCATTCTTAACAAAGTAAGGGGTTTGCTATTAGGCAACAATAAACAAGTACATACTTAATTAAACAGACTTACAAACTTGCAAGACTCCGAAACAATTACTTTGGTCATCACACAAACAAGTGCCCTTACCGGGATTAAAACCTAAAACTTTGAGGGTCACAATCGACTAGGCTAAACAGATTATGAAGTAATATTAATTAATTCATATTTATCAAATGAGACTAGGCAACTACATGCTTTTATTTTGTTTTGCAGAAGTTAGTGTCTCTACACTCACGAGAACAAACCATGAAGGTGGAATCCACAACAATGTGTGGAATACTCCAGGAAAAAAACGTCCTCATAAGCCGATAGATAATGGAATAGGTGTAGATTAAATTTATTATTAGTGTAGGAAGCCGTAACTAGTTCGAGTGATTCAATGGAAGTTGTGTTTTCGAAGTGATTTTATTCTTCTTTTTAAGTACTAAGTTACTTGTAGTAAAATGAAATCAATTCATCCTGCAAAGGGGTCTGATTGGGGTTGACATTTTGTATGAGAAAAATGACAGTTTTTGAGTAAGAGCGATTATATTTCGTAATTAGGCCGTGCATTCAAAAATATTAAAACTAATTTTAGCATTTTTTTAAATTCAGCCCCTAAATTGTTCAAAATAAAGATTAAAGTTTGTATAAGAAACGTAGCATTCTTTGAGTATGAGGTATATTTTGGGGGTATGGACTCTTACTCTTATAAACGGACAAGTCCTGACTGACTGACTGACTGACTGACTGACTGACTGACTCACTCATCAAAGTAGAGCCGAAACTACTGAACCTAGGAACTTCAAATTTCTAGAATAGATCAAGTATACGATGCAAGCAAGCACTAAGAAGGGATTTTTCGAAACTCATCCCTTAAGGGTGACAAATCGGGGTTGAAAGTTTGTATGAAACTTACGTAATTTTTGAGTTAGAGTTATAAAACTTTGTGTATAGATTTTGGATCTAAAAAGAAGAAAACTGATTTCAGGATTTTTGAAAACTCTTTCTTTAAAGGGGTTAAATAGGGGTGAAAGTTTGTATGAGGAACTTGGAATTATTTGAGTAAGAGTGGTAATATTTCGTGTAAAGCTCTTTCTATACAAAGTAAGATGACAAGTTTCAGCATTTTTGGAAATTCATCCCCGAATGGGGTTAAATGCACAATGAAACTTTGTAAGAAAAACGTGGTCAATTTGAGTAAGGGGTGCATTCTTTTACGTGTAGACTGATCATCAAAAACTGAAAACACGTATTTCAGCGTTTTTGAAAATTCAACCCCTAATGGGGTAAAGAGGGAGGTGAAAGGTTCTATGAAGAGCTTGGGATTCTTTGAGTAGGAGTGGTAATATTTCGTGGACAGGTTCTTATTTGCAAAGTATGAAAACAAGTTTCAGCATTTTTGGAAATTCATCTCCGAAAGGGGTTAAATGGACAGTGGAACTTTCTTGGCAAACGGGGTTTTTTTGAGTAAGGGGTGCATTCTTTTGCGTGTAGACCCTTCATTTAAAACTGTGAATATTGATTTCAGCGTTTTTGAAAGTTCAACCCCTAATGGGGTAAAGTGGGAGGTGAAAATTTGTATGAAGAGCTTGGGATTATTTGAGTAGGAGTGGTAATATTTCGTGTATAGGTTCTTCTATGCAAAGTAAGAAGAGGAGTTTCAGCATTTTTGGAAATTCATCCCCGAAAGGGGTGAAATGGATAGTGAAACTTTATTTGAAAATAGAGCCGTTTTGAGGAAGAGGTGCATTATCTTGTGTGTACACTGATCAATGATCATCAAAAACTAAGAACATGTGTTTCAGCGTTTTTGAAAATTCAACCCCTCATGGGGTAAAGAGGAAGGTTAGTTTCAATGAAGACCTTGAGGTTCTTTGAGTAACATTACGTGTATAGATTCTTCTATACAAAGTAAGAAAACAAGTTTCAGCATATTTGGAAATTCATCCCCGAAAGGGGTTAAATGGAAATAGAACTTTGTATGAGAATCGGGCCTTTTTTGAGAGGTGCACTATTTTGCGGGTAGACTCTTCATCAAAAACTGAGCATATTGATTTCAGCGTTTTTGAAAATTCAACCCCTGATGGGATAAGCTGAGAGGTGACAGTTTGTATACAGAGCTTGGATTTTTTTTAGTAAGAGTGATAATATTTCGGGCATAAGTTAAGCATTACAAACAACTTTTCACCATAAATGAAGTTAAAAAGTAAGAGATGCATTTTTTAATATTCATCCCCTAAGCATGTGAAATTGAAGGTGACAACATTTTTAGTGAATATTCTTCTTATTCATAACATGAATTAAATAAATATTTTTTTAGTGGATATGTAGAATATTCACTAAGACTTGAGAAAATAAACTTAAGTTTTTTATGGAAATTCATATCCAAAATGGGTCTAATGGGAGGCGAAAGTTTGGATGAGAAAAGATGAGATTGTTTTCGTAAGTCTGGTCATATTCCGTGTGTCAAAATACTACTTTCAGAAATTGTTGAAATGTGCGAGTATTGTCTGAGTAAAGGGGGAAGATGAAAGTTCTTGTGAGGAATATTTTCGTGTATAAACTCTGTATTCATTTTTGGAAAGTTATCTCCTGAAGAGGTTAAAAACTTTATATGCAAAACGTAGGATTGAGTGATAAAACTTCGTGTAAAAAAATTGCATTGTTAGGGTTCCGTAGATACCTCAAAAGGAAAAACGCAACCCTCAAAGGATCACTTAGTTGTCTGTCCGTCTATCGAATAAAATGGAAATCAAAACCATATAAGTTTACCTATGCCACAACAAACGTCGAGACTCTCAAGGGAATCAATTTTTTTTTTTTTTTTTTTTTTTTTTTATGTCATAGGGGGCAAACGAGCAAACGAATCGCCTGATGGAAAGCGATTACCGTCGCCCATAGACACCTGCAACACCAGAGGAGTCACAAGTGCGTTGCCGGCCTTTCAGGTGGGAATACGCTCTTTTCTTGAAGGTTTGAAGGTCGTATCGGTCCGGAAATATCGCAAGCGACAATTCATTCCGCAATGCAGTCGTGCGAGGCAGGAAATTTCTAGAAAAGCGCACAGTTGTGGACTGCCAACTCTCTAAGTGGTGAGGATGAAAGGATTGTCGCGTAGAACGATGGCGGAAAGAAGCGGCAGGAATCAATCCGAACAACTCCTCGGAGCACTCTTTATAATGTACTTAGGTATTTTCAGTTGAACTAAAACTATGAACTTGGCAAGTAATAACGTGTCTTACTCTCTTACTACAAGTACTTAATAGGGAGTAATCTGAAACTATACATTACTAATTAAAGAAAAAAGTAGACTGTATTTAAAGTACGTAAAACAGTTTTCCAACGGTGACGTTAACTTTGCCACTTAGTATATTTTATTTTTTCCTTAGTAATGTCGTAATGTGCAGTGATTTCATAGTTCGCAAGGAACCCTCTGTGCGCGAGTCCGACTCGCAGTTGATCGTCTATTTGTATTAACTGAGAATACTGAAACGTTAGAGGAAATTCCTATCCCTAAGAGGCCTTATTCCTTTTAAAACTTATTATTTCATATTATGACAAATATATTCATAATTTCAACCAACTTTTTGAAGTAGTAAATAATACTTTTCCCCGAGTTCTAGGTAGTAACATAGTTATTTCATGCTTTCATTGTGTGCAGTCGACTTTTAAACCTTTACCGCATACGAAGCCATATATGGCAGATATGAACTTGGACCTTATTGGCACAAGTCAAGGTTCAAATTCAAACAACTATTTTTTTCCTATATGCGGTTAAGTTGAAAAAACTAATTTTCCCCGTGAATTTTGTCAATTTCGTTTTTGAAACAAAAATTATTACTGAAAAACTGAAACTGTAGGTTTCAAATATATACTAATAAATCCCAATAGCCCTGTTCTAGGTAGTAACATCAATAATAGGTATGTTAAGAAACATGTTTTATCATAGAGAAAAATGTCTAAAACAATCAGCATTTTAAAAGGAATAAGGCCTTTTAAGGTGATTAAACTTTTGACCATGATTTTGTTCGGTTCATCGGAAAATGAATTGCCCCATGTTTATACCACAACGTGATCTAGAAATATATAAATCTACTAAGTAGGTACCCAAAAATTTATGTATACGCGCAGATTTCTATTAGTTGTATTATTTTAAGACACAACAAAGCGGGTAGAAAGTTACACAGATAACGTTTCCAGACCCTGTGCGAGCGAAGCCGCGGGCAGAAGCTAGTTTATCTATATAAGTATGTATATCTTCGCCTAGTACCCATAACACAAGCCTTCTTGAGCTTAATTTGGGACTAGGTTGATTTGTGTGAGGTTGTCTGATATTTATTATTATTATTTATAGATGTATTGTGTATTACGACATACGCATGACTGCATCTTAACGCGAACTGTCGGCCTTGATTGGATTGACCATACTCCTACTATACCGTAATATAATATAATAGCTAACTTTGCCTATAGAACAAAAGCAAATTTATGCGGAATAAAGGCCCGTGTTGTCATTTATTACATTTTCACTAGTAAACGGGATTTATTTATGTGTAATTATGGTATACATTGTTTGGCAGAGATCGCTTTTTAGCGATGAGACCGCCTGTTGTCTAGCGAAATTAAAAAAATGTATTTGTTTTGTTTCCTTTTGTAAACTTATCGGTGTGCAATAAAGTAGGTACCTATTCTTGTAATGTATTGGTCTCATCTTATACTTTCAAACACCTAAAAAACACTTAATACTTACATGGTTATTTCGTAACATTTTCAATGTGAAGCATATTTATTCACGAATTAAGTTGATTTTAATTTAGCAAAGTAACACTTTGGATGGTCGTCTATTACTTACACTTTGCCCGTGACAGCGTTGCTTGCAGTATTCTACAGATTTTGGGGTTCCGTAGTCTTAACAGGAAACCAGGACTTTGCTAAGGGGGAGGCCTCTTGGTTATTTTGTATTTATACTAAGTACTTTGTTTGTCAGCAATTACCATCTGTATCTGCGCCTGCCTGACTACTAGTCCTTAAGTGTAATTTTGCATGATAGGCATAGCCAGCAACGAATTGACTATACGTTTCAATTCGACAGGGAGAGAGTTCCACAATAGAGTAGCCTGAAAGGTAAATGAGCTGTTATATAATTTGGAAGAAGAAGAGGGGACAGCCGAAAGCAAAATGTTACAAGCAATATACTTAAATAAATATATAGAGAATAGGTAATTACTTTTTCACAAAAAATAACCGACTTTAACGAGAAGAAATTATATTTCTGAGAATAATTCAACTACCTAGTTACAATAATAATAACAGTCGAATTGAGGACCTCCTCCTTTTGTTAAGTCGGTTGAAAATAACTAAGTTGCTATTTTGACTGTGACAACAGTCCTATACCCAGACCCCTACCGTTTTATATGCAATGCACAGCAACTAAATAATAACTCGCAAATATAAATGAAGCGTTGTGAGACTCGTTTAGAAGTAAACAACTGATAAGTAAATGTGGTTTTCTCGCTCTTTCATGTTTCAATTTTTTTCTAGGCTAGATAAGTCAGTAACTTTGTGCATAATCCGTCCTTTACGGTAATCCAGGGCCGGATTCGCAGGTGTGGAGACCCTAAAGCAACGTTAACGTAGGAGTGCCCCTAATTATATTCCGAATAAAAGCAATTTTTTTGTCCATCAAGCCTTTCCACTGCTGAACATAAGCCTCCCCATGACTGGCCACAAAGTGCGATCCCGTACAGACCGCATCAATTCATTCCTCGCTGCCCTCACGAGGTCATCCGTCCATCTAGTCAGGAGCCGACCAAGGTGCGCTTTCCTATAAGTGGTCTCGACTCTAGGAATTTGTCGTCCCAACGGCCGTCTACCCTCCGGGCTACATGGCCTGCCGATTGCCACTTCAACCGTGTAATCCTGTGAGCTATGTCGGTTACGTTGGTTCTGCGGATATCCTAATTTCTGATTCTATGGCGTAAAGAAACTCCGAGCATATCCGAGTATACTTCCATTGCACGTTGCGTGACATCTTCCTAAACTTCCTTCAAAAAGTAATTACAAATTATCAACAAATTACATTAATAAAAAAAAGTGACTGTATTTTCGTTCAAAACATACTCGCATTTTTTTCACTGCTATCCCGCAGCAAAATCACCATGTTTGAGCTGATGAGCTATGAAAAAGTACTATTAAGTTTACGACGTATTTATACGCACGTTGATATCTCATCATTGATAATTCGTATGTGATCTGAACAGGCCAACATAAATCCAGAGGTGTTTCGGTTAACGCATTCACTACCGCGTAGCGCTACGGGCTACGCTCGTAGCCGATAACATGGGAAAAACCGTATGTAGCGAAAACTTACTACGAGCAGAGCGCCCGGCTACCGGCTGGTGTCGAAAGTGCAAAGTGCGCGCGGGGCATACCTATCCAACAGTACCCTATACTTATTAGGATCGATGAAAAAAATAAACATCCTGACTTAATTAAAGCATGTATTTGAGGTACTTACTTTGTCGACGTTATTTATAGGTATGCCTTGCTGCTTTCAAAACACACCTTAACCCGAGCACTACTTGTCTCTCCTTTAATACTTTGGCATTGTGACTGACATAATCTGTGGTTCGTTACACAAAATATTATTTTAAATATAAGGTTTAAGTAAGTTTATTTGTGAGTAATGTTTATGTATCAATTTATTATAGGTGTCAGTAGTTTCTAAAATATATATTTTTGTAGTTTTCTTGATTACCTACCTACTTTTTGCATCGCCTACTCATTTCATTTATTAATCCGCTACAAAGGTTAACTGGAAGAGATCGCTTTTTAGCGATAAGATCACCTATTGTGTACCTCTATTTGGATTACTAATGTTTGGCAAATAATCTTTCCCAAAGTATCACATCGCAAATATTGTTTCCCAAATTTTTATTTGGCAAAAAGTGCAATTAGCAAAACTACGTATCGCAAATTTACAGTTTGCAAACATTTTGTTTAGCAAGTGGTTGCTTAGCAAATAATTACTTGTCAAGTTTTACTTTCCCAATTTTTTTTTGCAAATATATCGTTTGGCATAACATTCTTATCCCAAAATATAAGGTGAAATAAGTAATACTATGATGTTTGGCCCACTCACTATAGGGCCGCATGGCTCGCTCGCTACGCTCGCTCGTTAGGGTCGCAAGTCGCAACTCAACCTAACACTCCTCCTCGCTACGCTCGTCGTCGTACCTAACCTAAGCCAAGTCGGACCTGCCTTACGTACTACTATTAGGTAATATTTAGGAATACTTAGGGCTTACAATTTACCAAACTTTTGCTATAAGTTCAGCTTGCAAAGTGACTAATTTGGGAAAATTTTGTTTGGAAAATAATTTATGACAAAATCGAACATTTGCTTTATAAGCATTTGCTAAATAAAATCTTGACAAAGTGAAATTTTGGGAAAAGATGATTTGACCAAATGAATACAATGGGAAATGTAACTTTGCTAGAGATGCATTTGGGAAATAAAACTGTTGCGATAAGTTATTTGGGAAACATTATTTGCCAAACGGCAGTACACCCCTCTATTTGTAATGATGTTATCTGTATTTCTTTCTTTTTGAGGTGTGCAATAAAGAGTAATGAGGCATTTTCAAAAAACATGTAGGTACATAGTTAAGGGCTTAATAAAAACAAAATTATTTGTGTATGTGTATGACCTATCTGTCTTTAATATTTTGTTTGTCGTTTATATTTTATTTCTCAAATTACTTAAAGTTTTTATCTCACCACCTACTATTTTCTGTTTAATTTTGTTTTCTCCGCCACCCAAAGGTTGTCTGGAAGAGATCTCTTTTTACCGCTAGGACCGCCTATTGTCTACCATTATTTAATTTATGATTTCTCATGTAATATTTTTCTTGCTGGTGTGCAATAAAGTATTGTTGTATTGTATTGTATTGTAATTACGATCGCGTCTTTTGTGTTACGAAAGTTACTCATACAAAAGATATGGGTAGCTATCGTGACACAAAGGAATCAATTAAGTTTTGTTTCAATTAAAGCCCTTAACTTAGTACATGTTTTTTAAAAACGACCCTATTATATTCTATATTGTACCCTTTCTGGGGTGATAACAATAAATTCACGGCCCGCTCGCCATTTAAGTATAGCCATTTAAGATTAAGTATATTGTTTTCATATTATGACAAATATATTGATGATTTCAACCAACTTTTTGAAGTGAATAATACTTTTCCGCGAGTTCTAGGTAGTAACATAAGTATTTCATGCTTTTATTGCGTGCAGTCGAAAATAAGTTGAGAAACAAATTTTGAGAAATTGAGAATTTTGACAATTTCGAGTAGTTTTTGAAACAAAAATTATCAATGAAAAATTCAAACTGTAAGTTTCAAATATATACCAATAAATCCCAATAGCCCAGTTCTAGGTAGTAACATCAATAATATGTTAAGAAACATGTTTGATCATAGAGAAAATGTCTAAAACAATCAGTATTTTAAAAGGAATAAGGCCTCTTAGTAAGGTAAACCAATAAATAATTATACAATTCATCCGACGGAATTTTTTTACACGAATAATTATGTGTGTATAGTGCGTGTATTAACTGAGTACCTAACGAAATATTGATTACGTTGTCAAATCAGTTCGGCTAATATACAATCTGTAAGAGTAGACTGTTTTATTGTTCACTAGCTGCGCCCCGCGGTGTTGCCCGCTAATCCTGCAGGACACAATTTTTTTCGGCATAAAAAGTAGGCTATGTGTTAAACTAAGTCGTCAGCTAGCTCCATATAAAATTTTATACAAATTGGTTCAGCCGTTTGAGCGTGAAGAAGTAACAAACATACAAACACACTCACAAACTTTCGCATTTATAATATTAGTGTGATATACCTACGCAGGTATACGTTCGGCTGCGGCAGTGTTACACTTTGGATACATACTAACCGTTCAAGAAATCCTTTAAACAGTAATCAAATCACATGTGCGTCGAATCTGGAAAAATAAAATGTATGTCAAGGTGACTGCGGTCTCGCAGTACATTCTTTCACTCAGCATAGGTAAGTCCAAATTCATTCGCATTGCCACTGTTAATTTGGTGCTGACATCTTCGTCGATTCATTCGCACGTAACAAGTAAAAAATGCACGTATTCGTGAACTTATTTAAATACGTAAGACATGAGTATATTGACATTATTTAGCAATGCTAGTAGAAAGATTTGTGTCATTATAATTCTCGTCTAATAGTTATAACAAGGCTATGGCTATCCAGTGTTAAGTAAGATTAAGATTACCTACATGTAATATGTAGGCAAGATACCTATAACTTATCGTTCTAACTGGTATCTGCGCCCTCTGACACGTCGTCTAGATCATACGGGAAAACTATATGTCAGTTATACTTACCTACTTTAATTTGGTAAAAGTTCGCAATTGCAATTATGTGTAGTTTCATACAAGTTAGTTAATGAGGAAAACATAAGGAACTCGCCACTGCTGCAGAAAGTCAGGATAATGCATTACTTTTTGTGTTAACCATGGCCTGAATCTAATTTGCAGTGACAGATTGACATAAAGGGCACGTAAATAAACATTATCTACATTTAGTAGGTAACCATTAGAAGGTTCAGTAACATCATTTAAGCATTTCAATTCACCTGGCAAGACAGTTGATCAATTCGCTTAAATAAAATTACAACAGGAAGTCATAACATAATTCAATAATTGGCTGAAGCACTTACTCACTAAAAGAAATTGTGATGAGTCCTGAAACATCTTATTTTGAAACACATAGTCGTTTCACGCTAGATCGTGCAATATGGCTTGGAACTTAAGTTTTACGTATACTATTTGCAATTAAGCGATCTGAAAGAAATTGCAGTTAGATGTGTAAGGCTCAGGAGCGTTTTGAACTCGCCTTGGCTCATGTTTTCACGAATAAATAACATTATTTTCGTTACACAAACAATTGGTGAGCTCATAACAGAGCGCTTGTTGCGAATTGTGATGGAATCGAAAAATAAGATTATATTCGTCTAAATTTCGTTACACAATCCCCTGTTCCCACAAGCAGTTGAAACGCTCCTGAGGCTTACCCAGATATGCTACACCATTCTATAACAGATATTTCTATAAAGTCAAACTAAGTGTTTAGTGTTATTTGAGTTATTGTAAGTACACAGTATCATGTTAGCCTTGTCCTGTTTAATCTGACTGTGGCAAGTCACACCTAGGTACTTGGAATGGGTAATTTTGTGCACTTATTTTTATTACATTCATTTTGAATATAATTGAAGCACAATAAAAATTACGTCATTTTCTGAAGTCACTTTTTTGTATCACATCACAACTGCTGATTAAAACAACAAGGATTGTTAATTCTGTACAAAATTAAGTGATTTTTGTAAAACAGAAACATCAACAAAATAAACAAGTTTACAGTATTTGATGGTAGTTTCACCTTTCAAACTGTTACAAGACTTGTACCTGTACAAGACTTGTACCTGTACAAGACTTGTACCTGTACAAGACATGTACCTGTACAACTTGTACAAGTAAAAACATAAATAATTGTACAAGACCATAGTGTCAAGGTAAAATAGTGTATTTAATGAGGTTGTATTTGGTAAATACATTGTTTATGTAACCATTGAGTCCATCCCTCATCAACAGCCCTATGTAGTGTTATTTCTTCAAATACTTCACTTCTTGACATCTCTTTAAAATCCAACTTTTGAAACATTCCAATACTTATAGTATTCTGCATTGATATCTTGGCTTCAAAGTTTTTGAGGCCTATTTCTTTGATTCCATACAATAACATCAGAATGACAGCTTCCCACCCAAGCTTTTTACCTCTTGCTGACTTCTCAGCTATCATTATTTCTATTTCTCCTGTTGAAGTTGCAGTGTCTGTTATAAAAATGTTTGTATCGCCGACCATTGCATCTGGAACAAACCAAATAAACATGTCAACTTGAGAGCCAATGTTGTTATTTTATTTATGGGGGGTGTTGGTTGTAGCAATGAAATTATATTTGGGAACGAAGTTCCATTTGTTAACATCAATACTTAATGATTTATTCATACTTTCATCCACGGGTGTGAATAAATTGATAACTCAATGTGAAAAATGCCATATGACCTTTAAACATGTTTTGCAAGCTGCTCAAAGGTCATATACCTGCCTTGTTAGTTAAGCAGTAGCAAACAGCTGGGGGACATCGCTGTTGTGATCAGGTGTAGCCTAGCAAGTTGCGGTATACGGCAATCATGTGCATATGTCATATATTTGCATTTTAAAACGTCAGTAGTGATTTGTCATCAATCTTATTCAAAACATTGTTTACCATCAGAATGCTGCTCAATGATTCGTTCTTATGAAATAAATACTGAATCCTATGAAAAAACTTTACTTTCTGTCAACAGTTTTATTATTACTTAAAATTTGCGGAATATTTAGTCCTGTTTCCTCTTTGTTTACATCAGTGATATTCACTGACTTTTAACATCATTTACCAAAAATTTGTCATTGCCACTACAATAAATTAGTACCACTAAAATCTGCAATATGGCATGGGCTAAAATACAACCTGTTGGGCCATAAATAGTTACATAAGATAGAAGAATAAAGGAAATCATACAACAACAAACAGTTGCTAATGGCAAAACAACTTACATTTTCAGGTAACTACATACCTATTTCTTTGTTCTGCTGATCAAACTTGAACTTATCCAAGATAATGAAAGTACATTCTGTGGATGTAAAATAACAGATTAATTGCATATTGTTGAAGGAGAAGTACATTGCAATCAACCAGTCATACAACATTGCCCATACTGTCTTCATCTTTTCTCCATGATTTCTGCATTTCATACTCCTGCTCCAATGATAAAGGCTCCGAGGCTGTAAGTAACTGAAGCTCTTCAGATTTCATCCATACATGGTATCTAGAAATAACACAGAATTTAACAATATTCTTTCTAATTCTAATTTTAAAATATGGCTTCCATCAGTTAATGATGATTTCGCCAATTTCAAGTTTGCTCGTAGAGCTTGCCGTTGTTCGGTGAGGTTTTGCTTTTTGTAAAGTGATAGCGATTTACAAAAAACCACGCGGACTATCGGGCCTTGACCCAGGAAGGGCTATGAACGCTTCAAGTTGAATTCTTCATTAGCTATTCACTCATACATTAGATCACTGCACAATACGCTATCAATACTACACATTGAACAACAAAAATGAATAAATAATGAACAACGCAACTTAAACGCATGCGGCCATCTTGAGACACGAACCGGAAGCCCCAAAACAATATTCTTTAGTGTTCTGGAAACTGGAGGCAGAATTTTTGGTATTCGGTACAAATAGAAAAGCCTTTCCACAGTCAATATGATAAGAAAGTTTACGCCCCGCAATGATTTATTCCACCGGAGGGATGAAACCGGGAAGGTGCTAGTCCTACTTACTTCTGAACATGAAGTTCTCTGTATGGCACTAATACAACACGTTCTCCAACTATTTTGATGCTAGCGTTTAATTTCATTATTAGCGTTTAAGCACACTATACTTGTAGTACTAAATCTGATTACACACAATGCACTGCATAAATAACAGGAAAGCCAGCCTTTTCATTATAATACAATGTAAAATCTAAAGAATTAGGCACCCCATGAATGACAATGACAATGACACATACGTAGTCTAGCTAGACTAAATAAATACTGATCAGTGTTGCCAGATGAGATTTTTAAGTCTTTGTTTCTACAAGTTGGTTAACCTGAAGTTCTTTAATCTAATAACGAAGTCACCTATGTTTCTACATCTGTGGACTTATGGGTGTGTACATTTTATCAATGGTAATGCGTGACGCACGTATGCGTACGTATTATCTGTGCCTATACAGATGTCAAGTTGTTAGTAAAGTTGCGAAACTTGTGAAGAAAGTTTTATTTGTTGTCCTAAATTGTATTACACAACATATGCGTATAGAATCATATGTTTCTAGTGTGATTGTAGCTTAAAAATTGCACAAGGTAAAGTAGATTTTTATGTCGCACTATAGCAGACTGCGCAAATATTTGAGGGGATACACCTTTTCTGGTAGTTTATCATTATCTCATTTCAATCATCCTATACTTAATCAACACTCGTTATTGATTTCAGGCAAAAACCATGAACCAATACTTAATTGAGAGACGCTTGTGCGTATGCTACGGGTTGCTGTCGCTGCTGCTCACAGTGTCAGTGCTGTTTATCGCCATCCCCTTCAACCACTGGCGCACGACGCTCAACTACTGTCCAGGCAACTACTTCGAGAACACCAACTGCGGCTGTATATTCTATGGAGTCACAACCTTTAGAAACTTTAATGGTGGTCACTATTCAAGGTGTCTCTATGCCACCTTGGCACCAGTACCAATATTGGTGTATGCTATAATCATGTTCTTGTTTCACATGTACAGGGTGTGTATAAGCAATGTCGGAAAATATGAGGATGAAAAGTCTACATCAATGCAAGAAATGTAAGTTAATAATATGTGTATTCATTGATATCCTAATATTCTTGTAAATTTTGAATATTTTCCATACACATTTTGGTGTATTGTTTCCTTTATTACAGTTTTAAATTATTTTTATATTTAAATAACTAGTAAGAATCAATATACCAATTATGACAATGACCACTTAACAAAGACAATTGAACATATTATAACATTAATTTTCCTATTTACGGTAACCCAAAGAAGATTTCATACAAGTAAATAAATATCTACAACCTCACACAATTCAATCTAGTCCCACAGTAAGCTCTAGTAGGCTTGTGTTATGGCCACTAGACAACGATAAACATACTTATATAGATAAATACATATTTAAATACAAATAACATCCATGACCCAGGCACAAATATTCGAGTTCATCAAACAAATATTTGCCCTTACCGGGATTAAAACCTGGGACAGTTGTATCAGTAGGCTAACCACTGTGCCAACCGCATCGTCGATACATGTGGCCCATTGCCAATAGTATCTAATCTAAACATACTATTTCAAATAAAGTGAATATGCAATATTTTATGTAAATTCCCTTTCTATGCTTAAACACCAACATTTCAACTTTGCATTATGATATCAGTTTGTTTAAAATTGATTATCAAATTTTGGACATTGCATATGAGAGGCCTTTTGTCGAATGTGGTGAAAACACCTAATTTTGTTGTAAATGATTTACAACTATAAAATTTGATTTAGTAATTTAGTCCTTATTTAAAATGATATTAACATAGTGTTATGTTACAGAGAGGGCCAATCAATTGTGGTGACCTCACGGGCCCGGGTCTCCCAACGCAACGACAATGTGATCTATTGCTGGATCCCATCTGCTATTATTGGTGCAATCTTTTGTATTTACAATCTGGTCCATGCAGCAATAGTAACAGATGGTTTCATAAAAACATGTGATCAGTATCGAAGTTATCTTGTCTCTTATGTAAGTCCTACTATATTCTTCTAAACCAGTGTTAACATTTCTATATGTTATATAAATGCATTGTATTACTATCCTACAATTACTGCATGGCGACTGTATAGTACATAGATAGTTCAAAAACTTATCTCAACTCTCTTTTTAAATTAAAATGATAATACATTAGTAAAAATGAGTTTTTTTGCTGTCTCTATCTCTGTAAATGTCAAACTAGGCAAGTGGTTGGATGCCACCATACAGCTGAATAGTTTTAATTGGATGTAATTTAACTCTAACCTTCAGGACCTTGATAATTAGGATGAATGTCTGAGTAATACACAAAGTTAACAGATCTGAGAATGCTCCTTACAATCTTAGTTTCATTGTTATGAAACTTTAACTTTTTTTAACTGAACGTTTTTTATTCATATATTTAATAAATAAATAATAAAGTAGTATTTCAGAAATTTAATGTTTTTTTTTGTTTTATAGGGTGTCCAAGCTGCTGGAGACCATGCTACAGCGATTCACTTCCGATTGAGCTGCCAAGCAATTTACGATTACATGGACTACATACAGAAAAATCCCACTGGCATAGTTACTCAAGGAGAATATTACATAAACACTGGGGCACTCCTGCAGATGGCCATCATAGCGTCCTGGGTGTCCGTGGCCATATGGGGCGCCGTGGTGGTGTACACGTCCATGCGCGCTTACAAGGAGCGCCACGTGCTCACATGCTGTGGCCAGTAGCATATCATCAGGACTGATCAATGCTCTTCAAGTCTTTAATATTTAAGGTATTTTATGGTTCTTAAGGCTGCACCGAGCGAAATGTGAAAAAATAGGCAGTTGCCGTTAAGTAAACAACGTCAACACTAGTTGTTTAATTAATCCATTTCTAAACTACATATTTAGCACTTCGAAGAATGTGTTAACAACTTCTCCATGGAAAAATTATAAGATTATTAATATTTTACCCTAGAAAACTAAGTCAAGTTGGAAGAAAATTGAAAAATCGTATGCAGGCGTTAAGCGTTTTTTTTATACTTTAACAATGTTTATCTATTCTGATTTTCAGTTCAAAGAACATTACGATTTGTCCGCATCAAATATTTCAATTATAATTTGGTATTTAAAGGTCCAGATTTATCAAATAGTGCTTTTAAATTCTCCATACATTTTGACTATGGCGGCCGCGCGCCGATCTAAATACGCATTCCCCGCGCTCTATGGTTCAGTCGCTACTGCTCGGCGCAGTCTTAAATGGTTGTGTTAAGATCACAATCACGGAACCAGATATATTTTGTATTAATCAAAAACTTAATGCAGCAATACCACAATTTATTTAAGTTTATTGATTAACATTGAACATTTTAGAATGTTGTATGAAATCTGCCATATTAAACAAAATATCGGGCTCACTCATATTTAACGTAATTTAGTGTTTTTACGAGTCAATATTTCATAGTTATTTTTCAATGTTACAGTCCACGTTTTGCGGGCAGTGTTCTAAACTTCTAAATATTCATGTGTGGTAATATCAATATTAATCCTTTGTATAGATGTTAATTAACTAGGCCTATATACTTACTATACAGGCGATTCCATTTCACACTGAAATATGACCACCAGTAATCCATGCCCATGTAGTTAACTTGCTATATGTATCAGCAAAAGATAGTCAAATGCTAAATGTTTGTGAAATATAATACATGGCTGTTGTAATGGCCTTAGCATGTCAGCAGGTTTACATATTTTTCAAGACTTTCAAACATATCATATACGTTTGAAAGTCTTGAAATCCAGATAAACAATCATATTGTTAACTCCCACTTACCCAGGGGAAATTAGTGCTTCATTTCAAGGTGCTGATGTTTGCCTCGTGGAATTGACTTGTGGGCGTCTTTCACAAGGCAATCGTGCTTCGTGTTGATTATACCGCTGGTCGCATTTCGGTGTATAGTTCTAGGTTTAAAATAATTCCATGGCGATTGTAAGCGATTTGCGTCCCGATTATACACGGCGTGCGCCGTTTAAGTGTTTGTACTGATGATTGTGTTCATTTACATGACTTTTCTAAAAAGTATTAAACTGTATAAAATAAATATTTTTCCTTCATAATATTTATATTAATGTTAGGTATATTTGCTTGAGTAAATAGACCACATGCCCGCATCGTACGCCCCGGGCAATGACGAACGAGTATATCAGCAGGACTACCAGGAGAAGAACTGTTGGACTTTCACAGTACGTATAGTCTTAGATGCGCACCATTCGGTGCACAAGATATGCCGTGCTGGCACGTCTACTTTTAACAGCACGACTTTAGTCAAATGACTCAAAAATCATGTAGACATTAGACATAACATCGAATTAGCTGTAGCTTCATAATCTGGGACTGATATTTTCCGTCAATAAGTTATTGAATCACATAACATGAGATTCAATGATTTAAACAGAAATTATTTAATTAATACAGATCACAACTCGGGCTTTGATTTTCGTGTAACACTATACAACCCATACCAATTTGAATTAAAGTCGAAGAGTCGAAATATGCATATACCTACGCCGAACAGTTTAGTTTAATATTTTGAAAATTATTTAGCGTCAAACCAAAAGCCACGCGAGTGAGATTATTTCTCGTAGCTAAAATGTTCAGCGCAAAACCGCAATGCAAATAATGCAATGCTGCGTATAAACCACCGATCAACTTTTTACTCTTATTTAGTAATATAAAATAGATTAAGGGGAACATCCATAATCTTGTGCCGTCCTTTAATTATAAGTTTAGGTGTAAACTAGTACATAAAAATATTAATGCACATTGTTTGTATTGCTTTTTTTTTTTTTTTTTAATAATTATGTAGACATAAGAATGTGTATCATGGATGTCAGTACATTATACATTAACAGCAATACATACTTAACAAATGTTTTTAAAGCGGAAAATTGTCGGCAACGACGAGTTACCGCAAGGCGTACAGCCTCCTGATAAACTGCTCCATACGAATTCGAAATATATCGGGCCGTTGCTGACTATTCAACGTGAGTACTTATAAAACCGCTTAAAACTGTAAAACGTTTGTTAAATATGTCTCACAAAAGTTTTAATAAAAACATACTCGTTGCATTAAGTTGACATACCATAATCTTGTGCCGACCAATGTATATTTATTGTTGTAAAGTTAATTTATATCATGGATTCAATTAGATACCTATTGCGTTACTTTACGGGTTGTATTAAATTGACATTCCATGACCTTGTGCCGTCCAAAAATATGAATGCACTATTTTTATATAGATTTTTTGTTTATTTTTTATATTTACACTTCAATGTACCTATATCATGAATGATAATATACTTACATAAGTATTAACTACAATACATTCCGTTTTATTTTATACTGCTACCACAGAATAGATAGTACACTGCTACAGCAACAATCCCGCCGTACCTATATTACTACTAGGGGTGCAGTGCATGGAATTATTGACGATACTGATACACTTAGTGAAATTAAAGGAACGGCAAAATAAACTTTGATTAGTTTATTATTAATCAAACTTACAGAGTATAAATCATATTTATAGTAATTAAAATAAACAATAATTAAGTTCTGTGCTAGTGTTTAAAAAAACTTAATATTAACCAAATATTAACGAACATAAAACAAAATAAAAAAGCCGCTGTCAATAATAAACTGAAAAGCTAAAAATAATCAATTTATGTGCAGATTACATTTAATTCACATTATGAAGTTGTTGCCAAACCATTCATTTATTATTATTAACACAGATAGGTATATGACCCGCAAGAAGCCTTTCTTATGAATAGTAATAATAATAATAATAATAAGTTTATTTCATTTAAAAACATGTTTACAGTATAGTGTGGTTGAGTCCTCCTAGTAGGTGAGTATACACCTCTGTGTCAGGAGAACTCACTCTTCCACTTTAAAAATGTTCGTGGTTACGTAGTTATTGCTAACAGTGGTAAACTAAGTACTTATTATTTTAAGTATTTGTATACACTAATTTTATTTTATTACTTAAAAATTAATTAATCTAGGTGCTTTCGTGTCTGTGTATGTATAGTGTGTGCGCTTGTATGGTGTGTGTATGTGTGTGTTAGGTAGTTAGGTGTATATTTAATCTTATTACACAGATTTATTTTACTATAAATAATATCTATCTATACATCTTATCTTAATACTTTATACTATGATTATCATTTAGAACCGTATGTAAGTAGATTTTCAGTCTCATCATAATTTAATCTTGTAAGCCATTCTAGAACTAACTGTTTACATTCATAAAAATTTAAGGGATACATGTGAATTTCCTTATTTATTTTATTGTACAAATGCGCTGATTGAACCTCAAACTGCCTAGCTGCAAATACAGACTTTCTGGACGGCATAGGAATAATAGATACAATTTTTCTACGATTTAGGGTTGAAGGTTTAAAAATAACATTTTTATGTTGCTTCAGTACAACATTCAGGATGTATAATCTTCTCATACTTAAGAGGTTACAGTGCTCATACAGTGCTGTTGTGGAGTACCGGTATGGTTTGAAAAACATAGTTTTAAGCAAACACCTTTGCCCTCTTTCCACTGCGAGAAACTTAGATTTAGATGCGCCCCCCCATACTGAGATACAATAAGTCATAACTGATTGGGCCAAAGCAGTGTAAATTTGTTTGAGTAAGTTAGTAGTAGTTATATGCCGAAGTAATTTAAAGATCCATGTTAGTTTTCGAATTCTGTTAGTAATGTACTCTATGTGTGGATGCCAGGAGAGTCTGTGGTCAATAATTATACCTAAATATTTTGTGTAATTTACTTTTTCTATTTGTGTGCAATCACAGGGTACGTTTAGTGCGGAATGGCATGTATGAATCCTAAGGCAAAAATCGTTGCCAGGTTGGGTACTATTTGTTTTGGAAAAACATATATAATTTTTTTTTATATATTTGTATAGAATCTTTTTATCGATTCATATTTTTTATGTGGTAATACCACATTTTTATTTTTATAAATAACTAGCTGTTGCCCGCGACTTCGTCCGCGTGGAATCTTATCTTGAACAGTTTACATCTTTATTATATTATTTTCAGATCTAAACAATGTTGAAATTACTTTTCTTTTTTTGCAAGTTGATGATTTTGATGTTGGTTACTGTAATTCAACAAAAAATAAATAATAATAAATATTGAAGTGCTGCTCCCATACAATAAACTCATCAGAATCACTTTTTTTGTATTGTAATAATACGCCTCTATTTAAAGTTTCAAGTCCCACACTCAAAAAATTTTTTAATCTTCATACAAACTTTCAAGCCCTTTTCACCACCTTCAGGGCTGAATTTTCAAAAACGCTGAAATTTCTTTTCTTGTATTCTAATTATAAGCACTAATACAAGTTTAAAGTCCCGCGCTCAGAAAAAGGTTTGATCTCCATTCAAAGTTTCAACCCCTTATTTACCAGTTTCAGGGATGAATTTTCAAAAACACTTAAATCAGTTTTCTTTTATTTTATTTTAATACCTATTTACAAAGTTTCAAGTTCCTAGCTTAAAATTAAAATTGAACCCCGAGACAAACTTTCATCCCCCTTTTAACCCTCTTAGAGGTTGAATTTATAATGACGTTAAATTAATGTTATTTTGTTATTATTATATATGCCTTAGTCAAAGAATTTGTAATGGAATCAAACTTTCAACCCATTTTAACCATTTTAGGGGACGAATTATTGAAAACGCTGAAATTACTTTCCTTGTATTTTAATTATATGCCTTTATACAAAGTTTAAAGTCCCACGCTCAAGAAAAGGTTTGATCTCCATACAAACTTTCAACCCCTTTTTTACCACCTAAGAGGATGAATTTTCAAAAACGCTGAAATCACTTTTGTTCCATTTTATTTGCATAACTTTTTACGAAGTTTAAAGTTCCTAGCTTAAAATTAAATTTGAACCCCAAGATGAACTTTCATCCCCCTTTAACCCCCTTAGAGGTTGAATCTTTGATGACGTTAAATTAATGTTATTTTGTTATTATTGTATATGCCTTAATAAGAAGTTTCAAGGAATTTGTAATGGATTCACACTTTCAACCCCTTTTTAACCCTTTTAGCGGACGAATTTTTGAAAACGCTTAAATAACTTCTTGTATTCTAATAGTATGCCTTTACACAATGATTCAAGTCCCGCGCTCAAAAAAATACTTGATCTCCATACAAACTTTAAACCCCTTTTTTACCCTTTTAGGGGTCGAATTTTTGAAAACGCTGAAATTAGTTTTCTTTTATTTTATTTTAATATCTTCTAACAAAGTTTCAAGTTCCTAGCTTTAAAAAAAACTTTTATCCCATACACACTTTGCACCCCTTTTTAACACCCTTAGGGATTGAATTTTTCAAAATCGCTTCTTATCTCTAGCCCACGTTATAAAAACAACCTACTGTGCAAAAATCAACTCTCTAACATTAGTAGCTTCGGCTGTGCGTTGATGAGTCAGTCAGGACTTCTTCTTTTATATATATAGATGACACAAAGGTAAATTAAGAAAGAAAAATTGAATGCGATCTACTACAATAATAATAATATATAATTTGTTTTGTTAGAGTTTAGGGTTAATAGGTTGGAGGTCAACCATGTGCTAATCTTCCGTAGTCCTTTTTCAGCTGCGTCTTGTACTGAGGTCCAGCTTTTATCTGTGAAAACGGCTACGGTGTCATCAGCGTATGAAATAATATGACCTTTCCAGATATTCATGTCTGTGAGGTCATTTATATAGACCAAGAATAATGTAGGGCCTAGGACGCTCCCCTGGGGAACTCCAAACGAAACTTCAGAGTCCTCACTTATGTACCCACCGATTTTAACTCTCTGGCTGCGGTTACTCAAATAATCACGTAGTAGATTTAGTGGTTTACCTCTTATTCCCATATGTTCAAGCTTATTTATAAGGGTTGGGACTGTTGGGAGAGAGACCGTATCGAACGCTTTTTTAAGGTCTAAAAACACAGCAAGGCATCTATTTCCATTGTCCACTTCCTTAGAAATGGTTGCTGTTAGGTTCAGCACTGCGTCCTCCGTGGATTTCCCTTGCATAAAACCGAATTGGGATTTAGAAAGTAAGTCGAACTTGTTTAAGTAATTAATTAGTCTAATATTAATAATTTTTTCTATTATTTTTGATATTGCTGTTAATACTGAGATTGGCCTGTAATTATTGGGATCAGTCTTCTCCCCACCCTTGTGGATAGGTGTTACTACGGACTTTTTAAGTAGTGATGGAAACACACCTTGTGCGAAGCATAAGTTTGTCAGATGAGAAAGTATTACAATAATTTCAGATTTGCAGCTTTTAAGATATTTTGTAGGAATGTCATCGCACCCCGGTGCGCTTTCTGATTTTAATGATGACAGAATAGAAGCTACTTCTTGAGGATCTGTGTCTAGGAGTACAAAGGAGGAGGAGTGGGTGTTATTTGTTTGTGTTAGATATTGTTATTGCTTGTTATGGGCCCCTGATTGGATATGATGTTAGTTGCTAAATTCTTACCAACGTTGGTAAAAAAATCGTTAACACTGTTTACGGATTCGTGGGGAGTAGATTTATGTTTAAGTAGGTCTACGTTACTAGTTTTTGTTCCGCTATAGTTCGTAATAGATTTGATTGTGTGCCATAAAGCCTTAGGGTTCTTTTGTGTTTTTTCTAGTAATTGCCGGTCGTATTTACGTTTCATTTTTTTTATTATATTATTTGTCAAATTTCGATATCTCCTAAATGTAGTTTTCAAAACCTCATTATCGGGTTCAGTTTTTAGTTTGAGTTGCATTTTATTCCTATTTTTAATGCAGCGAAGCATACCGGGAGTAATCCAAGGTTTAAGTGTTCTTTGACTTCTTGGTATATTTTTTATTGATTTACTTTCATTAATTGATTCATTCATTTTGTAGGTTAGTTGCTCAATTATGTAATTTGGGTCATTAGAAAGTAAGAGTGTTTCTAGATTTTTTTCCAACAGTTTGGCGGTAGCAGTTTCATAGTTAACGATTTCGGTAGATTTCAAGGTAGAGGTTTTATTTCTGTTTTTGTGCAGAACTAGTAATGTGGTGTAATGGTCCGAAATAGATGAGTTTAAAACGACAGTATACGCCGTAGTGACGTTTTTATCAATTTTTAACATTAGATGATCGAGGCAGCTATTTTCTCGTAGGTTTAAGCAGTCCAGGCAGGATCCCGTGACTACTGAGCATATTCAGGTAGCTTTGCCTGTTTGTACCCTCATACGATTGCTCTTGAATCCGCGGTAAGAGATTTATATTAATATCACCCGCTACAACTATGGTTTTCGTGGACTTGATGGTTGTAAGATGATTGTTTAATGAAGTTATGAAATTTTGTGCGTTTGTTTTAGATGGAGAACGGTAAATCCCTAGAATTATTTTATTACATAAGGAGAGTTGGATACAGGATGCGTCTTCAAGCTTTACTTCATCGAGGGTAGCGTTTAAATGGGTTTTAACATAAATAGCTACACCATCATTTTGGTTGAGGTTGTGTATTGTTGCGATGGATGAGTAGTTGGGAACATGAGGGATCGGTTTATTGGGATCCAATCGACATTCAGTTAAGATAATTATATCTACGTCAAAATCAAGTAAAGCAAGTGTTATCTGAAGGTTATTGAAATTTCGATATATACTGCGAATATTCTGTGAGATAACAGTAAGGTTATTTCTGGCAGTCTGTATGTACCTATAAAGATCTTGAGGATCACATTCCAGAGATTGTGCTATATTCAGGTCGTCGATATCATTCACAACGCTTAGTTGATTATTCATTTTGTGATATTAAAAGACCATCGAAGTGGTGTATAAATGAGTAGATTTTTAGGTTATTTAAATGAGGAATGAAAGGTTCTGTTAAGTAGTTATTCATATATAGGCAATTAGTAGTAGGTTCGGTATTTATCCACGTTTTGATATTTGTAATGTTATTATTGTATTTAGAAATGTAAGATACTCGTATGTGTTCCTGTGTAGAGTGTGATTTTATTCGTTGCGTGTTAATTGTATATAATGTATATTGCGTGTAAGTGTCGTTTGTATTTTCGTAAGAGTTTACCTTATAGAATATAGGCAAACCACCAGGATTACATGGGGCAAGGTTCGTTGATTCTACTCGAGACTTTGTGATGATTACTAATATTAACCATATTATTTGGTGTTCAGTGTTAATAGGGGCGCATACATTAACATGTTTTAAGCTTACATTTAGTTTTAACTCTAGTTTACATAAATATAGATTTTTACAACAATGGGAGCATGCCTTACCATTACTGGTAGGGGCCGATAAGACAAAGAGTAGTCACATTTCTTGGATTTCAGATCCGGCTTGGTGAGTGTAGTTTCCTGTCGCTTGACTAGTGCTTTCCGTTTCTGGTCGCTCGTCCGGGGTACTTGTGAGGGTTAAAACATTATGTGAGAAATCTCGGGGGACTTGCTTACTTAAGCGCTCTATTTGCATTTCGTTTGTTATATGGAAAATCTGTGAGTGATCATTTTGTCTTAGGAAAACCTTGCCGTAGCTGGTCCAACAATGTTCGTAGAGTTTCCTCCGTTTCAGCTCCCTTGCCAAGAAATGGAGTCTGGATGCTCGCGCAGTAAGTTGTTCACATACGTAAATCGCAGAGTTTTCCGGTGTACGTAATCCAAGGTGCGAAGTGCATAGATTTCCCTTGTTTCTAACGTTATGGGCCTTGCACATCTTAAGGAAATCGTATTTCAGTATTGTCGAAACCATTTCAATAATAATAGGCGTATTACTGGTTCCCTCCCGTTTTGGGCGTACTCTATATACGTCTTTAATATCTGATTTATTCACGGGGCACTTTATTCTGTTGCCTAGGGCAATTATCATATTAATTAAGTCTTCTTTTGACTCCTTAGACTCCTTAGGGACGTTTCTTATTTCCAGGTTCGCTTTCCGGGCTTCACGTTGGATGTTCTCGATTTTATCCTCCAGGGTCTGAATATGGATCTTGTCCTCCGCTATTTGGTTTTCGAGGGTGCATATTTTGTTTTGAAAGTCTTCGTATTTCGCAGACAAAAACGCTACCGAATCTTCAATATTCCTGTTTGTTTGTTGTATTTCTCGTACCGATACTCTGTATTTTTCATGATTTCGTTCAGCTGTGTGGCCATCATTGTGGAAATCATTGCTTTAATTTCGTCTTTGAAGGAAGCCAGGTCCGTTGTAGTTTCATCCTCCCGCTTTCGTTTTATTCGAGAAGTAACATAAGAGTTCGGTGGTGTATTGTTTTGGCCGTCTAATTTGTTTAGATTAGACTCGGACGCCGACCGGTCTCCCAAGTGACTCATTTTTACCAGGGAGTTAGAAGCTTAAAGAGTTCGCAAATGTGCAAAAGCGCACGGGGCACGCTATTAGCGCAGGCGATAGCGGGCGGAGATTATCTGAGGGCGCTAGGCCAATAGTGTAGCGCAGCGAGATAAAAGATAACGACGCGCACGTAATTGGTCCGCGCGCACGCAGTTAACCAGTTTAGGAACTCACTCGAGCTTGGTACCTACCAGGAGATCAGGGCGCGCAGGAGTTGTATCACTTCACTTGAACTTAGCAGCTTTGGTTTATGCACTTCTAATTTATCTTGCAATTTATTTTTACTTAAAATACATAATTAATTTTACAAAAATGCTTAGCGGTTTATTTACGTGCACACCTTGCGGCGGTCCGAGGGGAAGAGCCTAGGAGAAAAAAGCCTTTCATTATTATTAATAAAAGGCTTAGGTACTATTTGGTTACAGAATAAGTACCTACGAGTATTTTTCTTCGATTAAGGTTACGTGAGAAACACCGACTTTAAAAGGTGATTCAAATGTAAATCTGTACATGACCGGATTATTTTTGAAGGTGGTTCTTTTTTTATTTAAAAATGATGATTTTTTTTCTTTAGTGAAAGGGGAAATTGGGGAGGTCTTGTTTCTATGAATCTTGTTTGATATCGCCTCACTCCTAACCGCTATGCTTCCAACATAATGATACCAGACGCAAATACCAAAATAACTTTCTAAAATAGATGAAAAACATTTGAGGGATGCCCTAGATATCCCTAGGATCCCATCATCAGATCCTGACTTGGCGATAATATTTCTTAACATGGCGGGCGTGTAAAATGCCTGAATTTGTTTGAAAAATGTCTATAACTACCACATTTTAGTTTTTAGGCCGTGAATATTTTTTTTACAGAATTATAGCTATAGACGCTGTCATAAAATAATATAAAAATAATGAGTAGTATATCGTCTATTACTACAATCAGCCAAAAATAAAACTTGAGCACTAAGAAAGTTGGGAGTCTGCGACACAATCTACCCCATACCCATGTTTTCGAGTCGCGCCAATAGAAGAAGCACCAGGTTTGTAGCCACTCGTGAAGGCACGCACGCTTCGGTTGTCGCGTTGTACGTCATACGACCAATTGCGTCGCATTTTACACAAACAACCAATGGAATACAATTGTCAGGCGGCTTTTGCTAAGATTTACCTTCACTAGTGTTTTATTTTGTGGTCGAGGTAAGGTGCTAAAGAATTAGGATAATCTTTCGATATTGGTATCGATCATAGAGTAGTGCTATTCTCGGCCCTTCAGTTAAATAAGAATCTGGTTGTATTGTTGTACTGATTATTGCTACTGACCGTGACCTGCGTAAAGTTCTAAGTGCATTGCAAAGCCTTTAATAACCAACAAAAAATTAGCAATTACAGTTCAAAAATAAGTACACAAATGAAATGCAAACTTTCCACATTAAATATAAACATATATTTATAACAATCACAATACAAAACAACAATGTAAGTAGACTCCTCCTAAGAAATCATGTACTAACTACATATATAAATATATTATACAAATATTTGACCAAAGAAGTGACTGTAACAAGAGTATAAGAAGACGAGTAGGTGCACTTACATGGAAACTTAGCGCAGCTACAAACCATATTGTCCTATTATTAAACACTTATTTTCATATTTGAATTACTCTCTGCCATTCCGATTTATTACTACAGTAATAACAGCCATATCAATAAAAAAACAATATTTCTATAAGTTATAACCTAAATTAAAAATCGAATACACCCCCTATACCAGTAGCCGGTCCTCATGAGTAGTCCCTCATTCAATAAGTAAAATATAAAAAGGCTACTAAAACTGAACTACAAAATTTGGAATTCTTAGTTTCAATATTGGCTCAGATCTTATCACTTTGTTCCCATTAAAGCTGAATATCTTGGAAACTACACTACAGTCCTATTTCCACCAAACATAGTTAAGAACCACCTCGACCGACAAGGCCTTCGACTAAAAAAACTGCACTCAACTTGGTCCATGCGTTCAGGAACTATGATGCCACAGACCGACAATTAGGAAATGCATTAAAAAATAAATCACTCATTGATAAAATCATTTTGGTACAGATACTTTGCGTACCATAACATATACTTGAGGTTCCTACTGCAGATCATGCAATATTATGAGGCCTTATTCCTTTTAAAATTTATTTTTTTCATGTTATGACAAATATATTAATAATTTCAACCATCTTTTTGAAGTGAATAATACTTTTTCCCCAGTTCTAGGTAGTAACATTTCATACTTTCATTGCGTGCAGTCGAAAATAAGTTGAAAAAACTAATTTTCCGCGCGAATTTCGTCAATTTCGAGTAGTTTTTGAAACAAAAATAATCAATGAAAAATTCAAACTGTAGATGTCAAATATATACCAATAAATCCCAATCGCCCTGTTCTAGGTAGTAACATCAATAATAATATGTAAAGAAACATGTTTGATCATAGAGAAAATGTCTAAAAAATTTTTAACAAAAAAAAGAACCGACTTCAGTAAAACTAAAAAACCAAAAATAACCCATTCAAGTACAGAGTACAGATTACATTTGACTCACCCTTCGAAGTCGATCCCAAACCACTCAGTTCTTATATTTATAGTTATATTATAGTTTACGCGAGGTTTGGCACCGACTTCGAAGGGTGAGTCAAATGTAATCTGTACTTGAATGGGTTATTTTTGGTTTTTTAGTTTTACGGAAACGGTTCTTTTTTTTGTTAAAATTTTTTTTTTTTTGCTTTTTAGTGGTTCTAGTGGCCATCTGTGGTGTTCATCATCAGTTTCCTTACACCAAATCCTATTTACTGAATGTAAATTCTTGACTTTATCAATAAATTACCGAAAGCGCCGTACATGTCCCTATAACATTTGAAGAGTTCCCTCGATTTCTCCAAGATTCCATCATCAGATCCTGACTTAGTGCCAACGGGACCAACTCGGAGTTATACCCTTTCGATTAAAAAAAAATAATTGAAAATCGGTTCACGGTTCTCGGAGATATCGAGTAACATACACACAAAAAAAAAAAAATTAGTTCGAATAGAGAACCTCCTCCTTTTTTGAAGTCTGTTAAAAATAAAAGGAATAAGGCTTCTTATGTGCATGTACCTACGAGAACATGCGCCATTAGCGGGCATGCCTTAACGGAACGAGCAGCTGCTCATGCACAACATGCCATCCAAATAGGAATGCGTGTGTACGGAGATACGGGGGCGGGTGTAATATTTACAATAATTAGACAAGAAGGCGTCTGACGAGATTCGGCCATATATTAAGAATTCCTGACTCTCTAGGTAACCATCAATCTTTTATACATTTTAAAACCTGATTTTAACACACACTAAGTATTGTGTTGTGTTGAGCTGTAATTGTGCACGTATACAAAAACCAAGAGTTCACCTTATATATTAGACAATCATTGTTTTTAACACTGTCTAGTGTGTCGATGCATATGAAAATCGGCTAAGCCAATAGAATTAGGTACATATGTCGACATGAACTTTATTATTAGCTTGAAAAGCGATTTCGATATGCGTCGACACGAGTAATAAGTATAGCAATACGTAACTATAACGTTCAATAGAAAGTCAATATTATTCTACCACATTTAACGACTTCTAAATACAGAAGCAAACACACGCAAGGCCCTTACACTATACATATTTAAAAATAGTTGCCCATTGGCACAATTCGTTATTGTTGTAACAATAATATAAATAGTTTCTATGAATATATAGCATTTCCTTGGAACGAGATTACTTCACTTGAGCCGTTAAAATAAATTTTGATCACATTATCATCACGTTTATCTTAGGTAATAACTCCTTCCGCCACATAATTATATGTATAAAAGGAAATCTGGCCTGAAATATCTTTAGGTTGTAAAAGTTACAACTGCTTTTTCTTTTTCACCATAATCGGGTATTTACTACCATTCATACCATATGACAGTACACGTAAGATACTCGAGCAGCCGTCTTCATTTCTGTTTAAGTTTTTTACGGCCTGTTTCTACCCAGGTCCTGTCACGTGTAATTAAAATTATGCTGTGCATCCATTAATGCCATGTGAGGTTGCTAAACGATATGCGAAATAAATATCTACCAATAGTATAATACTCCATATTCCCGGCCTCGCTCGGCACAGCCTTAGTGCAAACGGGCTCAGCGGAAGCTCAACCTCACATGACATGAAAATAATCCATTTAAAGGCGCTCTAGGCGATGGATGCTATAGGCCGGACTATGGGAGGTAATCAGCATGTTAGAAGCTGGTCAGATCAATCACCTAAAATAATTACTTCCACGTAGCTAATAGTCATTTTTGCATTTGTTCCCAATTAGTTTTAATAAACAGTTATTTTCAGAGATTTCTATAAAACGCGCGTATCAAATCAGATCGAATAGGAATTAACTTCGTTCGTTTCCACTGAGATTACGCACGCTGTGGCAAGGTTCCTATTTCTGGTTGGTTTGCCCTTTGGGCTTACCGAAACGAATACGCAACAACCAACGAACAAACAACGACGTGACGCAACCATTGCGAAAATTAACCAGTTTGAATAAAAACCGGTCGGAAGTTATGCGGTTGATAAAAATTAATAAAAACTGTGAATATATCACTTTAGTCAAGCGTTTCTTAACCTTTTTTGTCCACGGACCCCTTAGGAAATCAAGCACACTTTTAAGGACCCCCTTTATAAAAAAAGCAGAAATAAATAGTACGGCGTGCGTAGCGATTACGAGACTTTTGGTGGCATTTATTTATGATTGTTAAATAGTCCATATTTAAGGCTGCGGACCCCCATACACATGCTCGCGGACCCCCAGGGGTCCGCGGACCACAGGTTAAGAAACACTGCTTTAGTAAAAAAAACTGTTTGGAAAAAAACCTGAATGGAAAATGTGCTACTCGGAATTGTTGATTTTGGAGAATCTATCCACCCGCCCGTAGAAGTATCAACAAGGGTTCTTATTTAATACGAGTCGGTACGTATACTGGTGGTTATCGAGGTACAAAACTTGGCATCGATCATCGCTTACCTATGATTATCGTAAACGTGATAAAATTTTCTACTCATGGGGTACCTACGTATTCTGGCATCATATAATAGAATATTTTACAAAGCAGAATGGATATCGCTAATGGGCTAAGTAACAATGAGTTTTGAGTTCTTGAACATAACCACCTCTTAACTATAAGTAATTCACTTTTAATAACATTATCATATAAAAGCAAATATGTTGAAAAAGCAACTCTGCCGTGTTACGGTAAAAGGTCTTATCTTTATACGGATGTCATAAGTAAGATACGTCCTTTTGCCGTAGCATGGCAGACTATTGTCACGTTTCCTTGTTCCAACTGTTGGCAACGTGCTTTTTAGCTCAGTTGGTTAGGTAAACACTAACCAGTACACGAGTATTTCTACTTATTATTAAACAATTTAATAAACGGTACTCGTGTGTCGATTGTCCACCTGCTAAGAGTCTGACTGGGCTGACTTAAGATAATATTCAGATTAGATTGTCTATCTATTGTATTGTTGAGGGTTTTAGTGTGTTTGCCTGATTAAATGAGTTGTTAGACTATTTAAGGTGAGTGCGCTACATTTCATTATTTTGAAATGAAATGAGTAATATATGAAATCATGGCGACGCGGTTAACGAATGTTATTATTGACATAAAGTTGCCATATGTTTTTTATTTCACTGAAATAATAACACATTTGTTGTGATAGCACATTAACGCTAATAAATGTATGCTCAACTGAATACTATTTATTAGTACATATATACACAACAACTCGTCTGTCCAGACCGTCTTAATTAATAATATCGATGTCGTACAGTAAGCCAAGAATTTACTATTTAAGAACCTTAATACAAATGGAATAAAGTCGAAAAGTGGTAAACCAATTTCTTGGCTTGCTGACAACTTCAGAAGTACGTGAAAGATCACGTCCACGACACAAAAATGACTTATTGTGTTTAAGAAAGAAGTACGGTAGCCAATCACTTGCTAAACAACGTTTCATAAATTTTCATTTTACAAACAACGTTAGACAAATGAACGGTTCCCAAATTAGACGGTGCATAAAATATAGTTTTACAAATAGATCATGATACAAATTATTTATTGGACAAAATATCATATCACAAAACATTATTTCGCAAATTATTCATTTATTATTCTAGTCAATTAACAAAATAACGAATGATAAAACAATGTTAATAAAATGCATTGTTTGGTAAACATTTCGTTTGATAAATCATCATGGTGTGAACGCCATTCATATGTGTAGTTTTCTACGAGTACAAATATTAACATACAACCTTTCGAGCGCCAAGCGGCAAAGCAATTCACCGCGCCACTGACGCCAAACCAAAAAAAAAAATGTTCCAAAATCAACAGAGATTGAAAAACACAGATAGTAGCTTGAATTAGCATGTTTTTGACCATTGAAATTTTTGACGTCAATAGGCGTCGTTGGCGTCAGTGGCACGAATTCCCGATGACGTGATTTGCCGTCTTTGGCGGTCAAAGGGTTAATTTTTAACAAAGTATAATTGTTCTGATGAGCATACAGACGTCTTAGTGTTCAGGTTATTGAGGTTTATTAGGTAACATGGCTCAAAAACCGAAAACTGTAGGTTAGGTTAGGTTTGTTTTATGACCATGTATAGCGGGCGGAACGAGCGAAGCGAGCGGCGCGTCAAAATGCTTGATTAAAAAAATGGAACATCACTCAATCTAATTTAGCCTAATAATGGCAAATATTGAAAAAAAAAAACCCTATTATGTCGGTAAATATCGCTCTGAGAGAAAAAGTTTAAAGAACAAAGCATGCTTATTTTAGTGTACTTTACAAGATTCAATCTAATTTAAGTCCAAAAACAGCAAAAAAAAATTTTAAGTCCTAGAAACGGCCCCTCTTTGGTACAACCTGACCGAAATAAGTACTTGCCTGTGTAATATTTTGCCCAAGTGTTTCGAGTATTAAACGTCATACCGTCCTGCGTTTCGTTACATAGAGAGTTATTTTTAATATTTTTATGAAACAATAATTTATCAATTAATGTTTTGCAAAATAACTGATTTTTAAAACGATTTTATTCGTGATGTGAACATTTTTTAAATGAAACTTTGTCATTCAATATTTTTATAAAGCGTCTAAGTTACAAAATGTATATTTGTCGAGTAATTATTTGTAAAATGAGCATTTTAAGGAATGATAGGTTTGTGAAATGAATAGTTTGTAAATCGATGTTTGTTAAGTGATTATTTGTCAAAAGTTGTTTAGCAAATGATGATAAACCAAGAAGTACACAGCACACGTAAACATTGGCAGTCGTACGTGGTACACGCTCAGGTGCGAAGGGAAAGTCTTGTTACCATAGCATAGCCAATGTTGAACAAAACGCTTTAAGTTTCAATGTTTTTGATATAAAGCTATGGGGTTGATGTATTGTGCGCTACCTTAGAGTAAACGAGCGACGTGTTGTGGCGAGTTCAGCGCGCGGTGTTCTGGCACTCGGCCTCCCAGTCCCGGGGGATGAACCGGTCGAGGTGCCGCGCGAACTGTTCGTATGGGCACGGGTCCTCGCAGAACGGTAGCTTCAGCTCCATCGGGACCTCTATTTTTGTGTTGTTGCGGTAGAATACCTAATGAAAAAACAATGCGTTGCATTTGGCTGCACAAATGTACTATGAATTTCAAAATTGCATGGGCAATTTATGAATAATTTTATTGATAAGTTGGTTTATGCAGCTCATAGTATGTTATACATAGAATATAACTGTAGTTCACAGAAGCACAATAACTTTTTAGCACGCGAGCGTAACTTGACTAGTTACAAACTCAGACCCACCTAACGCGATATTCTTAGAGCCAGGACTATTGGAAAAAAATCAAATAATCTTAATAGATAGCATGGTGTCATTTATTTATAACTAGCACAGGCCAGTTTCATGATAAATGAGGACGGTGTCTATTGTTCAAATGCAAATACAAAACAACCGCATTGGATGATGGAAAAATGTTTTATCAGTGTCAATATCATATCAGGCCCGCTGAGGCAGTCACCTGATGTCCAAATAAATCTGCGACTTGTAAGTGTATTTTGTATTTTCAACATCACCCATTAAAAATAACGTTCATAAATTGACACAGAACAATCGCATTGCAGGATTTATAGTTAGTGTGTCCTTAGAATATTCACACTATTCTGGAGTTATGACATTTCATACAAGCGTTGATCCGTTACGATACATCCCTATTTTATTAAAGTAAATTTGCCAATAACCTTGACGAAGAAGCCCTGGTCGAGTTCCTCGTGGAGCTCAAAGACGAGACTGGCGCCGTAGTCGGGCTCGAGGTCCTGGTAGCCGAGCGCGCGCCACAGCGCCACCACGTTGACGTCGTGCCCCGAGTACACCAGCAGCGCGCGCGGCGCGGCGCCCTCGCCGCCGTACCCCACCGACCGCCCCAGGTGCCCCTTCATCTCGCTGAACAGTGGGCCTGTTATCAAAGGTGATCAAGCCAGTTACCCATTTGGTGCTGGAGCTGGGTCTGCTATAAGACACGCCAGCGTATCTGAGAACGTAGGTAGTCTTTTTTAATAGTTTACGTCTTTATTTACATTTGACAAAATTATATGTTTAAAATTTAGACATATAATCCTTGTGATAAAAAAAATGTTTCAAACCCTGAAACACTGTTTGCTTACCTACTTTGAATTTCTGTAGAGTTTCATTATACGACAGCAGAGCTAGACTGAGCATAAACGGCATCCTCATTTTATTGGGGAAGACGTTCTTCGTCCACTCGGGCAGCTTGAGCCCGGCCTCCTGCTGAGAGAGGAAGGTGCTGTATAGGAAGTCCACCTCTAGCACGCTGCGCATACTCTGGTTTGTGTATTTACTCAAATAGTCAAACAGTTCAGTGAACTTTGGATCAGCATTGGACTCTTCAAGCAACTCCTCATACATAGCCTTCCAAACTTTGCATGGTTTAGTACTGGCAACAATCTGAGAAGAGAAAACACAAACTTTTCATATTGATAAACAACCTAAGACATTTTACATAGAAAACTCCCATGAATCTCAAAACATGAAATTAAAGAGAAACAGCCCGTTCATAATAAAAAACTAAATAGTATAGGTTTATGTTTAAGGTGTTCTCGGCAGACATCAAATATGCGTAAATTCCCGTCAGCTTTACTTACATTGTCTAATTCTTTTGGCAAGGAATGAATTGGGATAGGTTGCCACAGAAGCTCCGGATTCCACACCTGGCGCTCGGCGGGCGGGTACAGGCCGGCCAGAAACGTCGAGGCGCTCATCAGGCACCGCGACTTGTCGCTGCTGCGCACGTACACGTCCTTTTCATAGTATTCTTCATCAATGAAGTTTGCGTAATAGCTGCGATACTTTTTTCCTAACTCGTAGAGTTGAAGCTTCCCCGTCTGAGGAAATACAAAATCAGGTAGTTTTGGAAATCCTATACCTATTTAAAAAAAGAGAGAGAATCTCGAGTTCTTATTTCTTTTTCTTACACGAACCTCAATTATAGCAAAAATTTAAAATAGAAATTCTTAGTGCAGTAGAATAGAAGTAGAATAGATGCAGCTCACATACGGTACTGAAATGTGGTCGCTCACAATGGGCCTCATAAGAAGGCTCAAGGCGAATCAAAAGGCAATCATTGGAGCGAGCTATGCTCCGAATGCGAAGTCATGAGACACGCAAAATAACCTAGGTTGTAGATGGGTTGTTTGTTGTTGTTGGATGCATAGTTTTAGTGGTCCCCTGGGCCACTCTCAAAAATTACGATAAAAATTACGATTTCCGGTTATATATACCAAAAAATTTTAAATTGTATCAATTATAAGTAAATTCTTATACGTATAGACTATCTCCTGACAATACCAGTGATATTAATTTTCAACACTATTCTAAAAACACTATTGTTGCCCTTACCCTGGGCCATGGGACAGAACAACGAGAAAAAGGTTGATCCACCCAGATTTATGTCGGACCATCGCCAAATGGCAGCAATTAGATGAGGGTGGCGCACTATCGATTGGTGTGCAGAACTTTGGGGAGGCCTTTGTCCAGCAGCAAAAATGTCTATAGGCTGATATGATGATGATGATTAACAAATAGACAACACATCCAATTATATTTTTAAAATACAGGATATAGATGATCAGTTGAATGCATCATAAATAATTTCAACAGCCTTTTTATTGTTTTGTGTCATAAGCAGTGCACCAGCTGACTAATTTTTAGCTTTATAGGACAGTGTTTTTTAACCTGTGGTCCAGAGACCCCTGAGGGTCCACCTATAGACCATTTAACAATAATAAATAAGTGTTCTTGGGTGATTAAAGAAAGAAATATAAGGAAATATCAGATAAAGCAGTCAACCATTTACTGCTTTTCGCAACCACATACCTCTGATACACACAGAATACAGATACAGATTACAAGTGGAATCCGATTTGAGATTGCAACTTAATGGTAACACCATAAACCCAAATATCACCAATAAAGGGGTCTTTGGACGTGTGCTTGATTTCTAAGAGGTCCATGGACAGAAAAAGGTTAAGTATAGGACACCAGGTATTTTGCTATGTATCTGCTTTACATAGCTATACAAAGCACATACTTGAATATTTTTGTTGATTATTTCAATGTAGTGGATGTTCTTTTTAGTATAAGTGTACATTTAGATATTTTTTTATTTTTTTTAAATTTACATTTTGAAGGACATTTTCCAAACATAATTGACAATATTGGTCTGATGTTAAAATGAAGATTTTTTGTTTCTTCCACTGGATTATAGTGAAATACAGTAAACTCACTTATCTGGCTCTATTAAAAACTGGAGGTGCTGGCAGCTGGATTATTGGATGTTTCAGACTAGAAGCCAGAATAGTGAGACTACTCACTACTGAACTTCCAAAACACAATGTAAACAGCTATATACATACATGAAAGTCCTGTTAATTTACCCACATAAAAAAAAAAGAAAAACATGGTCTGTTTGTTCATAGCTGGTACTAAGGTTAAATGCCTTTCAAAAATAAAATAGATACAAAGGTCAAAACAGATGGACAAATTGAAAGCGTACCTACAGTGTGTCTCTGATTGAAAGGTTAAGACGTTGGAAATCTAAAGATACCGGGTTCGAGTCCCGGTGGGGACCACATATGAGAGCAATTTAATTTCTCTTTGCATGTTGATCTTTGTATCTATATAAGAATTAAAAAAATAAGTGGTGTTAATTTAATTTAGAATATTTCGAAAAACATGATTGTTTTGAAATGAAATATTAGCAATGTAAATATTCAACACTTACATTAGTTAGTCCACCTAAGCCTTCTGGCCATTGGTATGCTTTGAAAGGATCACTTTTATAACTTGTAGTTGGGGTCCTTGCTCCGTGCCGGAAAAACTACAAATCATTGCAATATAATTTAGTTTGATGTAATATAATATATTATCCAAATACACAACAGATGAAAAATGTTACTTGGGTTATTATTGTTAAGTAATAACTTACTATAATGACTAGACGTAGAGTTCTCGATTCGTAAGGCAGCGTTTCGCTGAGCACACAGTAGCCGAGCAGGCAGCTCAGCACAGCCAGGCCCAGCACCACCACGGCCACCGTGCTCGACTTCTTCGGGATCTGATTGCACTTCGATCGGTCCACTTTCGGCGCAGATGGCCGGCGCCAAGTATTTTCATCATTATCATACTCCATTGCGTAAATAATAAATTCCTAATTATTAGTAAATAAAGGTAAACACTCAAAATTATTTACTTGAAGTATGGAAAACGTTTTAATATTTATTTAGTTATATTTACTAACATTCAACCGACAGCAGTAAATTCGAGGAAGATAAACGAAATTAACGGAATAGTTATTTACTTTAACACATTAGACTTAGACTTGAACCAATATTTATATTTTATTGTATTGTAATGAACTACGATACAAGGGACGTTCAGATATTACCCGGGTTAAAAGGATTTAGTAAGATATTGATCAAAATTCACTAGCGAACAAACAATGTCTCATCCTAATAAAACAGTTATTTGAGAATATGTTAAGATAATAATTTATTTCAATTAGGATTTTTTTGTTTAGTATAAGTAATTTGCAAAAATCACTTAACTCGGGCAATACCATAAACGTAATATAAAGTAAAATCGAAACGTTACTTAAACTGTCAGTGCGCCGACAGTGTTGCCAGCTTGATGATTTTCTACGCAGCCAACTCGATTCCAACTCGGTGCCCTTGCGGGGTAAGGTAGCTCGATTCGGTGCGGGGGTATGCACGTCCATTCTGTATGTAGTACTAAGTATTAAGTATTCTGTGGCAACATATTAAATTTAAATAGGTAATTGCGTGTTATTCGCATCGACATTTTGGCGTGATACTGATAAGATAAGAACAACGTCAATACTGATATTAGAAAATTAATTAATTACTATAATATATCACATTTTCCATATCGCTACCGTCAAAGTTGAATAGAAAGAATAATTGGAATTAAATGAAAAATTAGGACAGCTTTTTTACCTAGGTACCTACTTTTAATGATAATTTCATATATTATATTCCTGATTATGAATAGAAATAACATCAGCATGTTTAATAAATATCTGCGATATACGGGAATTACGGAGCGATGAGTGAAGTCAGTAAAGATAAATTGAAAATCTATCTAGGTAATATTAAAAGAGGGCTATAAAGTAAAACCAGGAAATATATATAATTTATATATTTTGTAAAATTTGTGTTTACGTAGGAAAGTTTTTATAAATACAATATTGAGAGGCACTAAATATGCTTCCACTGCCAACACGAAGTGGCGGTGGAAGCATATTGCCCAAAACATTCAAATGCACGAAAATTGCACCTCAATTAACACACTTGATTTGCTTATCAATCTTAGCATATAGCCATACCATACCCAACCAATACCATATACTACGAGTATTATTGTATGATATTTAAGACACACATGATTGTATAAAATATAAATGAATATATTATAATTAATGATATTCTAGATTTGTATTGAACATGGAGAGGGATCCTCAGGATTTCAGGAAAAATCTTAATAACGCGATGCTTGATTGTCATTTGATTTGTATGGGCGCGCGGCGTCATCTGTTGCTCATAATTTCTTTGTCCTCTCATCTCATTATAATACGTATAGTACGACAAAAACTTTTGCCACTAACTGAAAATATTACCTTTCGGATGGGCATGGCTGGAAAGAGTTAGATGCTTGCCTTAGCCAACTTGCTAGTTGTACCACATACTCCTAAAATATTCAATAGTAAGTACCATAAACCTAAATCGGCCTATCTTTGGCACAAGCCATACAACTATTACAAATCATTATGTTCTTTTAATGTACGTAGTAGAAGTAGGTACCTACACTCTTTAAATATCACCTTAACTAGTATCAACCACCACCACCTTATATTATACATATCTAGGTATATCTATGTATATCTGTTCTAGTTTTGTATATGTAAATCATTTGTAAGTATGTGTAAAACTCGGGGTACTAGTGCGATGTATGGAGACGGCCGCTATGTAACGGCACCGCTATCCTAGGAGACCAGCGCTTTAGGGTTGTATTACGTACACTGTAGCCTGACCTAAAAATATGTTATAAAAAAGAAAATTTTAAAATTGGAACACGTGAGTTATTTGCTTTTCTGTGTTTTTACAGCAGCCATTTGGAATAGACAGGTTGCTTACAATTATTGTGGTATTTCTGATGTCTATCTGGAAAACGATAGTGTGAGATAGATCACTCGTCATCTAGTGATGAAGTGTCAGTCGTCAACTAATGTCCAAGACTATATTACCGTAGCGATATAATTAACTCTGCCATATCGCAGACCGAGAACTGATAGAACTCCCAGGCTCCGAAACTTGCAACATATTATAAGGAAATGGCTTAGTCGCAATCCAAGCACCAAAGTGCGAAAATAGGCCGGGAGTCGTTCGACAGTCCAATGAATTGTCGCCAATTACCTCAAATTAAAAATATACGAACTGGCGGCCGTCCCTTATACTCAACGTCTCCTCAGTACACTTCATAGAAGCAGAAGACAAGCTATCTTGTTTCACAACCAACAACGTCATACGAGTAATTTTGTACGGGATTTTTACTTCTCCGAGTACATTTATTTAAGTTGGTTGACTATTACTCAATAACTTGTAAAGCGTACCTACTTTGTTGTGATCATTTTCCTTTTAAATTCATTAAATAGCCTACCTACTACTCGAAATCTTTTTCACATACCTAAAACCTACCATTAAGCCGGCATTTTTGGGCCACCCTGTAATTGTTAGTTTGAAACTCATATTATGTTGTCCTGCTCTCGGGATGGAGCCGAGTGCCTGTCGGACTCGTTCCATGCTCTCGGCGTCTTGTCCGGAAGGACGAGGCGCGCCAGCGCCAAGACAAGCAAAGGGCCCCCCATGGACCCCCAGTCAAAACACGTACAAAAAAAAAAAAAAAAAATCGTTCCATGAACGAAAAATTAAATAGGAACGCCAATGCTAATAAAAAATAGCGTTTCATTGAATTAAAATCGTTTTTGTTGTAGACGGAGTACAAATATACTTCTCATCGAAATTACATCTCCGCTTATACAGAGTAAACCGCTCCCTTGTAAATATGTGTGGACATTGCAGTCCTCTTTAATTATATTATGTGTTGATGCTCGTACTTATTACATGGTTAATATTTCTGAAACAGAGCCTAGCATACCTTACAGTATAAAAATGATATTACATACTATGAAACTTCTTACAAAGTCATATTCATGAAGGGGTGTGCAGAGACAGTAATCATTGTTTTGGGGCCGAGTCTTCAGCTGTGAATGGGTTGTAATCCTTCAGCCCGACGAGATCTATTGAGGCCTCCCACAGTTTCTTAGCATACTCTTCATTGAGAGCCTTTCTGGCCGGAGCTTTAACAGCGCAGTCACTGGAACAATCAATGTGGGAACATTATAATAATAATATATTTAGTCACACACCATGCCATTCCAGATCCCGTTTGCTATTCGTACAGTATTTACTATATCAGTATTCAAATGTTTGATAAGATGTCAGCGTTTAAAATATCCCACAAGCTAACGAGAGCATATGTATAGATTCGTCAGGCTAAGTAGGTATTTTAGAAAATCCTTTTTCTCCATACAAATTCTACGCAATTGTCAAATGAGTCCATCATAGTTATTGTTATGGGTACTATTTTATACACCAAATATTTAATCACCCTGCATAGCATTGAATTTAAACGAATCAACACCTAAATACGGTATCCAACATTTAAATAAGCGTAGGATATTTGATACCATTTAATATAATAATTCAAAACCCATCATCACAATAACATATGTATTCTAAATAGTGTAAATACACATGGTTAGTATTAAAACAATAAATTAATAATTTCACCAGTTATTTGGCAAGTAACTTAAGTATAAGAGTCAAATATTAAGATAATTATGGTTTTTGTTCTCACTCATTTGTCCACCACGCACATCTTTTCAATCTTCACCAAGGTGAATATATTGGACGAATATGTCATAATGTCTCATGAGACCGCACGTGGTCCTCTTAGACGCTATGTCTAACACGATCGTCTGGGCTATTTTAATGGACAGATATATATCCACTAAAAGCTGACGGGAAGTTATTTAACATCTCACTCCTCAAATCAGTGAAACACCGGGAGGACTTCTTTGTCGACAGACTCTTGTTTGCTGATGACGCAGCATTTGTGGCGAACACTGCTCCTGAGCTCCAAAATATGATGGACAATTTTTCCCGAGCTTGCACTTTGTTCTCCATGTCCATAAATACCAAAAAAACAGTACTAGCTCAGGGCAAAGCGGAAACGCCAACTATAATGGTGGATGGCTCAGCTTTGGCAGTCGTCGACAAGTTTTGCTATTTAGGGTCGACCGTGACGAACAATCTTTCGCTCGACGCGGAGATCGATATTCGTATCGGCAAAGCGGCGACTATATTGTTCGGGCGGCTTCGTACAAGGGTATGGTGTAACAAACATCAGATGATGGTTTACCAAACTTGCGTGCTGAGCATTCTCTTGTACGGAGCAGAAACCTGGACGACGTATGCAAAACAGGAACGACGTCTTAATAATTTTCACATGCGCTGTTTACGCAACATTCTGAGCATTACATGGGAGGATAAAGTAACAAATCAGAGGGTTCTTGATATTGCACAGACAGCTGCCTAGTCTGACTGCTATTCTCAAGCAGAGGCGCCTGCGGTGGCTAGGGCATGTGCATCGAATAGAACCCTCGCGAATACCGCGTCGTAGGTACCATATGCTTGGCGCCGTAGCGCATGCTAAAAGGAAAATTGGAAGACCAATGCTGCGCTTCAAAGACAAGCGTGATATGGCCGTTTTTAATATTGACTACAAGGCTTGGGATACATTTTCTGAGGATCGAGACGGATGGCACAAACGCGTTTTCGATGGTTGCAAACCATGTGACGAAGCCCTGTTTGAGACTTTAGCCGGTAAAAGGATGCGGAGGCAGCAAACCAGCACCAGAGCAACTACTGACATAAATTATTTATGTCAGAAGTGTGGGCGATCATGCCGGTCTCGAATTGGACTGCGCAGTCACCAAAAAAGGTGTCTCCACAGCACTGCATAAGATCGTCTGTAATAGACGAAACGGCCTATGATGATGATATCCACTAGAATCATTCAAAGAAACATATTTAATCGCTGTTAGTATCCAAACCTACTGGATGTTACACCTGTAACATCCTGGGTGTTCCTGATCATTATAAGACAATTCATCCAAAATACCTATTTATATAATCACCTGGGTGATCTACTCTGAATCTTCCACATTATCTGGCTTCTAGTTCCCGATCCAGAATTTTGTCTCCACTTAGGCCAGAAGCCAGTCCTTGGACCTGGGATGGCCAGGTGGCCCAATGGCTGCACTGCATCCATGTCGTCCATGTCGGTGCATCCACTAAATACCGGCCATTGCTGCTTTTAAAGGCTCATAACATAAAGTATAATCTTAGATTTATGTTTACGAGTTTTTTATGCCTATTTACCTGTAATACAGCCCAGTTTCGTTTTCGCATTTTTCGTCAATTGAACAATAAATGGTAGTTTGGGCTCCCAGTTCAGGCGTCTTCATGAACGGCATAAACATGAACCCGATCAGTCTACGAGCCCCCCAGAACAGGCTGTCGTCCAAGTGGCGGCCCAACTCTGTTTTAATTACACCCGGATGTAAGCTGTAGGTGTTTATGCCTTCTATATTGTTTTCCTGCAAAATAATACATGTTAAATCCGTACAAATTGAATAATGTGACTGAGAATAGTCAAGATACAGACTTACACAAATCCACAAATCTTAGCCCAGTCAGCTTATAACCTTTTAACCTCCTGACTTCCAGCGTCCTACACATAGTACATAAACTTCAATGAATAGTTAACTGTCAACTATTTGTCATAAGGCTAAAATTAAATTGACAAATTATGAATGCTGGTCGTCAGGAGGATAAAGCGAGGCCGAAGGCCGGACTCCGCATAGCACCGAAGGTGCGAAGCGTCACAGGTAAGGATCTCAGAACCATTCTATGACCCAAAAGTAATTTTAAGCGAGACCGAAGGCATTCCGCTTATTAAGCAACTATATTTGTGTGCAATTCTCATTGAGTTTCAACCTGCTGTTCCGTTTAGCAAATTTTCAAACATGATACCCGTTTCCCCAGCTACAAATCATTTGATTCGGCATAGTCGGGTAAGATAATAAAAGTGGCCAACACTAGTTAGATTGGAACAGCGTTTTGTTTTGCTACTGATTTTACGCGCTCTGATAATACAGTTCTAAAATGGCTTTCGCCAATCCAAATAGACTGGCCTTCTGTATTGTTTTACTTTGTGACGCGCACAGCAACCATAAATTGCACCAAGGACCAATTGACCAAGAAGTTGTACCAATGTTTATTTGCTTACCTTCAGTTTTGAAGTCAACTCCTTAGTAAACAACACATTGGCCAGTTTGCTTTGAGAATACGCTTCAGCAGCGCTGTATGATCTATTTTTATAATTCAAGTCATCAAAATTGATGTCATGTCCTGAAAATTAGGTAAAGTCAAATTATGATATGAATATTGGTAAAGAAAAAGTGATTGTCAAATTTTTTTAGTAAGTAATAGGGAGGGCTTACATAATTTTTATAATTTGTATTAAGTAGTGTCTGAATGACTGAGTTTCAATGCTGGACTGGCTGGGCAATGTTAGCTATGATTTATCTCAGCATAAATACTCCTTATTACTATACAATTTAAATAAATATCTTAGGAGTCATTGGAAATGTAAAATTATGTGCAATTGAATAAATTAGTTATACTCCAAGGCACAACAGCACTTGGACGAAGCCAGGGCAAGTCCAAATGCCATACTTACTGGTGTGGGCTGCAGAGGACACATTGACTATTCTGGCCGGAGTGCTGTTCCTCATACGCGGCAGAAGGAGCAAGGTCAACAAGAAGTGAGCCAAGTGGTTAGTCCCAAACTGCATTTCAAACCCATCTTCAGTGTAGCTCTTAGGACACATCATGACACCGGCATTATTCACCAATATTTTTATCTGAGGTTCGGTTTCCAATATGGTTTGTGCGCATTCCCTGACTGACTTTAAAGAAGCAAGATCACATTTAACTAGTATGAGTGTTCCTGGATCTGTAATATCCCTGCACTTTTCCTCTATTTCAGATTTGGCAGCCGCTCCTTTTTTTAAGTCTCTGCAAGCCATTATTACTCTTGCCCCTGAAATAAATTTACTTTAATAAATGTATGCCATACTATCCCCATACTTCAATCATTTTTTTTTTACAAAACAGCATACCTCTCTTATAGAAATCTAGAGCAGTTTCTTTGCCTATTCCAGTGTTGCATCCTGTAATCACAGCAGTTTTACCAACCAGCTTGGCAGTGCTCATACAACGTCCACTGAAGAAAGGCATTTTATTTCGCTTCGTGGGATAGTCACTGAAAATTATATTTTAATTTATATGTTATACATTTTATATTTTGAACAAAAAAGTTAAAACAAAAATCTCCTCACCTGAATTTCGATTACTTTAGCCTAATTGATTATATTACTAAACAAATGGAAAATTACAATTTCTTCGCACGACTAACTACGTTACGTTAAGAAAATAAAATTTACAGACTAATAAGAGATATGACTTAACAAAACTAAAAAGCCTAAAAACTTAACTTAACGGTACTATCGGTACTTCAGGTCAACTAACTCTATGAACTATTGTAATAAAACCCGCTCCAGACCTTCCGATCCGATCCGATTTATCGGAAGAAATTTCCTAACTTCATCCGATAAATCGGACAATTGCACTACACATTATCCGATTGCTTCGGATAAATCGGATCGGATCGGAAGGTCTGGAGCGGGTTTAAATTGCATAGCAATAAGAGAAATGTTGACCAATCTGATCAGGTTGGCAATAATTTCTTAAGTTTAACCGTGTGGACGCTCGCTGGACAAAAATGATTATTTCGGCGTGCAGTAGTTTGGACGCTATCCGTATCGTAGCACCGTATCACCGCCCCGATCATTTTGGCATTTCGTTTTCGTCGAACATTTCATCATTTCATTTCGTTTGTGATCGTTGTTCTGTGCGGAGTTGTGTCCCATTTAAAAATGTCGCCCGCTGAGATCGCTTACTGAACCTTGGGACAGAAATAATCTTGAGTGGGGGCCGTGTACCAGAAGTCGCAGCGAGGGAGGCCTTCATTTTTGTCATCTGCTCATGGAGATTTAGCACATGACTGTGCTCGTTTTATAATACATAATGCGGCAGAAAGGTTCTGGAGTGGAAACCGCGTGCTGGAAGACGCCGCGTGGAGAGGCCTTCGATTAAGGCACCCGCTCACGGAGACATGGCCTTCGTATGACTGTGTTTGTTTTATGGCATGCGGCAGAAAGGTTCTCGAGTGGAAACCCCGTGCCGGAAGACGCCGCATGGAAAGGCCTAACAAAGTAGGCAGTCCATCAGTGGTATGGTATTTTTTAATTATCGTAAAGATTAAGGATTAAAAACCAATGACCGCAGCGTGGATCGATGACTCAAATAGCGCCTTTGATGATCGGGCAAAAACCCACTCGAGATGGATCACGGCCGATCCTCACCCCGTATCCTCACCGCGACGGCGTGACGTCCACACTTACCGTTCATGATACACGGTGAAGATACGCGACGGGGATCGGATCGGCGAAATGATACAAGTGTGGACGGAGCCCAACGGGGATCGGATCGGCGAAATGATACAAGTGTGGACGCACCCTTAGATGGTGCCAAGACTTTTAAGGCTAAGTGTACAGTCTGACCAAAAAAAGCAGAAATTAAAAAGTGGCAATACTATAGTGTCGTCCCCGTTTTCTTAGATGGATTAGAAAGGGATGACACTACACTAGTTTGTAAGTTGGTCGCCTGATAGAATCAATCGAGCATAGATATTTTAACAATAATAGCCACCTTTTTTATATACTATATCGGCGGACGACAGCCCAGTGTCGTTACTAGGTAAGTACTAGACGTGGACGGAAATCGCGGATGGAGCCGGATATCTTCATCATCCTTTCCAAAAATCACGACGCGTCTCCTAAATACAGTCTTGACACAAAAGAGTAGAAATTAAACAGTAACAATACTGTCGTGTCGTCCCTTTTTAATCAATCTAAGAAAACGGGGACGTCAATACAATATTGCCACTTTTTAATTTCTACTCTTTTGTGTCAGACAGTACCTTCGCTCGATCTGCTTTCAATTTCAACACTCGCGCCAAATAACAACTTTGCAGCCTTGTACAACAAATAACTATTCTCAATTCTGTAGATCCTCATAAGCATACCTGTGCTAACTCGGGGCACTTATAGTACTTTTTTTTTAAACTAAGCACCTGCTTTCACTAGGCTTTCACAAATGCATTGGGTCTAATACAATTTTATCTGCTTTTGTTCTCGTAGGTAACCGCCAACCAGTTACTTACAAAAAAAAGTTAGAACTACATTGGGTGGATATTGAATTTTCAACCTTATACTTTGTTGAATAGGTTTAAAATGGTTGATGATAAGAGTTCATAGTCCTTTTTAGGGTTCCGTACCCAAAGGGTAAAAACGGGACCCTATTACTGAGACTTCGCTGTCCGTCCGTCCGTCCGTCCGTCCGTCCGTCCGTCCGTCCGTCTGTCACCAGGCTGTATCTCAAGAACGGTGATAGCTAGACAGTTGAAATTTTCACAGATGATGTATTTCTATTGCCGCTATAACAACAAATACTAAAAACACAATAAAATAAATATTTAAGGGGGCTCCCATATAACAAACTTGTTATAGATTATATATATGTATAGGTACGGAACCCTTCATGCGCGAGTCGGACTCGCACTTGCCCAATTTTCTAGATATTACGTTCTTGTTGAGAGTCGGGCGGTTGTAAAAATCCAAAAAAGTTATGATCACCATTATTCTGTTAGTGTATTTTGTAGTCTAATGCCCAAGGAAAAAGAGTCGATAATCTATATTAACCTTCCAAGGTGGCTACAATCTGCTTTTACTACGAGCTCGTTATCTTAATTTGTGGTTAACCACTCAATGGTATTCAGTTCTTAAGTGGATGAGCTTAGTTTAAAAAAAATGTACTATACTAGGGATTTGATATCGAGAAAAAAGATGTCGCTATATATAAATAAATACATCTCATTGAAAATTCTCGATTACTATAAAAAGGTTCTATATCATGTCTGATGAAGTCGATATTTTCATCTAGACGGCATTATTTAATACCGACAAATATGGAAAAAGTACTGATTGTACTTACTATGAAAACTATTTTAAAATCAACAAATAAATCATCATCATCATCATCATCATCATCATCATCATCATCATCATCATCATCTCAGGCATAGGACGTCCACTGCTGAACATAGGCCTCCCCTTTGGACTTCCATATATGGGCAGGCCACATAGCACGCAGGGCAGATGGCCGATGGGGCTGAAAAGTACTCGAGTGGAGACCTCGGACCAGCAAGCGCAGCGTAGGACGTCCACCTACAAGATGGACAGATGACCTTATAAAGGTCGCCGGAAGGCGCTGGATGCAGGTCGCTTCCAACAAATAAATACCTGCACGTTTTAGTTAGTTTATTGTTTTTGTTATAAATGAAGAGAAAAAATATACTTCTGTTTATGTTTATTAATATTTAGACGTTGATCATCGATATATTTTTTGTCGATATAATATTTGGCTACGTCACTTTAGCGTCAGTGTTAGCACAGGAGTCGGAGTTAGCACAGGTATGCTCATAAGTTTTATAAAAAATAATTAATTAAATTGTCTTCTAAAAACTGTACTTACTCTTACAGTTTTTTATAGAAACTTATTTTAATAGTTAAAGGATTGAAGTAGGTACGTCTTCATAGTTTTTATGTATTGGCACGTATCGTTGCTTTTGGGTTCTCTTTCTCACCAAATGTAAGGTGCATTTGGGGTAAGATTGAACAGTTCTTACAAGAGATGAGCAGAGTTTTTTTAATTAATTTATATTGTGTTAATAATATGAGGATTAAGCACAAAAATCTATGTATTTAGTAAAGAGTTAGGACATATGAATCTTTATATTTAAACTAAAAAAACGAGTACCTAAGTTACTGATACTTTAAGCATAATTTTTTTTAAATAAAATTAGACTCATAAACATAACTTAAAACGTCTTGGGACAAGATGAAACGGTTACAAAGCATGGTATAATATAAAAAAAACGAGTTTGACCGCAGCTCTACACTATTGCCGATGACGATGCGGTGGGCGCAGCTTGTAGTGCAGCTGCTCACACATGCATCACAATGCAATGAGGGCAATTGCATCTGATGGCCCTGATATTAACTACCGATGAGATGAACATACATTTTCTTTGTTTTCATAATATTTATTAAGTCTATTGCCAGAAAAGGCCTACTCTTCCACCCCTAGGAAAATCCTATATTCGCGCCTGTCACTCGTGGAGGGGGTGGGGGCTGTTGTAGGTGGAGCTACAGCGTATTGTGTTTGTTCGTTTTGATAACTATTCATTTACAGTGACAAGTACATGGAAACTCTGTTTTAATCTAATTAACGCCAGTTATCGGATCAATACCTTTCAGGAGGTATCGTGGAGCATTAAACGTTATTATCTACAAGTGATCACCAGTAAAAAAATATTGCTCTGTGTTACAAATTGTCCGAAGTCAAATCTCATCATGGACTACATAAGTGGCTGGTGTAAGAGCGAAAGGAAGCTTCAAGGGATGACAGCCATTGTGACCGGGTGCAACACGGGTATCGGTCGAGAAACGGCGTTAGACTTGTACTTGAGAGGTAGGTAGGACTAGGACTTTAACTGAGCCTCTCCTCGAAATAAATTCTCGCCTAAATTCTCGATCTCGTTTTATTATCAGTAGGTATCCATACTAATATTATAAATGCGAAAGTGTGTCTGTCTGTCTGTCTGTCTGTCTGTCTGTTACCTCTTCACGCTTCAACCGCTGAACCGACTTGGATGAAATTTGGTATGGAGATAGTCCGAGACCCGGGAAAGGACATAGAATACTTTTCATCCCGAAAAAATTTAGTGTTCCCGTGGGATGAGCGGGCAACACCGCGGGGCACAGCTAGTTACCTATAAGATTGTCGTAAACGTGCTCGAGACGCTCGAACGAAGCCGCTCGTGGCCGGCCAGGCCGTTACGGTGATACCACGACTTTGCGTGCTGTACGCGGTACATGTCTCGCTCACTCGTATGACCGCTGCGCTCAGATCTCTCGCTCAACCGCTCGCTGCGCCGCTTGCCGTCGAAAGTCGTAGCATACCTATCCGTTATACTAATACCTAACATGCTGTGGGAAAACGGGACGGGACGATTGAAAGTTCGATATTGAACTTGAATAAATACTTTCACCTCACCAGCTCAAACATGGCGATTTTGCTGTCAGAAAACAGTGAACAAAATTCAATTTTGTTTCGAGCGTGAGTAGAAAGTAGCCTTTTATTTTTTTCAATTTTTGACCACGAATTGTCATTTCTCAGTCAAAGGTAAATTATAAAATTAAAATCGTTCGAATTTCGATGCACTCTGTCTCTTTCATATCTATATGAAAAAGAGAGTGATAAAAACATATCAATTCGAAATTTGATTTTCGAATCCGACTTCGAATAAGATACGCGTTACGCGTTCCGACTTCCGATATGCGTTAGGTATACCTACCATAAAATAAAATAAAATACCCGAAGAAGTTTTAATTACAACGTTAAAACATATTGCTTTAACGACCGAATGATTAAATCATTGCAAACTTTATATAAATCACATAGAAATTTAAATGTACTTTAAAAAATATCGAGTTCAAATTGTTAGGTATTTTCATTTGTATTTATTTAGTTTGGTGCCTTACCAGTAAAAATATCAATCAAACTATAAATAAAATCTCGTAATAATAAATAAACAAGTAATTTTAAGCAGATCTGCTAAATCTTCCAACATGATCAAATATCTAATGACAACCGTGGTGGTTGTGAGGGACTGCTGGTACAGTGTTGCAACGTATAATTGTATTCCATTTTAAGCAGTTGGTTTCTATTTGATTATTAATAATATCATTGAAATCAGCAACAAAGACTATAAACTTACCTCGAATATGTTCTCGCTGTTGAGGTGAAAAGTTGTGTATGCCACACGAGAGCAAAGTTTTTTGCATCTCGTGCTGTTGAGACCCTCGCTACACTCAGCATTCTAACTTAGAATCACTCGCTACGCTCGTGATTCCAACATACAATCCTTCGTTTGCTCGGGACTCAAAATCAGCACTCGCAACAAAAAACAACTTTGCTCTCTTGTTGCACAAATAACTATATTAGTCTGTGACCGACTTTAGCACTAAGAACATCGACGTTAACCAATAGCAGGAAACCAACGCCAGGCGGCTATACATATAAGTATTGTACACAGACCTTATGGTATTGTGAGTCATTTTCAAAATACATGTACATAGTTAAAGGCTTAATAAAAACAAAATTACGATCGCTTCTTTTGTGTGACGAAAGTTACTCATACAAAATATATTGGTAACTGGTAACTATCGTAACACTTAACTACATACTCGTACATGTATTTTGAAAATTACTCATATTTAGATGTGGCTCAGCTCAGTGAAGGCAAATTTGCTATTCGTTTATATGCTATAAGTATACTTATGTAAGTCCCGAAAACATTTTAAGTAGTAGTTTAGGCAAAACGAGTCAGTTTAATAATCATTAATTGAGTTATTATTATGAATAAATGTTTTACCTCTCCAAACTACATATGATTAAAAAACCTAATCGAGTAGGTAGTATATACGAGTAGTTTGCAGTTTACAATACAACAATACTTTATTGCACACCAACAAGAAAAATATTACATGAGAAATCATAAATTAAATAATGGTAGACAAACAGTTTAGTATGGAACAGTATATTTAAAATTTATTGCAAAAGAACCTCTCTTAGTTGAGGGTTAAGGCCTCCTCCAGGGATGCTCTGCAGTCTCTATCCTGGGCTTTTGCTCAATCTTAAATAATCCAACTCAAATGTTCAGTTATTCTACCTACTTTATCTATTTTAGAAGGTTTTTTTACATCTCCGGAGATAATATATTTGTTTTTTAGGAGGCCGTGTTATCATGGCATGTCGCGATGTTAATAAGGCGAATAAGGCCAAAATCGAAATGGAAACACTACATAAAAACTCAGAAGACAAAGGGATTCTTGTTGTGCAGAAATTAGACGTTTCCAGCCTGAGCTCTGTGCGCGAGTTTGCTACAGTAATGTTAGCGGAGGAACGTGAAATTAATATTTTAGTGAACAACGCCGGAGTGATGATGGCTCCACAAGGAAGGTCAGAGGACGGTTTCGAGACGCATATGGCTACTAATCACTTTGGCCATGCTCTCCTAACGCTGATGTTGCTGCCGAAGCTCGCCAGATGTAGACATACCAGAGTCGTATTCGTATCGTCGAGGCTTCATGAACGTAAGCATCAATATACTTAACACTTTCGCTACCAGGAACCCGCCTGTGGTAGGCACTCGTAATCATTGCTCAGATGCCGGTCACGTATTTTTGCTTAAAGAGCTACCCACCTAGCGGGCTCTCGGTTTCTGGGGTAGGGTTAAATTTTATATCTGGTTGCGAAAGTGTTTTATATAGGTACTTGTACATTTCGTAACGGTCGTTTCAATAGGAGGCACGCTAGAGTTAGCCTGCACTTATATTACATGTAGGTACCTAATTAATAATATACCTACTCTAAAAATAAACGCGAAGCTTCTTAGCACGCTTTCCACTACATATATGTACATTTATGACTACTACGTACAAATAGTTGAAACAGTATGGTAATTTCATTTAGTTCCAAATATTAGATTAGGTATATAATATAATAAGATATAGGTACGAAACTTTTGTTGGTAAGCTGGGGTAGGTAAATGAACTCCACCCTCCAGCCACCTATTACTAACCTACTCGTGAATATTAGTTTCAGGCGCAGAGCTAGATTTGGAAGACATTAATTTTGAGAGAACACCTTATGATCCCCTGCAAGCATACTGTCGCAGTAAGGTCGCAAACATATTGTTTGCGCGTGCTCTTTCACGACAATTGCAGGTAAGGCTACCTCATCTCAGCTCTTATATGTGCGTTTTACAGCTGCCGGCAAACTTTTAGAGGATAACCTTGACTGCGCAGTAGCCGATTTACGTACAAATGTACATGCGCAGATCCGCCATTTTTGTTATAAAAGTTTGCCGGCGACTATACCTATGATTATGATAACGTAAAACGGCCATGCGATAAAGTGACATGCAAAGTCGCCATTACAACAGACTAGTGCTAGCCTGACATGATTATTCAGCATTCGATTCCTAGGGCGAAGGATCGAAACATTCATTCAAAAATTTTAGTCTTTTTTATGGTAGGTAGTTTGTGATATAGGTATACTGACAACATAGAGTACACTTGACGGCATTATCAGTAAATACCATACAGTATTTGATAAGATGGAACAAAAGTAGGTGTTTATGTAATATTAAGATACTCACCGCAGTAGCGCGGAGATATTGCACCTATCTTTGGCTAGCTAAAGAATTGTTTTTTATCTCCCTCAGAAGCGTAATATAAGCAACATCAGCACATACAGCCTGCACCCTGGGGTTATCAGCACAGAGATCGGAAGGCACTTCAGCGAGTCGTACCTTGCCGGCGCCACTTGGGTGTTCGACAACATCCTGTACTGGTTCCTCAAGTCCCCGCGCTGCGGCGCCCAGACCACCATCTACTGCGCCGTCGACGACCAATCCATGGCTGAATCTGGGTTATATTACAGGTATTCATTTAATTTGTGCTGGTCGAGACACCGATTAAAATAGGTACGAATTAGTTTTGCATATGTTATTATGTCAAGCATAGAAACGGTTGTTCATAAACATATGTATATACCTATATACTTAGGCTGATATGAAAACATGATGTTAATTTACACAAATTTATAGTAAATTGGTGTACCTGGGCCATTTTTTAGGGTTCCGTAGTCATTTAAGGAACCCTTATAGTTTCGCCATGTCCGTCTGTCCGTCCGTCCGCGGCTTAGCTCCGTGATCATTAGTACTAGAAAGCTGAAATTTGGTATGAGTATGTGTATGTATCACGCAGACAAAACGGTAAAATAAAAACTAAAAAAAAAAAAAAAATCGGGTACCTCTTGAACACCTAAAGTGGGGGTGAATTTTTTTTTCTATTCAACCCTAGTGTGTGGGGTGTCGTTGAATAGGTCTGTTAAAAATAATAGGGGTCTCTAAACATTACTTTTTGATAAAGTCAGTAGTTTTGTATAATTGCTCCGAAAATAAAAAAAATAGTGTCCCCCCCCTCTAACTTTTCAACTACGGGTCAAAAAAATATGGAAAAATTCACGAAAATGAGGCCTTATAAGTACTTTCAATGAAAACTATATTGAACAACATCGGTCCATCCGTTTTTGAGTTACCGCAAAATTTCACAATTTTCTTTAAAAGGACGTAAGTTCCACCTCCAGAAGGTAATAAGTAATTACAGTTACTTTGGCGTTTACGACCTTTTTATAGAACTTGAAATCTTTCTCGTAACTTAAACCTTGAACCTTGAAGGATGAGCAACTACGGAACCCTACACTGAGCGTGGCCCGACATGCTCTTGTGGCCGGTTTTTTTAAAAGTTGTACACCCCACTTTTTTTTTAGTTTCGATATTTTGGATATTTTCTGCTCAGAATCACGAGCTCTTTCGATCTAATTAGAAGAAAAAAGTGTCCCAATGTTTTTCGTTCCATTCCGTTACCATTTCCATATAACCTACTACAGCGGTAACGGAATGGAAAAACAAAAAATGTATGAATATTTTGGAACAGTTTTTTTTCTCCTAATTAGATCGAAAGAGCTCGTGATTCTGAGTACCCAATATATCGAAAATTAAAAAAAAAAGTGGGGTGTACAACTTTAGAAAAAATGGCCCACCTCGTAATACTGTACCTAAATCAAGGGTTCCCACAAAAATGCTATCACGCCACCATTATTTTCACCACATTCGAGATGAGATTTTAGTATTTATTAGGGAGCCCCAGTCTGTACTTTTAAATTTACTTAGTATATAAATGCGTGTTGAAACATTTATTTAAATAGGTAGGTATCTAAATACACGATATATATTTTAAACTCTTTGTTCGTGGCTTCCGTTTACCGAATACTGATAAAGATGTTATTTATCGTTTTCAGTGACTGTGCTGTAAAATCTCCGTCAAGATATGCCCAAAGGGACGACGTGGCTGACGAACTCTGGAGGCTGACTATAGCAGCTCTAAAGTTACGCGAAGACGACTTGTTCGGCTACGACGCTCTGTTATAATTTTTTAAATAAAAAAGAAATTTAAAATAAAATGAAAAAGCAAAAATGACTCGTTCATGTATTACAGATTACATATTTTAATCACCTTTTGAAGTCAGTGCCAAACCTCACGTAAACTTCTTTATCGAACTTTATTTATTTGAGCCTTCATGACGTTTCGGCAACCGGGTACCGTCGTTGTCAAAGGTTGACTGAAAAACATCTACCAGCGGTTCACTATAAGGCCTGCTGGGGCAAAAAACCCGCCGAATGTAAACTCCCAGACTGTCTTGTTACTAAGTTACACTTATAAAACAAGCACTAAGTACATAAACTACTTTTAACACTACCCACATTTGTTTGAAGTACCTACACCGTTCGAGATCCAGGTTTTCGTGAGAGTCAGAATTGCGGGTATACATCACGGATTTATAAAACCATTAATACCAAAAAAAAGGTACCAACAATGTACTATTTATTAATTCCTTTAAAAAAAATTGGACCGCTCCAGGTAGGTATACCCGCCATTCTGACTGTCGGGTTGGCGGGTGTATCGCAGTTTACCACGAAGATCTTGATTGTTGAGAAATGTCAATGTTAAGGGCCTACGCTAGCTGGCGCGGGTGCACGGAGCGGGTGAGCGGTTTAACGAAAAATAGTATGAGCAACGCTAACTGACGCGGACGCGTGCGCGGATTACACCTACAAAAGGCACACGCGCGCGTGCGCCCGCTAGCGTAGGCCCTAAAAAAAACTATATGAAAAAAATCCGACGTGGTCGTATCAGGAAGTATTATCAACTTAACCCGGCCAGTTAACATGGGAAACCATGGTGTTTGTACGGAACCCTCGGTGCGCGAGTTATAGCCTCGCACTTGGCCAGTTGTTTTGCTGTATTATTTATTATACTTATAAGCCATACAGCCCTCAAATTATTTAACAACCTCAGTCTTGTTATGTAATATTTTGCAAATGTGACTTACCCAGTTCTCCCCCTTGGTCCTTCACTTTACTATGAACAAAGTTAAATATGTGTAGGTATACTTAATTTGCAAGTTACACATTAGATTGCTAATATTTTAACTGTAGGTATGTTACATTTTGTTTTGTTTGTTAATCAGCGATTTCTAATTTGCAGCAATAAAACTCCATGCATCACATGTCTAATTTTGGGCAGAGCATATCAAAACAGCGTGCTCGAGGAATTTTATTTAAGAGTTCCCTTGTGTATTAACTGTGATCATTTTACTTATTTATTCGACTTCAAAAATCAATAATTATTTTTATTATTATTTTATTAATAAGTAGCATTAATTGTTACGGCGATAATAAATATAAAAGTTTTTTTTTATAAGTATCGTGCTTTGGTTGCTACTGACTGGGTAACGTAATTTTACAAAAAATCAAATTGCGTTTCAAACATGTTTTATTTTTCTATTGCACATTGTAGGTTTGTTAATATCTGCCCAAAGGTTATTGAACATTTTCGCTGCCAAGAGCCCGCTAAGCGGGTTCACTTAATATGGAAATAAGGAGGCTTGGCACAAAAAGTGGGAGGTAATGGACTTTTCTCAAACATGTGTTATAACAAGCTGCGAAGTATCACGTTACGGGCGGAACAACTCGAGAGAACTGTAAAGGAATTTCATACAAAATTGAAGGCCTTAGCCGGGAATTATATTTTTTAAACATGGCGTCTGTGTTCATGAACAGGTTTAACAGCTGTTTTTTTTAGTGGTGTATTTTTTTATTTCATTGTTTGAGAAAAGCACTATACCTACATACATGCCTTAGCCGTGCAAAGGGCTTGCCAGCTTCGTATCACTATCCGTACTATCTACGTCAATACCTACTCACCCGGCAAGCCCTTATTTCCCGGTGTGTGCAGTAATGTATTACGTCACCCTAGGCCGTAAGTAGGCTTACGACCGCTAATACGCGGGGAGGAAGTCTCACTTCCTGGCCAAGGTTATACGTAAAATTTTAGACAAACCACGGGCGGTAATTAGTGAAGCTTCACATATTTATGGCCCTCATCTTCGATTCTGGCCACTAACACATGCGATCTGGGACATTCACTAATTCACCACCCCAGGAATGTAATATATAAATGTACAAATTATATAGGTTTTAAAGCTACCACACGGGATTTTCACATCATTTATAATACCGATCTGAAACGGGAGAACAATACAAGTTCCAAAGTCGGATTTAGCACATAGAAGAACAAATGTATCTAATCGTGTTTTACTATTTATAGTCTTCATAAACTTATGAATAAATCTTGGTATAAATATCCGACTTTAGAATCAGCCTACTGAAAATATAATCAAATAGAATTTTGTAATAACTACATGCAATACAAAAGATACTGAACCAGATATAGCAGTATGTTTATCAAGAGTTCCTGTATAATAATACTTTCTCTTTCTCGCTATTTTATCAAGTTATTTTGTTGGCCTGCTATGGGACCCAGAAACAAGCTATAAAACATTAAATAGGTACTTGGAATGACAGACTATCTATACAGGTGAATTTCAAATCGTGAATTAACTTACTTTATGCAAGATATTTTATTAAGCTATTGGCCATCACAGCTTTTAGCCCTCAGCGTCAAGTTCAAAATTACGTTTCGTGAGTTCGGTTAGCGAGTTCAAACATTAATTTTATACTGAAAACACATTCTGTCATCTACATCAGTCGTCGGCTTATGAAGCGCTAAGGACGCTGGAATTCTAAATTGGCTGTGACAGTCAGCAGATTAAAGCAAACAATATTGCAACTGAAAAACGGTTATAATAAAGCACAAATGTAAAACTTATTTGCGTCAAACCGGATTCGAATCCACGTCGCCAACCTTCGACAATTACAGGCGACCTTACCGACTGGGCTGTCGGCTAGAACATCCAACATTACAAAGCCTCTTCGTAAAGGGCAGTAAAATTTTTCATTGAACATATTGAATTTCATTTGAATTCGTGATAAAATAGACGTCTGGTAGCAAAATGTAAATGGTATTTACTAAAAGCATAATTAAATGGATCTTTAACCTCACATGAAGCACGGAACATTTTTAAAATCGCTTTAGCAAAGGTATTAAAATAAAGCTCTCACCATTTCTTAACAACATTAGATAATAATACTTTCATCTGCATATAAATAAGGAAAGCAAAAACAATTCACGACTGATATGCCACTGTATGTTATTATAAATGTAATTTGTACAATTTCGGTACTTTACTTGAATGAGGCTAAACCCACAAAGCATTATTTAATGCCATATGCATCATTTACATAGTTTATGATTTAGGTACATTTTTTGTTCCTGTTATATTTATAAATATAAATAACAGACAATATAATATCAACATAAATGCCTTTTGATAAAAAATTACTACTTAACATAACTGTGCAATAACACACCTCATAAATATTTACATAACAGCACCAAAAGGTCTTTCTTACACTATACAAAATAAGTTAAACATCATAAAATTATAGCAATTATCTTTACCACTACCATACACACAGCTGACTAGGCATAAAGCATTTTCCTAAATACCTCATAAGAGGCGTTGATTATTCCCCAACTTAGAAACGCTCGAGAAATGTTGAGAAGAGCTCCATGGTAGAAGTTAGCAAACTTAGAGCCTCTTTTGTGTAAAATATATTTAAATTCATATGCCACTGTCCTGTGAGGTCCTCCAAGTTCGCACTGCATTGCGATTTTAATAACATTGAGGGGATAAAATAAGGTGCTGAGTAAAGCACCAATAGCCGCGCCCGCCAGGAAGTCCTGAATACTCTTGTACAGCATCTGTTCCTGTGGGGGCATTAGCAGTCTCACTTCATCACGGATTATGAAGAACATTGCATTAGAGGGACCGTTCCTCATCAATATTGGAGTTAGTCCTCTGTAAAATTCCTTAAGTCCATACCGGCCTGCAATATGGCGAGTCGCGTGTGCTGTGTTTTTGAATTCCTTGTGGAACTTAGGGTGGATTAATAATGTTTGGATTCTTTCAAATGGCATGAGGGTAGCCTCTACACAGCCAGCGACCACTCCTGCAACTGTTTTGGCGATGTAAGGATTGACACAATGCTTCAGCTGTGGCTGTAGAACTTCATCGTAGACACCAAACATGAGTGACATGGACACCGAGCGCTGCAAGAGGGGCGGTAGCATTCCACGGTACAGAAAAGCGGCACCTTCTTTTTGCAATTGATTTAATGCAAATGTTGTTTCCACTCCATGCATCATCTGAAAAACAAATAAATAAACATAAAATTAACAGAGAATTGTTTGCAAATATACTGAATTATAATTCATCTTAAGAAATATTTGACACAAAGTTAAATGTTTAAAAATTTATTTAAAGGATTATATCGCGTATATTAATTATTTTGAGCCTCCCTGACGGTCGGTAACTGGAGAGATAGTGTAATATTCGCAATAATCCGTTTTAATCGTTTTATAAGTATGTGTGATAGTCACGGAAACAAAAGAAAATATTACTAACTTGTATGACTTTGTTTGAATGTGTAATATCAATGGAATAAGGCCTGTAATATCTACATAGTAATAAGGCTACACTTACACTATAGATTCTGTTTCCTTTGTGATATTATGATGTGCAATACACAACAAAATGGTGACAAACTGATAATTGACAAACAAAAGTTATATACATACAGGTGCAATGCTCATAAATTATGCATGTATTACACATTTAAACCTTCCTTGAATCACTATCTATTAAAAAAATACATAAAATCCGTTCTATATATAGTTTTAAAGATCTAAGCATACATAGAGACAGACAGACAGTAAACGACTTTATTTTACACTATGTAGTTATATTGCCTTTTTGGTTGTTTAGGTAGTTTATATTATTACAGTTGATAAATATTAGGAGTATAATTTTATACAACTTAATTACAATTAAAACACCTACTTTCACAATAAAACAATACTTTATTAAAAGAGGAAACTAAAAGCTAAAATTAGTTTTGGTTAGACTCCTGATAAATTAAGCTAAATCATACAGTAATTTTGATGCATATTTTACTTAAGACATTTCAATTATGTTGAGTGTGAAAATGATTGTGTCAATTCATATCAAAATTCATATCAAAGAATAAAATTACTCAAGAGATTTATATCGATATTAGAGATTCATATTTTATTCAAGATAAATTTTGGATTATTTCTCCAATTGCGTTTTATTTTTTTATTTTTTTAATAACTAGTCTTTTTCTATTCTACAGGACTTAACCAATTGTGAAGCAGCACCAGCAGCAGATCTGGTTGTTTACACACTCTGTGTTTGATATATACATATTTGTATATCCAGATTACTATATATATTTTCTAATTCTGTTCGTTTTGCATTAGTGCTGCTTCTGCAGCATTGCTGTTGCAAATTAGCCTGCTCTACAGACAGATAATTAAACCGTAGCATAATGAATCAAACTAAAATGTATTATTGATAAAAGTTGACACCGACCATAAACTATTATCGAGTTGATGTGTCACACAAACTACTGTTAAATACAATCCATATCTATAACATGTTTCTGTTTTGATCATCTTGTTGTACATGTGTAATAAATGAACTCTGCTTAAACAAATGATAAACAAATAATATTTGGCTATGACTTGAGAAGACTGCACTAGTTTTACATACTTAAGTGAGAAAATTAAGTTCTTGAAGTTTTTAACAGTATCACTTAGCACATTAATTTTATTCGAGAAATTAACTTCATTAAACCTGAAGAAAGTGCCCTCCAAGTAAAAAAAAACATGGTGTATACATATGACAAAAATAAATAAAATCTTAAAACTAATTAACACCTAACAAGATATGCCATAATCTAAAAAGATTTGATGGTATTTTTGATTCATGAATGATATTGGCTTTAAAATAGTACCTGTCTAAAGATGAGCTTGTTAAGAGGGTAGCTGATGATGATGTTACAAAAGGCGGCGCCTCCCCCGCAGACGAACTCCTTCCAATGGGCGGTGGGAGCCAGCGGCACCCCGTCATCCCTCACGCAGCGCTGCTCTACTGACTGAAGCTCCCTCATGGTCATGGCGCTCCGGCCGCTGTCACATTGCTTCATTCAAATTGCAGCCAGTTCTATCTGCACCACACAAGGACACATTTGAAATCTATGTTATGAGGTTAACAAAACGTAATACTAATAGTACTTCGATAGACCAGAGCTCAAGTTTTTAATTATACCTAACCCACGAGCGCCGTTGCCAGTAAGTGTAACAAAATAATAATAATGAAGTATTACGAAAACACTGATTTTAATTATGTAAATCGTTACGTGCAAAATAGGGAATACTAAATCCTCGATGTCAATGCCATACTTTACGTCACCGAAACTTAGATTTGACTCTATTTTCTACTATTAACAATTATGTTTATTAATAAAGTAATTTTTGAGAGTGATAGTATAACATATGTAAATTACTTGTACTACAAGGGTTTTGTAACATTAACCCAAAGCCTATCTTTCGGTCGCAAATAGGCGCTGGAAAGCGCAGCGTGAACCGAGCATAATTATGTTATGTACGAACATGACGTTTGTCACTTAGTACTGCCAGATATAATTTTAACATTTATAATACTAACTGTTTTTTTTTAAGACATGAACTGTATCAGGGCTGGTTAAACCCGCTCCAGACCTTCCGATCCGATCCGATTTATCGGAAGAAATCGGATAATATGTAGTGTTTTAGGCAAGGTTTTAGGTCATAACTATTGCACTACACATTATCCGATAAGTAGGATCGGATCGGGTAGGATCGGAAGGTCTGGAACGGGTTTTAGCCCTCAATAGATATAAAACGCAATTATACTTTCCTGAAATAGGATGAAAAATTTGGCTTTGTAAAGATACTTTTTAGGATCTTTCCTTACTTGCTACCTGAATTAGGATCCTAAATAACAGGATGATAAATATTGCCATGGTAGAAGCTTACCCTTACACTACTCGCGAAGTTGACCGAGGTTGGGCGAATATGATAGTGTGGTATGGGAGGTACTTCGCTGCAGAAACTCATACTTCAACTTCGCGATAGTATGCCAAGGGTTGCCCTACTTGCACTACTCGCGAAGTTGGCTGAGGTTGGGCGAATATGATATAAGTGGGGAGAGGCACTTCGCTTCAGAATCCCATGCTTCGGCCAACTACGCCTAGCCCAACCTCGGTCAACTTCGCGAGTAGTGCGAACCCGGGTTACAGTTTGTTTGTTTGTGGTCAATAACTACTGTACTATATCTATGGTAGTCACCGTCATCCGTCACGTCAAACGTCAACACAAATCGACAGCAGATGTCAAGTAGGATGCCGCATTCTGCATAATTTTCTGTTTATTCTAGGACTTTAAGATATTGCTATGGCGGCACTCCTGAAGAAGAGGGCTTTGGCTGAATATAATAAATCTTTTCAGGTAACATTTCGTGATAACCTTTTATAAATGTTCCGCTTTGTACTACTGCTCTAAAAGTAGTATCTTGCACCTTAATTCATTTTCCCTGTTTTAGGATGGTCCATCGTCAAAAAAGCTTCACATAGTCAAAAAACCACTAATAGGAAGTTCCGCCGCTGCTTTTGTAGGGTTACTGGAAAAATGTAAATCCAGTGAAGAGGCCTTGCAACTTCTTCTTCGCATTTCTGACTGCCTCCAGTTCCAGGAATCTGATGTAGAGGAGGCCATCAAAAAGCTGTCAGAGCACTTCCAGTCTGAAGAAGATTCAGTTGTAAGGGTTAAGATACTGTGGCTCTTCTGTGACATTGGTCTAGAGTGTCCCGTGGCCAATCTCAACCATTTGATCGATCTGACAACACATCTCATCAAAAATGAGACATCACACAAGGTTATTTTGCATTGACCAGCTTATTTTCATAATCTTTGCTCTAATTATGTTCTGTTGTTACAAAATCAACCACCACTATGCGATAATATAGCTTAAAAATCTGAGAAATTAACATAGATGATTACTTTTATCATAGCTATACTATATTTAGTAACTATTTGCAGGTGATAGCTCAAGGATTAGCCACTTTACTTAAATTGGGTAGTAAACTCTCTGAGGACAAGATCTTGATGATGCGCCTGGTAACAGTGGCTCGAGAGAACCTGAAGGACACAAGCCACCAAGTGAAGTGTCGCTGCCTGCAGCTCATTAGTGAGCTGTACCCATTGTGTCCTGAGATGGACAGGACACTAGAAACTATTGCTGAAGCAGATGCTGTGCTCAAATTACTTGCAGAGTATTCTTATGCTGAGGTAAATAAACATTTGGTTTATCTACTATTTGTCATCAAATTTACCATTCTGCTAATTTGATTTATTGTGTTTAGTTTCTCCAAATTAGGACTACTCCTACTCTAGAAGCTACCAGTAATAATGACACTAAATAGTTCATAGTTATTTATTCAGTAAACAATATACATTGCATTTGAATATTAATATGAATAAATAGTATTGTCATTCCATCATCAACATATAGTTCCTTTATTCCAAGCACCACACTATCAATAGTAGTTTCTGGACCACTATTGTTTATTATTTAGGAAAATATCCCACCATATATTCTTTAATTAGGTGCTGATGTAGTTTGCATGTTTTCTTTCTAGGATGCGAGAGTGCGCTGTGAAGCATTCCAATCTCTCCTGACCTTCCATGAGCGTGGACACGTTTTGAGCGCGGTGCACTACGATCAGGCATGCCTGGCTCTGTCTGATGATTATGAAATTGTGCGTGAGGTAGCAATCAAGCTGGTCTGGTTGTTGGGTAACAAGTACCCAGAAAAGTAAGTATGTTACTTGGAGAAGACCATTTTATTACTCACCATAGCATTAAAAATGTGTAGTCTTCCTGGTATGCATTTTAGGAGCAGATAAATGTACTTGTTCTTTTTAGTAGGTGGCTCTAGAAAATCCTTTGCTTAGGTGTAACACAGTTTCAGCTATACAATGTACATTTTGAGACGTAACGTATGTAGCGTTTTTGTCTTCACATGCAAACTTACATTACATCTGTCTATCAGCCAGCACCGTCACTTAACCAGTATCAATCCCACATCAATTGGTTTCCAATAACCTTAACCATTTGTTGATTAGTACTTGTATTGATTAGTACTTGTACTCAACTGAGAGTCATGCTACTAATTAGTACTAGTAATTGGGTTTACCTCTACTGACTAACAAGCTATGGTAATTCCAAAACCAACCAACTCATCAGAACCAGTAAGTAGATGGTTGCAGGTTTTTTAGCTACTCATATGAAATAATAAATTGCAGCAGTATTTCTAGAATCGAAAATGGTGACACCTAATATGCAATGAGGATAGTATTGTATAGAGTCAGTGACGGTTTTGTTTTTCTAAATAGAGATAACTCGTAGTGTTAGACATGTGTATGAGGCTTTTGTAGGTACAGTACGATTAAAATCAGTTAACACTTCGGCTTTTCTCGGGTATCATCGCCTAAATCCGGAGACGGAAATGACACGAAATACATTACCGCGATTTCTTTTAGGTAGCATTCAATTTGAAGTATCATAAACGCAATGTATAGCACCTGCCAAGATGACATTACTAACCGGTAGACCTAAGAAATTTATTATGCAGAAGCGACATGAATTTTAACATTCTTGTAGGTATACAATATATAAAAAACATATATAAGTCAATATTTTACTGTTCGATGTAAGTAGTACCTACGATATTACGTCGGATTAATAATTAATAATAATCACCAAATAAAAATTTAAAAAAACCGATTTCAACCGATTTTTGTTGATATTTCATAAACTGCTTGACCGATTTTGATAAAATTTACATGGGACCATCTCGGAAGTATACCCTATCAAATACGAAAAGAATTTTGTAAATCGGTCATATCTGTAAATTGATAACTCTATGTGAGAGATGAGGGATTCACGACAATTACCGAGGTTGGCCGAAGTGTTAACTGATTTTAATCGTACTGTATGTAGCTGTGGCACCCTCGTAGCATGTTTATCATTGTCAATTGTTTTGCTGTCACAGAATACTTAATAGTATAACATACAAAATGGACACGCACACCCCCGCACCGAATTCAGCTACCTCACCCCGCAAGGGCACGGAGTTGACCGGGAGTTGGCTACGTAGAAAATTTCGAATTTTCGGGTTGTTTGTGTATTTGGTTATAGGCGGGCATTATTGACTCGTGAAATACTGATGGTGTTGGTGATGGTAATGATGATGATGGTGGTGATAATGATGATGATGGTGATGAATATATGGCGGTGACTGGTGGTGGTAGTGTTGACGATGATGATGATGATGAATATGGTGATGAAGGTGGTGTTGGTGATGATGATGGTGATGAATATGGTGGGGACTGGTGGTGGTAGTGATGGTGGTGGTGGTGGTGATGAAGGTAGTAAAGATAAGATAAGATAAAGAAATTTATTCCATAACAATCTTACAATCGTGTCGGAAATAATAATAATTTCTTTGATTACAAATAAAATCGCTAACATGATAATAGCATTTATTTATCAAGAAGTCTCTGAGTCGACATTTGAAGCTATTAGTATTACTCAGTGATTTGAAATCACTAGGCAGACAGTTATACAATGTAACAGCCTGATTTCGCACACTATGATGGACAACATTTAATTTGGGTGCAATTAAATACCTTAAGTCCTTTCTGCGAGTGTTCTGTCTAGATACTCTTTCTTCCTCAGTCTCGTATCTTTCTGGGTGTTTATGAACGCTGGTCAGTAAAACTAGAATGTAGAGACACGGGACCGTTAGAATTTGTAGCTTTACGAAGTGTTCTCTACATGACTGCAATGGTGGGATACGAACCATTGTTCCGATAGCTCGTTTTTGTGCAATGAAGGCTTTATTAATATTATATTCATAACTTTGCCCCCAGAACTTTATACTATATCGCAAACGAGACTCTATTAGTGCATAATAAACTGATATCAATTGTTTTACAGTAACTTCGTCACGTAAGCTCCTGATATATAAGCATAGCAAGCTGAGCTGATACTACTCAGAGATGGGCAAAAGTTAATCGATTAACGATTAAGATTAACTTTTTTAATCTCGATTAACGATTAAATTTTACGATTAGTTAATCTAATCGTACGAGTTCCGATTAATTTAATCTTGATTAAGTTAATCGTCGATTAATTTTTAGCGATTAAATTTTTAATCGATTAGTTAATTTGATTAATTTTCGCTCGATTAATATTAGGAACAACTAAGATATTTTTCTCAAACATCCAAGGAAATGTTCGAAAAATGAAGATAATTTCCTGATTTTAGAACGCGAAGTCTTTGTATATCACTTAGTGAAGATTCCTTCTAACTTCCAATTTAGAGGACATTAAAGGAATTACATACAGCATTATGGCCGTGGCCAGCAAAGAGACTGCTTTTTGTTTCAGTGGTTTTTTTATGGCTTTGGATGGATGATATACTGCCAAGGCTCATGATCGGCCATCATTGTCATTGTCACACAGCTGTGTTTTTAGATTTTTCAGTATACGTCCATTTTAGAATTAAAGATGGCGGACATCACTTTTTTTTAGTCATCACGGTTGTCGTTTTCTAGGTTTTTGGGGGCGCAGATTTCAAAAATAGCATCCATTTTAGAATTAAAGATGGCTGAAATCAATTTTTTGAAAGTCGTCATGGTTGTCGTTTTCTAGGTTTTTGGGGGCGCAGATTTCAAATTTAGCATCCATTTTGGAATTAAAGATAAAGTACTAGTTCTAACTAGTATCGTAAAGTCCTATACGATACTGAGTAAATTTTAGACATAGATATTATCAATATTTTGCTGTCTGTGTCATTAGTAAAACTCTTTTTAGTGTCACGCGGCGACAAAACAATGGGATAATCCTACTTACCTGAAAGTTGTTTGTTGCATTTTGGTGCAAGTGCCGACGAATCTTCTAAAAATAACACGTTGTATTGAATTAAACATCTGCATGTTGTTTATTATCTATTTTGTTGCGTTGCGGTCTATTTTGTTTTTACCGTGTGGTCATTTAAAATATTTAAACCTCTTTGTAAACTAAATTAGTTGCAACTAAGTTAGTTGCACTCTATACAACTAAGATTGATCAGTCGTCGTTTTCAATCGTCAATCGCAATTAATTATGTTAGTTTTAATCGTTAGTTGTTAGTCGATTACATTTGGCCCATCTCTGCTTGTCATGTGTAAACTAGAAAAAAACATTCTAGTGTTGAACTAAATTTGTTCTTATAATAGAAGGTGGTTTTTATAGTGCAGTAATCTAGGGTCTCCCAGGTAAGGGTTTACGGCTTAGCTGGAGTTATGAAGCGCAGGTAGATATTTAGAAAGAGAAAGATGTATGAAAGAGCGAGAAAGCCACTTTACTTACTTGTCTTATCAGTTGTTTATTAGTGTGTTTCTAATTTGCCAATGCAGTTATTAGTCACTTCACGTGCATTGAACGTCACGGTCATACGGTCAAATCATTCGCGACAAGGTACTAACGTATACATTTTGTAAAAATGAGTGCTATCAGCAGTGACGATGAGGACTCTAGTACGAGTAACTCGTTAGATTCGTCAGAAAAACATAGTGTTTCAGTGCAAGAAACGATTACCAAGAAGTCAACATTGACGATATTGGATGGCAAATTTTTTAAAAAAGTTTCAGAGACTCAAAGTGAAAAAAGTACAATAGTAACAGTGACATGTGTGAAGTGTTTACCTAAAATCGTGAAAATAAAGGGACTTGCACAGACGACTTCAAACTTTCTAGGCCACTTAAAAAGAAAACATGGACAAGATGCTGTTGCAGAATACCAAGAGTATTTCGCGAGTCAGAAACAGAAGAGACGTCGCATCGAAGATAACCAAGACGACATCATCGGAACCGGAACTAACGGAAGCAACGATTCAAAAAGCTTGAGCACTATCAATCAGACAGGGTTCGAAAATGATGTGAGAAATTTCTTTGTACATTCAATGATTCCTCTAAATGTAGTGGAAGATCCTTATTTTGCCACAATGCTGAACAATTTAGATATGAAAAAACACGGCTTGAATTTAATTAGTCGAAGAACCCTGAGTCGCAAAATCACTGAAGCTCATATAAAGGAAAAATCATGCTTGAAATTGCAATTGAAGGATGCTGAACACGTTTGCACTGTTGTAGACATTTGGTCATGTCGCAAAAGAAGTTTTTTTGGGATGACTGTCCACTGGCTCGACAATGAACTAAACAGACACTCAAAAACACTAGCATGTCGAAGATTTGCCGGTGTCCATAACTATGAACGTATCGCCATGTTATTAGAAGAACTGCATGCGGAATTCGCTCTAAACCCAGACAAAATCATTGCAACTGTGACCGATAACGGTTCCAATTTTGTGAAGGCCTTCAAAGAATTTGGTTTGTCAATCGAATCAATTGAAAGTTTTGACTTCGATACTGAGGAAGAAAATCCTGACGCCGATTTTGAAGAGCACTCAGAAGAAAAAGATATTGTGTTGCCTTCACATCTTAGATGTGCCGCACATACTCTGAATTTGTGTGCTGTAACTGATGCTAATAAACTTTTGAAAAAAAATAACCACACTCCGCTATCTGAAATACATCACAAAACCTTGGATAAATGCAACGTGCTATGGAATGCCGCAGGACGTCCTAAGACTGCTGAGATCATACAGGATATTTTGGGCCATACACTAAGTAAGCCTGGCGTAACTCGGTGGAACAGCTTATATGACGCAATGAAGCAAATATATCCCATGAAAGAAAAAAATATATTACTGCACAGAGCTCTAGGATTGACAAACTTTATCACTGACCGTGAGATCGAATATATTAAGGAGTATATTGCATGCTCCGCACCGATTGCTGAGGCTTTAGATATTTTGCAGGGGGAGAAGAATATGTACTACGGGCTATTACTGCCGTGTTTGATGTCTTTACGAAGAAAATTAAGAAAACTGCAAAATTCTACTTTAAAATATTGCACACAACTTGTTCAATGTTATGCAGAAAGCGTAGAAAAGAGATTTGAAGAGTTCTTCAAGTTTTCCTCGGGTGTTTCCGAGCAAGCGACCATTGCTGCTTTATCTTATCCGAGATTCAAAAACAAATGGTTCTCTTGCATCACACCACAAGATCAAGAAAAGGTTAAATCAATCTTCAAGCATGTAATCGCAAGAGAAATATCAAAACAAAATGATACAAATGACGCAGACCAACTCACGACATATCAAGAAATTCCATTTTTTGATTTCGGATCAGACTCAGACAATGAAATTGATATACAAGAAGTACTACCAAGGAACACTCCTAAAACTAAGGCAGAAACAATGATGTGCCAGTTTTTTGCCGAACGAGATAATAGTATGGCGATTTTAAATCGCTACGAAATAATCAAAATTATTTTTAAGAAATATAATACACCCCTCCCTTCTTCAGCATCTGTTGAGCGAGTGTTTTCGTATGCTACAATGACGAACCTCCCTAAATCAAATAGGCTCTCAGATCACTTATTTGAAGAAAGGGTTGTATTGAAAACAAACTTGAAAATGTAACCGTGTAGGTATGTTATTTAAGATTAATATTCAATGTTCTATTTATAATTGTTGATTTTCATATACTAATGGTACGCGTGTGTTACTAATGTTATTTAAGATTAATATTCAATGTTCTATATATAATTGTTGATTTTTATATACTAATTTATATACACGTACGTGTGTTTTACTTATGTTATTTAGGAATAATATTGAATGTTGTATAATATAATTGTTGATTTTCATATACCTACTAATGGCACGTGTGTGCTACTTTTTTTGCTATAAATCATTGTACACATAAAAGAGATTTAACTAAGTAGTTACTTTAAGAGTCTCGTACAGTTCCGTAATAATTAAACTAATAAAAAAAATGTGATTTTTAGTTGATAGTGAACGTTGTATATATAATTGTTGATTTTCATATACTTATGGCACGTGTTTGTTACTTATTGATATAAGTCATTGTTCATATTACTAAACGAGATTTCACTAAGTAAGTATATATGTAAATGTAACTTGAAAATGTCACAATATGATGGATGTTTTATGGTTTAAATAACTTTGATTTTTATATGTCTTTAATATGACAATGTTAGCTGAATTAATAAAAAAAGAAGATTGATTTTCTTACAATTTGCGTGTTTTTTTTTATTATAAGCCGTAATTATAATTGCCATATGTTCTTATTTACTATTGTTCCGGTTCCGACTGCTGAGGCATATAATACGTTATTAGTATTACACCTCCCTAACCTCCTTTTTTCTCTGACGAGACGGACGCAGCAATACGTTGAAGCGAGATCCTTTAATCTCTTACCAATAAACTGCTGCATCCTTTTCGTCAGTGACTAAATCGAAGGTGTAATATATACATGCAATGCAAGCTTGAACTTGATAAAGAATCTTTCTAAGCAACTAGTTAAATATGGCCACCTCAGTTTTTCTTTTACGTATGCGCAAAAATAAATGCCATGATAATAATAAGCGTTTAAAGTAGAGAAAAATAGGGGTATAAAATATATGGTTTTGGGTTGGCTATTTTATACCTTGATAATTGTTTTGCTAGCTAATAATTACCACGACCATGTGGCAATTAATAAATCTAAGTTTACCTTTGTCGGTTAGTTGTTTACGCATTACTATAGAGATTACAAATAAGTAAGATAACAATCAGTTAATCCATATCCGTGGGTATATTACATTTGCCTTTGAAAGTGGATAAAGTACAAGATAAAGTGTAAGTCACACATCTTTGACACCACTTGTCAGAAAGTGACGAATGCTTTAGCATGTTATTTATCAAGCGATAAACATGACAATAATATGCTTCAAGCCCCAGGTGTTGTTATACATTCTTTGCGATGTATCAATGTGCCTACGTAACTCAAGACTTAGACTTACAATGAAATATGTTATTCCTTCCTAATATTATTCGAAAGAAAATGAATCTAATTAATTATTCAAATAAAAATGTCAACGTAACTTGAGACTTAAAAAAAACCTTACTTATTCCTTATATTAATAGAGAGAAAATTAATCAAATTAATTATTCGAATAAAAATGTCTACGTAATAGAGTACTGCACTGTAAAAACCATCTTGTATTACTGTAACAAGTTTATTTCACACAGCGCACTAGAATGTTTTTTCTAGTTTGCACATGACAAGACATATTGTATTTTTGTAAAATGCACAAATTAGCGAGTTCCAACTTTTAATCGAGAAATTAATCGTGAAATTTAATCGATTAAAATTACGATTAGTTAATCGTTAATCGAAGACTCTGTCGATTAACTTAATCTCGATTAAGTTAATCGCGATTAATTTTTACGATTAACTTTTTTAATCGATTAAAAAATTAATCGATTAATGCCCATCTCTGACTACTTTCCAATGACTTTAATTCCTCCCTCCAGTTAAGATCACGGTCAATGTGCACACCAAGAAACTTAACACAATGACTGGTGTTTATGTCAGATCCTTCCAAGTTCACAAGCAAAGACTCTTTGTTCTTAGACGTTGTTCTGAATAATATAACCTGTATTTTGTCCGTATTCAAGGATAAGTTATTACTTTTAAACCATGTTTGAAAATGCTTAAGAACTGCGTTGACTTTATTATTCAGATGGTCTCTATTGGTCGAGGAAATTATTGCATTTGTGTCATCTGCAAAGACTACTTACTCCAACATCGCTAAATTGGTGACGAATGTAATCTATTAGGTCATTTACAAAGATTACGAACAGACTTGGTCCTAGAATCGATCCTTGTGGTACTCCTCTACAGATCTTCACTAATCTGGACCTGTGTACTTTTTGAAAACCATCTTCAACGGATTTTATCTCGACAAGCATTTTCCTACTCCCTAGATATGAAGTTAAGAGCGCCAGAACCTTACACCTTACACCATAATGCTCTAGCTTATACAGGAGTAATTCATAATCCACCATATCGAAAGCAGATGTCAAGTCAAGAAACAGACCAGCTACCTTCAATTTATTATTTAAACTAATGACCACATCATTAAGAAGCATTTCGATTGCGTCGTTAGTGCCTATATTCTTTTGGTAACCGTATTGCGTCGTTAGTACCTATATTCTTTTGGTAACCGTATTGTCTCGTGTTAATAATATTATTATCCTCCAAATGCCGGACAAGTAGAATTTTAATTAATTTTTCAAAAATCTTTGATAATACTGATAAGAGTGAAAGCACTCCGGGAAAACACTTTCCTCATAGCAATTATTAAAAAAGATTGACAATGGTACAGCTAATTTATCAATATTGTCTTTGATTATCGAGATTGGGAGTTCATCAGTGCCAGTTGATCTCTTCGTCTCCATTTTCTTAACAATTGAAATAATTTCAGTAGGTGTTACGTAATCCCACGACAAATCACTCGACACAGGTGTGGTACATTCTTGCATAATATTCTGTACCTGATTTACGTTGCCTATTGGTTTAAGGCATTTATTCGTGTTAAAGTGAGATGAGAATATTTAAACAATATCCTGCTTTTTGACTATAATTTTATTGAGTATATCCTGAAGTGCATTGGGAGCTTTTTTATTCCGATGCTTATTTACTACCTTCCAAATAGCTTTAGCAGCGTTTTTAGATGTATCTATAGCTGCCTGGACAGCCATTTTTTGGAACACCTGATGACTTTTCTGTAAAGTTTGATATAATTATGGTGATAAAGGGTAATGATGATCACAATCACCGCCACTTCCATCACCACGACCTTCATCACCACCGCCTTCATCACCACCGCCTTCATCACCACCACCACCATCACTCCACCTTCTCACGACCACCATCACCTCTGAGGCAGCCCTGTGCGTCTTACACGCACACATTGACACTGACATTCAAGTTCAGTTTTTAGTAGGCAGTGTCCGCCCTGTGTCGCTGTGCACTAGTTTAGTTACTGTTTTCTTTCTTTTTTTTTGTTTTTAATCTTCTAACTAAAGCTTCTGATCTGATCTGTAACGCCTTGGCAATTAGCTGTAAGTTGCAGATATGTAATTATTATCATAGAGGCCTGCTATCTCTCAAGATAGAAAATCCAACTGATCCTGTGTTCAAGGTTTTCTTGGGCCAGGCGGCCCCTCCAGATGGGATCCTGTAGTATTAAATAGGTCCTTTGGTTACGTCACTGAGCAGTAACGTGACACGAGCTTGGTATTGCAGCACGATAGTGATGCACGACGGCGAGACGACGATGCGCATGGTGGACGACGCGTTCATCCGCATCTGCGCGGCGGTCAACGACCTGTGCATGCAGGTCCGCGCACTGGCCTGCTCGCTGCTCGGCACCACGCGCGGTGTCTCCGACCGCTTCCTGCTGCAGACGCTGGACAAGCAGCTGATGAGCAACATGAAGGTATTGCCACCTAATGGGTTCATGTACAAAAGTTTAAACTAAAATCGATCAATTTTTTGATTATTAATAGTCAGTATTTTCGTTGACAGAACGATAATAAAATAAAATTAAACGTTTAGAGTGGTTCTACTGTACGTGATATCTAATTAGAGTGGTACTGCAGAGAAAGCGTACGGCGCACGAGCGGGGCGCGGAGCTGGTGCGGTCGGGCGCGTGGGCGAGCGGGCGGCGCTGGGCCGACGACGCGCCCGGCCAGCTGGTGGAGCAGGACGCCGTGCAGCTGCTGCCGGGCGGCGCCGCCGGCGCCTTCGTGCACGGCCTCGAGGACGAGCTCATGGGTGAGGCGCCTCACACCACTCACGTGTACACACTACACTACACACCCGTCCGGTGTCATCATCATCAGTAGTGTAGTGGCAAGCCGGGTGCGGGCGCGGCTCTGAAGAGGGTCTTGTGGCCCGAGAACACCGTCAACACAATTTCTTACACCGAGGGATAAGGGATCACTCAAAGTTTTGGCCTTGGGCCTGAACGGTGATAAACGCGCCACTGCTACCACCAAGTACCTACTAAATTACTGTTCATAGTCTTGGTTGTTCTGTCGAGACCCATCTGTGGGTCTCGTGGTATTGACTCCTAGGACAACAATGAAGGATACGGTACTACGGCTCCGCACTCTACTACTATCACAGAGCGCAAGTCCCATAAAGTACAATTTTGGTTATGTTTGGTTCTAAAAAGCCGGAGTAACGGGGCGCGGGCGAAACATCTTCCCGCGAAATCTCCGTTTGGGACAAGAATGATTGACTTAATCCGCATGTAAATAGTTGTCACGTTAATTGATCAGAGGTGCGCACGGCGGCGGTGGACGCGGTGTGCCAGCTGTCGATGGAGAACGCGGTGTTCGCCACCACGTCGCTGGACTTCCTCGTGGACATGTTCAACGACGAGATCGAGGACGTGCGCCTGCGCGCCATCGACAGCCTCACGCGCATCGCTCACCACATCGTGTTGCGCGAGGACCAGCTCGAGACCATCCTCGGGGCGCTGGAGGCACGTACATCTTACGATAACTACCAGAAAACATATCATTATTACAAGTACTTAACCCTTTGAGCGCCGAGCGGCAAAGCAATTCACCGTGCCACTGACGCAAAACAAAAAAAAAAGTGCTCCAAAATCAACAGAGGTTGAAAAACACAGATAGTGGTTTGAATTAGCATGTTTTTGACCACTGACATTTTTGACGTCAATAGGCGTCGTTGGCGTTAGTGGCACGAATTCTCGATGACGTGATTTGCCGTCTTTGGCGGTCAAAGGGTTAAAAAGCTCGTAAACGTAACAGCGGCTCCTTCTAAATTCTGAATATCCTAATCATTTGTCACTTATTTAATTTCTCTAATCTGTCGGAATTTTACAGTTAATACGTAGTGTTGAACAAATAACTGTTCTCTTAAAGCACCGAATCACACATCACAACCCAATCCGTGATGATTAACATAATCAAAACTGGTATATTCGTCGTACGGGCGACTATCAACATAATATTGAGAAAAATTGAAAAAATCCGCGACTGCTACTACACAACCGAAAATTGCGCCTCAGATCATATGAAGGTCGTCGATATTATGGACATATTAATGAGGCGGATAAAACGTTCAAATAATCACCCGTCGATATTTGTGTATAAACTCGTTTATTCTTATTTCAAGGACTACTCCATGGATGTCCGGGAAGGGCTTCACAGGATGCTGGGAGCCTGCAGCGTCTCCTCCAAGACCTGCCTGGAGATGTGTATCGATAAAATATTAGAAAATCTAAAGAGATATCCACAGGTATACCTTTTTAGTCATTTCTGACTTGATATAATGTGAGATGATAACTACACTATAATTATTAAGAGCTGTTTGGAGATCGTAAGCTGTTTTCTAAGTGGATAGGATTGTTATCGTTTCAACGGTTACTTGTTATGTATGGGAAGTCCGTCTCTTAACCCCTCGTAAGTCGTATACTTTACGTTACGTTAAAATAACAGTTAGCTTCAATTTGACTAGCAAATGTTTGACATCACATACGAGGTCTGGTAGTATTACATAATGTGTGGTACGCGCACAGGACAAGCGGTCGACGTTCCGCTGCATGCAGCGCATGGGCAGCTCGCACGCGGCGCTCGTGCTGCCGCTCGCCGCGCGCCTGCTGGCCGTGCACCCCTTCTTCCACATGCCGGAGCCCGACGTCGAGGACCCCGCCTGTATCCTTTGTACTGCCTAATATAAACTACACACGATAGTGCCGTGCCATTGAGGACGCGTGCAATTATAATTTATTTCAGTGGTATTAATAAAAAAATATGTTAGTTATTAGATTATTACTGTTATTAGATAAAAAAAGGCAACTATAAGGCTCACTTTTTAACTTTATCAACATCTGCGTGTTACCTAGTGATGGAGTAACCTGTTATTTTATGAAACGTTTATTCAATGTTGTTGTGTTGGAATCATAACTTCCTGGACAATTTATGTCAAAACTTTGGCTGTGGTGCTAAGGACATGAACATGACGCACTGTAAAACTTGAAGGGGACCTGGATAACACCAGCGGACGCGGACTGCACATCATTTGTCTAGCTCATTGTTTCTGTTGCCATATGACACACGCATGATTGTTTCCGTGAATGTGCAAAGCGTATTTTTTTATTCGGTACCATTTCCTGAAGTGCCACAGACATGTGCGTGCTGATCTTGGCGCTGAACGCGGCAGCGCACTGCACCACCATGCTGCCGCTGTTCGAGGAGCACACCGTGAAGCACTACACGTACCTGCGCGACACCATGCCGCACCTAGTGCCACACCTGCCCATAGGTATAGGCTAGGCTACTTTCCTCACAGCAGTTATACTATCAATATTTATAAGAAAATCATAATAAATATACATAAAACTAACTATGACGTTACTGTGCGTCTTCCGATATGTACTCCTGATCGAGACAGAAGACACCAACTCGGGACTAAATAATATATAATCGCGTCCGTCCGCTCTATGTGGCATTACACTGAGCTGTTCTAGACCTTTTGGAAGAATGTTAGTAGTATCGTTTGTGATGTTTGTTTGATGCGCAGGTGACGCGCAGCAGGCGAGCGTGAAGATCGAGACGGGGCTGGAGGACGAGGCGGTGCGGCGGTTCTTCGGCACCGTGCTGCGGCACGCCGACCACCGCGCGCTGTCGCCGCGCGTGCGGCTCGACATGCTGCGCGCCGCCGAGGAACAGCTCCACAGGTCAGTACCGCTACACACGCCTGGATCTAAACTAGACCGCGTCGCACGAGCCGGGCTGGAGGACGAGGCGGTGCGGCGGTTCTTCGGCACCGTGCTGCGGCACGCCGACCACCGCGCGCTGTCGCCGCGCGTGCGGCTCGACATGCTGCGCGCCGCCGAGGAACAGCTCCACAGGTCAGTACCGCTACACACGCCTGGATCTAAACTAGACCGCGTCGCACGAGCCGGGCTGGAGGACGAGGCGGTGCGGCGGTTCTTCGGCACCGTGCTGCGGCACGCCGACCACCGCGCGCTGTCGCCGCGCGTGCGGCTCGACATGCTGCGCGCCGCCGAGGAACAGCTCCACAGGTCAGTACCGCTACACACGCCTGGATCTAAACTAGACCGCGTCGCACGAGCCGGGCTGGAGGACGAGGCGGTGCGGCGGTTCTTCGGCACCGTGCTGCGGCACGCCGACCACCGCGCGCTGTCGCCGCGCGTGCGGCTCGACATGCTGCGCGCCGCCGAGGAACAGCTCCACAGGTCAGTACCGCTACACACGCCTGGATCTAAACTAGACCGCGTCGCACGAGCCGGGCTGGAGGACGAGGCGGTGCGGCGGTTCTTCGGCACCGTGCTGCGGCACGCCGACCACCGCGCGCTGTCGCCGCGCGTGCGGCTCGACATGCTGCGCGCCGCCGAGGAACAGCTCCACAGGTCAGTACCGCTACACACGCCTGGATCTAAACTAGACCGCGTCGCACGAGCCGGGCTGGAGGACGAGGCGGTGCGGCGGTTCTTCGGCACCGTGCTGCGGCACGCCGACCACCGCGCGCTGTCGCCGCGCGTGCGGCTCGACATGCTGCGCGCCGCCGAGGAACAGCTCCACAGGTCAGTACCGCTACACACGCCTGGATCTAAACTAGACCGCGTCGCACGAGCCGGGCTGGAGGACGAGGCGGTGCGGCGGTTCTTCGGCACCGTGCTGCGGCACGCCGACCACCGCGCGCTGTCGCCGCGCGTGCGGCTCGACATGCTGCGCGCCGCCGAGGAACAGCTCCACAGGTCAGTACCGCTACACACGCCTGGATCTAAACTAGACCGCGTCGCACGAGCCGGGCTGGAGGACGAGGCGGTGCGGCGGTTCTTCGGCACCGTGCTGCGGCACGCCGACCACCGCGCGCTGTCGCCGCGCGTGCGGCTCGACATGCTGCGCGCCGCCGAGGAACAGCTCCACAGGTCAGTACCGCTACACACGCCTGGATCTAAACTAGACCGCGTCGCACGAGCCGGGCTGGAGGACGAGGCGGTGCGGCGGTTCTTCGGCACCGTGCTGCGGCACGCCGACCACCGCGCGCTGTCGCCGCGCGTGCGGCTCGACATGCTGCGCGCCGCCGAGGAACAGCTCCACAGGTCAGTACCGCTACACACGCCTGGATCTAAACTAGACCGCGTCGCACGAGCCGGGCTGGAGGACGAGGCGGTGCGGCGGTTCTTCGGCACCGTGCTGCGGCACGCCGACCACCGCGCGCTGTCGCCGCGCGTGCGGCTCGACATGCTGCGCGCCGCCGAGGAACAGCTCCACAGGTCAGTACCGCTACACACGCCTGGATCTAAACTAGACCGCGTCGCACGAGCCGGGCTGGAGGACGAGGCGGTGCGGCGGTTCTTCGGCACCGTGCTGCGGCACGCCGACCACCGCGCGCTGTCGCCGCGCGTGCGGCTCGACATGCTGCGCGCCGCCGAGGAACAGCTCCACAGGTCAGTACCGCTACACACGCCTGGATCTAAACTAGACCGCGTCGCACGAGCCGGGCTGGAGGACGAGGCGGTGCGGCGGTTCTTCGGCACCGTGCTGCGGCACGCCGACCACCGCGCGCTGTCGCCGCGCGTGCGGCTCGACATGCTGCGCGCCGCCGAGGAACAGCTCCACAGGTCAGTACCGCTACACACGCCTGGATCTAAACTAGACCGCGTCGCACGAGCCGGGCTGGAGGACGAGGCGGTGCGGCGGTTCTTCGGCACCGTGCTGCGGCACGCCGACCACCGCGCGCTGTCGCCGCGCGTGCGGCTCGACATGCTGCGCGCCGCCGAGGAACAGCTCCACAGGTCAGTACCGCTACACACGCCTGGATCTAAACTAGACCGCGTCGCACGAGCCGGGCTGGAGGACGAGGCGGTGCGGCGGTTCTTCGGCACCGTGCTGCGGCACGCCGACCACCGCGCGCTGTCGCCGCGCGTGCGGCTCGACATGCTGCGCGCCGCCGAGGAACAGCTCCACAGGTCAGTACCGCTACACACGCCTGGATCTAAACTAGACCGCGTCGCACGAGCCGGGCTGGAGGACGAGGCGGTGCGGCGGTTCTTCGGCACCGTGCTGCGGCACGCCGACCACCGCGCGCTGTCGCCGCGCGTGCGGCTCGACATGCTGCGCGCCGCCGAGGAACAGCTCCACAGGTCAGTACCGCTACACACGCCTGGATCTAAACTAGACCGCGTCGCACGAGCCGGGCTGGAGGACGAGGCGGTGCGGCGGTTCTTCGGCACTGTGCTGCGGCACGCCGACCACCGCGCGCTGTCGCCGCGCGTGCGGCTCGACATGCTGCGCGCCGCCGAGGAACAGCTCCACAGGTCAGTACCGCTACACACGCCTGGATCTAAACTAGACCGCGTCGCACGAGCCGGGCTGGAGGACGAGGCGGTGCGGTGGTTCTTCGGCACCGTGCTGCGGCACGCCGACCACCGCGCGCTGTCGCCGCGCGTGCGGCTCGACATGCTGCGCGCCGCCGAGGAACAGCTCCACAGGTCAGTACCGCTACACACGCCTGGATCTAAACTAGACCGCGTCGCACGAGCCGGGCTGGAGGACGAGGCGGTGCGGCGGTTCTTCGGCACCGTGCTGCGGCACGCCGACCACCGCGCGCTGACGCCGCGCGTGCGGCTCGACATGCTGCGCGCCGCCGAGGAACAGCTCCACAGGTCAGTACCGCTACACACGCCTGGATCTAAACTAGACCGCGTCGCACGAGCCGGGCTGGAGGACGAGGCGGTGCGGCGGTTCTTCGGCACCGTGCTGCGGCACGCCGACCACCGCGCGCTGTCGCCGCGCGTGCGGCTCGACATGCTGCGCGCCGCCGAGGAACAGCTCCACAGGTCAGTACCGCTACACACGCCTGGATCTAAACTAGACCGCGTCGCACGAGCCGGGCTGGAGGACGAGGCGGTGCGGCGGTTCTTCGGCACCGTGCTGCGGCACGCCGACCACCGCGCGCTGACGCCGCGCGTGCGGCTCGACATGCTGCGCGCCGCCGAGGAACAGCTCCACAGGTCAGTACCGCTACACACGCCTGGATCTAAACTAGACCGCGTCGCACGAGCCGGGCTGGAGGACGAGGTGGTGCGGCGGTTCTTCGGCACCGTGCTGCGGCACGCCGACCACCGCGCGCTGTCGCCGCGCGTGCGGCTCGACATGCTGCGCGCCGCCGAGGAACAGCTCCACAGGTCAGTACCGCTACACACGCCTGGATCTAAACTAGACCGCGTCGCACGAGCCGGGCTGGAGGACGAGGCGGTGCGGCGGTTCTTCGGCACCGTGCTGCGGCACGCCGACCACCGCGCGCTGTCGCCGCGCGTGCGGCTCGACATGCTGCGCGCCGCCGAGGAACAGCTCCACAGGTCAGTACCGCTACACACGCCTGGATCTAAACTAGACCGCGTCGCACGAGCCGGGCTGGAGGACGAGGCGGTGCGGCGGTTCTTCGGCACCGTGCTGCGGCACGCCGACCACCGCGCGCTGACGCCGCGCGTGCGGCTCGACATGCTGCGCGCCGCCGAGGAACAGCTCCACAGGTCAGTACCGCTACACACGCCTGGATCTAAACTAGACCGCGTCGCACGAGCCGGGCTGGAGGACGAGGTGGTGCGGCGGTTCTTCGGCACCGTGCTGCGGCACGCCGACCACCGCGCGCTGTCGCCGCGCGTGCGGCTCGACATGCTGCGCGCCGCCGAGGAACAGCTCCACAGGTCAGTACCGCTACACACGCCTGGATCTAAACTAGACCGCGTCGCACGAGCCGGGCTGGAGGACGAGGCGGTGCGGCGGTTCTTCGGCACCGTGCTGCGGCACGCCGACCACCGCGCGCTGTCGCCGCGCGTGCGGCTCGACATGCTGCGCGCCGCCGAGGAACAGCTCCACAGGTCAGTACCGCTACACACGCCTGGATCTAAACTAGACCGCGTCGCACGAGCCGGGCTGGAGGACGAGGCGGTGCGGCGGTTCTTCGGCACCGTGCTGCGGCACGCCGACCACCGCGCGCTGTCGCCGCGCGTGCGGCTCGACATGCTGCGCGCCGCCGAGGAACAGCTCCACAGGTCAGTACCGCTACACACGCCTGGATCTAAACTAGACCGCGTCGCACGAGCCGGGCTGGAGGACGAGGCGGTGCGGCGGTTCTTCGGCACCGTGCTGCGGCACGCCGACCACCGCGCGCTGTCGCCGCGCGTGCGGCTCGACATGCTGCGCGCCGCCGAGGAACAGCTCCACAGGTCAGTACCGCTACACACGCCTGGATCTAAACTAGACCGCGTCGCACGAGCCGGGCTGGAGGACGAGGCGGTGCGGCGGTTCTTCGGCACTGTGCTGCGGCACGCCGACCACCGCGCGCTGTCGCCGCGCGTGCGGCTCGACATGCTGCGCGCCGCCGAGGAACAGCTCCACAGGTCAGTACCGCTACACACGCCTGGATCTAAACTAGACCGCGTCGCACGAGCCGGGCTGGAGGACGAGGCGGTGCGGCGGTTCTTCGGCACCGTGCTGCGGCACGCCGACCACCGCGCGCTGTCGCCGCGCGTGCGGCTCGACATGCTGCGCGCCGCCGAGGAACAGCTCCACAGGTCAGTACCGCTACACACGCCTGGATCTAAACTAGACCGCGTCGCACGAGCCGGGCTGGAGGACGAGGCGGTGCGGCGGTTCTTCGGCACCGTGCTGCGGCACGCCGACCACCGCGCGCTGACGCCGCGCGTGCGGCTCGACATGCTGCGCGCCGCCGAGGAACAGCTCCACAGGTCAGTACCGCTACACACGCCTGGATCTAAACTAGACCGCGTCGCACGAGCCGGGCTGGAGGACGAGGCGGTGCGGCGGTTCTTCGGCACCGTGCTGCGGCACGCCGACCACCGCGCGCTGTCGCCGCGCGTGCGGCTCGACATGCTGCGCGCCGCCGAGGAACAGCTCCACAGGTCAGTACCGCTACACACGCCTGGATCTAAACTAGACCGCGTCGCACGAGCCGGGCTGGAGGACGAGGCGGTGCGGCGGTTCTTCGGCACCGTGCTGCGGCACGCCGACCACCGCGCGCTGACGCCGCGCGTGCGGCTCGACATGCTGCGCGCCGCCGAGGAACAGCTCCACAGGTCAGTACCGCTACACACGCCTGGATCTAAACTAGACCGCGTCGCACGAGCCGGGCTGGAGGACGAGGTGGTGCGGCGGTTCTTCGGCACCGTGCTGCGGCACGCCGACCACCGCGCGCTGTCGCCGCGCGTGCGGCTCGACATGCTGCGCGCCGCCGAGGAACAGCTCCACAGGTCAGTACCGCTACACACGCCTGGATCTATACTAGACCGCGTCGCACGAGCCGGGCTGGAGGACGAGGCGGTGCGGCGGTTCTTCGGCACCGTGCTGCGGCACGCCGACCACCGCGCGCTGTCGCCGCGCGTGCGGCTCGACATGCTGCGCGCCGCCGAGGAACAGCTCCACAGGTCAGTACCGCTACACACGCCTGGATCTAAACTAGACCGCGTCGCACGAGCCGGGCTGGAGGACGAGGCGGTGCGGCGGTTCTTCGGCACCGTGCTGCGGCACGCCGACCACCGCGCGCTGACGCCGCGCGTGCGGCTCGACATGCTGCGCGCCGCCGAGGAACAGCTCCACAGGTCAGTACCGCTACACACGCCTGGATCTAAACTAGACCGCGTCGCACGAGCCGGGCTGGAGGACGAGGTGGTGCGGCGGTTCTTCGGCACCGTGCTGCGGCACGCCGACCACCGCGCGCTGTCGCCGCGCGTGCGGCTCGACATGCTGCGCGCCGCCGAGGAACAGCTCCACAGGTCAGTACCGCTACACACGCCTGGATCTAAACTAGACCGCGTCGCACGAGCCGGGCTGGAGGACGAGGCGGTGCGGCGGTTCTTCGGCACCGTGCTGCGGCACGCCGACCACCGCGCGCTGTCGCCGCGCGTGCGGCTCGACATGCTGCGCGCCGCCGAGGAACAGCTCCACAGGTCAGTACCGCTACACACGCCTGGATCTAAACTAGACCGCGTCGCACGAGCCGGGCTGGAGGACGAGGCGGTGCGGCGGTTCTTCGGCACCGTGCTGCGGCACGCCGACCACCGCGCGCTGTCGCCGCGCGTGCGGCTCGACATGCTGCGCGCCGCCGAGGAACAGCTCCACAGGTCAGTACCGCTACACACGCCTGGATCTAAACTAGACCGCGTCGCACGAGCCGGGCTGGAGGACGAGGCGGTGCGGCGGTTCTTCGGCACCGTGCTGCGGCACGCCGACCACCGCGCGCTGTCGCCGCGCGTGCGGCTCGACATGCTGCGCGCCGCCGAGGAACAGCTCCACAGGTCAGTACCGCTACACACGCCTGGATCTAAACTAGACCGCGTCGCACGAGCCGGGCTGGAGGACGAGGCGGTGCGGCGGTTCTTCGGCACCGTGCTGCGGCACGCCGACCACCGCGCGCTGTCGCCGCGCGTGCGGCTCGACATGCTGCGCGCCGCCGAGGAACAGCTCCACAGGTCAGTACCGCTACACACGCCTGGATCTAAACTAGACCGCGTCGCACGAGCCGGGCGGGACGGACGGGGCTGATATGGGAAGCGGTGGTAGCCTAGTGGTTAGCGCATGCGACTTTAAATCCGGAGGTCGCGGGTTCGAACCCGGCCCGTACCAATGAGTTTTTCGGAACTTATGTACGGAATGTCATTTGATATTTACCACTTACCACTCGCTTTTCGGTGAAGGAAAACTACGTGAGGAAACCACCTAAGCCCAATAAGGCCTAGTTTCCCCTCTGGGTTGGAAGGTCAGATGGCAGTCGCTTTCGTAAAAACTAGTGCCTACGCCACATCTAGGGATTTAGGTAGCCGACCCCGATTGAGAATTCATTCTCAAAAAATGGGACAAAGGCTAGGAGGATGATGATGTCATCCAAGTAGGTATGCAAAATTTCAGCTTAATCCGTTGAAAATATCTGCTCCAAAATTGAGTTGCAAGTTTCCAACCGAACCAACATGCATACGTTGCATGTTTTTAATAAGAGCTTGTAAAAACTTAACCTTTATCAGTTCATCGCTGTGCATAGTTTTAGCTTGATTATGCGAAAATTACTTGAAAATTACGGAGTAATCAGTCCTATTCACTCCAGTGATATTCACTGACTTTCGACATCAGTTGAGGAGTGTCTTTTCAAAAGGACTTATTTTTTTATGGAAGTCATACAAAAAAATAAGTCCGTTTGAAAAGACACTCCTCAAATACAATCAAATTTGTCGTTGTTGCCAGTAAAATAAATTACAACCACTAAAAGTCCGCAATATCGCGTGGGCTATAAACCCAACCTGTTAGGCAAGGTTAATTCAATTTATTTGTTTTTATTTTTTTACGTTGACCTACGCACGGTTCGTAAAAAGGAACGCAACTAAACACATGGTGCGCGCGAGTCGCTTTACAAGCTCCGTCTAGTGGGGGTTGGCTGTGTGGCCGCTTGAAGCTGTTTGAAACGATCGATCCTGGTTGCTTGAAGCGGAGAATGGTATCGGGAAGTCGTGTTGCAACCGAAACCAACTGCAAAGTTCAGTCGTCCTGTAGTCGGTACCTTAACCGTAATACGACTGATCTTGTGCAGCCTGTCTCTTTCTGTTTTAAGCAGTACATTTGTAGACTGTTAACCGTTGTTTGTTCCGCAGGCTGGCGGAGATGGAGCCGCTGTTCGCGGGCGCGGCGGTGTTCACGGCGCTGTTCGCGCGCTGCGTGCGCGCGCTGCACGGCGCGCTGGCCGCGCCCGCCGGCCCGCCCGCGCACGCGCTCGCCGCGCTCGCCACCGACACGCTCAGGTAACCGGTGTAGATGCCCGCTTAGGGCCGATACAAGCGGTCAGCATTTCAACTATAACCCAGCCGCAATATGGCAGTTCTGAAACAGTTGAAGTAACTGCGTCCTTTGCAGCTGGGTTTCGGTTCAAATGCTGTCCGTATGTATCTGCCCTTATGGTGAATATGCAATTTATACCTGAAGGTAGACACTCTTTATATGCATTTTATATCCAAATTATTTTTGATGGTGAATTATTTACTATAGTCTCCCGTAGTCGATATCTTTACTGACTCCTTCATTGACGGCAGTACATCCGCCTTCAATAAAGCTTCAGTAAGTATAACCGTTGCGACGTGTACAGATTGCAGCACCAGTTCAGCGGCGTGACGGAGCAGGAGGCGGCGTGCGTCGGGCAGCTGGCTCTGCGCGTGACCGCGGCCCGGCTGTGCGCGGCGGCGGCGGGCGCGGCCGGCGCGGAGGGCGCGCCCGCGCCCGCCGGCCCGCTCGCCGCCGCGCTGTCGGCGCAGGCCGCGCTCACGCACCAGGCCGAGCTGGTCGACCGACAGCTGCTCGCCGCAGGTACCCGTCTCGGAAGGTGGGAGCGACATCACCTGCTCTGCTCCCACCATCCCACCTAAGACCGCTCATCGCGCATTAACGCCTGATCTAATTATTATAGTTGAACCGTTATAGTTGAAGTCCTTGTTCACGGGAAGCACGCAGGTATTATAACAAAAGACCTCCTTTGTTGCTACATTTATTAGGTATTTCCATGCGCTAGCACGTAAGTACCTAATAAATGTTTGGGAGTATGTTGAAATTATAAAGTTAGCTTATGTCGATTAAATAAACAATGCAATGTCAAAATGAAAGTACTGCAAAAGGAAGTTCTTTATCATGTGAATTACTCCTGTTAGTCATCAATTTCATGTGCTGATTTAACGAGGGTTTAGAGAAGCTACACTACAAGTAAGATGTGACTGGTAGTGTAGTGAACTTGCTTGGACATGTTGAATGTTGAGTGACGTCGTTGTGGTTGTGCGCAGGAGTGGAGCCGGACCAGTTCACGATCAGCGTGTTCCAGCAGCTGTCGCTGGGCGCCGACAACAAGCCGCTGGCGCTGGCGCGCGCGCTGCTGCCGCTGCTGGTGGCCGCGCCGCTGCCGCACATCCCGCAGCCCAGCGTCAGGGTAAACTTACACAACAAAACCTTTTTAAATACCCACATTCCACATTCGTGTTTATGAATTCTGGGAGAAGGCGCCCGATTTATTTATCCTAATACAATACCCACCCTTTTAAAACACCCTTAGATACTATTGTTGTTAAAAACAGTGAAATGAAGAAACGGCGATAAGTTGCAATACGGCCTAGGTATTGGCACTGATTGAGGGGACTATATAGCAGTAGTTCCATTTCAGTCCGAATTACTCAAAAGGCAAGTTGTTTACAAAGTATAAGGTCTTTGATATTTCTCTAAGGAATGGAAATAGCGAGCGAATTGTTTTAATTTTGGCTTTTCTAGAACTTTAGCCCAAATGACATTTATTTATGTTTATTTTATTTATTTTTAGTCTGTGCTGTCCCACTGCAGGGCAAAGGCCACCCTCTCTTTCATCCAGTCGTCTCTGTTCAAGGCAGCAACGGACCAATCTTTTCGGAATTCTAGGTCATCCCTGTTCAGAGAACAGAATTCATGCATCAGCAACCTAGATGCATTTACGCAAATCAACAATTGAGAGCAAGCTCATCTTGCAGTTTACACGTACAGCATACAAAGAAAATGTATAGTAGTGTGCTGTACGTGATATTTGTATATATAGCGTTAGGAAGTAAAATAAATTAGATACCAATTGTCCGTTGGTGTTTCACTACCTCTCTTACCCGACCCCATGCGTGTTCAGGGCTACTCTCTGAGCGTATGGTCCCATCCAACCACTTAGACTAAGCTCCTCTTACTGTGGCGAAGACACCCTCAAGCCCTTAATCGGTCAACTGAGCCTGGTTGACTGGCAGTAAGAAAACCACCACTCCCCGACACCCCGTTCCTCCCCGTAGGAATCCATCTGTTACCTTAGGTCTCCTGGTAACAGATATCCCGCTAAAAGTCGTAGGTTAAGGTGTTAGGTTAGGGACTTAGGGCAGTAGGCTCCCTAGTCATAGTCAACCCTTAGCTGTACGCAGTCTGTGCAGACACACGCTGGATAGTTAACTTACTTACCAATTACATTACCAAACTTACTTTACTTACTTACCTACCTAACTCTATACAAATATAACTAATTTGTATAGTCCACCCCACCAGGGGTCCCTAAGCCAGTGTGTGCCTGTACATATGGTCCTTCGAACCGGATCTGGAAGCAGAGCGGGATCCTGTATTCCAGACCCGGAAATTTTAATCAGTAATTATTGACAAACAAACAGTCAGTAATTTCTGATGTGGCGAAGACACCCTCAAGCCCTTAATCGGTCAACTGAGCCTGGTTGACTGGCAGTAAGAAAACCACCACTCCCCGACACTCCGTTCCTCCCCGTAGGAATCCATCTGTTACCTTAGGTCTCCTGGTAACAGATATCCCGCTACAAGTCGTAGGTTAAGGTGTTAGGTTAGGGACTTAGGGCAGTAGGCTCCCTAGTCATAGTCAACCCTTAGCTGTACGCAGTCTGTGCAGACACACGCTGGATAGTTAACTTACTTACCAATTACATTACCAAACTTACTTTACTTACTTACCTTACTTACCTACCTAACTCTATACAAATATAACTAATTTGTATAGTCCACCCCACCAGGGGTCCCTAAGCCAGTGTGTGCCTGTACAATCCCGTCATCTCCGTCGTGGTCTGCCTAACTGTGGATTCCACCTAACAGAGTACGCTGTTAGGTGGAATCCATTCAGTGGTATTAGCTTAGCCCATAGTTCGTTCGACATGCGGCAAACGTGTCCAGCCCAGTCCCACTTACGCTTAGCGGCTGTCAGGGCTACGTCGGCTACTTGGATTTTCTTTTCGTTTTAAATGTCATTTAAAACTATGAAATTAAAAAAATCCATCGGGTGTCGTTAGTTTTATTTTTGAATTCATTTTAATACATTCACGTTGCCTAGGAACAAATTTGTATGATCGCATATATGTGCTGCTGGCAGTGCATGCGTTAAATCTCAGCATTTTAGTACAACGTAAAAGTTGTTGATTTGATCTGTCTGGAAACGAAACTATGTGTAACTTGATGCATATTGCGTGTGACAGATCCGCATGTGCACTGCAACCATAATCGAGCCGGCGAGCGACAGCGACACGGTGCTGCGGTTCAGCGCGGGGCTGGCGGGCGGCGCGGCGCTGGAGGCCGAGGTGCTGCGCGTGCGCGACCCCGGCGCGCTGCGCGTGCGCGTCGCCTACCCCGACCGCCAGGCGCACGCGCTCGCGCCGCCGCGCGACCATCTGCGCCCGCTCGACCACCACACCATCAGTAACTATCGCGTCTATATTACCGTCACTAGCTATCGCCGCATAACATATGTACAAATCAGTGGCGTAGCTAAGTTATCAAGGGCTCTGAGGAAAAAATATTTAAAATTATTGGTCCCATGTTAGTTGGCCGTTCGGTGAACGGGATGTTTCAGTGAAGGTTCATAAAGGCCCTTGAACCTCGGGGACTCGGGTGTCCGTCGCCGCCTGGTCCTCCAATATAAAGGTTGTGCTCGTACCATCCTTGTCGTCCAAAAACTGTCAGGTAGCCGATCCAAGTGAATATCTGGTGGGCTGGTAATCAGAACATTGATATTTTCCAGACGACGATGGCACGGTGAACGTGCGCCTGCTGACGAAGGTGCTGATCTCGCACGGCGTGTGGTCCGAGTCGTGCGGCGTGGACGTGTCGGTGTGCCTGGCCGTGGAGGAGGGCGCGGGCCGCGACGCCGCGCCGCTCGTCGAGCTGTGCCGCCCCGTGCGCATCACCGTGGCGCCCAAACCCATCAAACGAGGCATCTAGCACAGGCACCGCAGGCGCAGACCCACACCTAGAGATAGACCACCTACTGCGGACGTGCCGGCAAGTGCGGCATCTAGTGATAGCGTACACACCGTAACCTCAGACCAACAAAAAAAGATAGACGGATCATTAGAGTCTTCAACGCCGGAATAAAATGTTAATCGCATGCGAGTTGATGATTTCTTCATTACTGATGTAATTTGTCTTTAAAGTTTAAGTGTATTTAGTTTTAATAGTATTACGTTAAAGTTAACAATAGTTTATAATACCATTGATGTAACACTATGTGACTGTAATACAGAAAACACTCCGATGCTAAAGAAAATGAAATGGAAAATAAATGTCGTTTCGTCGTTTATACTTCTACATATTTATTATTATTCAACTTTAATAACCCCACAATGCCTTTATTCTTACTCCTGTAGAGCTCACTTTAGGACAAATAGAAGTAAATAACAAAAAAACGCAAAGAAGTATTTTCTAAGTCACAAGGTTGAAATTGCAATTATAACTGATTCATGATATTTTGACACTAAAGCCGTAACGGTCAAAAATGTACCGAGTTCAGCATTTAGTCCCATGTTAAAGTATCATGCTTTTGCAATTTCAACCTTGTGATTGATTGTTATGATCGGTTTATGGTAGTTGGAATTTGAGACAACCAATTTTAATAAGTTTAGTCACAGCAATTTTATCGTCGATAATTTGTTAAATTTAAACGGAATGAACTATGAATCGAGGGATTCTTAATTCATTCCGTTTTCCGATTCCCGAACAATATTTCAATTCAACATTACATAGGGTAGAATCAGGATTTCAATAAAATAAACTAAATTGTTTGAACAATTATAACTGTAATATAAAAAACATCATTATTATTTTTATACATTCCAATAAACTTAAAAGCCATGATAATTATGTAGTACTTTGCATAAAAACAACACTTTTGCTTAAGCTAGCTTTTTTTTGTTAACCTGTTCCCCGCCAGTTGTCATATGTTGATAAAATACATTTAAGTATTATCAGGATTTCTTAAGTACTCTGTGGTTTTTGCGTTTTACACTAGATGGTGACACTAAAACCACTGTCGGGATCTCAGAAGTAATATTGCATTTTATGAACTTCTTTTATTCATTAGTCGTAAATGGGGATTGAACACGTGACTACGCAGTTTCGAGGGGTCTTTCCACAGCTAAGGGGATATCAAACAGGTTATTCCATTTGCCATCTTAAAAATATGTGACACATATAATATGTAAGATAGACAAAAGAAGACACATAGACATCCACATGTTGACAAAATAAGTTTTTTTGTGGATTTACTAACTCCCTAGCTGATACTGGTCAGGCAATAAAACGTTTGTGCCCTCAGATAACACATTTTTTTTCCTTTGTAAAACCTGTAGTAGTAGTGTTTAACCCTTTGTATGCAATGTCAAAAATTTGCAAATCTTATAGAAACCAGCTGATATTTTAAGGTAAAGTTGAAATGTCCCGCACAGATCCCTTTATTAAGCATACAAACGGTCAACACAATTGGAAGACCTATTTAACATTTCTACCAACAGGAAGATATTATTGTGTCAAAATGGTGCTCAAATGTGGTTTGTTCACATGCACCCCCCCAAGCACCTGGAATTGAGTAAAATATCAGAGCAGACGCTTTTCTATCTATCAAAAATGCCAAAAATTGCAATCATATAAGCATATAACCCTTGACAAGGGAAGGGAGAAATGGTAAGTGACAAATTTCATGCTCATTTACAATTATCTGTCTCAAAATTTGTGGAGTCTAGGCATTTAAGTCCTCTGTTGTTTTTTATGCCATATAATATAAATCACTCTCTATCTATAGCTAGCAATTCTGATCTAGCTATGCAATGCCGGATCAATTGTTTCACTCCTGGCATCCATGTGCCAACTGCACTCACTTGGTTTACCATCAGAGCCTTATGGATGTCATCTGCTTTCTTTGGCTCGTCATTCCGTAGAGCTGTGAAATAATATAAGGATAGATATGTTATGGCAGGAATACAATAGATAATGTGATACAGAAATAAAAAAAAAATTAAGAACATAATAAAAAACATTGAAATCATTCTTATTATAAGTTAATTTAACAATGGTGACTTAAGAGAGAGGCAGGTCTGTAATATGATGTGGCAATCTAATTCAAGGAATCTTACCATAAGCAAGATCCTTCATTTGTGCTTGCACCTCAATATTAAGTTTACCATCGGTCCACATTTGTTCCATTCCATCTAATCTCTTTTTTATGTCATTTGCTTTGGCTTCCAGCTCACTGCAACTTTCTAAGAATTCTATAAGGACAGTCTTGACTTCTTTTAAAGCACTTTCACTGTCAAGGCTAATACCATAATCATTGGGCATTGTTTTCTGATGTGTACTAGCTGGCACAGGAGGGACTAAAGGAGCGCCAGTCGGCATAGGTGGCAAGTTCACGGTTGGTAGATTTACGGGACTAGCACTAGCACCAGATAAAGGAAAGGCAACCCTTTTGTTCAAAAAGTTTCGTGGACGATTTGGAGGAGTTTGTTGTGCATTATACGAGATTTTTGGCGGGTCGTTCCATCCAGGATCAAAAGACACTGAAAATTAATAAATAATGTAGTGATTTATTGATTACAAAATAATATAGCACAGCAATCATTATGTTCAGTTAGGAAGGAATCAGTTTACCTTTTCCTGTTCCATTATTTGTGGAATTATCCATAGTTGAAAATAGCAATGTAATACTTAATATTCAAGAAAATTATAAAATAAAATTAGAGTAAGGAAAAAGGTAACACTGCGGAATAAATAAAGGAAGTAACTTTGCAATAATAAACGTATACAATAAACCAACAATATTGACAGTATTGACTATGCGAAAGTGAAAAGTGAGTTTATGCATATTGTCTTGTCAAAAGCAGTTCCTACTACTTGTACTTTTCCTAAAAATAGCTACATTCATTCATTTCAGTCTACCAGATCTGATCAGGTCGCCCGTGGCCGTCGTGTGGAGCGCGGCCGGTCACGCCTTGAAGTTATTTTTAGGGGCTACTACGCGACCATGTATTCTGGCTGATTTGATCAGGTCAGCCGATGGTCAACCGTAATTTTATCTGACTTTTCTGAGCTTCCCACGCCTCGCCACATCACAACTTTGAGTATTTTCTAAGCATCACAATAATTGAAATGGGTAATAAATAAGTTGATTTCAAGGCCGACTTTAACTCTAATCATAGATATTTATTTGATATTAGTATTTTATTACCAATTCATAATCAAAAACATATTTATTTAATAAATAAAGCTGATTGTAGCCTTAAGAATTAATTTTCCTGTACATCTATTTCAAACCTATTATAGTATAATTCCGCCATACAAACAATGTACTATTTTGCAATAACAATATTTTATCTCTGACGCTGCAGTGCGGTGTCGTTGGCTGGCTGTCAGATGTCATTTATTTCCTTACCATACCATACTCCATACTCGAGCCTTGTACGAGATCAAGATCATTTCGTTCGCAACTTTCGTGAAAATTTAACATCTCTTTTTAACGAAATATAAGGAATTTTGTTATAATAATGTATCTTTACAAAATTACAGACGCTCTAAGCTTATTAATAATATCAATCTTATTTATAATTCAAGTAACAGAAGGTACGTAAAATGTTAAGCTTATCATCGTGTTCTGCTGGTCGCAATTACGTGGCCTTATATTACGGGATGATATTAATGCTGAAATTATACCCAATATAATAAAAAAAATTGCGCTTTACGTTTGTACAACAGGTTCAAAAGCAGAGTTTGTTACTTGCGGCACCATACTAAAAATAATGAATGTTGATTTGCGCTTGAGACTACACTCGCACGACGTGAAGTACGGCTCGGGCTCCGGCCAGCAGTCCGTCACCGCCGTCGATATATCTGACGACTATAACAGCCACTGGCTAGTACGTGCACCGATGGGCGAAACATGTAAAAGAGGGTATGAAACTTTCCATCAAAATGATATTTAAAAATTTGCTTTACATGTTATCTAAAAACGGTTAATTGCACTTTTGCAGGGAGCCTATCAAGTGTAACTCTAACATTCGTCTCCATCATGTATCCACAAAAAAGAATCTCCACTCACATTATTTCTCATCTCCCCTTTCTGGTAATCAAGAGGTGTCTTGTTACGGGGATGATGGAGGAGAAGGAGACAGTGGAGATCATTGGACTGTTGTTTGCAATAATGACTACTGGAGAAGAGATTCTCCTATTAAATTGAGACATGTTGACACTGCTGCGTGAGTATTTGAATATCATTCTCTCATTCATCAGCACATTCACTAACCAAAATTTCTCAACAATAACACAATTTAAACTTTATTTTTATTATCACTATTCAGATTTTATTTTATTTAGTTTGTTTGTAGTCTTTGGCTTTTGCTCTTTCCCTGCAAACCTGGTTGTTCCTTAGCAAAGGCCTCCTCCAACATCTTCCTTTCAAGTCTGTGACATGTGCCATGTTTTTCTTGCCACCTGGCATATATCATCCCATCCCAGTTTGTGGTCTGCCTCTCGGTGTCTTGGACCGCTGTAAGTTTATGTCCTTCACCTCTTCTAGTTCATCTTTTCTGAAGATGTTATATACATACAGTACTCTGCTATGACATGCTTACTTGTCTCCTCCAGTCCACAGGGTGAGCAAGATTGAGTACTTTATTTATTTATTTATAGCCTTTTCTCAGATACATATTATTAGGTATAGTTCATTTATACAAATATTTTAAATTATTGTGTATCTGTGTGCCCTTTGGCAAAGGCCTCCTCCAACACTTTCCAATCTTCTCTTTTCCTTGCCAGTCTAGTCCAGGTTTTGCCAGCTGTCTTAGTCAAATCATCTTCCCATCTCCTGAAAGGTTTTCCTTTCTTTCTCTTGCCTTCTCTTGGATACCATAGTGTTACTACTTTGTTCCACTTTTCCCCTCCTCTAATTACATGGCCAGCCCATTTCCACTTCAGTGCTCTTAGCTTTAACACCACATCTTGGGTCTTTGTAGATTTTCTAATTATGTTATGATTGATTTTGTCTATTTTCCTTGTTCCCATCATACTTCGTTCCATGCTTCGCTGACAGGTACGAAGCTTGGTTTGTTGTGACTTTGTGAGCGCCCATGTCTGGCATCCATATGTTAGGATGGGGAGTATGCAGGTGTTGAATAGTTTTCCCTTAACTGTGCTGCTTATTGTTTTGTTTTTCATTATTTCCCTATATGACCAGTAACTCTTCCAAGCATGCCCTATTCGTGTCTCAATTTCTTTGCTTGACATATTGTTTATTTTGATTATTTGGCCTAAATATGTATACTCATCCACATATTCAATGGGTATGTTATTTACCATGAGTATTTCCTTCCCTCTGTTAGTCATTGCTTTCGTTTTTGATGTATTCATATTTAAGCCTACCTCTTTGCTATGTATGTCAAGATCAGTTAGCATTTTCTGAAGCTCTTCGGAAGACTGCAAACAGAATGATATCATCCGCAAATCTTAGGTTTGTTAGCTGTTCGCCATTTATTCTTAGGCCACACTTCTGCCATTCAAATTTTCTGAAGACATCTTCAAGCACTGCAGTAAATAATTTCGGTGAGAGTGGGTCTCCTTGTCGTACACCCTTTTCTATTTTGATGATTTCTCCTTCTTTTTCTAATTTCACTCTTGCTGTACCACCCGTATAGATATTCTTTATTATTCTAATATATTTATCTTCCACTCCTTGTTTCTTCAATGCATTCCAAATTTTATTATGATCCAAAGAATCGAAGGCCTTGCAGTAATCCATGAAGCAGCAATACACTGGTAGATCATATTCCTTGTACTTTTCGAATATTTGCCGCACCACATGAACGTGGTCAACCACTGAGTACTTGCTTCGGAATCCAGCCTGTTCTCGTGGTTGGTTCTCATCGAGTACCTTAGTTATCCGGGCTAGAATGATTTTAGAGAAAGTCTTATATATATTTGATGTTAAACTTATTGGCCTGTAGTTTCCGACATCATTTCTGTCTCCCTTTTTATGTATCAAAATTATAGTAGACGTGGTCCATTGGTGTGGTATGATTTCGGTTTCTAGTACATCATTGAAGATAGAAGTCAGTGCTGGAAGAATAACATGCTGAGCTGCTAACATGAGTTCATTTGTGATGTTATCAGCACCGGGAGCTTTCCCCTTTTTCTGCGTTTTTATAGCCTGTTGGACTTCTCTTTCTAGTATTGGTAGAACATCAGTATGGTTGTCTAATGGTACATCGTCGGCCGTTCGTAGTGACGTCGAATATAGGTCCTGGTAGAATTTTGTTGCTGTTCTGATTATGTCTGGTCTCTTTGTTTTGATGCTACCTTTTGCATTTTTGATGCTTGGTATCCAGTCCTTCTTTGTGGATAGGCATTTTATGGCTTGCTTTGCTCCTCCTGTTTTGATTATATACTCTTCAAATGTTTTAAGTCGGTATACCTGTCTATCCTTCCTCATCATAGTTCGGAGCTTTTTTGAAATGTCTTTTATTTCTTGTCTAGTTTCTCTGGTTTTCTTTTACAAAAAAGAAAACCAGATTGAGTACTTACTGTACCCATAATGTTAAGGTGCCTGTTAAGGCTATTATGTCCCATAATTATTATGCCGATTGATAATCTAAGATTTTTGTTACCTGGTTCCAGGAGATACCTTGGTCCTATTTCTGTCTGTACCTTCAGGATCATCACTGATTGTCAACAGTCCATTGTCTCTTGGCCTCTTGCTCTATTAGCTTAGCTATATCTCCTTTCGTGACTTCTGCTTGGCAGTGCAGGTCTGGGTCCTATGAGTGGCTCTTTGCTCCTAGCCTTTGGTCTGCTCTTTAATTTCCAGTTCCAGTCACCCTGGTGTCCAGGTACCCAAGCTTCTGTGATGTAATGTGTTCTCTGAGTTTGTTTAGGGCTTCACTACATTTTGTTTACCAAGGTGTTAGCGATCAGAGAGGGAGCAGGTTAATATTCTTCAAACAACAGATACATTTATATATACTTATTATAAAACATAATATGAAACAAACAAAGAAACACACAAATAACTACAATTATGCACACACACGCACACCTCATGTTATCACTGCAAGGAACACGCTCTGGCGCAGCCATTTTATTGATTCTCAATACCCGCCCGTGGTGGGACCCCGACTTCATCCTTGACGAGTAGATGGCGCCACTGGCGGTGCTGCAATGCTGATGATGTACTTGGACCCGCCGCCAACAAAGGATGAGCTTACAATAATGGTTTATTTAACCCCTTTAGGGCCTGTCTGTGTATGTCACAACAGACCACATTTCCTGCAGACATTCTTTTATTATTTGCTCACATCTCATTATGCCACTGGCCGATATATACTGGCATACTTCCCTTTCCTTGCAGTATGTGTACATTCGTATCCACCTATGCCAGCTCCGGCCAGTTTTGTAGATTTCTGCCGACACCCATCTGCATCTGTAACACAGATTGTTATGCCATGACATGACTGTCATGGGGCACTCAACCTCCTATATATGTATCCTAACTTATAACTGATCAATCTAGAACAAGACATCATGCAGTCATTTGGATTCATAGGAAAATCAAAACTTTTTATAACATGACCAACCAACCACCATCTTACACATTTGTTTCTCAACAATCTCAAGAATGAGAAAAAGAAAACGCCGTAAAATGCAGAACATTCGCCGTTTATTTAACAGTTTAAGCAAGATATTTACTGTGTAATTGTGTATTGCCATCAATATATGTTGCTTGCGACCTATCATTTTCCATGTCTCCTGATTGCTTGCCAGGAGTCCATGCTTACACTAGGAGTTGCATCTGCATACTGGAAGGCCAAGAAAGTTCTTGTCTTTGTCAGATTATTTTATATGGGCATGGGGAAAGTCTTAAGCTAAATGTGTATACATATTATAGTCTTCTGAATCTGACACTTAATTAAAACAATAATATTGCTTTGCCAATCAGCGATATAATAACGTGCCAATATATTATGGTTTTCATTAATATGGATTTCAGCAAAGTATCACCTGATACAATTCATTATTCTGACTCTTATATTATAACAAATTATGTCAAACTGGCAAAAGTGACTGTGTAACTTATGCTAGTTTGACATAACTTAGTCTTCAAGTTGCGAACAGACTATAGCTATAACTGTTTTATCAAATAGACTGGTTGTTGCAGGTTTTTGGCAGGCTCTGGACGTACATTTGGTCGACCCATTAGTGGCCAAGGTGAGATAGTGGGTATCACCTCTCAGTATGGGGCATACACTGATTGGCAAGCCAAAGAAGGCTTCTTTGTGCATCCAAGTGACCCACTTCCAAGTCAACATGCAATCCATACAGAGTTATAATATGTAATCACACGCCTAATTTATAGTAAAATATACATATTATGTTGTCTATCCCCTAATTTATAATTCTGAATAAGTTCTCTCTACCTCCTCTAAAATTGGGAAATTTAATTGTTCTAACAGTAAAGACAGAGTATGCCCACCAACATACCATCACACTAATGCATACAGTAATGATGAACTGTATGACATAAATATTAAGAGCCAGCGCACACTACGGCTTCATGTGGCCGCGACAGTACACATGTCTCTTTTGCACGCTCGAAGTGGGAAAGAGAGTGTACTGTCGCGGCCACAAGAAGCCGTACAGTAGCCGGCAAACAACTTGAGCGTGACCTTGACTGCGCAGTTGCCGATTTACTTACAAATTTACATGCGCAGATCCGCCATTTTGGTTCAAGTTGTTTGCCGGCTACTGTACTTTGCGGAGAGCCTAAACGTAAAAAGTTGATAAGACTATAAAGTGTACGTGCTAGCAGTCTAAATATGGATTACACTAAAAAATGGTTGTCAAAGATACACATTGGATATGATATGTGTTACACATGTTAGTCTTTGTGCAAAAATTTATAAATAATATTCCTACTGCTTTTTATTTATTTATAAGTATTGAAATTTAAGGTTTTAGTTATGGTTGTTCTCTTTCTTGAACACCGATCTACTGATAAACAATACTTATAGTATTAAAGTGGTGTGATCACATGAATACCAAACATATAGCTGAAGAACGCCTAGCTATGTTACATTTTCAGGGCAGTTAAAATTTAAGTATGTGTCAGTATTCATTTCTATTTGTTATAAATAGGCATCGAACTTCTTATCTGATAGCACAGTACTGACGTGTAACGGTAAAAGGTCGTATCTTTATACGGATGTCATAGTAAGATACGTCCTTTTACCGCAGCATGGCAGAGTAGGACTTTAGAGAGCTGTGCAGCCGATATTAACATTAAAATTCAATACACCCCAAAATAATAAATAATAGTACATTACATCAGAGGCCGGGAAAATGAGGATTTCCGGCCAAGTAGGTATATACGGCCGAGCGAGCGTGCGAGCGAGGCCAGATAGTGATACGAGGCCGGGAATCCGTTTTCACGACGAGGCATGTATAGTGCTTTTCTCAAACATACAATGAAATAAAAAATATACTTCAAAGAATAACACTTAATATTGTTTGTCCGATATTTTCCTATTTATATTATTTTATTGATTATTTTATTTTATTTAGTTTTTTTTTTTCGATATTTTCTGACCGAATGACCGAATTTTCGGACAAGATTTCAGATTCATATTTTTGAGCCCCGAGAGTCCCCCGATACCGAATTTGACCGAATTTAAAAAATCCGATTTCTGTTTCTGACTCAGGAGCCCCAAAAGCCCCCGGATACCGAATTTCAGCCTCCTAGGACCAATTTGAAATTTTCTCCATACAAATCGTTTTTTTCGACATTTTCCGAATTTGACCGAATTTTCGGACAAGATTTCAGATTCATATTTTTGAGCCCCGAGAGCCCCCGAATCCGAATTTGACCGAATTTTAAAAATCCGATTTCAGATTCTGACTCAGGAGCCCCAAAAACCCCCGGATACCGAATTTCAGCCTCCTAGGACCAATTTGAAATTTTCTCCATACAAATCGTTTTTTTTTTCGATATTTTCCGAATTTGACCGAATTTTCGGACAAGATTTCAGATTCATATTTTTGAGCCCCGAGAGCCCCCCGATACCGAATTTGACCGAATTTAAAAGATCCGATTTCAGATTCTGACTCAGGAGCCCCAAAAACCCCCGAATACCGATTTCAGCCTCCTAGGACCAATTTGAAATTTTCTCCATACAAATCGTTTTTTTTTTTCGATATTTTCCGAATTTGACCGAATTTTCGGACAAGATTTCAGATTCATATTTTTGAGCCCCGAGAGCCCCCCGATACCGAGTTTTAGCCGCCTAGCACCAATTTGAAATTTTGAAAAAAAAAGTCGCCATCTTGAATTTTTTTTCCACAAGTGTCTAACAACCAACCTTTAAAAACAAAACCTGCTTTTTGTCAAACCAGCCAGCTGTGTGAATGACCTTGTTGTTGAAACCAAAAAAAAGTTACTTTGCAGGCCTAGGCCTGAAAAGCAGTATGAAATCCCTTTACAGTCCTCTCGAGTTGTTGCGCCCAAAAACCGATACTTCCGAGCCTATTATAAGGAACGCAAAGACAATATTTCATTGCATGTTTGAGAAAAATATTTTTACCGAATATTATAAACTCCTAAATTTTACTGTATTGATTAACGATTTCATGTATTTTCTAGCGATAACTCTATATTCGATCAATAAAGAAGCCAGTTTACTCTAGAAAACACGGAAAATGTCGCAAATATTTACGTACCTATTGACGAATGAAACATTAATGCCTACACAAAATCAGGTCTTTGTATATACTTCTGACTTTGTGCTTAACTACAAATTTTAATTTGCGAATTAAATACTGTTATGAGTTTGAGTTTGTATTGATTGTATTGGATGGATTGTATTTTTAGGGTTCCGTAGCCAAATGGCAAAAAACGGAACCCTTATAGATTCGTCATGTCTGTCTGTCTGTCTGTCTGTCTGTCTGTCCGTCTGTCCGTCCGTATGTCACAGCCATTTTTTTCCGAAACTATAAGAGCTATACTGTTGAAACTTGGTAGGTAGATGTATTCTGTGAACCGTATTAAGATTTTGATGCAAAAATAAAAAAATAATAATAAATATTGGGGGCTCCCCATACTTAGAACTGAAACTCAAAATTTTTTTTTTCATCAAACACATACGTGTGGGGTATCTATGGATAGGTCTTCAAAAATGATATCGAGGTTTCTAAAACATTTTTTTTCTAAACCGAATAGTTTGCGTGACAGACGCTTCCAAAGTAGAAAAAAGTTGGTCCCCCCCCCTCTAACTTCTAAAATAAGAAAATGAAAAATCTAAAAAAAACATATTATGTACATTACTATAAAAACTACCAACGAAAATTGTTTTGAACGAGATCTAGTAAGTAGTTTTTTTTTAATACCTAACTTTGCAAGTTTGCACCTAATTTATATGGGGCGCTATACATACCAGGTGCAAACTTAACTTAAACACTTAGGGATGGAAAGTGTTTGAACGGAACCCTCGGTGCGCGAGTCCGACTCGCACTTGGCCGGTTTTTTTGTTAATATGGGCTCCATAACTCTCTAATGTGTAACATGGAACCCTGTATTCTTAAGTGATATCGCTGGCCGAATATTACAGGGTGTCACTTGAAAGGGTTTACTGACACGAAGTTTAATTTTAACTACTCTGAAAATGTAATGTATTTTCAAACTATACAGTTGATCAGAGGAGATTAAAGTCACAAGAATACATAGTTCCTGTCAACAATTTCTGTGGATTTCTGATATAAAGCTTATTCCAAAATCGTTGGTAAATAAGGGTTTTGTGATATTTATTTTTAAGTAATGTCTAATGGTGTATCTACTCTATTTTGAATTTTAATTTTGTATAGACATTTTGCTACGAAACTTATTCTGGAAAGATGGAATTGTAATGACTAGACCCCGTTATCTTGTCGCACTGACATTACTTGTCACTAGAGCGTGAATGCTTTTTTTTATCGACTATCTAAATGTCGATAGTGTATGTCACTGATAATTTCAAAGAGGTGTCACTAGGTACTACTTATTAGTTTCTGACCCACTGAAAAGCGTGAACGGGGTGAATAAGTAGGCCATACTGAACAACTTTCACTATGCGGCTAACCCTGAAATCTCAAAAACATTTTTGGACTTTTCATACATTACGAGTTTTACGAAAGACACAAGCAATAAAAGTCTAGAGTGACGTTAGTTAGGATTAATCATATATTCTCCACAATAATTACAATAAATTTTACACAACTGTACATCGTCACCGTAACTATGGGTTAAATAGGGATTTTCGTGATGACAAGTTCCACATTGGGCGGCAACTGTAAATCCTGCGGAATGTTCATGCGAAAGATACACTGACCAGCCCCACAACACGTTAAAAAACAAAAGCTTTTTAATAGCTGTTGGTAATGGTAATACAAAAATAGCTGTTGTTGTACGTTCCACCTAAAAATAACAAATAGGTACTTTTTTTTTATTATTAATATTGTTATAAAAAATAATATATACTTACAATAATAGGTACTTACAATCATCGTCAACAAAAATAGAATTTAACAATACAATTACAAATAAATACCACTTATAGCATTGAAGTTCCCGATTTGGAGATAACGAGTTACTTTTCGTTGTACATTTTTAACAATGCTACGCATAGTAAGGTTAAATAATGTTACATCTTTATTTACATAAATTCTATGTTTCATATTGATAATTCGTCAAAATTATCTGCCATTTTGAAAATAAAGTACCTATTTTTGAAGTTTCTTGGAAATAAATTTGTGTGCAAAACAAATAAAAAAAAGTAGCCAGGACGAAACAATTTCGAAAGTATGTAGAGGTATACATATATGGACTCATTGCTGTTTTAGCTCTGCAAAGCAAATTAAGATTTGTTCTAAATTTTTTGAAGTCATGCTGCGTCTCCTATTTGAAAAGATCCATTTTAAGAATGAAAAACTTCTTTCCACTGCGACAGATGTGACAGGAGCGTACTTAAACAAAGAGAAGTATTGGAGGCTGGGTTTGCATGGATCTTCGCCCATTACTTCTACTTCTAAGCCTCTGTTAAGCGTATCAATTTTTTGCAATGTATTAAGTATATCCAACATTCTTTTTTAATGTTAACGATAGCTTTTTATAAATATGCCGTCCCTTTTCATGCAACACTAACTTCGACAACTGCTTCTTTACGTCGTTTACTACGGCAATTGATTCTGAAAGCTCAATTGTAATAGGTAAATCATTTATCTAAGGTTATCGCTTCTCGTAAGGCCAATAAGGTTATGTACTTATTTATAAACAAAAAGTTTTAATTGAAATTGAGTATACACTTAAAAGGCGAAAATTCAATTGCATTATATAAACATCGATACCAAGAAGGTCGATAAAAAAATCATTCACACTCTACTGAAAAACAATATTTATGCGACAAGATAACGGGGTCTAGTAATGACATTAAATAAATAAACGTAGGTGTGTAGTGAAAATCTGGCTTTTATTTTCAAAATTCTGGTTTTGTTATAATTATAATCATGATACCTTTAGCGCTTTGACACCCGAGGTGATTGTGCCGTATGCGATATTTTCCGCAAGCGGAGAACATTTTGTATGGGAAATTGTCTCGAGACGAGAACGTTCTCTCATTATACAAATCGGGAAACGGTATCGAGAAACGCGCTCGTCTTACTCGGCGTTCCGAAACTGAAGTTAACCATACATACTACGGCGGTCCCTCTGAGAGGTTTACTGTTCGGCGCGCCAAGAAATACCCCTTAAATCTAAAGATCTGTGCCACTGGCTCTCATTGGATTGATCCTGGGCACCAGCTCCCTAGGACCCCACCTTTTCTAGTTGCGAAGTAAGCGGGACCTTGTTCATCCCGATCCCCAATAGAACGAAATTTACCGCATGTTTTGTATAAAATTCTAGCGCTATAGATTTAATAAATCCGCCGTGGCCGTGCCAGGAAGGATTAGACAAATCGTGGTGTGGGCATATAATAGTAGATTGTACAACAAGTGCATAAAACGCACCATTTTATACGAGACATTTATCCATCCGAGCGAGCTTGCGAGCGAGGATGAATATAAATCGAGTGTAAAATGCGTTTTATGCAGTGGCGGATTATCCTTAAGGCAAAGTAGGCACGTGCCTAGGGGCGCGAGGCTGCAAAGGGGCGCCAATGGGCCGCAAAGGGGCGCAAAGGGCTGCCAAGGAGCGCAAAGGGGCGCCGATGAGGTTTTTGCCTAGGGCGCTCTCGACCCTTAATCCGCCACTGGTTTTATGGACGAGTTGCACACTCTACTTTTCACTTCGATTGCGAGAAAATTAAACTACATCATGTACATAAATATTATACTAAACATTTTAATTAAAATTTAAAAACATTTATATCTACGATAAATTATTATTGTAGTTTAAATAAATAGTATATTGATTTACTAAAATAAAATAAATTAAAAAAGTAATAAATGATAGTAAATAAAAATTACAAGTTTATTTCAAGAAGTTTGCTGTGTACTTTGGCTGTTGGTATTTTTGCCTTGGTCTTAGAATACTAACGAAACGAAAAAAATAAAGAGTTTATTTTTTTCGTGTGGCTGATGGACCGTTCGCCTTGGTCTTCGACGACGATTTTACTTTATGCTCTAGAGCATAAAAAGCGACTTTATGTCGCCTACGCACAGCATAAAGTCGAACTTTTAGAGCATGAGAAGTGAAAAAATACGTATAATTTCATTAATGGACTGAGCGCGCGAAGCAAGCAAAGCGTCTCCGTTTCAACTTGGCCTAAAATTCTTTCGTATCCGGATGTCCGGTTTTAGCTGTTCTCGCCTAGAGGTCGCATTTCTAAACCGATTCTCATGATATTTTGTGAGCATAGGTTCGTTTTTAGGGTTCCGTACCCAAAGGGTAAAAAAACGGGATCCTATTACTAAGACTTCGCTGTCCGTCTGTCACCAGGCTGTATCTCGTGAACCGTGATAGTACAGTTGAAATTTTACAGGTGATGTATTTCTGTTGCCACTATAATAACAAATACTAAAAACATAATAAAATAATTATTTAAGTGGGGCTCCCTTACAACAAACGTGATTGGTTCCGTTAACTTTGCACCTCATTTGTATGCGGCGCCATATACACTAAGTGCAAACTTAACCCGGCCAGTTAAGATAAGTGTTTGTACGGAACCCTCGGTGCGCGAGTCAGACTCTTACTTGGCCGGTTTTTGGCTATATTATTACTTAAGCCATACAGCCATCAAAGGATTAGACAACCTCAACCTTCTGTACTGCAAAATTTTGCGAACGTGACTTACCCAGTTCTCCCGCTTGGCCCTTCACTTACTAGTCTTACTACGAACAAAATTTAATGTGTGCATAATTCGCAAGTTACACATCAGATTGCTAATATTTTAAACTGTATGTCAGAGTACAATTTTGGTACATTTTTTAGAGTAATAACATTTCTCAATAATCAAGGGCTTCATGGTACACTGCGATACACCCGCCATCCTGACAGTCAGAATGGCGGGTGTACCTAAACATTGTAATAACTTTTTGTACGGAGAGGTACAATTTTTTTAAAGTAGGTACAAAATAGTACATTTTGAGTACATTTTTTTGGTATAATTGTTTTACCGCAACCTCCACACCTGAGTGTCGTGGGTCTACAGACTCCAGAATTAGTCAGTTTTCATTGGGTTGAAATTATTTGGCTCCCGCTTCCGTTTTGCCTACGCTTTTTTTGGCTCCTCACGTCATGGAATCTGTTTCTCCAATCGTTTCCGCTATCCTCGTTTGCTTGCATCTCATCCATTAGATGAATGCCGGCAGTTTTGACAACTGCAGCTACTTTGTGGTAACATTTTCAAGGTCTGCGAAGACCATTAGACTTTTTTTCGAGGATCTCTCACTGGTTTTATAAGTAGTCCTTGACTTTCTCCGCTCTCCATAACTGGTATCGCTTAACTGGACTTCTTTTGCAATGCCGTTATGTTTGAGGCTAATGACTAGATCATGTCTTGGAGAGCCACTATCCTATCTCCGGTACTTCCCTGTTTGACGCGGCCGTGCCGCTGGAAGCCACCGCCATCTTGACTTGGTCACTCAGGCTCGCTGTTGTGCATCTCTATGCTCTTTCATGAGCTTCCTGATTGATTTCTAACCCATTAGCTCCTCTCCAGCTAAACTACGCGTATCACCCCGAGACTTAGCACAGTTCTCGTCTAGTCCACACCTATAGGTCTTAGGTAGGTTGTCTTCTACACGCCCGCTCCCCGACGTTGCTTGCAGTCGCTTGTTTTGACATTGTGGATGGGAGGCTCTCCAGTAGCAGTGGATACCCATTATCCGAGATTTTCTGGGGGGCTAGCTGTTTAACTACATGCTCCAAGTCTTTTTCGTTATTGAAATTCGTCGTTGTGGCTGCATCCACAGCCTAATAGGGCGTTCTGGCGTTTGCCCGTCGAGCGCCATGGGGTTATCCTTCCCCTGTAGAATTCTGTTATATGGCGCGTTTGAGTGTCAGTCGCGGAACCATTCCATACAATAGTTTTGAGAGATCTCGCTACTTCATCTCTGATTATTCTCGTAATGTAGTTCCACTTGCACGATTCCATCGCTTCCTTTGACGTCAGTAGAATATTATTTGCTTACTATGGTTACAGGTAATCCTGCGGGGGTTTAGGCCGGAGTGTGTGTATGGTAATGGACCTGTGCAGTTTTTATACGAAGCTCAACCGCTATCAAAGGAATCTCGAAAATCAATTATTTATCTATCTATGGTATACATACTCACCATTATGAGACACTTTTTAACGAAAATGTTTGTATTTTTAGATACTGCCGAGACTGTGATTGTTTACACGTAAATTGAAAAGGAAATATTAAAACGCTGAATGAAAAAAAAAGAATATTTATTTTCCTGGTATTATAGAAACAAATACAAAAATAAACAAATGGCTGCCAAGTCACTATATTGTCCCAGTCAGCCCATTGTGACAAACAGATTAGCAAAAATAGTAAATTTAAGTTTTTTTTAATTTATTTAATCACTGTTCTAATGGATCTTAACACATTTAGTACTAATAAGGACCACGTTTGCTTTAAACCTAGTTTAAAATAAAAAAGGGATTTAGTTAAATAATACTTTGCAAATGAGTAAATTCATCACGCAAGGAACCTAAATTACATTTGTAAAAGTTACACAAACATGTCACACGCTCTTAGAGGGCGCCCCTCGGCCGATTATGATTATCACAACTGGAAATACCGCTGTATTTTCGCTCGGCAGAGACTGTGATTGTTTACACGTAAATTGAAAAGGAAATATTAAAACGCTGAATGAAAAAAAAAAGAATATTTATTTTCCTAGTATTATAGAAACAAATACAAAAATAAACAAATGGCTGCCAAGTCACTATATTGTCCCAGTCAGCCCATTGTGACAAACAGATTAGCAAAAATAGTAAATTTAAGTTTTTTTTAATTTATTTAATCACTGTTCTAATGGATCTTAACACATTTAGTACTAATAAGGACCACGTTTGCTTTAAACCTGGTTTAAAATAAAAAAGGGATTTAGTTAAATAATACTTTGCAAATGAGTAAATTCATCACGCAAGGAACCTAAATTACATTTGTAAAAGTTACACAAACATGTAACACGCTCTTAGAGGGCGCCCCTCGGCCGATTATGATTATCACAACTGGAAATACCGCTGTATTTTATTATTTTTCATTTGGGGCAGAGCGTAAAAAATAGATTTAACTAATACTAACGTTCATTTCACATTAAATTTTCGTGGGAAATTAAATTGCATTTGAATTGACTTCCATTCAAAATATCAACCCGGTTGTGCATATCTTTGAGTATGTAAATATGGTTCCCATCCCAAAGTTTTTCTGAAACAGTTAACTTAAAATTTAGTAAAACCTATTGGGTTCTACACACGATTAGAAGAAAAAAATACGGATAGATTTTCGGTTTCGGAGAGTTTGGAAGCGGCGGCTTGCGAAAAATTGTTATGCGAAATAGAAGTGCACCGTATAGAAGTAATTCTTTTGGCTGAGCGAATCCCATTAGCTTTGTACCCGATGAACAATGCCCATTATCTGTATTGTTAGCTGTGGCCGCAACTGCCACTTCAAAATGTAAGGCGTTATAAGTGCAAATTACTTTTACACTAAATTAGTCTTTAAGTCAAACGAAATAGGGTTTACTCTTAAACAAAGAGAACACAGATGTTGGTCACTTCGTAAGTGAAAGAGCAGTGAAGCTCCTTTCGATGCTTATAAAGACAATGAAGTGACCAACATCTGTGTTCTCTTTGTTTAAGAGTAAACCCTATATCGTTTGACTTAAAGACTGATTTAGTGTAAAAGTAATTTGCACTTATAACGCCTTACATTTTGAAGTGGCAGTTGCGGCCACAGTCAACAATACAGATAATGGGCATTGTTCATCGGGTACAAAGCTAATGGGATTCGCTTTAAAAATGGAATTAGAACTATACAAGTATATTCATAGACTAAAAAAATATATAGCTTATAATTTAACGGCGGCTCCGCACTAGGCTGCACTTGTCCCATGGAGCCGATCAGTATAGGGATTTATTATAATCATCGTCACTCCTTAGGCCGCCTTTACACCTGTAAGTTTTACTTACGGAAGTCACTTACGTAAGCGACTTACGATAATTTTTCAAGTGTAAATAGTTTTTGTAAGTGACTTATTGTAATTTCTCACAGCTTACGTAAGTTGGAAAATTACAGGTCTAAACACGTTCGAGTTTGTTTACGGAAGCGACTCACAGCTTATCGAACTAAATTGATAAGTTGAGAAATTACGCTACAATGTCCGGATCAAAACAGAAACTAATGAAAATGTGTATCATTTTTTTTATGATTGCTGCGACTTTTTCCAAAAGATATTCAAAAGTCGTAGAATCCATTCTTATAAAGTTAAAAAATTGGTCTCGGTCTTCCATTCTTAACTCCGTTAAAAGATTTGCAGATGCATCTTTTGCCATTCTTCTTTCTAGCCATGGTTTTATCCAGCATTTTCTTTTCTTTTGCTTTCGATTATTTGATAAAATTATGTATGCCTGCTTGAACGTGACGACTGTGAGAAGGCATTTTTATTACTGATTTGGGAAGCATAATGTAAATGGGCGTGTAATAATTTCTGCAAGTTTAAACTTACACAACTTACGTAAGCATTATTTACGTAAGTATTTATTGCAAGTGTAAATGCAACTGTAAGTAAATTATGTAAATATTACGCAAGTAACTTACAGGTGTAAAGGCGGCCTTAGAGTATAGCACACAGAAGTTTTGTATGTAAATTACTTAATTTTAAACTGCGTCAGGAGGTCATTTCATTTTTTCTACAGGTTACTTTTACAGAACCATGCGTCCAATGGTCCTTCAGCACAGATCTGAACTATTCAATAGCTCTGTCTGTCTTATATTTTACACGATTCAGTATTAGAATAATGAAAAAATCTGCATTCTTAAAGTGTCATGTATTGTAGAGAAATACCCCTAAAAATTGCAATGAAATCAAACTTGGTGCCCACAGTAAAAAACTAAATTAATATAAATACCTATATAATGTTTTCTAGCTCTATTGTTTTTTGGGTCAATCTCCATACAATGTTGGCCGACGTCCTTGAGTTAATGATTTAGTAATCAACGGTCTTAAGGAAGCTCACCCAACAAATACATCAGTACTTTAAACAGAACTTAACCGAACCTACCAAATAATCATTTGTATACTTATCAATATCGGCTTTTAGTTCTACAACATAAATAATGGGCACTAAAGAAGATATACATAGTATTATTACAACTGTAGAAACGAGGATATAGAAAGCGAATCAACAAATATATAGCTAAACAAAAATAATAATAATACCATGCAACAATCATAAGAAAACAAGATGTTTGTAGTGGAATCGATTTCATGGGAATATAGTTTTAAAAGGATTGTTTAATAATAATAATATATTAAACATATACAGCCTAACAGGCTGCGGTTCTGCCCTCGGCATACCCCAAGTTATGCTCCAGAATTTGTTGGTTTATGGGAGGCTGTAGTAAAATGCTCTAACCATAATTTTAAAACGATGTTGGTAATATTGCTTCGACATATGAAGGATTGTATAATGTTATGACTGAAATTGAACCAATTTTAAGGCCCTTGTTGTTGTTGAATTCAGACAAGTAGTGAATACCTTACGCCTGGCCATACTTTATCATAGGTAATGCTATGATAAGTTATCCTGAAATAGACTTATCAATCAAATGTATTAAACCGATTAAAATTTAGAACATGTTAACTAAAATAAGATTTCTGGAAAATTTGGTGAAGACATTACCTTACACAATTACAAATTAGACCTAAGTGGAAACAATTCAACAAAACAATTCAATGGTGACAACATTTCAAATTTTCAAATAGTGTTACCAAGAACCCCAACTATTATTTTTATGATTATACAGACTACTTTTGAAAATATTAAAAAAAAGGTGAAAGCAGCGTCGTCTGAATCAGAACTCAAATGACGTCACCTTGTGGAAAACGTGACAGTCGCAACCTGCAAAAAGAAAAGTAGTACAACATACTAAAGTCGACTTAGTAATAGGCTCACTGTACGATTTACTGCGCTGTGGCCAATAACTTCTCGCCTACGCTGTTTTAGAATGAGAAACTTTTCAAATGGAGTTTTTATTATACATTGGGATATTTTCGAGAATGTAAAAATGTGGTTTTATTTATTTTTATCTCCTTTATTTGATAATACCGGGAAAAGGCTTGGTCAAAAAATGAAATGTTGTCAATTGTGCAGTGTGAAAATACTTGACTTTAGGGCCTCCGCTAGCTGGCGCGGGCGCTCGCCGCGTGTGCACGTTCGCGGGTCCATGTTGTATGTAAAATCCGTCGCCCGCGCCCGCGCAAGTTAAGCGCTGTTCATACAATTTCTTATTAGACGCGCGTGCGTTCCGGGTAATCCGCGTCAGCTAGTGGAGGCCCTTAACATGGCGTATGACAAGAATTGTTAAGACAATCCCCGGACCTGACGGTAGAGTCAAGAGTTGTTGAGGTGAAAATTAATAATAAATATTCTAGGTCACATCAAAATATTTGTCCATTACCTATTTACACTTTTTTACCTGTGTTTAGTGGCTTAATATCCGATCCCAATACTCAAACTCTGTCGTAGGTCTAAACATGGGTAACTATTTCGAATTTTATGAAAACTGTAAATATGTTACATTCATTTTAATGTAAGTAATGACTTAAATGAAAGCTTACATTTTTGTAGTCTATTTTCTGTTATTTTATATTAGCTGAAAAATAGTTAATGAATGTATAAGGTCATGGCATTGCATTGTTACAATTAGTAGAAAAATGTTTTTATTGTGACTATACTGAATTTTCCTCTTCATCCATTACTGTACCATGCATCATGTAATTCTCATCATCAAACTCAATAAATAGATTTATACAATCTTAAAAGCTGTTGTTTTTATTATACAGGTTTAGAAAACAATAGTATAAAGTAATGTCTCGCAAGCCATTAATAAAATCGCGTTACGCTAGTGGCAATGATATTTGCAAGTTAGGCCGGGCCGGCTAGTCAGTCGCGATGCTAGTCTAGTGCCCCTGCGGCTGCGGAGGCGGCGCGCCCGGTCACGCGCGCGAGGCGCCGAGCACGCCGTTCAGCTTCTCTAACGCGTACGCGAGGTTACTGTACAGCTTCTGGTCGCAGCCGTGCTTCTCGATGGTGCTAAAGCGGAATGTTCGGAAGTTCTTGTCTACATCGATGTACGTTACGGCCTGCATTAGCGGGCAAAGTATTATCTTAGTGTGGTCTTGGAAGTTTATCTGAAAAGGAAAAATAAAGGAATATTTATTAATCTTTTGGTCGCTTTACGTCAACTACAGAAGTGTCACCCACACGCTTAACGCCTGTCCTAAGAGAGTGACATGAAACCTTATTTGGGAAAGATTTTGGTTTTATATAACATTGTTAACGTTTATATGTGCCGGTTGCGCATATAGGCACGACAGCACACGACGCCTTTAGGTGTTCTTGGTGTTCTAAGGGCAATGGGTACGGAAGGAAAAGACGCGGGCGGCGATCGCATGGTGGGATTATTGCGAAACTTTCCGACATGTAACGGACTTCACTATCTCTGTCTTTGAATAATACTTAAAGCATTCACTGCCAGCAACGCATATATGCGTTCACCGTAAATGCAAGTTTGTTCCTAGGCCACGTCCATTGGCAGTGAATGTGTTAAAACATATGTATTAGTGAATGCTGTTGGCAAGGTTTACCTGTAAAGTACCGTTGGTGAGGTACATAATGACGGCCAAAGTGGACCGGAACCACTGGTGCAGATGCGGCAACCGCGACAGGCCGTCGCTCTCGCGCACTACGGCAGTCGCGCCTGTACAACCACACAATATTACACATCAAACTTAAACCGAAGTAGCAGAAGATCGATTCACAAGTTATCAATAATAATAGTTCGAGAAACGGAATTGTCTAATATTTGCAAACAGCTGTGTAATCCTTGTCATAAAGATTGTCTCTAATGCAGAGGGATATTCTGTGATTGATTGTGAATTATTTTTTACATTTTCACTACTAGATTTCAGTACCAATTTTTTTACGCACCTGCTTTCATGAGATAATCAGTCATGTATCTCCTGAAGTAACTCAGCAGCTTCATCTTCTTAGTCAGCTCCGGCGAGTACTCGTCCATAGTTAAATAAATTTCTTGGCCTTCGCGAGTGATGAAGTGAACATTTCTGTCAAATTGATAAATGCGTTTAAATACATTTTAGTTCGCGAGAGCGTGTTGTGGATGAGGGACGGGACACCTAATCAAATACGACATTTCAATAGTTATTATTAACTCGACATGAGCATCTGTTAAGATTATACCGAGTCCAGTGAGTTTTCTTTGATTCAGTCAAGGATACTGGGAGGGAGTTCTTTTTAGGACGAGTTGAGAGGACAAATGTAACAGACTGCTCAACATCAACACTGACAACTCCACTTTAAATAGAAACTTAAAGTGATAAACAATTATTTGCTAGGATAGGATTTGGGAGTGACCAAAGGATGGTGGTTGGTTAGGGTGAGCGCAGCTAACTCACACTCCGTTGGCCAGCATGATGATCTTGGTGGTGTCGTTGAACATGACGCCGACGGACTCGTCGCACAGCTGGTAGCCGAAGCCGTACTTGTCGCTGTAGTCCACCCATTTGCTGATCCACACCAGCGGCTGCGCGGCCGGGTCGCTCAGCTCGTCCGTCAGCACCTCGGGCCGGCATTTCAGCTGTGCAAACACAACATTCAATACTCGCTGATTGTGCTCTATTCTACTCTCTGTACTACCATTTTGTCAGTGATCCAACCCTATTTCGAAATCGTAATTGTTTATTGAATAATCGTACTTTAAGATGACAGGTAATTTAGATTACTGTCTCAAATGGGTGTTTCTTTAAGTAACACTTCTTTTTGTTCGTTAGTGATATTGTATAGTCGTATAACTTTTCAAATAAACAAATTAGTCACCAAGGCTGACAGAAGACCATTTCTGCATATGCATAAAATGGACCAATCACATTTTTCAGATTTAATTGCATGGCTTTCGGGCTTCACAATGACACAGTCTTCAGTGGGCAGGCGAACTTATGTTGGTTTTTGTGAGACGAAAAAACTTATACGGATATTCAAATTTCCAACCTAATTCACTAAAAAATGAGACGAGAAATTTTGATATGAATCGATGAGATTAGAGGCGCGGACGTGCGTCAGGTCTGATACAAATAAAACTGCGGCCTACTCGAATCATATTCGAACCGGCTGGTGACGACCGTTGGCGCCCTACGTACTTTATTGGACAGCAGGCTGGAAAGCTGATCGCGCAGCGACCGCAGGTTCTGTCTGTACGACGGCGGCTCCACAAGTCCAGTCGCTGTTATCTTTTCCTCGCACCTTCCGTCTTCTACAATACAAAACAATAACTTAGATTTATTGAACATAATTTAAAAAACAAAACCATATATAGTATAGTATATATTCCAATGCAAACAGTCTACGTGAGTATTAAAGTATTTTCTATTTTTTCGTACATGTATCGTAAAGTTTTATATGAAACTCGTGTGTAAGATGATTTCCGACTCGTGTTTATTCAAGCAATCGCTCGTACCTCTCTCGAGGATAAAAATTACACTCGTCTGAAATCACCTACCTTACACACTTGCATTATAAATAACTATTCTCGCCTTGTATGGACTTCGTACGGCAACCTACCGCTGTGCTGTGTTCTAACATAAAAAAAAAAACATCCATTCGCCATTGACTAAAGGCAAAGAATCCATAGGGAGGCCATGTCTTCCCAGGTAGAATAGTTTAAAGTCACGCCTTTAAGTTAGATTTTTATCTTTCCTAGTTAGTTCCATTATCTGCTGCTGCATTGAGTGCTGCTTTTATTGCGACTCCGTTTTGCGGTTTAAGGCTATTTTTTGTTATCAGTATGTTATTCGCGTCTATCGTATTTTCGTAAAATGGGGAAGTATGTGATGGCCATATTAACCGTTTGAGTTGATTTCGTTTAGCGGCCGGCGATTGAGCAACGCAAGCTTCTCGAGCTGGTCGGTACGCGGCGCTGTGGTGAGACAGGAGCGCGGTAGCGCGGCGGGCATGATGCCCGACGTGAAGAACTGGTGCTGCAGCAGCTTCTCGACGGGCGGCCGCTTGGCCGGGTCCTCCTGCAGCTGCATCACGATCATCTCCACGGCCGGCTTGCGCAGCGACGACGGGATCCTGCCGACACATACCCCAACTCACAAGCGGCTCGTGCCTTCAACACACATCGCACACATTCCTTAATAGTGTAAGTACACAAAGCTCACTAGTGTGTCGGTGTCACCACGAGCCGTTACACATCGTTTTTATGAACAAATTACCGCCGTGCCATCTATATTGTCGCTATTGTGCATAAGAGCACATAATGAACATTATTGTTAATTTAATGTATCATCTCTTGCATACGTCATCTCTTAGTCATTAGCTTTATTACGTAGTTACGATTGACAAACTACTAGCCACTTTCCTTTACGAATATTTTTTTAATGTCTAATTCACTTCAATCTAACTCTCAAAACTTTATAATAATACTTGCATACCTATATCATTTCAGTCGGGCTTCACCTTAGAAAATGATAGAGAAGTCCGCATTAAACAATCACAAATGCACGGATACAAATATAGCAATAACTGTACGTGAACACGAAATGTGATTAAAAATTACTATGATTGCATGACAGATGATTATAACAATGATATCGTAAGATATAGCAAGACGTAAGACAGATGAATATTAAACTAGTTGGTAGACACAACATGGACACAGAGGGCTTGCTGGTCGCGCCACCACCGGCTGTGGGTACCACCTGAGGCGATGGTGGAGCGTATTGTCCTCGACCAGCGCCTGCGCGTAGCGCGCGGTGCACGCGCGCCACCCGCCCGCGCCGCACGCGACCACGGCGCGATATATGCTCTCGCTATTGTGAACAACACGATAATACTACGTTTATATCAACGGTTAGTTATAACACTTAAAATACTGATTAACCTCGTTCATCAGTCTTGTACTCTTGAAATATAAAATTTACTTTAAATTAATGACCGTCAAGGATTCTACGAGTTCGCAGTGATGTTTCATCACGCTACAAACATTTTTGAATAACTTGTGTAGTAAGTCCAAATGTATTAGATATAATATTTATGATAGTACATGCCTGTATTCACACTCCTTTATTCTCTTGTACGTGTCCTTCAGCGAGGATGTCTCAAAAGGCGGTTTCCCGACGAGCAACGTGTACATGATGCAGCCCAAACTCCAAATGTCCACTTCAAGCGAGTGGCCTTTCCTTGTCAATATTTCTGGCGCTATATAATTAGGTGTACCACAAACAGTCTGCTTTCTCTCTCCTGAAAAGTATTAATTCTTTTTTACTTATTGCTTTTTTATTTTCCCAATTTCTAATCTTAAAAAACTAAGTACTAGTAGGAAGTAGGACTCAGGTACACATATATACATCTATAGATCGTTGAAAAAACGCATTGATTCCTTGCTCCATTATAGATTAACAAACTAACAAATAAACAGTTGCATTTATAGTATGAGTAAGGATGTCTAATTTCCCTACCGATATATTCGTTAATACCTAAAGAGTTCCTCATTAACTGCCGACGAAAAGAGGGGTGTTATAAGTTTAACATATGTATCGGTGTGTCTGACTGTGGCATCGTAGCGCCCAAACGGACGAAAAGATAGTGTGTTTTTTTTATCGAAATACTTGTCCGTCCTTATGGTTCTCAGCTATATTTGGTGGAAATAGGACCAGTAGTTTCAGATATTCAGCTTTAATTGGAACAAGTGACAAGATCTCAGCCAATAATGAAGCTAAAACTTCCAAATTTTGTAGTTATGTTCAGTTTTAAGCTTGAATATTTGTTCCTGGATCATTGATGTTATCTATATATATATATATGTATTTATATATAATGTATATCGTCGCCTTGTACATGCTTTGCTTAGTTTGGGACTAGGTCGATTTGTGTATCATTGTCCCTTAATATTGATTTATTTTGTAGTATATATCAATGAGGGTCCCACAATGGCCAGCTACTACTGCTGCTACTAGGTTAGTTAAGCATTAAAAAAACAGCAGTGTTGTACAGAATGATATTAGCGGAACTTACCGTCAAATTCGATTCTGGAAGCAAGTCCAAAGTCGCCGATTTTGACGTGCAGCTCGTCGTTGAGGAACAGGTTGCCCAGCTTGAGATCGCGGTGAATGATCCGACGGCTGTGCAGGAACCGCACACCCTCCAGGATCTGGTGCATGAAGAACCGAGTCTCCGGCTCTGTGATTGCTTTCCTCCTCTTGTGTAACTCCATCATGGACTGCCAACATAACAAACCGTTTGTACCTATAATATGGCCTAGTCATTCGCCCAGGTGCTTTGCCTCAATTATATATCACGCTGAAGCTCTTTGATCAGTTTTTATTTATATTTAAAAAAGTACATTTAAGACAACCACACATTAAGGCAACCACTTTGTATGCATTTAGGCTAACATATTCATCATTTGGGTTTACCTCAACACATTTATTTAACCCTTAAATGTATACAATTACACTAATTTTATTTCTGAAATGACGTAATGACCGATGAAATGCACGTTAGTTTGAGACTTCGGGACAATCATGACAAAGTCTTTATTGTCAATATTCAGATTTTGACTTGTCATTTCAGTAACGTGTAGATATACATCATCATGCATTTAAGGGATAGCCTCCTAAGACCCAACGGCCTATTTTAAAGACCAGAGATCGTACTCATTGCGGCCCAATGACATGTATGAATTTATCAAATATCCACCCAAGGTCCTAGAATTATGACACAGAATAAAAACCTAAAATTAGGTCACTGGGTCGCTATTACAAATGTCCTAAAAATAGATTGGGTCTTAGGAGGAATAGTAATGTTAAGTCAACTTGATTTTTTAGAGAAAAGTGTACCTTTATGCCATAACATAATTAATATTATGACAAACAGTGCACCTTTCCTGTTCTTAAATCTGCATAATTTAGTTTAGAATTCATCCCTGTTAGTAATAGTAATAAGCACTTATGTAACTTAAGATGCACTCTGACATTTTTTTTGGAAGATATGGGGATACAATGCAAATATCTCTATCTCCTGAAAAATAATCTACTGAAAAATAAAACAAGAATAAAAAAACACTGTATCTGATTGGTTTATAATTGAATCCATATGTGAGAAAAATGCTAAGATGGCCTTTAGTATAGTTCCTCAGTGGAAGATCCTTTATATATTATTTTTTTGTTTTCCTCGTCTAAAAACATGTAAGGAGTTTCTTTGCAAAAGTTAATTCTGCAAGACTAGTTTACAACTAAATAATGTTGTTTGTATTGAAATATTAATAATTCCACATTTTGCCACCCTCTCCACAGACATATAATGAAGCCTTTCATTAGTAAAACTAGCCTGGTAAATGATACTAATGCATAAATTATTATAGAAAACTTTTAACTTGCCAATGAAGAATTTCCTAGTCAGCCATAGAAATATGCAGAGGGTAATTGACATTCATGTTTGATTTAGCAGGATTACAGCTATTTATTCCGTTTCTTTACATACATTTAAAAAGTATAAATATCCAGACCCAAAAATTAGTGTTACACATTATCCCAATTTTCATGTCTGTAGATTATTATAGTCTACATTGACGGTTTTTCCTAGCATTAGCTTCTTTATTTCAATTATTCGCTGTGCAACAAGTATACAATTAGGAAGATTTCGCAGTGCAAGATACAGGACTGCAAAGTCAAATACACACATTGAGGCATGTGAAGCAGGCTAAACAGCAGAAGCCTGTATGAAGTGAGTGTATACCCATTTGGGGTGTAGGTAGTGACAACATTCCCCCGATGTCGTAGCATTTTGCTGAGTGGTGTCCTTTTGCGGTGGACATGGCAGCACCATTAAGTATATACCTCTACCTATATTTATATAATTTTCTGTTTTATGATGTTGTATGTTAAGTGATTTAGTTTTTAAGTTCTTTGTAATGGTGGTGCGTCTTCTTCGCTGCAATAAATGTGTTTTCTTTCTTTCTTTCTTTACATATTAATCCTTAAATGCAAGGTGTAAGATGCAGCCTATATAACAAAGAATTCAAAATTTATTTAATAGTTGAAATATTTATAATGACATAAGGGAATTTAATATATTTTAATATGTATTCCTTTTTCGTATTGATGGTTGTATATAAAAATAAAGTTACACTTGTTTAGAAACGAGAAGCAAGAAATTTTAAATATTCACCACAAACTGTTTTTTTTTTATGTGTTTTGGCAGTTTTTTTTAGTAGGTAACTATTTTTTCACTAAAATGTGTTAAAAAAATTATAAATATTGGACAAATACCAAGCTTAGTTAAGTAACTTAAGTATATATAAGCAATATTGGAAAAGGAGTTTAATATAATTTGTCCCTTACCTTACCCTTCACCATCAAGCACCAAATATCTAAATATTTTCAGTAGAAAAAAAAATGCATTTAAGGGTTAAGCAGCAGCTGACTGCACAGCACAGTTATATCATCTCAAAATAATTAAAATGAATCTACCATCTAAAACAGGAGTGACTTGCCTTGTGATTGAATGATTTTTAAGGGACTAAACTATCAAGTTTTAATAGTAGGACAAAACTGCATATCTTGTGTACATAAGTGTATTTAGGAAAAAGCTGTATGCTGTGTACATATTTTTTACGTACTTTAATTCATTTTTAAAGAAAGAATTACAAATACAGTGTCTCATTGAATTATATTTATGTTTGAATTTATGTGCTCAAATAAGGATCATCAGTTTGAACAATCTTCTTTGCATTACCAACTGATAAAAGAAATATCTAACTTCAAACAGGACTTCAATGAATTCCTTTTCTAGTTCTTCCTTATTTTAACTTTTTCTGTTGGTGATGCCCTCTGGGCCACTCTTTAAAACTATGGTTAAAATTAAGATTCCCACAGTTATATTTACCAAAAACTTTGTCCACTGGGCCATGGGACAGAATAAAGACAAGAAAAAAGGTTTATCCACCCATATATTGCAATAAAGATCGACAACTGTAAATATACATCGCGCTCGACTTGGCGGGGGCACTGCCGTGCCCCCCGATACAGTAAATAGTAATTAGGTTTAAATTGGAAGAATAGCACTTTAAGAAGTCTTCCCATGTAAATACTGGTGTCAACAAATTATGAAACCTTATTATTTAAATAACTATTGGGCTAGGAAAATAGACATTTTATTTGCTAGAAGCGCAATGGCAGGTTAGTGTTAGGTCCATAATCCTTTTGCAATGGTAAAAGTCTGGCATATTTCATGTAAAATACACAGATATGATAGATTTTTTGCTGCTACTGTAGGTATGAAATGTTAAGGAGCATGAACTATCTCATTCAATGAAAATTACAAGTTAAATAATGAATTAAGTTTTCTACTCACCCTCCTTTTACACAGTTCTAGTACAATGTATATGTTGGAAACATCTTCAAAGAAGCTGTGGAACCCGACCACATGTTTGTGGCACAGGGAGCGGTGGATGGATATTTCTTGAGCCATCTTCTCTTTGTGACTGGATTTTGTCATCATGGATTTGGGCACTATCTTGCCAGCAAATACTTCTTTGGTAGTTGTGTGTTGTATCTCGTAGCATTTTGCAAACCCTCCCTAAAATTGAGTAAATATAGGAAAAGTAAGTGATAATCTTCCACAAATCATTATTAGTATTATGACAATCAAATGCAATAATTATATAAACTGTGCACCCTAATAGGAATAGGAAAGCTAAACTTGTATAGGAACTTTTAGTTTCCTATAATCATATTCAGTGTAATATTTGTATGAGAGCAAGACCAACTACAAAACTTTCTTAGAAAGTTTTCACCATATAATAATAATAAATATGATTTATTTAAATAGCTTTAATATCAGACAATCTGTCAAAACTGAAAACTTTTTTGGTGAATTAAGACTGGCACAAGTCTACTATCAAGTATGATACAGCACAGAAACTCATTAAATGATAATAAGATATGTTTGAATCAATACATGTTTTAAACTGAACAGTTCAACCAGACATGATAAGTTAGAAGCTTAGAAGTATAGTGAAACATGAAGCAGGAAATGAGAGACACCAATATGATAATTACTAACTGAGAAACTTTAAATTATATTTCCTTAAGAATTTAATGGAACTGAGCAACCTGTAATTGCTTTGGTAAGACAAATGGGTACTCCTTATAAAAATTGCTATGGTTGTATTTGATGACGATGGCCAATCTTCACAATGATTTTAAATTGTAACTGTAATTTATCAGTCTGCATATCTGTAAAATTATTATTTCTGCCATTTCAAAGTATATTGAATAAAAACTTGTTCATAAACTGCTTCTTGATAAGTTTATAGTCTTTGTTAGAAAACTGCATGAATTGATTAAAATATATTTTGTAAATGAATAATTAAGAAATAAATTAAATTTCACTTTTCGTAAGATGTATTTAAAATATGAACAAAACTGGGAATCTCTAGAAATTAAGATTATTCAGGCGCTAATTTAACATATTTGTTGCAACAGGTGGCGGGTGGGCAGGCGGTTTCGAACCGTGAAGTGTGTTTTATGGAAACACTATTAAATACAGATAAATGAACATAATTATGCACTTTATCGTAATTTTAATGCAGATAATACAGGGCTAATAACTGAGTAATGAGCACAACAAATGAGATACAGTACATACCTTTCCAAAGAATCGTAATCTTTGGTAGCTGCAATTCCTGGTTTTGTCGATAATAATGTCGGGAATCGTTTTTTTATCATCTTCAGTATTTGACGACATTTTAAACTGTGAAAAATTATACACTAATAACGAATAAAGAACGGAATACTTTAGATAATACACAAAGAATCATTCAAACGCTTGTCCGTTTAAACGCGATCGGCTGTTGCCTGTTACGCAGATAATGACTGTTGCAATAAAAATTTAAATTTGAACGGCTTTGTGGTTCGTCCAATCATAGTCATACATTATCTACCATAGTGAAAACGACGTTATTTATTTTTCTTCTAAGTGATACCAGATTAAAAAATAGACTCATATGCGCCGCCTAAAACCCGCTCCAGACCTTCCGATCCGATCCGATTTATCGGAAGAAATCGGATAATGTGTAGTGTTTTAGGTCCTAACTATTGCACTACACATTATCCGATTTCCTAACAATTACGCTACACATAAAATCCGCTCCAGACCTTCCAATCCGATCCGATTTATCGGATGAAATCGGATAATGTGTAGTGTTTTAGGTCCTAACTATTGCACTACACATTATCCGATAAGTTGGATCGGATCAGGTAGGATCGGAAGGTCTGGAACGGGTTTTATCTGACAAGTAGGATCGGATCGGGTAGGATCGGAAGGTCTGGAACGGGTTTAAAACCCGTTGCAGACCTTCCGATCCGATGCTCCAGACCTTCAGATAATGTGTAGTACAATAATTGTCCGATTTATCAGTAGAAATTGTTGGTATGGCGCAACCTCTATGGTTTTTCTGTCAAGCTTAATGTCTTGTCACGAATTGTGCTAGAGAAAATACGTTATTCTGTTATGTTTTAAATAAAAAGCATCTTATTAGAAATAGTACATTTATATTTCACGCCCAACAATTGGTAGCAGAGCGTGGTTATGCAATATAAAATGTGAAATAAATAAATGCTAATAATAAAAAATAGAATAACGTAAAAAATGGCGTCTTCGGCATATCGGTCTATAGAAACGTTAAATAGAAATAATTATGACACCTGGTGTTTACAAGCCCAGGCCGTACTAATTAAAACCGAATTATGGGATTACGTTAGCGGCGAAAATAAATTGTCGCCAACATCGATCGTAACTATCGTGGACGCTCACACTTACCCTCGCGGGCGTGTGGGGTAGCCATTTCAGGGCCTTGCCCTCTGTGGCGGCATAGCTAACTCCGTCCGCACCTACGGACGGGTATTCAGGCTGGAGTCCGTTCGTTCGGAGTCTTCGGGTTCTGGTGGTATCCATCTCCTCTTCAGGCGTTGGAGACGCGTTGGCCTTTCAGCGGCGTGTGGATTGTTGGCCTTTCAGCGGCTGCTCAGTGGTGGTGACCTGGTGGACGAGACCAGGGGGCTCAATCGGGGGGCACGAGCTCTCTCGGCAGAGCCCGGCCCCTTCCGTCTGGTGGACGAGCGTGCAGTGGTGCGATCCCCTCGAGGTGCGGGATCCCCGAGTTGTCGGCACGGCGAAACATGGCTCCTGCCAGGGTACCGATGAAGGCATCCAGCCCTTGCCAATTCAGGTCGCGAAAAATCGTCTCATTGCGCATGTAGCGCGGCGCTGAGACGATGGTGCGCAGGGACTGGGACTCCTGCGCACGCAGCCTTCTTTTGTTGGTTTCTGAAACAAGACCATACCATGCGGGGGCCGCATAGGTCAAGCGGGGCCGCAGGTAGGTCTTGTATATCCCAAGCTTGGTGCGCAAGGGAAGGCTGCTGGCAAGGACTGGGCGTAGTCGAGTCGCTGCTACTCTTGTTCGCCGTACCGTCTCGTCCACATGCTTCGTCATGGTGAGCCCCCGGTCGATGGTCACACCCAGGTATTTGGCCGTGTGTGACCACTGGATCTCCTGGCCCTGCATTCGAAGTGGTGGAGGCTGCTTTCCTCTTCCTGTGACGATGGCCTGCGTCTTGCCCACGTTCACCGACAGTCGCCATTTGGAGAGCCAGTCGGGAAGGACGTCAAGCTGTCGCTGGAGTTTCTTGGCTGCGTATTTGGGATTTACGGACGTTCCAAAGAACGCCGCGTCGTCCGCGTATAGGCCCAGCTTGACGTCGCCCTCCACCGGTATGTCGTCGGTGTAGCGGGCATAGCAGGCCGGAGATAGGCAGCTTCCTTGGGGAACGCCGGCCAGGATCGGGCGTTCTGTAGAGGTGGCATCTTCCACCGCCACCAGAAATCTTCTGTCGCGAAGAAAGGACGCGATGACTCGCACGATGCGACGAGGAGCGGAGGACGTTGAGAGTTTGTGGACGAGGCCCTCGTGCCACACCCTATCAAACGCCTTTTCCATATCGAGGAATACTGCAACCGTGACCGCCTTGTTATTCATGGCGACCGCCATGTGGTGCAGTACCCTCGATAGCTGCAGAGTCGTACTGTGATCTGCGCGGAAGCCGAACTGTTCAGGCCGAGGTTCGATGTGATGCTGAAGTTGGTCTAGCAGGAGTCTTTCAAACACCTTCGAGATGGTGCTGAGGAGAGTGATCGGGCGGTAACTCTCCGGCTTCTTCATGTTCTTCCCAGGCTTGTGAAGAAGGATGACCCGGCCAAGCTTCCACGGTGTGGGGAAGTGTCCCGAGCGCAGGATCCCATTGAACAAGCGCACTACCGCCGCGATTGCGCGCGGCGGCAGGTGGTGGAGCGCCTTGTTCGGGATCGCATCGGCGCCCGGTGCCTTCTTTGGCTTGGTCCGCTGGAGAGCTCGTTTCACCTGGCCGGGTGTGAAGAAGACGGGGTCCTCTTCCGCCGCGATCGGTGCTGCGAAGTACTCTCGAAGGTGCCTCTCAACTGCTAGGACGTGCTCCACGTTGTCCGTCGGGTTCGGCTTGAACTGATCCTCCAGGCTGTCGGCGAATATCTCCGCCCTGTCTTGCGCGCGATACTTCTGGTGGCCGTTCTTGTCGAGGAGTGGGTGAGCGGTGTTTGTGGGCGTCATGCCGAGGCTTCGGCAGAGACGGTGAATAGAGGGCATATCACCGTCCACTGACGCCAGGTGCTCTTCCCACGACTCGGCTGCGTGTTTGCGAAGCTCCTCCTTCACTCTGTCCACCAGAGCATTTAGGGCAGCTTTCAGTGTTGGGCATCTTGTTCTTTGCCACTCCATCCGTGTGCGACGTTTTTGCGCGATGAGTGCCTGGATCCGGGCCGGCAGGGGCTTGCGCCTGGAGCTGGCCGGAACGGTGTGCGCTGCGGTGTTCATCGCTTGTTGGATGGAGTGGGTAAGGCGGCTGGCTGCTTCCTCAACTTCGTCTGCTGTGGAGACTGCCATGGTCTGGGATTTCTCCTCCATGGCCGCCGAGAAGGTCTCCCAGCAGATGCGTCTCTTCGGCGCCGGGATTGGCGTCGTCACTGGCAGATCCCGAATGGTCAGGAGGACCGGGCGGTGGTCCGACGGGAGGTCTGCCAGGGCTTCATGCGTCATGACCGCGTTGACGCCTTTATGGATGGCGACGTCGATGATGTCTGCTGAGTCATAATTGTCCGCATAGTGGGTTGGTTGTTCGGGACCAGACACCTCGAAGTCGCCATCTTCAGCAGCTAATTGCAGTTTGTGACCCGTCCAGTCCGTGGTGGATGAGTGCCAGGTGGTGTTCTTGGCGTTGAAGTCCCCCGCCAGGATCGTCGGCATGGGGGCTTGCAGAAGGGCACGGACGTCAGGCACTACATCCCCCGGTGGACCTCCGGGTCTATAAACCGCATACAGGCGCAGCTCGTGGCCGGTTACTTGGATATCGACCCCCAGGGCGGTGATCGCTGCGTACTCCTTCCAGGTGACCGGCTGATGGATGATATTCCGCCTCACGGCGACTAGCAGTCCACGGAAGGGGCGACCAGCGGCTACGCTGTACTCGTCGTGCCTGTACACGATGTAGCCGCTGATCTTCAGTGGGGCTCCCTCTCGGAGCCATGTCTCGCTGACCAGCAATACGTCAATTCGTTGCTCGTGTAAGAAGTGGCGGAGCAGGACATCGATCGTATAATATATTCGAGCGGAGTTATGAAAACAGGAAAAATCTTGATAGCGTGATGCAGCGGATCCCTTGAGCGGATCAGTGACATCTGGTGTGATACTGATTAACAATACTTTGACACTAAAAATATCACACAAATGTGGTACTACTAATGCCCTCTAGTATAAAATACAACAATTAAAGATAGTTAGAAACTTATACCACCGGAGGCATCTATGGTAAAATAGCGTAATTATAAAATAATGAAAAACCCGTACCACCGGAGGCATCTGTGGTTAAGTAGCATAACTAAATATGTAAAGTTGGTTAAACATACCGCCCACCAAGGACGTCCTTACGTCCTTTAACACACCACCCACCCATATATAAGTCCATAATTCCGAAATTTTTGTAAGAGATTCCGATTTCCGAGATTTTTCATTTTGGGACTTAGGCGAAATTGGGCAAAGGTTTCCCGTAGCAAACTATTTTTCTTTGGAGAGTTCTTAGTTGTGGGTTCCTTCCTGTCGAGATATTCTCCCATGGCGCCGGTTGACAGCTCCTGGCTTCAGGGCGATTGCATGTGATCGTCCCTGATGGTTGATAGGCCCCCTTCCAGTGTCCTGGATGCAGTTAATGCAGGTTACTGAGCCTCCCTCCAGGGCCTCCACCGCTACGCCTAGCTGCAGGACGATAGAGTCCTGCCGCCTGCTTGTACCTCGATCAGCGGTCCACTTCCACTGGTTACATCCGGCTCGAAGGACCATGTTTAATATTAAAACTTCACCTTTGTTTCTTAAGGTTTATTATTCTTCAGACACTTTTTATTATTGGTTACATTTTATTATTTATACTGGTTTTCACTGGTTCTTTTGGAATGATTTAACAATATCGATGGCAAAAAGCGAGAACGTAGTAACCGCCAAAATGCAAACTTTACACCAGAGCCAAAAAACTTTTCGATTTCGAGAAAAAAAATCATTACTCTTTCATTTATGAACGAAAATGCTTGATATTTGGATCTAATTCATAACTTATGGTTTTCTTTCAACTGGCATATTTAATATTTAACAAAAAAGACTGGTTTACGACTTAGTGGCGGTTACGACAATTGAACTCTTTTTTTCGTTACGCGAAAACGCTGTAAACGCCTTAAGTAAATGTACTAAAATGGTGAAACGAGTATTATTTTCATAAAGCATAAATGCTGTAACCAGATGCATATTTATTTTAAGATTCAATCATTTTGACGTAAATGTCATTACGTTCTTTATAGGACTAACTGAAATGTGGTAAGTGTCCACCGGCAAAAAGAAACTGTGAAAATAAAACGACTTAAGTATCAATCAACTTTTATCAACATACTTTTTTAAAATGTTTCCAAATTTTAAATGCAGGTTTTTTACAAATTAAAAGCTCAGAAGCAACAATTACCGTCTTAACATATCAAATACTATCTAGTCTCAATTTCTCTGTATAAAAACATTACGAAAGTTACTTAAAACCTCCGTTGCTTATAACATTTCAAAAGGCTAATAAAATCTCTCATATTATAAAATCACAACCTTGTACTTATCGTGCTAAAAACAAACATAAATATTCTTAGGGTTAATCAGACTATAATATTGTTATCCGCTAAAACTAAATATTATAGGTAATGAGGTTTAATATTCCCGTGAAAACTTTAAAACTCTCTACATTTTATCTTCAGTTTTGGCATTAAATTGTCTTTTAAGTAACTTTTATCGAAATAAAACTCACTACCTATTAAACCCACTAACTATAAAAGATGTTTTGAATGTAAGTATTACTTATTATATAAGTTTTCAACATAATTCTTAAACAATTGTTTGAACACAACTATCACCTCAATTATAAAAATATTTCTTTGAACTAATCTCACTGAACCATTAATATTTAACTTAAATAACTAGACGTTATATTACTATGGTACCGTACAAATTAAAATTGTTATTATTTATTTAAATAAAAACTCGGAGTCATTTTTCTTAGGCAGAATATCAATTGACATTAAAATAGGAACCTAAAAATTGCATTCCAATGGAATTCGTTTTCATAATAACATAATTAAAATAACTGTTCTTAAAAAAATATAAAAAATTCCACTCTAAAATGCATTGTTTTATAATAACACTCCTCAAAATGTTTGTCATAATTAACTCAAAAATCGCCCCTCTAAAGTAATGAAAATTAGTGCAATAGTGACTGATGGACATGTGCATTCTTCCAATCCTGACCTACGGAGCGCAGACTTGGTCTTTGACAAAAGTTCAGAAGTCCACCCTCAAGGTTTGTCAAAGAGCCATGGAACGCAGTATTATGGGCGTAAAACTAACTGACAGAATTAAGAACACAGTACTGCGTTCCAAAACGCTGGTAGCTGATGTAGCTCAAGCAGCCGCAAAGCTGTATATTATGTCCGTGATAAAACGAATGATGACAGTTGTCGCAGTGGTTTAAGCAGCTGCCTACTGAGCCGACGGTCCTGGGTTCGAATCCCGGCAAGTGTTTGTGTGATGAACTCGAATATTTGTCGAATAATATATTTGTGCCTGGGCCATGGATGTTATTTGTATTTAAGTATGTATTTATCTTTACCAGTATGTTCACTTGTGTCCAGAACACAAGCCTCCTAGAGCTTACTGTGGTACTTGATTAATTTGTGTGAGGTTGCCCGATATATTTTTTTTATTCATTTATGCCATGCGTATGGTTATTGTGAAAATATTAATCGAATCATGCACCAGTTAACCGGTAAATTTTAAATACTGTACAGTTGTTTATCTACCGCAGCTCAACAAATTTAGTGCTTATCTGATTCTAGCCCTTGGACAATAAAGATGCGGGCGTGACACCCCAAACTAGTTTGATCCGGCTTGAGTCAGCTTTTTAGGGGTTAGACCAATTAACTCTTAATGGTTGTAGTGAAACGTAGTAGATTACAGCAAAACTTTCTTCTAGCGATTACAACCGTAAACTAGATATACATATTATATTAATAAAAAAAAAACATTATTTTAAATCGAAATCAAAATTGAAATGTATACCTATTCTGTAGGCCACTTTACATGTCTAAATCTGAATTTATCGGCATTTCACAAGAGGAGGCCGCTGTAGAGAAGAAAGCCGAAAAAAAGTAAATATTTTTTTCATTTTTTTTAATCATCATGCGAGCGTTTGCTCGTATCTTTTGATTGCCTCTAAGCTGAAGATAAGCAGACCTTTGATGATATGTGATGTTAATTCCAGCTTTATACCTCCACGCGTTCATGAGAAAAAGGTCTCGACAAATAGATAGACAGGCACAAAAGTGATCCTATTTAAGTTTAGTTTTTGGCGATTGAGGCACGGAACTCTCAAAGCTGCCACGTCCCGCGCCCCAACATCGTTATTTTCTTCCAACAAAATGTAATAAAAACATTTTTGCTGTCCTTTCAATATTAATAAAGCAAATAAATAATTATGCTAGTTATGTTTCATCCCAATATTCATATTTTCCATTAAACCCGCAACATATTTTACATCCAAAAAAAGGCATGTACACAGACTACGCACACCCACTCGCTCCGGCGATCGCCGATAGACTAAATCACAGGTCGTATTCACGAGCCACATCGCCGCAAGCGCACATTTTTATTGCTGTATCTTCAAGCACTACCCACTTCACGTTGTGTTTCAAATGTCGTTACTGTAGCTTGCTGTTAATTTATTTTCGAATTAAATGTAGTAAGCGTCAATCATGGATAATTTATTTTAGGATAATTGCAGTAAGCTTGGTTCGTAATTTTTTCACTACATGCATAAATGCTGCAACCGCCACGGAACAAAATTTCGACAACGCTGTAACCGGCACACCCTTTGATTTATGAAAGAACAAAATTAGCGTAAATGTACTCGTTTAGAAAATTGCTACTATTTGGGTGTTTACAGCAATTAGATTTGGGCGTCAAAAAAATACATTCGTTTTGCAACGTAGTCCAGTTTTTTCTAAGCGTCGTAGAGCCATGGGACCCAGACCAGTCGACGCAGAAAAATTCGCTGATTCCGAATATGCAAAAAAATTTTTTTTGACCAAGTGGCGGTTACTACGTTCTCGCTTTTTGCCATCGATATATTCAATAGACTTTAGTTTTATGAATTTACGTATGGGTTTTAACCTTTTGGGACTTACCGTTTATTTTATTTAAGTTCGAAAAATTTGACATACAAGCCAGATCGGAACTTATTCTGCTGATCTCACCAGCAGAATTAAAACAAATAAAAGGTTGTAAAACGTCAAAAGAGATATGGGACAAACTCAAATCCATTCATCAGAGCACTGGTCCGGCGAGAAAAGCTACGCTGTTGAAACAACTCGTTCTAAAGAAAATGAGTTCCCAAGAGGATATCCACGACCATTTAAATAATTTTATGGATGTCGTTGGAAAGCTGGAGGACATGGACGTTAAAATCCACCCGGAATTATTGAGTATCATGATGCTCTACAGCCTACCAGCAAACTACGAAAACTTTCGTATCGCTATTGAGTCGCGAGATGTGCTGCCTGGTCCAGAAGAATTACAAATAAAAATTGTAGAAGAGAACGAGGCCAGAAAGCAAACAGAACCGAACGAAACCTCAAGCTCCGAAGCACTTTATGCAAAACCGAAGAGGAAGGTCGTCGTCTGTAAATACTGCAATAAAAAAGGTCAAACTGCAGAGGCATGTTGGTCGAAAAAAGGACCTACTCATACTACTCACCCACAGAAAAATAAAAGTCACGAGAAAAACTTCAATATCTGTTGCTCATCTGCAGACAGCATTGGTGACAATCTGTGGTGCCTTGACAGTGGCTGTAGTTCCCACATGACTGGCAAGGAAGAAAAATTCGAAGAATTAACTCCAGAAGTTAACACTTTAAGTCTCGCTTCGAAGAAATACACCACACAAATCAAAGGGCGAGGAAAAATTGGTATCTCCACCAACGACGAAAAATAAAACTTGAACGATGCGTTGTACGTACCGGAAATATCGACGAACCTCATATCAGTCGGAAAAATAACTGATAACGGTTATAAGGTATTATTCGAAAAAGAAAAAGCATCGATTATACAAGATGACAGCGTCGTATATCAAGCTTCAAGAAACAAAAACGGGCTCTATTATCTGAATTTCAAACCGGAAGAATCAGCAAATTTTGCAACAAAGTCGCAAGATGAATCGATGTTATGGCACCGGAAATTGGGTCATATCAACGAAAAAGATCTCAAAATGATGGTTTCGAAGCAGATGATGAGAGGACTAGATTTAAAAGAAGTAAAGTTAGATACCTGCGAAACTTGTATAAAGGGAAAACTTTCATCCTTACCGTTTGCCAGCCATGACCGATTGTCATCTGTAGAGATTATACACAGTGACGTCTGTGGACCATTTGAAACGGAATCACTTGCTGGGTCCAGATACTACGTATCTTGCATTGATGACTTCACCAGGTACTGTTGTATCTATTTCATTAAAAACAAAAGTGAAGTAATCGAAAAGTTTAAAGAATACAAAAATGGAGTGGAGCTGTTCACAAAGAAGAAAATTAAGCACTTGCAATCTGATAATGGTGGCGAGTACAGAAGCAAAGAATTTGATGACCTGCTGGCAAAATGTGGCATCAAGAGGAGACTGACAGCATCATACACTCCATAACAAAACGGCATAAGTGAACGAAAAAACCGATCACTGCTAGACAAGGCTAGATGTTTAATGATGGAAGCAAATGTACCCTCATGCTTATGGGCAGAAGCAATAAACACAGCCAATTATCTAATTAATCGGAGTCCTGCAAAAGCCTTAAATGGAAGCAGTCCATACGAAAAATGGGTCGGCAGAAATCCAGCTGGAAATCATTTACACATTTTCAGCAGCAAAGCATTTATCTTGAATAAAAGACGAAGAGGCAAATTCTCCCCTAAAGCAATGGAAGGAGATTCAGAATTTATTTACCTGACCAAAACGATGTTGTAATCAGTCGAGATGTCAAATTCGTTGATAAGATGTACTATGATGGCACTCGTACGGCTCGTACCGAAGCAGTTCTTGACGACAGTATGCAGGGACCTGGAAAAGAAATGGTGATACAACTTAAAAATAAGAAAAATCTTCAAAATTCTAACTTACCGGTTCAAGATCCTCTTCCCTTGACAGATATGTCCTCCTCAGATGCCAACAACTCTGAAACAAATATAAATGAAAATCTATTGCCATCTGAGGATGCGGGGGCCGAAACTACTGATCAAGACCAAACTTCATTTGAAGAGGATGCAGGGGCTGAGAGTGATGGATACCAAACTCCACACGAAACAAATGAGAGAACATCGCAAAGACCTACAAGAAATAGAAGGAAGCCTACATGGACAACCGACTACCACTTACAAGATGATATGGAAGAAAGCACGTTCGTGTCAGATATGTCATACTTGTCTGAACAAAATGAAACTGAAGACGACTGGCACGACGCTATCAAAGCTGAAATAAGAGCACATAAGAATGAGACGTGGAAAATCACGAAGAAAACCAGTGGCATGAAGCTCATCGACTACAAGCTTGTTCTGAAAACAAAAACTGGACCAGACAATACGGAAACCAAGAAAGCAAGACTTGTGGCTCGGGGATTCACCCAAAGACCTGGAATAGACTATAATGAAACTTTCGCGCCTGTGGCGAAGTTAAGCTCCATCAGAACCGTCGTTGGAATGTCTGTCGAAGAAGGCATGAAATTGAAACAGATGGATGTCACGACAGCGTATCTGAACGGTGACATAGAGGAAGACATTACTATAAAAGTACCTGAAAACCTGGAAAAGTATGTTACAGAAATAATTATCGATGAGAGCGGAAATAATGACTTGACTATATACAACAAAGCTAAAATGTATTAGAGAAAATAAAGGCGAAAAAGTTTGCAAATTGCAACGATCATTGTATGGGTTAAAACAATCCGGGAGGCAGTGGTACATCCGATTGGACGCGGAACTACGTAATGTTGGTTTTGTCCCATTACAATCAGACCCGTGTGTTTACATACTATAGAAAGGAGGAGCTAAAGTAATAATAACAGCCATCTGGGTAGACGACTTACTAATAGCTTACAACTGTGCCAAGAAGATGCAAGAAGTCCAAACAATGCTTGCCCATAAATTTGAAATTAAAGATCTGGGAATACCAAAAAGAATCCTCGGAATTGATTTTAAGTACACCAACGAGACAGTGAAGCTTTGCCAAGAAAAATATATCAAAGATACATTAACGAAATTTAAAATGAATGAATGCAAAGCAACAAGTACCCCTATAGAACCAGGCCTATCACTTGAAGCGGACAAAAGTAATAATGGTAAAGAATTGCCATATAAAAACCTTATTGGAACACTTATGTATCTAGCAGTAGCTACGAGACCCGACATTATGTTCGCAGTTAGTTATCTCTCCCAATTCAATGACAGCTACAGTGCAGAACACTTCAAGAGTGCCAAACGTGTGCTAAGATACCTCAAGGGCACATCTAATATGGGTCTAATTTTTAAAAGAACCGTGGCAGACGCAGACAGGGGCGCCTGCAAATTAGACCGCAAGTCTTTCTCCGGATACTGTTTCATATATGCAGGAGGCTGTATCAGTTGGTCTTCGAGAAAACAAAAGAGCGTAGCGTTATCGACAGCCGAGGCGGAGTATTGCGCGTGTGCTGAAGCAGCAAAAGAAGCTATACACCTTAAATTGTTATTTAATGACTTGGGTATTCAAATCGATTGCATCCAGATACTTAATGACAATCAAGCCGCATTGAAACTAGGTCAAAACCCTATAGTTTCATCAAAATCCAAGCATATCGACTTAAAGATGCACTACATAAGAAACTGTATCCAAAACAAACAAATAAGCTTGAAGTATCTAGAGACAAAGAAGATGGCGGCTGACTTGCTATCGAAGGGCCTATCAGGGCCACGGCTCAAGGAGCTGATCATCCACTTCGGATTGGCATAGAGTCGCGAGGAGGAGTGTTGGTATGGCGCAACCTCTATGGTTTTTCTGTCAAGCTTAATGTCTTGTCACGAATTGTGCTAGAGAAAATACGTTATTATATCTGTTATGTTTTAAATAAAAAGCATCTTATTAGAAATAGTACATTTATATTTCACGCCCAACAGAAATCGGATAATGTCTAGATTTAGATTTATTTATTTCATAATATAAAATGTCAATATAAATTACACTAAGTCAATTTACATGCAGTTATACTATGATCGTCACCATATATTAATTTTACAGATCAGCCAGGCTAGGTGATTTTATTCATAAATTTGCTATTAAATTTGCATCGCATAATATTTATCAAAGACAAAGTTACATAATGCTCTATTTTTACTTTTGCACTAAGAGAATATTAAAATCCAAAGCTAAAGCAATAAAAATACATTCGAACACGTGTCATTATTTTTTATATTCTATACTACAGGCATAAAGTCATAACCAAAAGATATTTTATAATTTAAAAGATTTGGCTTATAATATAATAGATTTATCGATATCATATCAATATCGATAAACTATTAGGAAATCACTAGCAAATAAAATTGGACACATGAGCCAGGTCTATGGGCTCTAAGTCTATGGGACACTATACTATATCTATGATGGGACAGGTTTTGGGCCAGGTCTTGAAACTTTCAAATCGACGTATTGACAAGTATACTGCCGTCTCGGTTTTCATACGGAAACTCGTCATGCTTTACGGAGATAGCAATACATTCGTGGGTTTCTACTTAGGTAGTCACATTGGCTCTAGACTAGAGGTTCTTTGGTTACGAGCATTGAGGGTTACGAGGGTTACGAGTAATGTGAAATGGGTGTTTTTCAACCCACGTCATATTGTAGATTTTTAGTGGTACTAATTTTTATAGTGGTAATAATTTATTTTACTGGCGCAAACAAATTTTTGGTAGCTAACTTTGAAAGTTGGTGAATGTCACTGATATTTTTGGCATATAAAGCCAAAACTGAGCGATGAAAGTATTTTATTTTCCAATAGTATTCAGTATCGCATATATATTTCGCAAGAAGAACGAAGGATTGAGCAGCATTCCGGTAAACAATGTTTTGAATTTGGTTAATAACAAACCGCTACTGACGTTTACGTAATGCAAATAAATGACATTATTGCCACATGGAAGCTGTTTGTAGCGTAACTATCTTTGGACCGGACTGACACTTGTTAGGCTATATTTTGAATATAAATACCTATTTATCCGTCTCGGCAGCTGTTGCTCCCGCCGGAACCTGACAGGTCCATTCCTTCTTTGACTGTTAAGTCGGAGGACATAGTACAGGCACTTTACTCGTTTAATAGCAGTTCGGCTGCCGGATTAGACGGTGTCCGTCCAGTTCATTTGAAGGAACTTACTTCTGCCTCAGCGGGAGATAATGGTCCTCGCCTTCTGGAAGGTCTTGCTAAGCTTTGCAATTTTTTGCTCAGTGGACAATTAAATCCAGCTGTTAGCCCGTACATTTATGGTGCATCTTTGTGTGCTCTGTCTAAGAGGGATGGAGGTATACGTCCCATTGCTATTGGTAGCGTTTATCGGCGCTTGACAGCGAAACTTGGGTGCTGCGCGGTGAGGGATGAGATGGCGGCGTATCTGCAACCCTGCCAGTTGGGGTTTGGCACGAAGTTGGGATGCGAGGCGGCAATCCATGCTACTCGAGCTTTTTCGGGGAATCCCAACAATGCGCAGTCTGTCATCATTAAGATCGACATCAAAAACGCTTTCAATTCGGTTGAAAGGGATGTGTTATTGTCAGAGGTCAGGGGGAGTATTCGACCAATTTTAGAGATATAATGGAGATCTCTCATTTTCATCGCCATCCGTCACTTTTGACGTGTGCCTACTTGACAAGTGGCGATATCGCAACTTCGTCAATTCGGACGCGCAAAATTTCCATTTCTTTGTATGTGACGGCATAAATAACAGGCGCATACTTTAAATTGACCGCATAGTACGTGAAATTAGTCCGTTACGTTTCGTTCAAAACAGAAATTTATATACATGAATAACATTTTTGACAATCATTATCGCCTTCGTATTTCCAAAATTGAGATGAGATATGTCACTTTTAAGCTCATCGCGTTTTAATGACAGTTCAAAGGCGAGATCACGGAGAGATGACTGTTATCTAACGGTGATCTGACGTTTGGCGATCGACACTCGAATTAGGCCCCAGGAATAAGGTGCCTTCCCTCTATCCGTTCCTTTTCCAGGTGTACGCGTCTCCGTCGAATCTCTTCTATGGTGATTCCCTGATACTTTCTCGAGTCGGTGCGCAGCAGGGGGATCCGCTTGGTCCTCTAATCTTCAGTCTCGCTATACAAAAGGCGATATCAGAGCTTCAATCCCCGTTGAATATTTGGTACCTAGATGACGGTACCCTCGGCGGTAGGCCTGAGGAAGTTGAGCAAGATCTACTCACACTTCTCCCGCGTTTTCGCGAATTGGGGCTAGAGGTTAACTGTGGTAAATGTGAGTTCTTCCCCTGCGGCACCAATTCCGTTAACTCTTTTCCGGTTTTCAGTGCTCTGCTTCCTGGGCTCAAGGTACTGTCTCCTGAAACCTTTAATCTCTTGGGCTCACCAATTTTCCCGGAGGCCATTCCCGAAGCTTTCGAGTCGCGAAGACAGCTTCTCCTGGTGGCTGTGCAGCGGTTAAAGGAACTGTCAGCGCACGTAGCTCTGGTTTTACTGCGTGTTTGCTTTGCTGTTCCCAAGCTGACCTACTTCTTGCGCACTGTCCCGGCCTGGCTGCACCCCAATCTCATTGATACCTTTGATTGCGTGGTGAGGGAGTCATTGGAGTGTGTGTTGAATGTCTCCCTCAATGAGGTTCAGTGGGCCCAGGCTTCTCTGCCCGTACGGACGGGTGGGTTGGGGGTACGCCGCGTGCGGGATGTGAGCCTCCCGGCTTTCTTGGCATCGGCGGGTGGGGTCGTGGACCTTGTCACTCAGATTTTATCTCAGGATGGTGACAAGGCAACCATACCTTACGCTTCTGATGCTTTGGCAGCCTGGACGGCTCTCAACCCGAGCGCGGTTATGCCCGATAGGCCGGACCGTCAGCGGTTGTGGGACGAGGCAGGGGTGCAGCGTATTTTCAACAATTTGCTGGAAAATTCAGTGGGTGCGGACACGGCGAGGCTGATCGCGGTGTCGAAGCCGGAGGCTGGGGCATGGCTTCACGCACTCCCGTCTCCGCATTTAGGTACCCTCCTCGACAATGACTCGATGCGGGTGGCTGTTGCTCTTCGCCTGGGCTGCGATGTTTGCGAACCTCATGTATGCATCTGCGGTACTATGGTGGAGAGTAGTGGTCATCACGCGTTGAGTTGTCGTCGATGTGCAGGGAGGTTTCCTCGCCATCACGCCCTCAATGACCTCGTCAGGAGAGCTCTGGTATTGGCTAATGTACCGTGTATTTTAGAGCCTCCTGGTCTTAGTCGCACAGACGGGAAGAGGCCTGACGGATTGACCTTGGTGCCATGGAAGAGTGGAAATTGCCTTCTGTGGGACGCCACGTATGTCAGCACTTTCGCGGCTTCGCACATAGGTCGTACCGTGCGGGTGGCAGGGGCGGCGGCTGAGCGGGCAGCTTTACGGAAGCGTGAGAAATATTCGGCGCTGAGCAATTATCTTTTTGTTCCTCTTGCGGTGGAGACGACCGGGTGTTGGTGTTCGGAGGCTAAGGAGTTCTTAGCCGAACTTGGGCGGCGATTGCGGGAGGCGGGGCTTGACCCTCGCTCCGGGTCCTTCCTGATGCAAAGGTTGTCTATTGCGGTTCAACGTGGCAACGCGGCGAGCGTGATGGGCACCTTTGCGTCGGGGAGGACGGGGAGTGAGGATTTTGTGTAGCTTAGATTAGTTTTAGTATTTTTAAGGTTGTTTAAGATGTTTGTAAATTGTGTTTGTAAATTGTGTTTGTAATAGGTAAGGGAAAAAAATGTATAATGTAAACATTAATTTATTAAATTTATTTATTTATTTAATCGTGTGGCATAATTGAGTCGCTTCGCTTTACATGTTGATTACAAATTTTATTAGATAAAATAACTGATTTTACTTTACACAATATTTCCCCACTTTTTAGGGCGAAATGACACGGTTCTGAGACACGGGCATCACGATAGGTACTTTGTCATTTTTAAACTCCGACGTAAAAAGAGAGAGTCAAAATTTTTTGTGTCGCCAACAGACGCACACAGATATAAATTAAAAATTTGTGTGGTGTGTCTGTGGCATCGTAGCGCCAAAACGGGTGATCCGAAGTGTGTTTTTAGGATCCCGTTATTCAATAGAAAAACGGAATCCTTGTGGGATCACTTGTCTTGTTGTCCGTCTGTCTTTCCGTTTAGTAACCCTTGTTTCACAGGAACTCACGTGTGGGTATATAAAGCTTAAATTAATATCAAAACCTCAGGTCTGGTACTCCTTGGAGCCGTGAATAATTCGAGTTTCAAGTCAACGCATTTACGGCTATGTTGCATTTATTTATATTAGCAAGGGAATCAAAACCTATACATATAGAGCAAGTAGGTATGTAATGTAGGTATTTCCGTGGTATTTCCCGTTTACCAAGAATCATGAAATTTGGCAATAAGCAACATAGTGTGGCACGAGTGAATAAAACCGGCCAAGAGCATGTCGGGCCACGTTCAGTGTAGGGTTCCGTAGTTGCCCAGCCTTCACAATAGACGGGCTTAAAACAGCGGTTTTAAGCGCGAGGTTTAAATTACGATAAAGATTTCAAAGCTCTATAAAAAGGTCGTAAACGCCAACGCCAAGTCTGGAAGTTATCGATTATATGCGCCGCCAGATTGAGCGGAGAGTTTTAATGCAGTATGGCACTTAACTAATATGTGTAATGATCGAAGTATAAGGACACCGCGCGGCACTTACGTCATTTTAAAGAAAATTATGAAATTTCGCGATAAATCAATTCTTGGATTTCTGGAGCAAATATTTACAAAACTGCTGACTTTATCAAAAACTAATGTTTGAAGACCTCTATTATTTTTAAAAGATCTTTTCAACGACACCCAAAACACTAGTGTTGGAACGAAAAAAGAAAGGTCCCTCACTTTAGGTGTACGAGAGGTACCCAAAAAAAGGTTTTTTTTTTTAAATAAATAAATATTAAGTGACAATCATACACAAATCGACCTAGTCCCAAACTAAGCAAAGCTTGTACTATGGGTACTAGACGACGACATACATAATATATAAATACATACTCGTATATAGATAACATCCATGACCCAAGAACAAATATTTTGCACAAATATTTGCCCCGGCCGGGATTCGAACCCGGGACCGCCGACTCAGTAGGCAGGTGTCTACCAACCGAACCAAACGCGTCGTCATCGCGTCACGCGTCACGCGTTTTAGTTTTTATTTTATCGTTTTGTCGGCGTGATACATACACACATAGTCATACCCAATTTTAGCTTTCTAGTACTAATGATCACGGAGCTAAGCCGCGGACGGACGGAAAAATACAAGCGCTAGTAACGTTAACTGATCAGTAGTAAAAAGCCGGCCAAGTGCGTGTCGGACTCACGCACAAAGGGTTCCGTACCATTGATTTATGAAATTAAAGGCCTTTTGTTTATTTTTATATTTGAGTTGATTTAATGAAACGGTTTACGATTTATATTATATATAAAAAAAAAAGCTACTTACTAGATCTCGTTCAAAACAATTTTCGTTGGTAGTTTTTATAGTAATGTACATCATATGTTTTTTTTAGATTTTTCATTTTCTTATTTTAGAAGTTAGAAGGAGGGGGGGGGGGGCACTTTTTTCCACTTTGGAAGCGTCTGTCACGCAAACTATTCGGTTTAGAAAAAAAATATTTTAAAAACCTCGATATCATTTTTGAAGACCTATCCTATAGATACCCCATACGTATGTGTTTGATGAAAAAAAAATTTTTGAGTTTCAGTTCTAAGTATGGGGAGCCCCCAATATTTATTATTATTTTTTTATTTTTGCATCAAAATCTTAATGCGGTTCACAGAATACATCTACCTACCAAGTTTCAACAGTACTATAGCTCTTATAGTTTCGGAAAAAAAATGGCTGTGACATACGGACGGACAGACGGACAGACAGACATGACGAATCTATAAGGGTTCCGTTTTTTGCCATTTGGCTACGGAACCCTAAAAACCAGCCAAGAGCATGTCGGGCCACGCTCAGTGTAGGGTTCCGTAGTTGCCCATCCTTCATAATAGACGAAAATTACGAGAAAGATTTAAATTACGAGAAAGATTAATTTCTGATATTTATTTTACACGAAAACGATACCAGACAAGTCCTAGTAGACCTGACCAGCAATAAAGAAATAAAAAGAGGTAAACTTGAGGGGACGAATCTGACTTCCCTCCACATCTGAAAATAATCACCGGGGAACAATCTATCCGTGGTAGAAATTTCATGCTTGTAACCCGATGCGCACGATTATGTTAGAAAACAGCGGACTAACAACTCTACTATTATCATTTCGTTAGAGTAATAAGTATGCTGTGCTGTAAATGTTTGTACGCATGCCGAGTCAAACTGGCACTTGACCGGCTTTTTTTAATTCGAAAGGAAAGGATTATCTATCAAGGTGGTTATTAGCTATTGTTTGGTGGGAATCGACTCGACAGACAAAACTTTCGATTAAAAAAAAAACACAAATTGGATCTTCTCTTTTGGGCGCTACGATGCCACAGACAGACACACAGATACACGCGTGCAACAATATTATAACATCCCTCGTTTTTCATGGGGTGTAAAAAAGAATATACTTACTTCGTTCTTAGAATCATAACAACAGGTATTAAGCGCAAAAACGATTACCTGTGCCATTCAAGGTGCGGTATGCAGCGCGACCTACTACCCTGAATAGGAAGGCGACCATTTTTTGCAATACCTACTAGTGTAGTTTATTCTTTTCATAACAGATCTGTATTCTTTTCTATTCTTTAGAGTAGCCGTTTAATTAGCTAATTTATTAATCAACTGACCCAGTTATCAGGCCATTGTTGTACTGTGGTTGTACTTATGTAGAACTAACGATTACTATGAATCATGGGAGGTGAAGCAGATTTTTCAGATGGTCGGTACAAACGAGAGATAAAGGTTTATCTCCGCCGCATCCTGCACACTCGCGCGGCGGCTCTTGCGCCTCCATCGCCATTTAGCGCGTATTGTTTGCATACCTCACCCAACCTTACACCGCTAGCGCGTGAATCATTTATTCGCATTAATTTCAATATAATTGACTAAGTTTTTTTGCTTGGTTGTAAAATGATGTAGCTTTCCTCAATTTTATTATTCCGTGTTCCGACATTAGGGTGCGTTAAACGTGTTGTTGTAATTCAGAGTAAGGTATTACTCTTTTCACAAAAATGTTAAGCGGGTACTTGTGGTTTGGATTGACATATGCAGTGTTGGTGTGTAGTGACAATGTTCCAAGATCCTGGGTGACTACGGATGAACGTAAGAAATTGAGAACAGTTATAATAATACTGATTTTATTTAGGTATATGATAAAGTCATGTAGTAAATAAGATAAGTAAAGATGAACCAAGTACAAGCCGCCTGTATACAGGATGTACATACGGGCGGCTTGGCCGGGGCATCTAAAACTGCTTAACCTGAGTAAGTGAATGTCTATTAATAATGAAAGTAAGTATTTTGGGATTGCAGATGAAGACAGACATTATTTATCTAATAGCAACTGGTTTTCAGTAAGTACCTGCACGTATGACTTTAAAAAAATATTTTTTATAAATCGTATTGTGATTTTCATCGAATTAGGTAAAGATTGCACTATAGTATCGGAATGGATTTATAACCGTCTCGCGTCTGAAGTACCTATTCAAAGACACTTACCTGTTTTCATTCACTGATTAAGTATTGTTCTAGTTGCGTCCTGCAAACACAGTTGTTACGATTTTCTCGTAACATATGACCAGTCATTGTAACTTTTTGTTATCTTGGCGTTTCAATTTGAGTTAGTAAAAAACCCTATAAAATCAATTAGTAAAAAAAATATGGTTCGGGTTTGGCAAGGTTTAGGTCGGGCTGGCTTGCGGCCCTCGCGTGCGAGGAGGCTCACGATCACGACAGACTGGTACTTATCGATACCCATAATATCACGTTACAGGCTCGCATTATAGGTAGGGGGTAGAATGCCCTACTTTTCTGTTGGCCGAGGTCAAGAATACAATGGTAGTCTTGACGACAGAATAAACATCGCCACCTAGTTATTAATAAGTACCTGCATAATCCCTCACGTATCGTATGCTAATTATTCATGCATTTTAGTACCATGTACAATGTACATACATGCCAAGTCCATAGACAGATAAATTACTTATTATAAAATGTACGTATTCTTGCAGTGGAAAATCATATAAATCCAGACGACCTTCGGGAACTATTAAATGCTCATAACACAAGCTCTTCCTCGGCATCGTCTACTACTGCGGAGCCAAACCGTATCTTTGCATCGGTCGACGTAAGTATATCGACTAGTTCTTGTTTCGGTAGATCCTATGAACAAAGCGGATCGTAAATTGGCTATGTAGAAAATCCTGACCGTGTATTAAGTCAAGAGAAAAGTGGGCGACGTGATTGTGAAATTATTCACTGGGGAGTAGAAATATTATATAAATTCGAATCTCATGAAATGTTTTCATATATGAGTAAAATTTGTGAGTTTTGTATTTACTTGTACTCTAGATCCTCTCTGTACCATCAGATTTCTGATTTGCACCCACTTCTAGTATCTCTGTTTGGCCCTATGGTTGACTGGTAGAGAATGCCATTTGGCATTAAGTCCGCCATTTGTATTGACTTTTGTTTTGTGCAATAAAGTTTAAATAAATAAATAAATAAATAAGTAAGTACTTATGAAAAAATCAGGGTTTTAACTTATTTGCTTTATCCCAATCATCATCATCATCATCATCATATCAGCCTATAGACGTCCACTGCTGGACAAAGGCCTCCCCCAAAGTTCTCCACAACGATCGATCTTGCGCCGCCCTCATCCAATTTCTACCCGCGATCTTAACCAGATCGTCGGTCCACCTTGTTGGAGGCCTTCCAACGCTGCGTCTTCCGGTCCGCGGTCGCCACTCAAGAACCTTTCTGCCCCAACGGCCATCGATTCTACGAGCAATGTGCCCCGCCCACTGCCACTTAAGTTTGGCGACTGTCTGAGCTATGTCTACAACCTTGGTTCTCTTGCGTATCTCATCATTTCGAATTCGATCCCGCAAGGAAATTCCGAGCATAGCTCGCTCCATTGCCCTTTGAGTAACTGTGAGCCTTCTTATGAGGCCCATTGTAAGCGACCACGTTTCAGTGCCGTATGTCATCACTGGCAACACACATTGGTTAAAAACCTTCGTCTTAAGACACTGCGGTATTTGGGACGAGAAGACATTCCGCAGCTTCCCGAACGCTGCCCATCCGAGTTGGATTCGACGAGTGACCTCTTTTTCGAAATTCGACCTACCCAACTGGATCGTTTGTCCAAGGTAGATATAGTCGTCTACAGTTTCGAGCGCAGAGTCTCCAACTTTAAGTGGAGTGGGTGCCACATGGGAGTTAAACATAATTTTCGTTTTCTCCATGTTCATTTTAAGACCCACTTGTTGAGAGACCCTACTGAGGTCGTTGAGCATTTTGCCGAGGTCTTCCAGGGTCTCAGCCATGACCACGATATCATCAGCAAAGCGGAGGTTGGTGATGTATTCGCCGTTTATGTTGATGCCAAGTCCGTCCCAATCCAGAAGCTTGAAAACGTCTTCCAATGCAGCTGTGAACAATTTAGGAGATATAACATCTCCTTGCCTCACACCACGCTGCAATTGGATAGGTTTCGAGTCTTGGTTTTGGACGTGGACTGACATAGTGGCATTCTCATACAAACACCTTAGTACCTCAATATACCTGTAGTCAATTTGGCACCGCTGGAGAGACTGCAGCACTGCCCAGGTCTCGACTGAATCGAAAGCCTTCTCATAGTCCACAAACGCTAAGCATAATGGCTGGTTATACTCTTCGGTCTTCTGTATAACCTGCCGCAGCGTATGGATGTGGTCTATGGTACTAAAAGCTTTACGGAAGCCGGCTTGTTCGGGAGGCTGGAAGTCGTCAAACCTGCGTGCGAGACGGTTCGTGATGACTCTCGAAAACAGCTTATAAACATGACTCAGAAGCGAGATGGGCCTGTAGTTCTTTAAAAGAGTCTTATCGCCTTTCTTAAAGAACAGTACCACTACGCTTCTGTGCCATGCCTGTGGCGTTCTCCCCTCGAGTATGACGGAGTTAAATAACTTTTGCAAGGCTTTTAAGACCGGTTTTCCACCTGCTTTTAGAAGCTCTGAGGTAACTCCGTCATCACCCGCCGCCTTATTATTTTTAAGCTGTTTGAGAGCCATACTAATCTCGTACAGGCTGACGTCCGGGATTTCTTCTGTGTAGTGTCGGGTCAACCTAGCTCTTGGATCTTTAGCTAGGTTCATGACAGGTGTCCGCGTTGTCGTGTATAACTGTCCGTAGAACGCCTCGACCTCCCCCAGGAGCTCAGGCCTAGACGACACGATTCTACCATCCCCTGTCTTCAGCTTTGTCAGCTGGCTCTGTCCCATAGACAAATCTCGTGCGAACACTTTGGAGCCTTTGTTCCGCTCAATAGCCTCTTCAATACAATTTGTATTGAATTGGCGCAGGTCGCGAGTCAGAGACTTTGAGATTTGTTTGTTGAGCCTTCGGTACTGAGAAGCATCATCAGGGGAATGCAGAATCATACCGCGCCTCTCCTTCATGAGCTCGAGAGTGTGATCAGAGATCTTTTTTGTTCTTTTTTTATCCCAATGACAGGACTTTAATGAAATATTTTAGGGAAAGTGTTATTTGTACTCTTCGTGACAAAATGGCAGTAGTATCAATGTGTGTGACGTAAAAAAATGATTGACTTTCTGATATGTCCGCTCAGTGACCGCTTGATTGCGATGAATGGTATGAGCATAGCAGTCGCAGTCGTTATCCATACACTAAGTGTGACAACCATTTTCAGGATGAATTGCCGCATGCGGTACCAGACTCTGTGGACTGTTTCGGACTGGGGTCGCTCACAAACCGGTTGCCCTGGCTCTTCAATATGCAACCAGATTCGTCCGAGGCGGTGAACACTCATTTCTACTTTTACTCCCGTCAGCAACCATTTAGAGCTCAGGTAATTTATTAACTGTTACCACCCTAAGAAAATAAGTTTACTCCGGACATCTATGAACAGGAACACCTGGCACCCGGCTATGAACCAACTTTATGCAGTTGGCAAGTAAGTGTCCGAGATGGGAATCAAAAAGTAATTTGTGTAATTAAGTGTAATTTTACATATAACCATACTTTTATAAAATTTATAAATAGGTATGCAAAATTGTATTTGAAAACAATTAATTGCGATTACCATTTGAATGGTTAAAAGAACAAGTAGGTACAAAAGGTCCCATATTTTCTCGCTGTTGAGGTGAAAAGTTGGGAATGCTACAACACGAGAGCAACGTTTTTATTAATTTCTCCTTAAAATACTTATATATGATACGTAGTGTGTCTAAAAAGCTAAACGTCTGATGAATTAGATTTTTTTTAGAGAAAATTACCTACCTACGTAGTATAAATTTAGGCACGAGAAACTAAAAAAAAGTTGGTTTAAAATAGCGCCAATTCTGTGCTTGATATTTTGACAGTAAGTCTAAATATCCAAAGGGCCTGTTTTAGTTTCGATCTTGGTTTTACGATGTGAACTTTTGTAATTTTTAACCTGCGTTTCTGCATTAAATTATGGTGACTGGCTAGGTGATGCCGGGGAAGCAGTTCGGCCTGGAGTGGGTGGACTTCAAGGCCAGCCGCCGGACCGTCATGATCGTGCACGGCTTCATGAGCCATAGCAACGCTTCTTGGGTCAACGATATGGCACAAGCATTTCTAAAATGGGTAATATTGAATTTTATTCCGACTACTTTGACGGACGGACGGACAGCGAAGTCTCAGTAAAAGGGTCCCGTTTTTACCCTTTTGGTGCGGAACCCTAATTATATAAAATTAAAACATATATAAGTCAATTGCTCTGTTCGTTTGTCTCGCTAAAACTCGAGAACGGCGGGGCAGATTTAGCTGATTTTGGTTTTTAGGGTTCCGTACCCAAAGGGTGAAAACGGGACCCTATTACTGAGACTTCGCTGTCCGTCCGTCGGTCCGTCCGTCTGTCACAAGGCTGTATCTCAAGAACGGTGATAGCTAGACAGTTGAAATTCACAGATGATGTATTTCTATTGCCGCTATAACAACAAATACTAAAAATAAAATAAAATAAATATTTAAGGGGGGCTCCCATACAACAAACTTGTTATTGATTATGGTACGGAACCCTTCATGCGCGAGTCGGACTCGCACTTGCCCAATTTTTAAAATATTGTCGTAGTCCAGGAAAAGTTTAAATGGTGAGGTATTAGCAGTTCACTGACACAGACCGAATTGCACGCGGGCGGAGCCGCGGGCACAGCTAGTGTTAAATATAAAACATCTATTTTCATTAGGGGGTTAAATACTCACAATATCGCCAGGAATATTAATAGCTTGAACACCATCATAGGAAAACAACTCAATCCCCTGCAAATCCTCGAGTGATAATCCATCCGACAGGCCATCCATTTTATACCCATAAAACCTTTATAATGCTACTATATCGGTTTGTACATTGTTACATTAGAACAAGGGAATTAAGTTCCCTATTTAATAATACTTATTACATTTCCTAGGCCTTGGGTGACGTAAAATTAGACACATGTTTGTCATTTTACTTACTTCATTCAGTTTTAAATGAAGGGTAACTGTTACACTCATACATGACATGATACATCATTATATTATGTACTAGCGGCCGCCCGCGACTTCGTCCGCGTAGATTTTTGATGATGACAAAGATATTAAAATAGGTAAGTGAATTTTATTCATAGTAAAAATGGTCTAGACAATGCAATTGTTAAAGAATTTTTGAAGATTTTCCAATTAGATTACGGGAATTGTTTGCAGGATGCTTAATATTTATTCCGTCAGTTACCTGATGCTTTTAATCTTTGGCAAAAATGACTGCAAGATATAGAGCGACGCATGGATTTGGAGTTAGAAAATGGGGATCTTAGTTATTATGCGTGAGATTAAAAAAAATGTATGGCGCACTCCGCATTCAATCGGTTAACGCGCGTAGTCCAAGCGCAGCCGAGGGGTTAGGTGGGGCGCGGCGGCCATCTTGCGGTTGCTATCCGCGGTGCAGCGATCGCGCGCGCGCTCAGTGAGTCGGGTCCGATCATTGCGACGATCACATGTACTTGAGAATCCTCCCCGCGTCTCGCTCGCTCGTCGCGCATATGTGTACCGTGTTAACTGTTAAATGTACTTAAACTGTGTTGAGAAACCTGTAAACAGTGTAAACTTAATAATAAACTATAGTGTGTCGCCAAGCCCTTGTTTCCTTCGCTACTCACCCAACGAGCTAACCTACAGTGGCCGCCCAACTAAGTGGCCTTGAACGAACCCAGTGCCCACAGATATCATGCCACCAAAGGGTCCGAAGACACGAGCGGGTCAAGCGGCAGTGGACCACCAGCGGGACAGACGAGGAAGCGACGATTACTCAAGCGACGAGGACCGCGACTCTGTGGTGGGCTTAAATATGCGCGCTAGCGACGACGCCGGCCCAGCCCCCACGCGCGAGAACACTCACGAACCACACGACCAGCAGGGCATCGCTCGCGACGACGGCGGCGGCAGCCGCGCCGGCAGTAACGGCGCCGGCGCACCCGCCTTCGACACCGAGCGGCTGCTAACTACGATGATGGAGGCGTTCGCTCGAACGCAGGCGGAGACTAACCGCACGCTAATGGAAACCCTGCGATCGCTTCACCACGGCGGCCCGCAGAGCCCGAACCCGGCATCGCCTACGACGAACGGGTCAACGACCGGGAACTTCGCGAAGTGCACCGCTCGATTCGACGGACAATCACGCGACCCCGAAGTGCTGGAGGCGTTTCTCGACGCAGTGGAAGTGTATAAGGAGTGCGCTGACGTGACCGACGAACACGCGCTACGTGGTCTTCCCATGTTGCTGTGTGGCGAGGCGGCGGTGTGGTGGCGCGGCGCCCGCGCGAGCATCGCGACGTGGCCCGGCGCGCTAGCGCGCCTGCGCGCCACCTACGGCGTTCAGAAGCCTGCATACCGCGTGCTACGAGAGGTATTCGCGTCCGAACAAAGTGAGTGTGAGCGTGCCGAGGTATTTATATCAAAAGTGCGATCCCTATTAGTGAAATTGCCCTACGTTGTACCTAAAGTTATGCAAGTAGATATTATTTACGGTTTACTTCACCGCCGTATTCGTACACGGTTGTCTCGCGATAATTGTTTAGATGTGGATAATTTGTTAGAGAGAGCGAGACTCGTGGAAGACACGATAAACGAAATAAATAATAAATCATCGATCATCCCCGCGCCTGTCGCGACGAGTTTACCTACGAAGGGCCAAAGCGCGAGCGCGGCGCTCGATCGCGGGGTTACCATGAGTGCGAGTGCTACTACGGGTTCGAAACTCACCTCTAACTCGGATGAGATTTCTAAGCGTATTCGCGTCAAATGTTCGTACTGTAAATCATTCGGCCATACTGTTAACGAATGTCGAAAATATAATAATAAACCCGGCGATGATAAAATAGGCGTAAGCGCTCAGTCATTACGGTGCTATGGATGCGGCCAGCCCGGGGTAGTTCGGTCGAAATGCGATATATGTGCAAAGAAGTCGGCACCGTCTAGACCGTCCGACTTCAACGTCGTAGGCAGTGACTATTTTACCACAACGTCGCACCCATTAATATCTATAGGCGTAGTCGGCAAACAAGGGGTTGCAATAGTCGATACCGGGGCTACACATAGCGTGGCCAGCCCGTTACTGTACCGCTTGTTCGTGGATAGCGGCGTGTGTTTCCAGGAAACTGAACGCGTTATCGGCCTCGCCGACGGTTCGCGACACACGAAGTTAGTTAAGATGGCCACGGTGGCGGTTACCGTAGGTGGACGCGTGATCGACACCGAATTTTGGGTATTCCCGGGTGACGACACCCGAACACTCCTTGGTCGTGATTTTATCATTAGTGCGGGTATAGTTTTAGACATAGCTCAGGAGACCTGGCACTTTGCAGATAACCCCAAGGAGAGATTCTCTTTCGAGTACTCTTACGTACTCAACGAACCGGCCGTGTTGGACACTCTGACCGATGACTGTGACGTATCGTTGCGTCCGGACGAAGGTACAGTGTTATCGTCTCAGCAGAGAGCTGCACTCAACGGGCTCCTACACGAAAGGGCCAGCCAGTTCGCCGCAGAGGGGCCTCCTACCGATTTTGCGGTCCATAAAATTAAGGTAAGTGACACGCAGGAGCCTCTCGCGACGCCTCCCTATAGACTCTCACCACCCAAGAAGGAGGCGCTTGAGAAGGAGCTGCACAAGCTGGTCAGCACCGACGTGATAGAGGAGTGCGAATCGCCGTGGGCGTCGAATGTGGTCCTTGTGAAGAAAAAGGATAACAGCTACAGGTTATGTATAGATTACCGCAAATTAAACGCGGTAACGGAACCGGACCGCTACCCTCTCCCGAGGATTGAAGACATCTTGCACGCCGCGAAGACTGCTAAATACATGACCACTCTCGATCTCCGAGCCGGCTATTTTCAGGTGAGCGTAGACCCTAGTGACAGGGACAAGACGGCGTTCACCACACCGCTCGGCACGTTCAGGTTTAAACGCATGCCCATGGGCCTGCGCAACTCAGGGGCAACATTTCAGAGGCTCATTGACAGATTCAAGTCCAATTTACCCGGGGTTACCCTTTTAGCTTACCTGGATGACCTGCTGGTGCTGTCCGATCATTCCTTTGAGAAACACCTCGCCGACCTTGAATCTGTTTTTGACCGACTCGCAATGTTCAACCTGCGAGTTAATCGCGAGAAAAGTCACTTCGCCAGGGAGTCCGTGAAGTTTTTGGGTCACATTATATTGCCGGGCGGCATACACGTGGATCCTGAGAAGACAGCAGCGATTGCCGACATGCCGACACCTAGGAACGTAAAGCACCTAAAATGCTTCTTGCAGACCTCCAGTTGGTTTAGGCGGTTCGTTCCGAATTACGCTGAAGTTGCCAAACCATTGACGACGCTCCTGAAAAAGGCAAGTGCTTGGCAGTGGGGTTCGGAACAGCAGGCCGCTTTCGAGCACATCAAACAGCTGCTGGTGTCGGCACCAATACTCCGTCAGGCCGATGCGACGCTGCCCTTCGTACTCAGGACCGACAGTAGTGGTTACGCCCTCGGGGCGGCTCTCCTTCAGGGGGAGGGAGCTGATGAACGTCCCGTGGAATATGCCAGCCGCCTTTTGACTCCAGCAGAACGGAATTACAGCACGACGGAGAGGGAGGCTTTGGCCGTCGTCTGGGCCGTTTCAAAGTTCAGGGGGTATATAGACGGAGCTGACGTCGTCGTAAAATCCGATCACCAACCGCTCAGGTGGTTGATGAACATGAAGACTCCAAGCGGCCGGCTGGCAAGGTGGGTTCTTAGCTTGCAGGAATATAACCTGAAAATCGAATATACGCCAGGTAAGGCAAACGTCATAGCCGATACGTTGTCGCGCCCGGCATGCATCGAAGACGCTGATTGCGACCTATGTTGCGCCACCGCCGATATGCCCTCTCGCAGTCTGAAAGACGTGCGCGAGGGTCAGCTGAAGGACCCAGAAGTGAACAAAATCATAGAGGCGTTGGAGGCGGACGATTCTATCAGCGGGCGTATATGGGCCGACAAAGGGTACGTGCTTGCCGGGGGCGTGCTATACCGCTACGGACCTGAAAACGAGGAAAATGACGATGCTAGTCTGGTTGTCCCACAGCAAGAGCGCGAGAAAGTTATGGCTGAGTACCATGATGCACCCACCGCTGGTCACATGGGAGTGGAGCGTACGCTGCAACGCTTAGTTGGTAAATATTACTGGCCAGGGATGCGCTCCTACGTTTCACAATATGTAAAAAATTGCGTACCTTGTCAGCGTTACAAGGCAGATAACCGGAAGCCGGCTGGACTGCTGCAGACGCCCGCCTACACTCGGCGGCACGAAGTACTAGCCGTTGACCTCTTCGGACCCCTACCTGAAACAGAAAAAGGTAACAAGTGGATACTTATAGTCGAAGATACCTGCACACGATGGGTGGAGTTGTTTCCTCTTGCAGCAGCCACGAGCGAAGAATGCGCCACCGTGTTGGTGTCAGAGGTATTCTTACGGTACGGGGTGCCCAGGCGCCTTGTGAGCGACAACGGTGTCCAATTTATCAGCGAGGTTATGCAGCAAGTCTGTCACGTTATGCGCATCACACAGTCGTTCACTTCTTATTACCATCCGGAGGCGAACCCGGTCGAACGTAAGAACCGGGACATGAAGCCGCAGCTGGCGATCTTAGTAGGTAGAGATCACGACACGTGGGATAGGCACTTACCTGCAATCCGGTTCGCGATGAACTCGGCAATTTCGTCGGGCACCGGTTACTCGCCCTCCTACCTCAGCTTCGCACGAGAGATGCGAGCGCCAGCGGACGTGCTGTCCGAGATGCGGGAAGTGATCGAGAAGGAGAATCACGTAGGTGAAATCACAACTTACCTCAAACGGATGTCCGTAGTGCTCGTGAATGCACGCGACATTCACGAAACCGCGCAAGCCGCGCGCAAACAATACGCCGACGAGCATCGTCGTCCGGCGCCGGACTACCAGGTTGGTAACCTGGTGCTGCTGAAAACCCAGGGGCTTAACGACACGGCGAAGGGACAAACGGCCAAGTTCATACCTCGCCGTGACGGACCTTACAAGATTAAAAGCATTGTCAGCGCCACGACGTACATTCTAGAGCGGTTGAGCGACGGCGTAGTGCTCGGGAAATATCACAGCTCGACATTGACACCCTTCGTTGGGCGCGTCCAAGCACCAGTACAGGAGAAGCGAAAGAGAGGTAGGCCTCGCAAGAACTAACCCGATCGCGGGGACGTTCGTTCGGGTTAGAGGGGGAGCCTATGGCGCACTCCGCATTCAATCGGTTAACGCGCGTAGTCCAAGCGCAGCCGAGGGGTTAGGTGGGGCGCGGCGGCCATCTTGCGGTTGCTATCCGCGGTGCAGCGATCGCGCGCGCGCTCAGTGAGTCGGGTCCGATCATTGCGACGATCACATGTACTTGAGAATCCTCCCCGCGTCTCGCTCGCTCGTCGCGCATATGTGTACCGTGTTAACTGTTAAATGTACTTAAACTGTGTTGAGAAACCTGTAAACAGTGTAAACTTAATAATAAACTATAGTGTGTCGCCAAGCCCTTGTTTCCTTCGCTACTCACCCAACGAGCTAACCTACAAATGTTAAATATCGTAAGGCTGTTAAAACAATCTTAAACTCAGCACTGGAAATCGAGAGATGGAGGCAGTTTAATGAAGAGTATCTCTTTCAGTAATAATAAATAATAAACTTTATTTCATAACAATAATAAATAATGACTTTTTTTCATAAGAAGGCAGCACTGTAGTGCAGTCATTGAAGCGAAAAATACGGTCTTACCTCCGAATTTTTTTACTGTGAACCGAATTGCATACAATTTTGGAATTAGGCTCATCTTACCCTTAACTTCAAAAGTGAAGATGATTTGAACTCCGCAACCACCCTGGGGGTGGTTGCCACCCCTTCTCGGGGGTGAATTTTTTTTTTCAAAATAACCTCGGATATCGATAGAAGGCCTAATTTTAAGCAAAAAATCATTTATAAAGTTTTTCAAAAAATCCAATACTTTTCAAGTTATTGGCAATTGAAAATTCACAATTTTTTCACGTTTTTCATCGGTTTTTTGCAAATATCTCCAAAAATATACGTTTTATCGAAAATTTTATAAAGAACAAAATTGTAGCAGGTAAAACAATGAACAATTTGGTTTTTTATAAAGTATTCTAAGTGCAATATTAAGCTAGATATTAAAGATCAAAGCCGTTTTTTATTATGTCTGAAATTTAATCGATGTGGTCAATGCCATCTAGCGGTATGTATTCATGCCTACGTTTTCAAAATATATGAGCCATATTATGTATATATATACATTACAATAGATTGTGGATCTCTATTATACTGCGTACTTTCACATTGCTCCAAATATTCACACTCCGAAATTTTCAGTTACTAAGTAGAAAAAAATATGATAAGTTTCTGGACCACAACTCCTTCAATTTTCATGCTATCACAATTTATAAAAAACCATTGTAAAGGTAATTAAGAGAGCTACAACATCCTGGGGCCCAATTCGAGAATGCCGTTGGAGATATCTCCAAACGTCAAATCTCCATTAGATAACAGTTATATCGCCATTGAACTGTCATTTAAATGCGATGAGCTTAAAAGTGACATATCTCATCTCAATTTTGGAAATACGAAGGCGATAATGATTGTCAAAAATGTTATTCATGTACATAAATTTCTGTTTTGAACGAAACGTAACGGACCAATTTCACGTACTATGCGGTCAATTTAAAGTATGCGCCTGTTATTTATGCCGTCACATACAAAGGAAACGAAAATTTTGCGCGTCCGAATTGACGAAGTTGCGATATCGCCACTTGTCAAGTAGGCACACGTCAAAAGTGACGGATGGCGATGAAAATGAGAGATCTCCATTATATCTCTAAAATTGGTCGAATACCCCCCCTGTATTGCAATATATAGTAAAAAACCTTTTTCTAAAACGGTGAAGGGTTAAAGGGCTTAAGAGAGGCTGTGATTGCGCTGCTACGCGCTCTTTAAGCAATCATATCTCCGTCAATTTTTGTTTGACAGAAAAAACAAAAAAAAACAAATTGTTTGTCAGAAAAATACCAAAATTTTTGATCCGTACACTTTTATATGTATCTGTCGTCATTTTTGAGATATTATGAAAAAAAAGTGGGTTCTTTTAAAATTTGAATTTTTTTTTTTTAATCGTGACTTTTTTGAAAAATATGTGTCCTGAAGCAGCCAAACTGATACTATCTATCAAACTCTTCATAATAAAGTTAATTCTAGGCGGAATACGATTAATTTTAATTTTGGTGGAAATGGCACTTATGAAACCCATTGATTTAAAAGAAAAAACATTAGATGCTCCCCTTATTTGCAATACAGCTCACTTATTTTACGTGCAAAAGACTTTTAATAGTGCTCATTTTAAAGCTTATTTCAAGCACTACAAAACCCTTTTGTATAAGAATGCATAAAATGCATCTGCTCGCCGCTAGATGGCATTGACCACATCGATTAAATTTCAGACATAATAAAAAACGGCTTTGATCTTTAATATCTAGCTTAATATTGCACTTAGAATACTTTATAAAAAACCAAATTGTTCATTGTTTTACCTGCTACAATATTAGTTTATATAAAATTTTCGATAAAACGTATATTTTTGGAGATATTTGCAAAAAACCGATGAAAAACGTGAAAAAATTGCGAATTTTCAATTGCCAATAACTTGAAAAGTATTGGATTTTTTGAAAAACTTTATAGATGATTTTTTGCTTAAAATTAGACCTTTTATGGATATCCGAGGTTATTTTGAAAAAAAAAATCACCCCCGAGAAGGGGTGGCAACCACCCCCAGGGTGGTTGCGGAGTTCAAATCATTTTCACTTTTGAAGTTAAGGGTAAGATGAACCTAATTCCAAAATTGTATGCAATTCGGTTCACAGTAAAAAAATTCGGAGCAATAATGCTTCAATGACTGCACTACTGGCATTTGTACACGCCGGCCTGGCTATTAAACGAAAAGAGTGGTGTGGCGGAGTTCCCGAGGCTGGCCAAAATGTTTCTAAACGTTCTTGAAGGTACCCCAGTTATTAAAAAGTCTAGTGTATACATAGCAAAAAAACCAAATCCTGAAAATGTGACCATTACGTAAAAACTAAATGCACATAAGCGAATTTAATGATGCGATTACTATTTTGGTCTACAGGCTAAAGAATTTTAGAAGATTTTCCAATAAGATTACGGGAATTGTTTGCAGGATGCTTAATATTTATTCCGTCAGTTACCTGATGCTTTTAATCTTTGGAAAAAATGACTCTGCAAGATATAGAGCGACGCATGGATTTGGAGTTAGAAAATGGGGATCTTAGTTATTATGAGTGAGATTAAAAAAAAAATTAAATATCCTAAGGCTGTTAAAACAATCTTAAACTCAGCACTGGAAATCGAGAGATGGAGGCAGTTTAATGAAGAGTATTTCTTACAACAATAATAAATGATGAACTTTATTTCAAAACAATAATAAATAATGACCTCTTCGAGAGATGGAGGCAGTTTAATGAAGAGTATTTCTTTCAACAATAATAAATGATAAACTTTTTTTCAAAACTATAATAAATAATGACCTCTTTTCATAAGAAGGCAGCACTTATATATATATATATATATATATATATATATATATATAGAATAGAAGATCGAAGATAGATAAGCGTAACGCTTCTTTATAAACAATATTAGCGGTGTTCTCCATACAAACTTTGCACCGCTTTTTAACCCCCTTAGAGGTGAAATTTTCCAAAACGCTGAAATGACTTTTTTATATTTGATTAAGTAAGCTTTCTACAAAGTTTCGAGTCTCTAGTTAAAAAAAAAGTTTCTCCCATATAAGCATTGCACCCCTTTTTAACCCCCTTAAGGGTGAAATTTTCTAAAACGCTGAAAGTACTTTTTGTGTTTTTGAGTAGTATTGATTGAAGAGTGATTCAATATATTCTGGTGCTATAGTTCTCTATTTCTCTCAAGAAGCTAAATAAAGTAAGAATAGGTATATAAAGTATAAATTATTCATGTGCTGATCTTAGACAACTCACTAAATATAGGAACACATAAAGTTTGGAACACAATAAATAAGAGACAGCACTAATAAAATATTGTTGACAGTCAACCATAGAAAAGGGGGTGCAAGTTCGTTTTAAAAAAGGACGTAGTCACTGGGTAGTAGACAGGAAATAAAAAATACATAAACTGATAACGTTAGCGTCACACTTCTTTATAAACAACATTAGCGGTGTTCCTCATACAAACTTTGCACCCCTTTTTAACCCCCTTAGAGGTGAAATTTTCCAAAACGCTGAAATGACTTTTTTTGTATTTGTTTAAGTAAGCTATCTACAAAGTTTAAAGTCTCTAGTTCAAAAAATAAAGTTTCTCCCATATAAACATTGCACCCCTTTTTAACCCCCTTAGGGATGAAATTTTCTAGAACGCTGAAAGTACTTTTTGTGTTTTTGAATAAGTAATCATTCTACAAATTTTAAATCAAGTCTCTAACTCCAAAAAAAAGTTTACCCCATACAAACTTTGCACCCCTATTTAACCCTCTTAGGGGAGGTATTTCCAAAAATCCCTTCTTATCCCTAGCCCACGTTATAAAAGTAACCAACTGTGCAAAAATCAACTCTCTAACATTAGTAGTTTCGGCTGTGCGTTGATGAGTCAGTCAGGACTTCTTCTTTTATATATAATAGATTACATTTATTTGTATAAATTCCAGGAGGATTTGAACGTTATTACTGTTGACTGGAGTGGAGGCGGTAATACTTGGAAATACTGGCGGGCGGTAGCGAACACCCGTCGAGTCGGCTCCGACGTTATAGCGTGGGTAGATCATAATTGTTATTATTACTCATTATTATCTGGGAAATAATCAAACTGAAGGAAACATTTACATCAAATAAGATTTTTTTCAGGTTCTTGAAAAAGGTAATAACCGAGACCGGAGCGCGTGTAAAGGATTTCCACTTCGTCGGCCACAGTTTGGGCGCCCATATTTGTTCATTTGTTTCATGGCATTTGGGCGGCGTCGCCAGGATAACCGGTGTGTGAGCATTTCATCTGTAATAATATTATTATAATATATCTATAGATGTTTATATTATGTGCTAATAATTACTTACTGACTCATAGGTTTGGACCCTGCTCAACCTTGCTTTCGAACATCTGACAATTTGGAGCGTTTAGATAGGTCAGATGCTGATTATGTTGATATAATTCACACGAATGGGAGGCTTTTGAAAAAAATTGGATTTGGGCTGCCTGAACCCGCAGGTAGGCACACAGAATTTGCTGAAAGATGAGCTGAGACACAGAACAGAGAATTGTTCGTGCATACACCCTCCGAGATCTCACATTTTTCAACTTTCAGGACACGCGGATTTCTACCCCAATGGTGGCATGAAGCAGCCGGGCTGTCATAACCGAACATCTTTAATGTCAAGGTTTTTCCGGTTTTCACCGTCACGTACGTCCTCTTTGTATTTTATTAATACCTACCTCGAAAGTGTAGATTCAGTGTGTTTATTTAATCACGCTCGTGAAGACCATGGAGCCAGGTTCGCCATTGACGGATACGTCAAGGAGGACTATATAGATATATGTATATATATTTAATGACGAATACAATGCGTTGTTAATTATATCTTATGATATAATTATACTTAAATACTCGTTGCAAGTATAGCAACCATAAAAATTATGTTCGAAACAATTATTTTAAAACACAAATTGCTGAAAAAAAAGACCGACATGAAAATAAACTGAAAAGCCAAAAATAACCCGTTTATGTACAGATTACAATTGAATTACCTTTTCAGTTGGATTGAGAACCTCATACTTTTAGGAAGTCGTTTAAAAACAGCAGCCATGCCTTTATAGTCTGGACTGTGCTATACACACACTCATTAGATTACCTACGCTCAAGCCGAGGAAAATACTTAGGTAGTCTGATTTCCATGTCAAATACTTCAGTTGCGTACGTGCTTTATTTAATTTCAGAAATTACGAATATGTGGGGAATCGATGGCTAGAGACTTAAAATAATTAAGGATGATATTTTGTGCGAACAGTCTCACTATCACAATAGGGTATGCCAAGAACCGTGTGAAGTGGAGGGCAAAAAATCGGAAAACGGACCTCGGGCTCCGAAGCAGTAGCTGAAGACGCAACTGGGAATAATCCTTAGATGAGAGAGACATTTGTTTGAACTATCTGTTCGTGAATGTTACACAGAACTACAACAAGCGATCTGCAGCCACGGCCGAGCCTACCTGCTGTTCACCGAGTCGCTAGTCAACGGCAACTGCTCCTTCCGGGCCCATCGCTGGAACTTATCCTATGAAGGGTAAAATACCATCATATTCTTATTACATTACCCGTCACCTTAGTTTCGTCTGATATCCCGCTGACGATGCTACGAAGCGTACCTGTACAACTTTTTTCAGTTGATATATTTAACGAAATTTCTCGTATCGCCATCAACTAATTAACGGAAAAGTACTGAAGTTTGATTGCTGAAATTATATAAGTTATTTATTGATTTTAATATACAGTAGTTGTATGTGTACGTATACATATTTTGTATATAGCGCGATATTAGCGACCTCTGGTTTATACCTCCAAAAATATAATAGGCAGTCTCAGGCCTGTTGTAGAATTGGCCCTGTATCTACCATATGTATTCGAAGTAATAATTTATTACTAATAAAGCATTGTCCGTTGCAGAGTGGACGCGTGTCTGCGAGCGGCGTGCGACTTCACCGGCTCGTGCGCCGAAATGGGAATCAAAGCCATCGGCGCCAAAAATCTGCCGCGAGCGCAGGGGCCATACTTCGTGCTCACTACTGAGAGGGTGCCGTACTGCCGTGAGTATCCGAGATGGTAATCAAAGCAATCGGCGCCACAAACATGCCGCGAGCGCAGGGGTCATACTTCGTGCTCACTACTGAGAGGGTGCCGTACTGCCGTGAGTATCCGAGATGGTAATCAAAGCAATCGGCGCCACAAACATGCCGCGAGCGCAGGGGTCATACTTCGTGCTCACCTGAGAGGGTGCCGTACTGCCGTGAGTATCCGAGATGGGAATCAAAGCCATCGGCGCCACAAACCTGCCGCGAGCGCGGGGGCCATACTTCGTGCTCACTACTGAGAGGGTGCCGTACTGCAGTGAGTATCCGAGATGGTAATCAAAGCCATCGGCGCCAAGAACCAGCCGCGAGAGCAGGGGCTTTGTGCACACTAGTGTAGAGCCTGCTGCAATTTGAGGACGTCCATACAAAGCTCCATTGCGTTCACTTACTTCGTGAGCCGAGTGTACACCTAATCGTAATAAAACATAAGATGTACTTATTCTCAATTACATCCAACACGGCAGCGCTGCGTATTATTAATGATGTTTGATGTAATATGAAACGAAACGCGCGGTTATCTGGTATCATGTCATTAAATTGTTTCAGCGACCGAGTCAGAGCGCCGGCAGCCGGCACAGCACCTGCTGAAGGACCTGCGCGAGGGCTTCCAGCTGGGCACCCTGGGTAAGCCGGTCACCACGCGCGCGCCGGACTACGCCGACCCAGACCCTCGCGTCGACGACGCGCCCTCAACCACCACCAAGAAGAGCTGGTTTCATTTTTGGAATTAGCAAATTTAAAATTAAATAGTAAACTTAATGAATATCAAAAGTCACGGGTAACGTTAACACAATGTTTTTATGTCATATTATACGAATAAGTCACTAAGTTTATAGTGGATTTTTGAGCCCTTAATCATAATAGGTATATCTTCTATTTTATTTCTGGGACACGAAGAATCTCGATTGAAGAATTATAAATATCTGTGCATTAAATTATAATACTACCTATGTATAGGATACCCATTGAACGGGTTAAATTGAAGCGCGGTCAAGCGCATTTTACTAGTTAGCAAAATAATAAGAGCCTGCATTGTAATTACATCTCATATTACGATGGATGCGATCGGCTGTCACCGCGTGCCTCAGCGTCCGGGCAGGCGCGGCAGCAGCCGACGCGGCCGGCCCGGTCGGTGAGAATCGTACATTAAGTAGCAAGTAAATACCTTGATTTAATTAAATGTGTGGTATTTAATTACAGTCATACTTATAATAATTGTGTTTTTTATTTTTGCATTAACGCCGACTTGTACACGTTTTCCACTTAAGATTTAAGAATCGGCTTTATCCGTGCAAATAAATCTAGGTGAACCCATAAGTAGAAAAATATTGCAGTCTGTTTCGCAAGTTACACATTAAATTGCTAATATTTTAAAGGTATGTTAAAGTACAAGATTTTTTTTTAGAGTTATATATAATCACTACGTAGTATACCTCGGTGATTATTCGGAGCGTTTTAACCGCCTCATTACCGTAACCGCAATATTGGCCAACCTATAGAAGAAGTCAACATCAATTTTTTTAATCTGCGTTTCCTACAAAACAACATAAAATGGCGCCTTTGATCGTACTGGGTTCGTCAAAATATAGTGGCCACGGTAATGAGGCGGTTGAAACGCTCGAATAATCACCCACCTAAAAGTTTTAGGTGGGTGATTATTACCTTCGTGCTGTTTGTCTGTCTGTCTGTCCCTATGTATGCTTACACATAATTATGTAAGTAGATGATTGAAAACATGTTAAGTACATACTTTTATTGTGTATAGGTAGGTACCTAAATTGATGAATTGATGCTACAATACGATACAATAAACAAGTACGGTCCTTGAATTCAGTCAAGGTTGCAATCACGTTAACAGCCTTGCAGTGCAAATATAATAGTTACTAAATATGCGGTAATAGTTTTTACAAAATAATTATCCGTTAAGTGATTACGGCAGTGGTAGGTACCTACTTATCTACTAATTGTCACCTCGTCACCACGATGAGTCTCGTCACGACTATGCCATTGCAACTATTTGTTCTAAGCGATGAAGACGAAAAACTATTATCACTGGATACGAACTGAGCTGAGACAGAGATTTTTATTATTTGTAAGGAACAGCAATGTCCACGGTTTGAAACATGTCGTAAGGAGCAGAAATTTTCCGGTGAAGTAAGACTTAAGATATTATAACTTCCTTTTGCCTTCCGCACGGGCTCATAGCCATAAAAAAAAATTGCACGATGGCCTGCCGTCCCGTTTATCGCGCGATAAATAAATTATATAAATCGTCCGTCATTCTCCGACAAGTACTTATGTAAGTGTGATAACGACGCATGATTTAAGGGCGCTGAACTGACATTAATAAAATCTTACTGTAGGTAGCTGTAACGCGACTAGGTATTTATGGGAGGTGCCAGCCTCGGCGGCATCCTGGCATTTGCTCACGACGTGTGCAATGAGCTACCGCACGTTGGCGCCAGTTTCAATTACAACCCCGATACGCGTATTCGATCTTATCCATGTTAGTAACAAACCCCGACTAGGTGCCTGTGGGTGGCGGTGCTGGGCGCCTCGGCGGGGTGCCTGGCGCTACTGCTGGCGCCGGCGGCGCGTGCAGGGGGTACCAGTCTCAGCTACAACCCCGACACGCGCTACGTCTCCTGGACCACCACATTTCCCGCCGTCACTGTGTGTGAGACGTTTTACCCCTCAGCGGTTCAACGGAAGTTTACTGAGAGTATTCAGTTTGGTAAGCACGCGGTTATAATTGTCATTCATTAATCATAGCAATATTGTTACAACGAATTGTTTTATACCTAACAATACCTATTAGTAGAGTTGTTAGTCCGCTAGTTTTCTAACATAATTGTGCGCATCGGGTTACAAGCATGAAATTTCTACCACAGATAGAGTGTTCCACGGCGATTATTTTCAGATGTGGAGGGAAGTAAGATTCGTCTCCTGTGAGGCGGGAGAGCGGAGTGAATAGGACCAAGTATCCCTCTTTTTCTTTCTTTATTGCAGGTCAGCTAAATCTACTAGAACTTGTTTGGCATCGTTTCCGTGTAAAACAGATATCAGAAATTATTTTTTATGTTATTTTTGTATAGTTCTATATAAAAATATGGGTGTATGGCCGAAAAGGTAAAAATCACAACAAGTTTTTTTATTCAGTGAGGTACTTAAATTAGTTAAATTTCGTGAACATTTTAAAATTATTATCTCCTTTATTTATTTGAATTCTTAAGTTAGGTTTCTTTACAATAAATTTATAAAAAAGTAAAATACAATATAGAAATTACAAAATATAAACATATTATAAAAAACCTATCCTAGGGTGCCGACGGCAGCGAGGCAGGGCCCAAGCTACTGGTGGTTAGGCCTGCAGAGCGACGAACCTCCTGACGATGCGCGCCGTGTCCAGGAGTACCGCCTTCTGTATCTGACCCTTGATCTTGAGAGTCTCTTAAGATGTTTGTCGAGACTCTTCGCTATAAGACCGTTCGCCGAAAGTCGAAACGTGAGTGATCATCGAGTCAACATCCCACATGGCGGTTACCTCATGAGCCAAGTCAAGGTATTTGCTGAGTTTGTCCTTCTCGGCCTTCACGAGGTTATCGTCATGCGGGATAGTGATGTCGACGAGCACTGCCTGGCGCTTGGATCGATCTATCAACACGATATGAGGCTTATTAGCTATAATAGTCCTGTCCGTGATGATAGATCGATCCCAATAGAACGTGGCACGACCATTCTCAAGAACTGGCAACGGTGCTTACTTATAGTACGGCACCTCAGACCCCACAAGACCGTATCGAAGAGCAAGTTGCTGGTGAATAATCCTGGCTACTTGGTTATGTCTGTGCATGTACTCGCCATTAGCAAGATGAGAACAACCGGAGATTATATGCCTGAGTGACTCACCGGGACGGCGGCATGCCCGACAAATGTCGACCGTACCGTCCTTCAGGATATATCTCCGGTAATTATTCGTCATCATTACTTCGTCCGCAATTGCACAAACAAAACCTTCGGTTTCCCCGAAGAGATCCCCGAAGCGTAGCCAGTTCACTGACGCGAGCAGTGCTACATCGGGCCCCGTAAGGGCCTTGTAGAACCGCCCGTGTAGCTCCTTGCTCTGCGGTGATCGGTGCTAAGCACCTTTGGTCTGCGCCAGTTCTCGTTTGCTAAGGAGAGGGAGGTGAGGTCTTTGTCAACTGCTACTACATCGCGATGAATCCCACACTCGTTGTTTAGGAAATACTCCCTAAGACTGCACACCTCGCGGTTATGGAGGTCCTTGGCGTTTAAAAAGCCACGGCCTCCACACTTACGCGGGATGTACAGTCTCATAACTGACGAGCGTGGATGCTTCATGTGGTGTGTAGTTAGCAGCTGACAGACCCTCGTATCCAGGGCGTCCAGCTCAGTCTGAGTCCACCTTAGTATGCCAAAGGAGTAAGTGAACAGAGGAATCACCCAAGCGTTGAAGGCGCGCGCCTTATTGCCACCGAATCAAAGACTGTTAAGTACTTTTGTCAAGCGACAAAAGAAACGCTCCTTCAGCGCCTGCCTAATGTCTCCGTCCGCAATACCCAATGACTGTGACAATTATTATTATTATTATAAAAAGCTCATTTAATCTAGTTTCTAAAAATATATGCATGTTGGGCACTTCTCATACAAGCAGTAGCTTAAATTAATAAATGTTTACGTCGGCGTAACCAACGTAAATCTCCGAACGCATCCTATTTCGTTTCATTAATTACATTAAATAATGATTATTAACAGGCTTTTACATATAATATTTACCATAAACGTCCTAGAAAAACAAATTAATATAATTAAAACAAAATATTTTTTTGCGTATGTATCACGAGCACACGGGCTAATCTCAACATCAACAATTTATTTAAGTTACTGTTTGTATGAAGAGTGCCCAACATATATACAGTTTTAAAAACTAGATTTTAAAATTGCTATTTTGCAATATTTTTGTTAGTTGTAAATATTCAGGAAATATAACTACTTAATTTATCTCCCTGAATAAAAAAAACTTGTTGTGATTTTTACCATTTCGGAAATATACCTACCCATATTGTTATATGGTACTATGAATAAATAACATGAAAAATGAATTATTGATATCTGTTTTACATGAAAACGATACCACACAAGTCCTAGTAGCGTTAACTGATCAGTAATATAAAATGAAAAAGACGACTCTTTTGTCCTATTCACCCCGCTTTCCCGCCGCACAGGGGACGAATCTGACTTCCCTCCACATCTGAAAATAATCACCGCAGAATACTCTATTTGTGGTAGAAATTTCGTGGTTGTACTGGTTGTATCCCGATGTACACAATTTCGCGACTTAGCAAAATGTACTAGAGCACGCAGGCTAAGCTCAACATCAACATTTTTTCAAGGTATTTTCAGTGTGCCCTGTATACATTTTTAAAAACAAGATTAAGTTTGCTGTTTAGTAATATTTTTTTAAATTGTAAATATTCAGGATTTATAACTCATTTATCGTTCTGAATAAAAAAAACTTGTTGTGATTTTTACCTTTTCGGCAATAAACCCAAATTTTTATATCAAACTATTCTTAAATAACAAATAAAATTAATTGCTGATATCTATGTAACACGAAAATAATGCCGCACAAGCCCTAATTTAATCAGTAATACAAAAAAAAGAAAAAGAGCAGTACTTAGTCCTCTTCACCCCGCTCTCCCGACACGCAGGGGACGAATCTGACTTCCGTCCACATCTGAAAATAATCACCGTGGAACGCTCTATGTGTGGTAGAAATTTCATGCTTGTAACCCGATGCGCACAATTTCGCGGCTTAGCAACTCTACTACATCGTAGTTTTCATACAAACTAGCTATCAGGGTTCTCGCCAGGAATCCAAATGCTTTTAACAGCGGATTCCTGAGGTCGTATGGAGTAAAAAATGTTATAGGTATGGACCTATATCGAAATATGATTTTTAATTTCTTTTATCTTTTCATACATAATAAATTAATTTCCTTTACTTCACCAGTTAAACAATGCTTTAGAACGAGCTGTCAACGTTTGTTATTGTTATCTCTTTTCATTAAAAGGGGAGTCAATGTCATAAAGTAAATTTTCTTGTAGGGCAATGTTTTTTTCAAAACAGGCTTTACTTAAATATGCGATCTGAACTCCTTACTCATGAATCTTATGATTTATCTAATGGCTGACTACACTCTCTTTTAAAAACTTTGCTATTAAACTCCATGGATTATGATTATAATACAGACTGGCCACTAAGAAATACCCTTCGACTCGTTCCTATTATAACTACTTTTGACAATGACTCCAGTCATATGACAAGCCATTGTTGTGATTGATTTTAACGGTGTTACGTATGTAGTCTCATTATTACAAAAAATAATTACATTAGCCATCGAATAAATTGCGGTGTCTAGCTCACGCAGTCAACCTTTATAACAGCTGAAGAAAAATATGTTTTTGAGTACTCCACGGTGCAAAATATCACAAGGGTGGTGTAAAAACTGAAAAAGATTTTGCGGATTCTAGTTCAGCTACCATGGATTCCAATGAACTGCACGTAGCTGATACAGTGAGAAGCATACAGCAATTGTTGAGAATAATCATACTGCTTGTAGTGTAATAAGTAAATAATTTGATTAATGATTGTGTTTGTTTATTTAGGGAATTAGTAACATGATAATTATTGTAAACTTTAATCAAATAAATTAGGTAATAACAAAGTATTAAATAAATATTACATATGACCAGTAAAAAAACAATACGTTTATTATCACGAACTATTTAGTTTTCAAGGTTTTAACTAGATAACGCAGTTCTCACAACTTAAGCCATCGTTTTTCCACCATAGAAAGGAATATCAAAACCGGCTTCATACTGTGCAAATCTGTTGTACGAACATTATCGTTCTAGGCGTATTTATGCTAAGACTCTACATAATTAATTTCTTAACTGAATTTTTGAAGGATGTAATGATTGACATTAAACAGTGATCGTGACAGGAACGGTTTTCAATTGTCAACGTTTGTCAGATAATGTGACGGTCTCGCAACACCGCAATGATAAAGATGTTTTCACTGGAGATGTTTTAAAACAAAAAATGCTAATATCTCGAAAACTAAGCAGAGTTCGGCTTACCTACTTTATACGACATTTCATTTTCTACACATACTCAGGAATGCGCTGGTGAAATTATTTGGATTCCTCGCGAGACACCCTGTATATAAATGTTACGATTTCATCGTATAACGTTAATTTAATTCCCTTGTGTTTATAATTATAATTCCCGTAGACGTGGCATTACATTCGACTTGAAAGGACACGTTCACAATTAATGCTATGATAATCTGATAATGTATAAAATTGAAAACTGTGAATTAATATTTAAATTATAACTAATTATACTTAGGTAAGTATCCCTTTACTTGGCGGTCTCTGTGGGTCGTATAGTCACCAAATTGTCATAATCATAATTTGTCTACAAGGAAAAATTACAACGTATAAAAATGTGGAAATACTAATTGTCAAGAAATAAAAATTACCAAAAGTATCAGTGACGAAGTATAAAAATGACGAGATGTAATAAAGACGTAACTGATAATGGACTAAAAGAAAAAATGTCGGGACATGTAATTCTGAAAAACTCCTAATATATGTGATGTACCTACAGCGGCCCTAGGTCTAGATAGGCTAGGATCGGTAATTATCTTCAGATGCCCGAAGGGCAAACTGCATAGAAATTGGAGCGCGGGGCTCCGTCATTTTTAAGGCGAAGTGCATGCATGCACTGATGTGCATCATCTTTCATATTTTAATGAAAGTAAAATTAGTTTTTGGTATAAGTTAAGTATGTATTGAGGGTTGAACAAACACTTATATTTTGATTGTACCGTGTTTTTAAGTTACTTGGTTTATTCGTTTCTCGTTGGTGCGATTGGGACAAAAAACCATTAGGGATAAAACCGGTATAGTACATATATCCGGTTTTGTTCAAGTAGCTGTCAATTTTCTTTAATTTTATTTTGTTTGAATTACTGTTACAGTTTTAAAGGAAATGCCTCGCAATTACAAAATAATAAAAATTGGGCAAGTGCGAGTCCGACTCGCGCATGAAGGGTTCCGTACATATATATATATATATAATCTATAAAAAGTTTTTTGTATGGGAGCCCCCCTTAAATATTTATTTTATTTTATTTTTAGTATTTGTTGTTATAGCGGCAATAGAAATACATCATCTGTGAAAATTTCAACTGTCTAGCTATCACCGTTCTTGAGATACAGCCTGGTGACAGACGGACGGACGGACGGACGGACGGACGGATGGACGGACGGACGGACGGACAGCGAAGTCTCAGTAATAGGGTCCCGTTTGTACCCTTTGGGTACGGAACCCTAAAAACCAGCAATCTTGGAGTGAAAAACCTATATGTTATAAGGTTATGTCATATTGTAACAAATACCATCCTCCTACAACGAGTCTCAGTCAACAATGCATTAAAATAGATGTGTTTTCGCGAGTCTAATAAAGTAAGACTTATAAATTATATAATTATTTCAAAGGGTACCTCATGAAGAATTTAACCTACAACTACAAAAGGTATTTGACTAACTTGCTGTACGGACTTGGGGCGTGCACGAAGGAGGTGTGCGTGCCCTGTGGATCCACGGTGCCCTGCCACGTGCCTTGGAGGCAGATCATTGAAGAAGTAACTATATCACAATTACCTTACCATCTCAAGTTTGTCCTCCAGTAGGTGATTTTCGCTAGCCGAACGCGAATAAATAATACAATGGATACGACAAAAAAAAAACCGATGGCCAAAATAGCGCGGGCGTAATGTTCCGATTTAGTAGACATTTAAACTTTCAGTTGTTAAATCTCTGTTTAGAGCGAGTTATAATAGTCTATAATACCTACTATTATGCCATAATAAATTTATTGTAACATAATTTCTAAGTTCACGATAGCTATTTAAAAAAATTGCATGGATTTTAGTATCGTAGCTGTTTAACTAGTAGAAGTCAAATCGTTCATCTTGTGAGGCGGTCATTATTCTCATATGAAAGTTCTCATTTAGTTAATTTCGAAAATATACACTATGTTTCACATTAGATTCACAAAAATTGTTCGGAGCTCCTGCGCGCGTGTGCGTTCAATGGCGCTGCGTTCCCGTGCTGCGCGCGCTTCCGCGGCGTGGACGCCGAGCACGGCGCCTGCTACTCCTTCAACTCGCTGCAGAATAAGTGCGCCCGGGCCCCGTACTAGATAACTGCCTGATAAGATTGCTTATAGTTATAAAACCAGATAACTACGGCTATATATTGTAGATAAAAAGAAGTCACGCTTTGTGGGTTACGATAATCATAATCACGTTTTTTCACTGTAGCTATTTTGTATCCTTTTATGCACCGCGCTTTATCACAAAATGTTCGTGAATACCCACGTGTTTCACATACCTACTTATTAAATTTTAATCAATTTTGTCCTGATCTTACTAGGCAGTCTGGAAGAAAAGAAACGCATTTGCCCAACAGCGGTTCATTCTACTAGGCAATAAAGTACATAAATAAATGATTTTTTATTTTGCTTATCGTTGAGTGTATGATGAGCGTGGGGGATATTACCTCGGATTTTACATTTAACCAACCAAATAAAACTAGCCGGAAATCCGGACATCCGAACATCCGCACCTCTCATCATCCGGACATACGTAAGAATGGACTGCACTATTTTACTTTTTTCGTTTTATTGTTCATACACAATGCTTGCATATTGTACCTAATAGTCGGTAAACCGTCCGTCACTTTTACTTTTTTAAGCGTCGTGTAGAGGCAAAGATTAGGTTATTCAAATATGTTTTAGGCATATAAAAGTTCCGAAAATTTTCAGACAAAATCTTTATTAGATGGCGAAACCAAAACAGTTGAAAATTTAGGAGTTTGAGAGACATAATTAATTAGCATATTAAAAACAAATATATATTAGATTAAAGCAAATAAATAAGAAGTTATGAGGAAACAGATGTACACACACATATCGGTCAAAATCATAACCTCCCTTTTTACTTTGCAGTAGCCGGGTGATAAGTAAATATGTACTTTTAAATATTTTCAGGAATTCTACGTTTGAACCACTTATGGCAGTAAATAGCAGCACTGGGCCAGGCTTACTAACATTCCGTCTACTAGGCGACGCTCATGTGAGTCTCTACAGTTTGGCGAGTACTAAGCCTTCACCGGGAGCAGGTACGCTACTCATGGCTAACGACGTAACGACCAGTGGCGATCACGTGACGTCAAACAAATGCCTGGGCAAGCCGGAGCAAAATTGGCCTACCTACTCTAGGACTCCTCGCCACTGGTAGCGACTGAAAACGTCAACTTGGAGACGTTTGATAAATTACACTCAATGACAGCATATGAATGTTCAACATAATACACAATAGTGATAGTTTTAAATATTTATGGGTAGTGCGGTAATCTCACCAATAATAGTAGAAAAACGCTCTCAGATTTTTCGATTAACGCTAATTAATTAAATGTAGATAGTAGGTATAAAGGTCAATGCACTAAGAAGGCATGACATGCGTCGCATTTATGTTACATTTATGCCTACCTCTCAATACCTTATTTGATTTGACGTGTATAATAATTGTAAACAAACAGGGGGGTAATTCGACCAATTTTAGAGAGATGATGGAGATTTCATCGCCATCCGTCACTTTTGACGTGTCCCTACTTGACAAGTGGCGATATCCCTAGAACATATCGCAACTTCGTCAATCCGCTCGCGCTTAATTTCCGTTTCCTTTGTATGTGACGGCATAAATAACAGGCGCGTACTTCAAGTTGACCGTATAGTGCGTGAAATTAGTTAGTTAAGTTTCGTTCAAAACAGAAATTCATATGCATGAATAGCATTTTTGACAATCATTATCACCTTCGTATTTCCAAAATTGAGATGAGATATGTCACTTGAAGCTCATCGCATTTTAATGACAGTTTCAAAGGCGATATCACTGTTATCTAATAGAGTTTTGACGTTTTGCGATCTCTCAAACGGCATTCTCGAATTAGGTCCCTGATTGATGTCTGTGATGACAGTGAGGTACTGTTATAGCAAGGTTATAGCATTGTCATCAGAACCAGCCAAACGGGTTAAAAAACCCGCAAAATTTTACTTTAATTGGGGTCAGCGGGACATGGTCAAATAAAACTGAATTGTAAGAAGTTATTCTTAGTTTTTATAATTTACAACCTAGAACTGAAATTAATCCATATTAGTAGGTATATTGTACTCGTTCTAGCGGTAGACCTTTGCAAGGTTTAGAGTTGAGTGTGTAGTCCGGAAAATTTAAAATAAAGTTTGTCTGTCTTTAAAATAAACTTACGTAGGTACGTTATGTACCTACCTACGTACTTCGAGTATTTGTTCCCGTATCAAACGTATACTAAAGTAGCTATTTTATCTACCTAAGTTTTGTTTCTAAACTGCCGGTAGAAATGAGTCGGTACTATGTAGATTGTCGATCCGTTATTAGGCGGCCAAAGAGAGCGATACAGGAACCCATGATGATAAATTAGTACTTAGTCGAGCGTCGCGTCGCCAGGGCAAAGATAATTATGATGCAGATTAAAATATTCTTTGATGTTTGGTTCTCATTCAGCGATAGGGGAAGCGTGTTCAGGGTACAGGATGCTTCACGCAGTTAGCTTTGAACAATTTTCATTATTTCGGCTAGTTGAGAACGGTAGGTTCCTTTTTTCGTTGGCCGCGCCCCTCAATTTCCTTATGATATATTCGAATTGTCAGTAACCCTGAAATACACACTGGCCAGCTAAGTTATTAAACCATCCTACCTTAATCTCAAGGTACAGTTTTGTGCAAGTTTTTTTATAAGTACTTTTATATATCTATTTCCTTATCCTTAAAGTACTTACGGGAATCTTGTATTTCTATTTCATTATTTAATCCTTAAAGTACTCGAGGAGCTTTCCATATATTTTGCCACGGGTATTTATCGTCACAAAATATATGTGGAATATTCCTTTAATTTTTGCGTAGTCGTATGGGGAAATACTTGATATTTAAAAGATACTACATTACCTAAACCAAATTAAATTGACTGTAGGTACTGGATTTAGATTACATTATACGTCAACCGAGAAATTGAATTTCGTCGGATTAGTCGAATTCCCTTGGAATATATAGCAAGCGGTAATTTAACTTTCAACAGATATCAGTTCACAGTCCCGAGGAGTTGTCAACAAATAACTTGGATAACAAGTTCAAGTTTGACGTCAACGCCCGCGAGGAGAACTGGGTCGAGTTTCTTTTCTCGCTGGTGGCGATGGCGAACGACCCTCTGCTGAAGTTTGAAGATGTTCGTGTACGTGGCTGCCGCTATCTGGAAGAAGTGCCGGCCTCGCCGCTCCACACTTACCCTGCAAGTACCTCATTGACCTTAAACTTTCTTTCGTTTATTATCTATAATATTTTTTACTTTAAAACCCTTTACCGCATATAGGAAAAAAATAGTTGTTTGAATTTGAACCTTGACCTGTGCCAATAAGGTCCAAGTTCATATCTGCCATATATGACTTCGTATGCGGTAAAGGTTTAAGGTTTACACTAGCCTGAAATTGTCAGGAACGGCCCAACATGTTCCGAACTCGTATGAAGTTCTTCATCTCATCAGGGACATCTATCCGTACAGTAAATATGCGTAACGTAACACACAAACAAACATTCACGATTATAATATATGTTGGATTACTTACGTCACCCGATTATACACTACCTGTAGCGTAGGGTGTAGGTACTTTACTAGTATATTATTAAAAATATTTTTTTTTTGAATCGTTCCGCAATAAATAAGTGTTATTGTGGACCGATTCTAAAATATATATTTTTATTTGAAAGAATATACACCTGAATCACAGATTATATACAAGTTACTACGCCTGAATGTTTCATTTCGCCGAAAAAATATCTCATACAAAGCATTTTTCTTTGAAAACGTAAACAATTGGAGCGATTCGAGTTTTAACCGAACCAAACCTAATCAATAGGATGATATTTGCAAGAATTATGAAAAATGTACGACTATAGAGGAATATAAATTGTGCGGAACGACTTTTCGGCAAAATGAAACATTCCACGAAATAAGTTTCTAAGAAACAAAGGGCTACCTTTTTTTATTTATTGCAATAATGATTCATTTTTTCTCCGCATTGTATGCATTTTGCAAGATCCATGACGAATATGAGTGTCGATAAAACACGTTTTCACCTCACCAGCTCAAACATGGCGATTTTGCTGTCAGACAACAGTGAACAAAATGCGATTTTGTTTCGAGCGTGAGTATAGAAAGTAGCTTTTTAATTTTTTCAATATCTGACCACGAAGTGTCATTCTTCAGCCAAAGGTTAATTATAAAATTCTAATCATTTGAATCTCGATGCACTCTGTTTCTCTCATATGTATATAAAAGAGAGAGATAGAAACTTATCAATTTGAAATTCGATTTTCGAATCCGACCTCGATTGAGAACAGTTCGGATACGCGTTATGCCAAAATTTTCATTAAAAACACCCGAAATAGTTTTAGTTCGAACGTATTTTTTTTTTCTTTATTATATTTTTATTTAACGACCGAACATTAAAATTATTGTGCTTTTTATATAAAACAATAGATCATTGCTCAAATAAAATTAGATTTTTCAACTTATTACTTATTGTAAATATAATAATAATTTATAATTTCACCACTTATCATAGATGCATATTCGAAACGTACCTTAACAAATATCGAGTTCATATTGTAATTGTTATTTTCTTTTGCATTTATTTTGTTTGGTGTTTTAGGAGTAAAAATATTAATCAATTTATTAAACAAAATCTCGTAATATAATATGTATTTATAAATAAACACGTCATGTATCTGCTAAATCTTCCAATTTGATCAAATAATGACAATAACCGTGTTGGTTGGTTGATTATAATTTCAATTAAATTATATTGTTATTCCCTTTTAAGCAGCACTTATCTATTTTCTGATTAATAATATTATTGAAATCAGCAACAAAGAATAGTCTTTAGTTTATAGAAACATACTGAAAGCGACAGCCTTCATCAACGCGGTCTCCTACGATAGCTCAACGTTCTGTAAAAGTTCTGATCGGATCGGCTCAAAAATCAACGTAAACCTAGCTAAACTACGTAACCTAAATAACCTAACACGTAGCCTAACTTATACTCGAAGGACCATTGAAAACTAATTAACACGAAATACTGACGATAATTAACTGATAAAACTAACGAATTTACTGAGGACTAGATATAGGGGATCTGCCTCGCAACCTACAAATAAACTGCCTAAACTAATTATGACGACGTAACACAACTTATACTGAACTTAAGAAATAAGGTTACTGGGTAGGAAGGTAACTGGGATATACTTGGATCACGTAATAAAACTTCTTCGCTTGAGATCTGGAACTGTACTGTCCTGAATTTACACTATTACAACTTTATAACACTATACTAACATAATAACAACTTAAAGGCGCGGGATCTTGAACTGTACTGTATCTTTGGCTCGATTTCTTACGTCTAATAAGCATTTCCTATCGCTAAACTTAGTGTACTAATCAACAAGCCGTAGAATTTCACATTTTCGTCCAATAAGAACACGTATCTAGGAGAACAAAGAAACTTTAGACCGTTTTTGGCCGTTATTTGGCGAGAGCAGGATCGGAAGTCCCTTACATAAATCATTGGTTCTGATTGGTTGACCACTTTTGGCTTGTTACAATTTTCCGGCTAATTTTCACTTCGAAAATCACCTTCACACATTTCTATAAAATTCAGGCTCAATGGGATTGCAATAGGATTCTTATACATTGTAAGGTTCGTCCCTAGGTTCTAGATTATATAACTTCAAAACATATAAGTTATATAACAAATAAGTTATCACAGAATTAATATCCAACTTTGGCAAATTTCTACTAATGGATTCACAATTTTTACGACTACATTTAAAGTTTACGTTCAATTTTAATAAAAGTTACATATTTCGATAGGGTTCGGTTCAAGCTATTTTTTGACAATACTTTTATTAGGATCTATTATCATCTGATAATTGCGATATCAATTTAATCGCGTGACCAATAAAACTCGGCTCGGCGCGCAGGTAAGGGCGCCGTATATAGTCGCTAACATTTTTATGGCGGCGCCAGTCTATTGTCCGCTGCCGAGCAGATAAGCCGCTACGCGGCGCCGGCGCCATCTCATTGTGTGCAGGAATTTGTGGCCTAGGGTCTTATCTACTCGGTTAGTGGGTCAGCGCCTCAGTTGCGCAATTAGAGCAATTACAATGGGTTCGGTCAGTGTGTCAGAGCACAATGAACTGGGTTTTTACCTGCTTTTGGGTCGTTTTTATAGACCGTTTGTTTTCAAACTTAACAACAAGGTTGAGCTCGACATGCTCTGTCTATTTATAGAAAAATATCCGTTATAATGTTAATGGTTATCTTGCTAGGCGATCTCTTTTATGGATCAGATAGTACAAATTACATTCACGGATCATAACTCAATAAATTATATCTAGGATCTCTTTTTGGATCAAAACTTAATAATTGTACCTAAGATCGCTTTTTTGGATCGAAACTTATTATCTATGAGATCAATTTACAATTAAATGATTCGATACAAATCAAACTTATAGTTAGACGCGCAGCTTGTCCTCCTCGGTCATCGCGCGTCATGGGCAGCAAGGTGGCGGCGATCTTCAACATCCTCCCCCCGCTGTTGCGTCGGCGACAGCAGGCTGGATCGGCAAGATCGCCAACTTGCTGACGGGGCGCCGCATCAGTCCGCCCTTGGTGCGGACGTCGGCGCTGCGGATGCCGCCGTCTGGTCCCGGGAAGACTCGTGCGACGACACCTCGCGGCCACGTGTTGCGTGGCGCGGCGGGGTCGACGACCAACACGTAGTCGTCCACAGCAATGGGCCGGCCATGGCCCGCAGAGGATCCGCGGGGCGCGAGAGTTGGTAGGTACTCCCGCACCCATCTGGACCAGAAGTGGTCCGCAAGTGCCTGGCTAGCGCGCCAGGTGCGGCGGTCGGCGTCGTCACAGCGTCCAGTGAAAGGGACGCACGCCGGACCGCCCAGCAGAAAATGGTTCGGTGTCAGCGCTTCGTCATCTCGCGGATCGACCGAGATGTGGGTCAATGGGCGAGCGTTGACATTGTATTCGGCCTCGGCGAGGAGAGTCGCAAGCACCTCTTCCTTGGGCGCTCGCGACTTGAGGGTGACGGCCAGGGCGTTCTTCACAGAGCGTATGAGGCGCTCCCAGGCGCCACCCATGTTCGGAGATAGCGGCGGAATGAACCGCCACGCCATTTTGTGTTGCAGCCCGTACTCGCGCAGCTCGGGCAGCCACTCGGTGTAGGCGGCGCGCAGCTCGACGTCGCCGCCCTTGAAGCACGTTGCGTTGTCGGACCACATGACTCGGGGCCACCCGCGTCGCGCGGCCATACGACGTAGGCTCATTAGGGCGGAGCTGGTAGTTAGAGTGTGTACCAGCTCCAAATGAATTGCTCGGGTTGACATGCATGTATACAATGCCACCCATCGCTTTTCATGGCGTCGACCAATGGTGACTGTGACGGGCCCGTAGTAGTCGAGCCCGCAGTTTTCGAACGGCCTTGTGTGTGGCTCAATTCGAGACAGCGGCAGGTTCCCCATTGGCGGCGTGTTCGGCTTGGCTCGGCGTAGTGCGCAGAGGCGGCAGCTGTGCGCGATTGCGCGCACCGTTGGCCGCAGGCGCAGGATCCAGTATTCTTGCTTCATATCGTTGATCACGCGCTCGTTGCTGGCGTGATGTGCCCGCTTGTGCGCCCGTTGCAGCAGGAGGCGCACAAAGGGGTTGCGCCCGTCCAAGATCGGCGGCCGCTTGTTGATGGCCGCGGGCGTGGCGTCAATCCGCCCGCGCAGCCGCAGCACGCCGTCCTCGCCCAGCACTGGGTCGAGCTTGAACAGACGGCTCCCGTGGTCTAGTGGCTCCCCCCGTGAGAGCTGCCGCAGCTCCTCCGGGAAATCATGGCGTTGGGCCCACTGTAACCACAAATTTTCAGCAGCAAGAATATGTTCAATGTTGATGTTCTTTTTGGTCTTACTTTTCACGATGTCAATAAACAGTAACATTCGCGCTGTGGCGCCTATAAGGCGATCATAATTAGAGAAGCGCTGAATGTCGGGCAGCGGCGCGTGTTTTTCTGTCGTTGCTCGGCACGCCGCTTTCTCAGACTTCTCCTCCAGTTCGGCTGGCTCGGGGGCAGGCGTATCGGGTTCTCTCGGCCATCGTTCGGGATCTAATTTTAAAAAATCTGGACCCGTATACCACCTGCCCGCTATGTCGACTTTTCTTGTTGGATCGGCTCGTGTCCCTTCGTCGGCGGAATTTTCGTGCGTCGGCACCCAACGCCACATCGTCACGTCTGTCGTTTCAGCTATTTCCGCGAGACGATGTGAAACATATGCATTATACCTTCTTGCGTCGGTTCGCACCCACTGCAGAACGGTTTTGCTGTCCGTCCACAGGGTGACTTGTTCGGGCTGCACTCGATGACCGCTCCTTATCGCGGTCATTAACCTCGTCGCGATTAATGCGGCTTGCAGCTCGTGGCGGGGCACGCTGAGAGGCTTGAGAGGGCTTACCTTGCTTTTTCCCGCGACCAAGCTGACCTCCACTCCATCGGGGCCTTCTGTGCGCCAATAGGCTACCGCCGAGAAGGCCTGTGTGCTTGCGTCCGCAAATATGTGCAGAGTTAATCGGGTTCGGGTCGCGGGAAAATAGTGCCTCGGTATTCGCAGTCGTGCGACGTGTTGCAGCGCGTTCATCCACTCGGCGAACGCGGCGGCCTCGTCGTCGGGTAAAGGCTCGTCCCAACCTATCGCCGCCGCCCACACGCGCTGCATCTGTATTTTCGCCGAGACCGTGTAGTGCGATAACATGCCGAGCGGGTCATACACGGACATAATGGCGCTCAGCGCCTCCCGCTTCGTGGGAGCGCGCGCCATGTCCCGTACCGCCGCAGGGACCCGCAGCATCGACGTGTTGAAGCCGATGGTATCAGACTCGGCGTTCCAGTACATACCTAATATTTTATTATCTTTGTCGCCTAACGGTGTGTCAGCGTTAGAGCGGTGTTCCTGCGGGATCTGGGCTAGCAAGCGGCGCGAATTGCTAGCCCACGCGCGCAGCTCGAAGCCTGCTTCTTTGTTGCTAGCCGCGACCTCTGTGGCTAGCTGCATCGCCTCCTGCTCCGAGTCCACGCTACTTACGTAGTCATCCATATACATATTGTTCTTGATCTCGATTTCCGCTCTGCCGTAAGCGTCCCGGTTCAGTTCGGCGTTCTTGTTGCGGACGCTGTGGGCTAGAAATGGCGAGCTGCGCACCCCGAACGACATACTCGACATTACATAGACCTGCGGCGGTCCCGACCGGTCCATCGCACGCCACAGAAACATCTGCGAAGGCTGATCTTGCTCTCTTATTTTCACCTGAAGAAACATCTCCTTGATGTCGCTCGTCATCGCGTAGGCGCCTTCGCGAAATCTAAATAAGATCCCGGGCAGGGATTGCAGTAGGTCGGGTCCGTCTAAAATAAAATCGTTCAGGCTCTGACGGCCCGCCTTTGCTGCGCAGTCGAATACAACTCTTATTTTCTTGTCCGGCTTGTTTATGTTTCTCACCGCGAAGTGAGGCAGGTACCACTGCTTTCCCGGCATCGGCTCGTCTAATTTGTGGGCGTATCCTTTTTCTAATAGGTTATTGATCTGCTTACCGTACTCCGCGGCAAATTCCGCGTCGCGGTCCATTTTTCGTTCGATGCCGCGGAGTCGGTTCAACGCCATGCCGTATGATGCCGGGAACTCGGGATCGTCTGTGGCCCATAACTGTCCTACCTCAAATCGCGGTCCGGGGATCTTTCTTACTGTTTCTTGAAATATCCGCTCCGCCCGCTGCTCCGCCGGACAGACGTTATCTTGCAGCTTGATGCCGAGCGCGTCGACGTCGAAATGCTTTTTTATAAGCTGATGAAACGCATCGTTCGGTTCGTAACAGTGCATCGTTACCTCGTTCGTTCTTACGGTTCGTGGTGCGGATCCGAAAATAGCCCATCCGATGGCGGTGCAGACAGCGGCGGGTTCATTTCGACCTCCCAATCGCATTTCCTGTGGCAGCATTAAATGCCACTGATCCGCGCCAATTAGTACTTTAGGTTCTGCTAGACTGTAGCACGCGTTCGATAGGTCAGCTAAGTGTCTATGCTTCAGTACCTGCTCACGGTTCATACGTTGTCTTCTTAGGTTCAGTTGCTCGACGGTTCGGAAGCTAACTTCGTGAGGCGACCCTCCGTCGCAACCGCGCACGGTTGCATTTACCTTTCGAGACGGCCGGGTTGTTTCCATGTCTCCCACGCCTTGTATGCAGAGGGCCGCCTCCGGCCCCGTTGCTCCGATCTGTTCTGCCAAATCTTTGTCGATTAGGCTAATAGTGCTGCCCTCGTCCAAGAGGCAGAACGTCACTATTTCTCCTTTGGGGCCGCCTAAAATAATTGGAAGTACCTTGAGTATTACTTCGGATCTGCCTGACGTTCCTGTGTTTGATGTAAACTCGCGCATCTGCGCAGGCGCGTGAGACTGGTTCGGTTCGGCGCCGCCGGGCGCATGCGCGGCAGGCGCGGGTAGCGGGGCGGGAGCGGCCGCATGACTTGGCCGGCGCGCGACCGCGTGCGTTAGTACCTGCCGGTCCGCCGCGCCGTTCGCAGGCACGCTCTGTGCCGTTTCGTGAAGCATTCGGTGGTGCGAGTGTGGGCAGCCGTCGATGCCGCAAGCCTGCGTCTTGCACAGCTCGCGGCGATGCTTGCTGTTGAGACACTTGAAACACACCCGGTTCTCCTTGGCCCATGTCCAACGGGCGCTCACTCGCATACCTTGTAATTTATTGCACGCTGGGGTTCGGTGCATGCCGCCACAGCATAGACAGGCCTCTCCGCGATCTGTTGCGTAGGACTGATATCGGCTCGGCTGTGGTCGGCGGATCGCCCCGCCGCCGGCGGGGGCTCCAGCCGCGTAATTGTTACGCGGCTCCGGTCGGCGGGGTGGGTTCTTTGGTTCTGAAAAGGTTCTTTTAGTAGGGGCACGTGCATGGGAATATTGTAGTTCTTGGTCCGACTCGTCCAGCAAAAATTCGGCCATCAACATTAGTTCATTGCTGGAGAGTCGGTTGGCCTTCGCGTACGAACACCAGCGGGATCGGAGATGTGGACTTAGCCGCTCAGTTATCTCGCGGATCAGTAGGGGGTTCGTTGCGTAACTGTTTTTATCTAAGTCCACTAATGTCGACACTATATTCACGATTTTGATGGCGAACGCGTTCAGGTCCGTCGCACTGGGCCCCACGGGTGGCAGACGTCGGAGGTCCTCGATGGCACGGTCGATAAGGAGATCCGTGCGACCGAAATTTTTGTGTAGTATGCGCATGATCATGTCCGGCCGCGTCGACGTAGCAACTAAGTGCTTTACGCATTGTTGTGCTTCGCCGCTCAGGGCTTGACGCAGCCGAGCTACGTTCTCGTAGTTAGAGAATTTGTACCTTGTAGTTGACTGCGTGTATGCGTGATAAAACGTCTGCCACTCGCCGATATCGCCGCTGAATTTGGGGAGCTCGTACACTTGCCGCGGTGGCGGCCGCATCATAGTCTCCAAACTCTCGGCCAGCCGTTCTATACCTCGGGATCTGCTGGCCGACCTGTCTCTCGGCGTAGAGTGTGCGGTTCGGTCGGCGGCTGAAGGCGACGGGGCTCCGCGACGATGTGGTGACGTCGCTCGCTCTTCAGTACGCCGGGAGTTGTCGAGCCAATTTTTAACCTTTTCGCGTCCGTCGACGACGGACCCTCCGGCTCGGGAACCCTCCTCCTCGATGCGGTTGATCGTAGCTGCCAGGCGCTTGTTGATAAGCTCTTGCTCGATCTGCAGCTCTTTTTTGCGGATCTCCGCCAACTTCTCGGCCGCCTCCAACTCGGCCTGCCTCTTACGGGCCTCGGTCGTGCTGCTGGCTCGGGAACGGACTGATGCGGGCGGCGCGGGTACGCTATCGGCGAACATGACCTCACGGTCCGCCGAGCGCCCCTGAGTGTACTCACGTTTGTTCATCGTGGATAGTAGCGCCTCTGCCCTGTCACCTGCTGACCTCATCGCCGCGGCGGCGATCGTTACGTCCACTTGCTCGTGTCGCAGTTGGGCGTCGAGCGAGCCCTGCCAGCCTGTTGTGTCCGTGGGCGACCTCGGCGGGTCGCGGAACTCGGTTCTGGTGATGTCCAGCCTCGGGTCGTAGAAATGGACGGCGCCGCTCTGCTCGGGTCTCACTGCCGGGTTCGGGTTCGGGTTCGGGTTCGTGGGTTCTGGCTGTGACGACGGTTCGGGGTTCTCGGCGGCGCTGCCGTGGCGACTCTGGTTGCGCGTGTTAACCATTGTCGCGACAGTACAGTTCGGTTCGGTTCGGATCGGGATCGGTTCGTTCGCGCACTGATTTTAAATCCGGCTCGAGCTAGGACCAAACAATGAAAGCGACAGCCTTCATCAACGCGGTCTCCTACGATAGCTCAACGTTCTGTAAAAGTTCTGATCGGATCGGCTCAAAAATCAACGTAAACCTAGCTAAACTACGTAACCTAAATAACCTAACACGTAGCCTAACTTATACTCGAAGGACCATTGAAAACTAATTAACACGAAATACTGACGATAATTAACTGATAAAACTAACGAATTTACTGAGGACTAGATATAGGGGATCTGCCTCGCAACCTACAAATAAACTGCCTAAACTAATTATGACGACGTAACACAACTTATACTGAACTTAAGAAATAAGGTTACTGGGTAGGAAGGTAACTGGGATATACTTGGATCACGTAATAAAACTTCTTCGCTTGAGATCTGGAACTGTACTGTCCTGAATTTACACTATTACAACTTTATAACACTATACTAACATAATAACAACTTAAAGGCGCGGGATCTTGAACTGTACTGTATCTTTGGCTCGATTTCTTACGTCTAATAAGCATTTCCTATCGCTAAACTTAGTGTACTAATCAACAAGCCGTAGAATTTCACATTTTCGTCCAATAAGAACACGTATCTAGGAGAACAAAGAAACTTTAGACCGTTTTTGGCCGTTATTTGGCGAGAGCAGGATCGGAAGTCCCTTACATAAATCATTGGTTCTGATTGGTTGACCACTTTTGGCTTGTTACAATTTTCCGGCTAATTTTCACTTCGAAAATCACCTTCACACATTTCTATAAAATTCAGGCTCAATGGGATTGCAATAGGATTCTTATACATTGTAAGGTTCGTCCCTAGGTTCTAGATTATATAACTTCAAAACATATAAGTTATATAACAAATAAGTTATCACAGAATTAATATCCAACTTTGGCAAATTTCTACTAATGGATTCACAATTTTTACGACTACATTTAAAGTTTACGTTCAATTTTAATAAAAGTTACATATTTCGATAGGGTTCGGTTCAAGCTATTTTTTGACAATACTTTTATTAGGATCTATTATCATCTGATAATTGCGATATCAATTTAATCGCGTGACCAATAAAACTCGGCTCGGCGCGCAGGTAAGGGCGCCGTATATAGTCGCTAACATTTTTATGGCGGCGCCAGTCTATTGTCCGCTGCCGAGCAGATAAGCCGTTACGCGGCGCCGGCGCCATCTCATTGTGTGCAGGAATTTGTGGCCTAGGGTCTTATCTACTCGGTTAGTGGGTCAGCGCCTCAGTTGCGCAATTAGAGCAATTACAATGGGTTCGGTCAGTGTGTCAGAGCACAATGAACTGGGTTTTTACCTGCTTTTGGGTCGTTTTTATAGACCGTTTGTTTTCAAACTTAACAACAAGGTTGAGCTCGACATGCTCTGTCTATTTATAGAAAAATATCCGTTATAATGTTAATGGTTATCTTGCTAGGCGATCTCTTTTATGGATCAGATAGTACAAATTACATTCACGGATCATAACTCAATAAATTATATCTAGGATCTCTTTTTGGATCAAAACTTAATAATTGTACCTAAGATCGCTTTTTTGGATCGAAACTTATTATCTATGAGATCAATTTACAATTAAATGATTCGATACAAATCAAACTTATAGTTAGACGCGCAGCTTGTCCTCCTCGGTCATCGCGCGTCATGGGCAGCAAGGTGGCGGCGATCTTCAACACATACGTTGGAAGAAAAAGCACAAAATGTCGAATATGTTCTCGCTGATGAGGTGAAAAGTTGTGTGTGCTACACGAGAGCAAAGTTTTTTGCATCTCGTGCTGTTGAGTCCCTCGCTACACTCAGGATTCTAACATAGAATCACTCGCTACGCTCGTGATTCAAACGTAGAATCCTTCGCTTGCTCGGGACTCAAAATCAGCACCCGTAACAAAAAACAACTTTGCTCTCTTGTTGCACAAATAACTATTTAGTGTATTTGATACACCGCGGGTGCAGCGTTGATGCAGCGAGACGCAGCTAGTATAATACAATTACTACAAGTATAATGATACTATAATTATCTTATAGTATACTTACATACTATGTACTATAAGATATATTATATTAATTTGTTGGTAATAATTATACTTACAGCAACGACTTTCGCCTCTTGCGCTTATATTGCATTATCCCTCCTGTGCTTGCAGGTGTATTCTTACGGGGCGTGTAAGTTGGCTCAGAGCACGGAGGACTCGTTCTGCGAGTGCGGCTGCGTGCATCCGGCGCGAGACGAGGCCTGTTAGTTATTTATTATATAATATACATTGCATGTGCTCGAATGGAGCATTTTCCAAGCAGCCAAAGTGTGCGAAAAAGTGCCATTTTTTAGCAACGCTTAACTATTTAGTTATTTTTCTAAATTTTTAACTACGGCGTCATTCCGTCGTAAATGTTTTATAATTTGAGATTTCTGCAAAAATCGTCAAATAGAAAAAGGCTATCGTTATTACGCTATATAAAAGAGGTGCAATAAATCTAGTAGGTATTGAATTAGACGCGTTTCAATTATTTTAGATTTATATTTTCATCACTAATTGAAATTTAAAATATGTTTATCTACACACATATTCATAATCATTACCGTAGATTTTCTTATATGAACCACTCATTCCTGCTAGTCAGTCCGCGGAGCACAGAGGAACACATGAAGTGACTCGCGGAGCGGGGGGAGGTCACCATAACAGTATCAATTATGATCAAAAATACTCGCGGTGGCTACGGCACTGTTATGAAATAACATATCAGATTTTGGTCGCTGCCAAGTAATGTAGGTCCTTACCTATAATATGTGAACTTGTTATAGGAATTTAACAAGATGGGTGTAGAACTGTAGATAAAATAGTGTATGCAACTGTACATAATTTGGTCTTAAAACACTCGTGTGATCCTATTATGAAAAACGCTTACGGCTCGTTTAATAAAACCACACTCGTATTTTAAGACCTTTCATTATGTAGCAGTTGCATAAACTACTGTTGGCTGCGCATCGTATCGTAGACATTGAAACATTTCACAAAAAAACATTTCACAATGTTTAAATTTCTACGATACGACGATCATGCCGCGTCTGCACGCTTGCCAAGCCTCGGCATGCCTACAGCCCTACAGGAGCAGGATATAGTTCCGTCTAACTCCAAAATAATAAGTTTAATAAATAGTAAGTTAAGTTCAAGACGAAGTTTGGTTTTGCGAGTCACATCAGAGCCTTTCATAACCCGGACACGAATAACTGACGGAGTCGCTGTCGCCGGACACGGCGAGGAGGACTATATATATATATATATTGTAGCGTTAAAAATCGCTACATGTTTATCCTAAACTGTTGTAGCTAGCCGTTGTTAATTATACCGCCATCTGGCCAATTTTATCGGTATTAACTTGTGCAAGTGTTGACGTCTTTTGAGGTCTAGATAATGGTTTTGCTACGAGCTAATATCACGCTTGGCAGTTTCGACTACGATGTGCAGGTGGTGTTGTTATTAACCCTCATGGCTTGCTGTTGCATGAGCTGATGATATGCAAGAAGTTTTTTATAACCTTTTTGTTCAGCGGTTTTCTTTTTATTATTTAAAATTCATATTGTGAGCGTGTTTTATTTTGGATCGATAATTTTGACGACGTCAATTCTGTTTCTGGATTCATGGTGAAATGGTGTGTTTACTCCTGAAGAGCTAAATATCAGTGTTTCTGGACTGTGTAGTGGTCTGTTTATAAATTCTGTGGTTGCGCTGATGAGCGTCTGTTGTTTGTGCGAGGAATATGAACTTGTAATTTGGGATATCCACCCGGAGATGCTATATCTTGTGATGGTGTGTTCAGGTGAGTTGTGCCGTCTACTGCGCTTCCAATTCCTTTTTGCGTGATTCGTTTACGTAGGCCTATATTTTAAATTTTGTGATTTCTTTTTAGGTTCCAACTTTTCTCTAAAAAGGATTTCGGATTGTTAAAGCCAGTTCACTCTCCTGGACTGGGTAAGTTTCATATTATTCTATTTGGTTCTTTAGTGGCGTAACAGTTTGCTTGTAAGGACTAGTATTTACCTTCTTAAATATTCCATAGCTTCCGGTTACGGGCTGGTCATCTCAGGCCCTGCGCCCTATTTCGGCGAGCAACTCTGAATGCGGTGTTCGGCTGGCCTGAAGGCTGTTGCCAGCGTCTCTATTACCGCGCGCAACTCACGGCTTGGTTGAAGACAGATACCAACGGCTGCGACCAACCTTCGGGACATTCGTGGGTCACAACCATGGATTATTTACGCGTGGAACGCCATACGTAACGTTTATAGCATTTAAGGCTAGGAGCATAATAGTGTATAGTTTACTTTCTGTTAACTTAACGTGCAGGTTTGACTTTTATTGTTGGAAATTTCCTCCAAATTCCAAAGCTACCTCTATGTCAGGTGAATTATCTTTTTAAACGTTAATTTTTCGGCTAAGCTCACCCATTTTCATCTCATTTCACCACGCCTTCACCACCTTTTAGTGACCTATGCCGATCATATGAAGGTGTAGATAAGTACGGAGTTTCCACTTGGATCTGGAACCACTTAAAATCTTTCTATTCAGCAATAATCACGTCTATGCTAACTGCGTCCTACAGATCTGACTATACCGGTTACAATATATTTTAGCCTGTGCGAATAAACCTTTTTTTATATTTTGACCTGCCCTTAGCAGGCCCGTGCTTTGTCGTTGTGAACTTGTTATTATCGGTGTGTGTTACTTTTTGTCAACTAATTTAAACATATTCGGCTTATTATAAAAATAAAATTTTAACGTAAAAACTACGCCTTATTTATTTTTAAGTGATATGTAGTAGCGTTTTGCAGCAATATATATATATATATATATAATAAGTACCTATAACTGCGTCCTGTAGGTTTACCTAGCCTTGGCAAACGTGCGGACGTGGTATTGAAAATAAGTAGTAGACTGGGTTGAGAGTGTATTTATTTAAGACTGCGCCGAGCGTTAGCGACTTATGAACCATAGAGCGCGGGGAAGTTAAAAATGTATGGAGAATCAAAAGCACTTTGATAAATCTGGACCTTTAATACCAATAACAATAATTGAAATATTTTGATACGGACAAATTGTAATGTAAACATTCATCTTTTTTTGAATTGAAAATCAGAATGGATTTCCATTGTTAAAGTATAAAAAACACTATTAACGCCTGCTTACGATTTTACACTTTTCGTCCAACCTCACTTAGTTTTATAGGGTAAAATATTAATAATCTTATAATTTTTCCACGGATAAGTTGTTAACACATTCTTCGAAGTGCTAAATTGCTAATTATATATAGTTTAGAAATGGATTGAATAACTAGTGTCGACGTTGTCTCGTTAACGGCAACTGCCTATTTTAACAAGCTTTTATTTAGCTTGCATGGTATGTTTAAAGTATGTTTGTTCGGGTGAAATCTTGCAACTCAATTTTGAAGCAGATATCGTCAACCGATTGAGCTGAAATTTTGCATACTTACTTAACTTTGATGACAATACAATAATATGGTACCATGGGGCTGATCTGATGATGGAGCCGGAAGGTGGCCATAGGAACTCTATAATAAGAAAAAGCAATCCTACCGAGCTTGGGCTCTTTAGAATCGTCTCAGTGAGCATTTGATGGATATCCAAAGAAAAGTACAGTCGGCTATAAAAGCTTGCCACTAAAATGTCATTTTTGACAGAAACTTATTCACATTTAGCTCGGTGCAGTTTTAATAGTTCTATTTGTTATGAAAAAAAGCTGCACTTTGTGATGGAAGCAAGCCGTTTTGCACAGTGATAATATAGACCAAAATAAACGATTTCACTCGAGGCGAAATTAGTTTCACCCCTTAGGATAAGAGATGGCGCCACTTATTAAAAAAAAGTTTAAAAAATTGTAAGTCCTGAACGGATACTCCGATTTTGACGAAAGAGGTGCCAAACGGCAGATAGTTACCCAATTTAACATGAAAAAAATTGAAAACAGGTAAAAATTTATTTTGGATACCCAAAAAAATATAATTTCTGAAAAAACTATTTAAAATTTGGGATTTTTTGGAATTTTACTCGTAAAAATGTATGTACATGGTACTTTTTTATTTATTTATATTAATATACAACTAATTTTACATTTACGAAAAAAAACCGCATATCATTAGCCCGTATAGTTTCAAAGTTATTGAAGAATACAGACATGGCGCCGCTGGATCAAAAAATCTTACAAAAAATCTTAAACCTCAACGGATATTCCGATTTTCATAATTAAGGTGCTAATCGACAGATAATTACTTAAATTAGTTTCAAAAAATAAAATTAAAATAGGCAAAAAGTAAAAATAAATACAAAAAAAACATACATTTTGAAAAAAAAAAGCATTTTTGGGGGTTTTATGTAATTTCATACAAAAAAATGTATGAATGTATGGCTTTATTTTACTTATGTATATTATAACACTATTAATTGATCGATTAATAAAAAACCGCATATCAAGAACTTGTACAGTTCCAAAGTTATTGAAGATTTTACTATAGGGTGCCGGTGCGATGTTGCCGCCGCACGTGCTACTTATGTACATGTATTTATAAAAGTATTCTCCCGCTTCGAAGGTACTGATTACCCTGAAAATATAACCACAATTGAAAGTACAAATAATAATCATCACAAGTAGCACACAACTCCACTTATATCCCTTATACAGCTTAAATTAGAGTTTTAACGAGTGAATAGGCTCTTTTACAACCTGTTTGCTAATATCGCAAGTATATTAGATGCTAAATAGCATTTCTGAATCAATATTTTACTTACTTAACGTTTTATTTTCACTTTAGTCTTTGCAGGTTTTGCATTGTAACGTGCAAGTTAGACCGTCGCATCAGCAACAACAACGCATTGTGCCACAGCCCAATTTGTATCCATAATGTTCAAGGAGTTTTCAAATTGAACTAACCTTCAACTATTGTGGATTCCACCTACCTTTGATGCCGTTTCATTCCCAAAAAGAAGGACTTGGGAGTCGATATTTCCAAATTAAAACGTGAACCCACACTTGGTTAGCATGAAACGGTATTCAATTTGCAGCTGAAATAGATGGACGGTATCTCAAAAGCTTGTTTAGTTTAGTGTTTTTTAGTTTAAACAGATCTTTTCGAATCGCATTAACAGTAATAATATATGCTCTGTTGGAGCATCGTATAGCCTGCATGTGAATCTGGGACACACAACAACACAACGTTACGATTAATTGAGAACCAATGAATGACATTAATATAGTGATTGAATCTTACACGATTTTCACACATTACATCAAAATAATAAAACGGGACTTAATTGCGGTAATTAAACATTTTTGTTATAATAATGAATGACATTAATTATGTAAACACACCCCAAAAAAAAGAAACAAAAATGATCCTAAGTAACCGTTTCACATGAGCAATACACGTATCCAGAGAGAATTTCTATAGATAGCGATGTACTTGCAAAAGCAGTAGTTATTTCAGGGTATAACATGCATTTTTTAAAACAGGTCTCTTTTCTTATTGTATTGAAATTAGACGTCTTGTCATACTCTGAGAAAGCCTTGAAGTGCAGTCATCATTTCATTAAGTAATAACTGTTTTGTAATCTGCTACTAGTACGACCGTCGCACTGACGACTGAGTACAATTTGAATGCTTCAATGCTTTCACAGACCTGGCGACAAGCCATTCGCTGACTACTTCAGCTGCCATTGAACAACATGTTCTGCGTGTAGCGTTTTAAGCGAGCCAAATGTGCAAAAAACGTCTTAATTTGGATATATATCCTGTCCCAAGTCCTTTCTTTTTGGGAGTGGAATGGCGTTGGAAGCAGGTTGCAGGTGCGATCCACAATAGAACAGTCATTATGGGTGCAAATCGGGCTGTGGCAAAATGCGTTGTTGCAGCCGATGCACCGGCCTAACTTGCACGTTACAATGAAAGTGTAGTGAAAATAAAACGTAAAGTAAGTAAAATATACTTGTGATATTAGCAAATAGGTTGCCGTTAAAACTCTAATTTAAGCTGTATAAGGGATATAAGTGGAGTTGTGTGCTACTTGTGATGATTATTATTTGTACTTTCAATTGTGGTTATATTTTCAGGGTAATCAGTACCTTCGAAGCGGGAGAATACTTTTATAAAAACATGTACATAAGTAGCACGTGCGGCGGCAACATCGCACCGGCACCCTATAGTAAAATCTTCAATAACTTTGGAACTGTACAAGTTCTTTTATTAATCGATTTTTTTATTAATCGATCAATTAATAGTGTTATAATATACATAAGTAAAATAAAGCCATACATTCATACATTTTTTTGTATGAAATTACATAAAACCCCCAAAAATGCTTTTTTTTTTCAAAATGTATGTTTTTTTTGTATTTATTTTTACTTTTTGCCTATTTTAATTTTATTTTTTGAAACTAATTTAAGTAATTATCTGTCGATTAGCACCTTAATTATGAAAATCGGAATATCCGTTGAGGTTTAAGATTTTTTGTAAGATTTTTTGATCCAGCGGCGCCATGTCTGTATTCTTCAATAACTTTGAAACTATACGGGCTAATGATATGCGGTTTTTTTTCGTAAATGTAAAATTAGTTGTATATTAATATAAATAAATAAAAAAAGCACCATGTACATACATTTTTACGAGAAAAATTCCAAAAAGTCACAAATTTTAAATAGTTTTTCAGAAATTATATTTTTTTGGGTATCCAAAATAAATTTTTACCTGTTTTCAATTTTTTTTATGTTAAATTGGGTAACTATCTGCCGTTTGGCACCTCTTTCGTCAAAATCGGAGTGTCCGTTCAGGACTTACAATTTTATTAAACTTTTTTTTAATAAGTGGCGCCATCTCTTATCCTAAGGGGTGAAACTAATTTCGCCTCGAGTGAAATCGTTTATTTTGGTCTATATTATCACTGTGCAAAACGGCTTGCTTCCATCACAAAGTGCAGCTTCCGGGCCAAAACCGTCCATAACAAGTAAGACTATAAAACGAGTTGCTATATTTTACATATATCTTGTTTAATTCGGAGTCAATCTATTGTAAGTCTACTAAAAAGGTCGGGTACTAGTAACAAATCAATTAATTTAACTCCGAAAAATCTTATTTAAGGTGCTCAAAATCTACTTTCTTTCCAATGTAAAAGGTCATTTACGTATTATTAAGTTCCTTGCACAATGCATAATAAGACGTTGTGTGACTGTTACACGTGCGTAAAGGTGATTTCAGACGCGTATCGAATCATATTCACGCTTCGCTTCGATCGTGAATAAAAGTGACACACTTCGGAAAGCAGTACTTTACACGCTTGTAGCATAAACAAATATACATCCCGCGTCTACTTACAATACAACTATTATGAATCAGGAACAAAGCCGTGGCCCTCCTTTTTTTCTGCATATAGTACCTTGCAATTTATTTTACTGTTAAGATTTAGCCTTCTGAAAAACACTACCCGCCTTTAGGAGCGCACTAATATAATCGAATTATTTCGTAGTTTGTTAAATTATTCTAATGAAAACTTATCTTTGTCAGATTCAATCTAGCATTTCATTATAAAAAAGATTTTGTCAAAAATTTCATTTTGTGACGTGTACTCTTCCTTGAACATCCATCAATTGCTTTCTGATACGATTCTAAAAGGCCCAAACTCGGTAGATTTGCACTAGTACAGGCTTCCGTTCCTAGGGCCACCTTCCGGCTCCATCATCAGACCCTGGAAACTATCTGAAGACAAAATACTCATCAAGACGAATCAAACGAGCCCAACCTCGATGGGGTTATGTGGTTTTATTACGGAGTTCCTATGGCCACCTTCCAGCTCCAACATCAGATCAGCTCAACGTCATCACTATATTGCATTGTCACGCGATTTGCATATTCGTGCAAAATTTCAGCTCAATCGGAAACCGGAAAGTGGGTCAAATTTAACTTGCAAAATTCCATTACAGACAAGGGGATAGGTAAAAGTAAATAAAAGCTTGTAAAATGCCAGCTATCTATAGCAAATTCAGTCATTTTATCCCGAGCTGGTGCTTAGGTACATAATTTAAAGATTGTACAACTTTGAGATGCTACCTGTTGTCAGTTTGTAATAGTTATTTAATTATTACCTATAGTGAAATTCATATAATTTCAGATAAAGAAAGTTATTGCAATTACACAGGCCTCAACTGCTTGGTGACCTATGAAGGTAGGGATTTTAGTTAGCACATTGGACAAATATTCAACTAATATTAATCGTTCAAAAGAAATATTTAGTTAGTTTTCGTTTCCAGCCAATAAGAATAAATTGGGGATCGACAGTAAAATGAGTCACGAGCCCTGTTTGCCGTCCTGCAGCGAAAGCGAATTGACCACCATCCATATTTCAAGGTACGGATCTTTGACACCTGTAGGTATTTTATGACGTAAGTAGGTATGTTTGTCCACACTTCTGATTTCGTACAGAGGAATTGTTCTCCCAGAATGAGAGGACCATCGGTCAACAAAACTTAGTTTAAAAAAATTTTTAACAAAAAAAAGAACCGACTTCAGTAAAACTAAAAATCAAAAAATAACCCGTTCACGTACAGATTACATTTGACTCACCCTTTGAAGTCGATCCCAAACCACTGTTATTATATTTATATATTAAAGTTTACGTGAGGTTTGGCACCGACTTCAAAGGGTGAGTCAAATGTAATCTGTACGTGAACGGGTTATTTTTTGATTTTTAGTTTTACTGAAGTCGGTTCTTTTTTTTGTTAAAAATTTTTTTTTTCGCTTTTTAGTGATTCATATAAAATACTTATGGCGGGGTGATCAGGGAGGTCTTGAAGGAATGCATCTCGTTTTAATTATCTCCTAACTCCTAACCGTTAAGGAGTTGTACCTTCCATCATCAGTTCAGCATTGGAAGATGATGACTACCATATGCAAATACTTAAATAGTTTTAGAAAATATATGAAAAATATTATGACTGCCTATAAAATTTCAGGAATTCCTTCGATTCCTCATACATCTCGTCATCCGATCTTCACCAAAATTTTATGGGACCAACCTTGAGATGTCTATTAATGAACCTAAAAAGAATTTTCCCAATCGACTCATAAATGACGGAGTTATGAGGTAACAAACATTAAAAAAAAAAAAAAAAAAAAAACATACAACCGAACTGAGAACCCCCTCCTTTTATTGAAGTCGGTTAAAAAAACTCCTGCTCAAAACGTACCTACTTTATTTTTTTAGCTTCACTGACCGGGGCTAGTTTATAGTACCTAGGGTTTAAATGAATACCATACGAGTTCTATAAAAACATAAAATAACGCTTGTTAGTGGCCAGCTACCTGGGCGCGTAACGATGGCTATAACAATTATAAAAACGGTATAAACTCACGTAAAAATTGTCAGGAACGGCCCGACATGAGTGGGTCGCGAGTCGCGTAGCAGCACGGATAGCTACCCCTGATGAAGAGCTCCAAATGAGTTCGAAACATGTCGGGCCGTTCCTGACAATTTTTACGTGAGTTTATACCGTTTTTATAATTAGTAAAGATGTCTCACGATAGTTTTAATAACATTATGATGGCTATAACAATTTTTGATATAATTTCAGTCGCTATAACGCTCATTTGATATAATTATTGAATGATATAACAACACTTAATATATTAACATTTGATATAATTATTGTTTCATATACTGTCAATTTTATCAAATAACATTTATTTAAGTATAATGCATCTTTCTTCTAATGAATTTATGGTATGGTATAATCATTATACCCTGTGAAATTATATCAAATGTTGTTATATCCAACATACTTATACCATTTATTTTTATATCGATCACACACCCCACAGCTAGGTAGCTGGGGTGTGTAATGATGACGTACTATTATGAATAATTAAATAGTAGATTGTTCAACAAGGGACTAAAACAAACCACAATAAGTTTCTCTTTTGGTATAATGTTGATAGTTGACAGGCCCTGCACCATAAAATGTTTCTGCAATTTGTACAATTCTTTACATTTAAATGTATGGTTTTCCCCTGTAAATTTAAGCTGGGTCGGCGTGGTTTGTATTTGAGAAGTATGTTCAATATTTTCACCCGAAGTGTAATTTTGAGGTTATTTCACGCACCAAAAAGTTTGTATACCTATCACTGAAAATGGCTATAAACCTCCATTCACAAACATCGTGATTGACTGCTTAGGGGTTTCCAAAGTTATTAAAAAACAATTTTACTTTAATCCCTAGAGATTAATAAGGAGCTTTAGTCCCGATATGCATAGTGTTAACACGTGACCGAAAGCCACTCTTACGACTTGCTTACGACACTCAGATATTTAAGAGGCCTTATTCCTTTTAAAATATTGATTGTTTTAGACATTTTTACATATACATAATATGTTTCTTAACATATTATTGTTACCACCTAAAACAGGGCTATTGGGATATAATGGTAAGTATATATTTGAAACCTACATTTTGAATTTTTCTTTGATATTTTTTGATTCAAAAACTACTCGAAATTGACAAAATTCACGCGGAAAATTAGTTTTTTCAACTTATTTACGACTGCACGCAATGAAAGCATGAAATAGCTATGTTAATACCCAGAGCTCGGAGAAATGTATTATTCACTGCTAAAAGTTGGTTGGTTGGTTTTTTTAAAAATAAGGCCTCTTAAGCCCGTTGTCAAACGAAAGATACCTAGTATCTTTCTCTTTCGATTTCTCTTATATACATTTAAACCGCTCCAATTTTAACTCCTAGTTATTTGTCCAATCCAATGTAACAAATCATCTGTGGTGCCTGAATGATGCGACTTAGCAATATGACAACCAACTCGATATGGTCGAATGTTAACGAAGAGAAGAAATTACAAATGATCTATCTCATGCTCCCTGCAAAGTAAATATCAAAGGGCCAGTGGGTAACAAAGTTGGCAACGTAAACCGCTGTTAGTATTTGCGTTTCTTCCATTCCACACTCCACTAAATATTTCGGTTCCAGTTCCAGTCAATAGTCGTAAATGTTTCTGCATCACTCTGTGATATTTAATCCTTATTATAACGGGTCTATCACCATATTTCTTATTTAAATTCATTGACTAACGTTTCGTACGCTTTGGCATATACAACGTACGACGTGGTCTCGGGCAGTCTGTCGTTATAAGTGTTAATTATGTGTACAAACTGCGAGAGTATAAACTGATATATATATTAATTGCTTAATTGTATACGTATGTAGGTAGTTACCATTCAACAACGTACATAAGAGTTAGTTGAGTTTAGTGTGTGTTGTGGTTATGATTATGAGTCTACCGTTTGCCTTTGGTTAGAAGCTGGGTGGCCGACGACAGCGGCGGCACTCAGGTGAACATTCGCATGGCGTCTTTGCCACATCTGCGCTACGAGCGGCACTTGCTGCGTTCCAATTTGGACTTAGTCGGTGAGCTGCCCTGATTTGTATATATACGTACAAACAACCTTAGTCTAGACTTTAATTATGACATACAATGTCGGCATTTGAACTAACTTGTAATTTATCTATTACTTACTTTTCAACCTCAACAACAATGTAGTTACTATTGTCATATTGCACAATAGAATATTGCTGTTCCAACTGTATTCTTATTAATATCGTCAACGTCTTTATGGCAAGTTAAAATAATACTGGTTTCTTTTTCAATTTATTTCAGTTTCGATCGGTGGTATGGTGGGTCTGCTTTTTGGAGCATCCATACTAAGTATGGTCGAAGTATTTTATCTTGTCCTTCGCAATCCGTAATGCAAATAAGATAATAATTTATCACTACATTTAAATATTTGTCAGAAACTATTACTTGCCTGAATTTCTCTAGTTTGTCTTATTTATCTGTAACAGTGTTTATATAGTATGAGAATGCATACAAATAAATTAAAATAAGCAAAAATTTCAAGTTTTTCTTTTGGTAGCGGGTTGATTTCACCATGACTCATGCTCATGACCACCCTTGACTTGACTACCCAGGTTTACAGGTGACTACAAAGGGTAAGAACGCGACCCTATTACTGAGACTTCACTGTCTGTCCGTCCGTCCGTCTATCACCAGGCTGTATCTCAAGAACGGTGATAGCTAGACCGTTGAAATTTTCACAGATGATGTATTTCTGTTGCCGCTATAGCAACAAATACTATTCATGATAAAACAATAATAATTAAGGGGATACACAAATAGGGCTTTTTGCATGATATTTCGTTCAACGGGCATTTTCTCATGAACCGTTATAGGTAGACAGTTGAAATTTTCACAGAATGTAGTATATTTTTGTTACCGCTATAACAACAAATAATAAAAATAAAAAATAAGTAAAAATTAAAGGATATTATATACATACCCATACAAAGAACGTGTTTTTTGTTCAATATTGGTACGGAACCCTTCGTGCGCGAGTCCGACTCGCACTTGGCCGGTTTTTTGATTATTTAACCTATACATATAGCTTATAAAGCTGAAGAGGGTCGAAAGTGGAAATGGAAGATATACGAAAAAAAGTTGGCGGGGCCTACTTAGAATCGATAACAAAAACGTTCCAACAGTTTTTAAAATTTTTGTCTATTTATGTGTTTGTCTGTTTGTCTGTTTATTTGACCGCACATTACATGAAAACGGCTGAACGGATTTTGATGCAAACTTGACTAATATGTCGGGAAAATCCCCGGCCATATTATAGGCTATAAAAATTATAATAAAAGGGGGGTAGACACTACCGTCGATTGAGTTAAGTTTGCACCTGAATCTTACGGCGCTACTACGGAAGGAGGTGCAAACTTTTTTCACACATGTGCTAAGACTAAGTAACATGTCAAGGACGTAAATAGTATTTTATGCAACCGTTGTATAAGAGGGGGCAAAAAACGTGAGTGGCATGGGTTACGATGTGAGCGTAGCGAACATCGTAAGAAAGATGCCACGAGCATTTTTTGACCTACTTATACAACGTTGCATACAATACTTTTTCTACGACTCAACATTTCATAAATAAAATGCACAAAGAAAATCATTACATGTTCCCGCTCGGAATCAGCAAAATTAAAAAGAAAAATTGTCTCTGATAAACTGGCATCCATCTGTCAAAAAAATATTAACTTATACATAAAGGTATACGATCACCATACTAAACATCTGTCAAAAAAAATAAATTTATACATAAAGGTATACGTTCACTATCACTATACTAAACATCCATGCGCTGAAGAAAAAAACATTTTTTTAAGTTGGCAGCAATGCCTTAGTACAATAAGTTTTTTTTTTAATTTGCAAATTGTGTGAATGCAGCTGTTCATCATGTAATCTGTGGTACTAAGTGATGCTTTTTTGGCGACATTATAACATCGGTTAGCAGTGTGTTTTTGGGCAGTAGAGTATAGACTTTTACAGACTTTCATAATTTATGTCTTTATATTAGAGTTAGTAACTATATAAATGACAGAAAAAGTACTGGAGTAGAAAAAATTACAAAAAAGTCTACCACATGTCTACCACTCACTACTCTATGTCGTTTAAATCACGTCAAAAATCGCGCGATAAAAACTATTGATTTTGGAGCGTAGTTTTATTTAGTGGTAACACTCATCTATCGTATTCACTTTATTTTACTTCAAGTTCCGCCTCCAGGAGAGAGGGAGAGAAATGAAGGGTCAATTCTTGGATGAAGTACCTTGGTCCATGGGTGAATTAGTTTTTGACGACGCGGTTGGCTCAGTTTGCAAGCACCTGCCTTACTGAACTGCGGTCCCGGGTTCTAATCCCGGCCAGGGCAAATATTTGTGTGATGAACTCGAATATTTGTGCTTCGGTCATGGTTGTTCCTATGTATTTAAGTATATATGTATCTATATAAGTATGTATATCGTCGTCTAGTACCCATAACACAAGCCTTCTTGAGCTTAATTTGGGACTAGATCGATTTGTGTGAGGTTGTCTGATATTTATTATTATTAGTCGTTTACCGACACAGACCGATTTCCACGCGTGCGGAGCTGCGGGTACTCAATTCTTAAATAAGTCAATAAAGCAACCTTATTGTAAATACATTGTTTACAATGTAAACTTTACATCAAGTCTTTTTCATAGCACATGAAGAATATAATTGCGTATCATATTAAGTGCTGTAAGAATTATTCAAAGCAAAATTGGTCGGGGCAATGTAGAGAAAATGAGCAGAGCAGCTTATTAGACGTATGTCAATTGTGCTTACAGCAAGGATTCAAAGGCTTTTGTGAATATGAAGACGATATCTTTACGTATCAATAAGAACGCGTGTATAGGTATACAACAGAGAACTGCCTACATCGTGCAAACAGCTGAATAGCTGTATGACGCTACTGTGGGGGATTGTTATAGCAACGGGAGAATTTTATCGATATAAGATCGTAGGCAAACTGCTCGAGCCTCTCATTATAAAAAAAGATTCGTTTATTTATTACCGTTGTCAGATAGTCGTAGTATTGTGTAATTTAGCTGGTTTTAGAAATGGGTAATACTGAGAGTAACGTAACAAGTGGTGTGAAGAAACAGGCAGGAACTTCTACACAGAAAATTTACAAGTTTGTTGACGTGAAGGGTAAGTTAATTTAATGCCTTACTTCTCCTTTAAGAAAACCTTTCTTTTCATTCCATTTGTTTCTGATATAAAGAGCAACTTTTATTAATGGACGTCAAGCAAAACAAATAATTATTCTAAGGAAAGGGTAGAATCATCAACTGGCTTCAAGCCCCTAAACCCGGAGTTTACTAACCCTACACCTTTGTTTCAAAAGTATGGCTTGGCCGTTTCATAGAGTACCGTAAATAAGTCTAGCGGACTGTCCGGCCCATATGGTAAGGAATTAAGTTTATAAGTATATATTATCAAAGACATAAACTTAATTTCTTGATACCATATGGGCCAGACGGTCCGTTGCACTTATTTACGGTAGGTACTCTATGAAACGGCCAAGCCATACTTTTGAAACCAAGGTGTAGGGTTAGTAAACTCCGGGTTTAGGGGCTTGAAGCCAGTTGATGCCATACTTTTTAAACCAAGGTGGTGGGGTTAGTAAAGTCGGGGCTTAGGGGCTTGGCTTTTCCTGGGATCTGATAACTTTTTTACAGCGAAAGCGTTATGAGAATATGTGAGTCTTGGCCGTCAATTTTACATGAAATGTTTTTGGTGGGATTATCTATTCTTGAATAATATCGACTGTCCGAAATACACTTCGCATAGCAATTATCACAGAACAGCACGTGTAAAGTCGGATTTTAAATTAGCCGGAGTAGACTGACGCAATTTTTTACGAGCGCAATTTGATATGTTTAATTTGGTTTCAAAATATCACTTTTTATCAATAAAAGTCAATCTAATATAAGCAATTACGTGTTTTCTCATTCATTGTTTAAGAAATAATTTCTGAATAACGAAAATATAAATTACGACATCTGTCAAATCACTTTGGCTAATTAAAAATTCAACTTTAGCATAACTTTGACACGGGACTCTTTGTCGCGCGACACATACTATACCTGTCCTTTTTCTTTTAATACCGTGTGAGCAAGGCAGGTGACGCTGAGTCGCGCGACAAGGAAAGTCGCGACAAGTTATGCTAGCCCCGCAGCAAAGAACGTTATGTCTCGCTCAACCGCTCGCCGCGCCGCTTGCCGCCGAAACTCGTGGGTCGTGGCACCTCCGTAACGCGCGAGATTAAACTGTCGATATATTATTGTGAACCGTACCGACCGCGTGTTCATTTATTAATTTTCTATAGTTATCATAATAGAAAAATATTAACAAATTGAGATTATACCGTAAGTACAGTATAGGTATACAGGTAAGTAGTTATATAAAAAAATTGGCTAATATAGCTCACTTTTTCAATACATACGACAGGAAAGTGATAGCGGTTGAAACGTTTTAAGAACTACCCATCTGTTATAGCTAGGTCTTCGTTAGGTACAAAATTAGAGCCTTAACGATTACACTCTGTATATTAAAAATTGTACGTCGGTAGGCGGAGGACTGTTGGTAGACATGATGAAACGCGCCGTGCAGAACAAGCAGTACGCGGAGATCGACCACGCCATCAAGACCAAGGTGGAGCCGTTCCTCTACAACAAGGGCAAGGGCCGCTACATCCTCATCTCGCACCTGGTGCTGCTGCGGAACAAGGAACGGCCCCGGCATAAGCTAGTATGTGTTATACTTAGTTGCCGAGAAACTTCTTGAGCCTAACCTTGACTGCGCAGTAGCCGATTTACGTACAAATATGCATGCGCAGATCCGCCATTTTGGGTCAAGAAGTTTCTCGGCAACTGTATAAGTTGCTAGAACTTCGGCCTCGAAGTAGAAACACAATACCTAATTTAGTAATCACCCAACTGTTTTAACATGGCAGACATTCTAATACTTAGTTTATTTACCTACTTATTATTACCATTGAATATTATCAAGGGACACACATATGCTTCAAGATCTAATCCCATTATGTACGTATAGGTACAGAGGTAGTGAATAATGTTTTGCTATCGTAAGTATTTAGTTTTAGCTTGCTCGGTACACCGTCCAAGCAAATGAATACGAGCTTTCCCGAAAAAATACAACGGTAAAACATTACACTACTTCTGTACCAACGCCAACCAGTTAACAAGTTTTTCTCAAACATGCAATAAAATGTCGTCATAACGTGCGTTATAACAAGCTTGGAAGTACGAGTATCACGTTTTGGGCGGAGGAACTCGTGAGAACTAGGCTACACAGCTGAATTATATTTTTTTTAGTTGGCTTTTTTTTATTTCCTTGCATATGTTTGAGAAAAGCACTATACATGCCTTAGCCGTGAAAGGGGCTTGCCGGCTTCGTATCACTATCCACCTACTCACCCGGCAAGCCCTTCTTTCCCGGCGCCTGCAGTAATGTACTATTTCGACACTCGTTAACTTATCGTCTTAGGTATTTTATGATACCTTTAGCAGTGGTGGGTGTGGTGTCAAAGATGTCACTGCAATGGACAAGCCGGAGTAGAATTGGCTTACTTATTCTCTAAGATCTAAAGGGGCTTCTAAACGGGCCAGGTTTTGCTGCAATATGTGGCCGGCCATTATTTACATCTTGCTCTAGCGTAGGGTGTCAGAGAGGGACGGCCATAGTTGCCGGCCATAAATTGCGGCTCTTTCTCGCAAGAAAAATTATAAATAAATACCGACTTCAGCGATAATACAATTTCCAAGAAAAAGTTGAACGAGATTCAGTAAAAAATATCCAATATCGCCATGAACGTGTCAATAATATTTGACAAAATGATATGAGAATGTTTTTCCGACTTCGTTACTCCAGAACAAACGAATTGAGAACTTACTCCTTTTTGAAGTCTTTTAAAAAGTGATATAGCATCGCTGCATTGTTATTAAAAGATTTTTGTGCGGTACCAACAGCTGCCGCCGCTGCGGGGCATGGAGAACCCCGACGAGGAGTTCGATGTGGACAAGGACTGGCCTCACGTCACTCAAGAGGAGTACGATGGCAACCCGTCGGGGTACAGGGAGCTCTGCTGGGACCTGAAGGTGCGTAGAGAAGGACTGGCCACACGTTACCCAGGAGGGGTACGACGCTGACTCGTCGGGGTACAGGGAGCTCTGCTGGGACCTGAAGGTGCGTAGAGAAGGACTGGCCACACGTTACCCAGGAGGGGTACGACGCTGACTCGTCGGGGTACAGGGAGCTCTGCTGGGACCTGAAGGTACGTGGAGAAGGACTGGCCACACGTTACCCAGGAGGGGTACGACGCTGACTCGTCGGGGCACAGGGAGCTCTGCTGGGATCTGAAGGTACGTGGAGAAGGACTGGCCACACGTTACCCAGGAGGGGTACGACGCTGACCCGTCGGGGTCGGGGTACAGGGAGCTCTGCTGGGATCTGAAGGTACGTGGAGAAGGACTGGCCACACGTTACCCAGGAGGGGTACGACGCTGACTCGTCGGGGTACAGGGAGCTCTGCTGGGATCTGAAGGTACGTGGAGAAGGACTGGCCACACGTTACACAGGAGGGGTACGACGCTGACTCGTCGGGGTACAGGGAGCTCTGCTGGGATCTGAAGGTACGTGGAGAAGGACTGGCCACACGTTACACAGGAGGGGTACGACGCTGACTCGTCGGGGTACATGGAGCTCTGCTGGGACCTGAAGGTACGTGGAGAAGGACTGGCCACACGTTACCCAGGAGGGGTATGACGCTGACTCGTCGGGGTACAGGGAGCTCTGCTGGGACCTGAAGGTACGTGGAGAAGGACTGGCCACACGTTACCCAGGAGGGGTACGACGCTGACTCGTCGGGGTACAGGGAGCTCTGCTGGGACCTGAAGGTACGTGGAGAAGGACTGGCCACACGTTACCCAGGAGGGGTACGACGCTGACTCGTCGGGGTACAGGGAGCTCTGCTGGGATCTGAAGGTACAGGGAGAAGGACTGGCCACACGTTACCCAGGAGGGGTACGACGCTGACCCGTCGGGGTACAGGGAGCTCTGCTGGGACCTGAAGGTACGTAGGGAAGGACTGGCCACACGTTACCCAGGAGGGGTACGACGCTGACTCGTCGGGGTACAGGGAGCTCTGCTGAGACCTGAAGGTACGTGGAGAAGGACTGGCCACACGTTACCCAGGAGGGGTACGACGCTGACTCGTCGGGGTACAGGGAGCTCTGCTGGGACCTGAAGGTACGTGGTGAAGGACTGGCCACACGTTACCCAGGAGGGGTACGACGCTGACCCGTCGGGGTACAGGGAGCTCTGCTGGGACCTGAAGGTACGTAGGGAAGGACTGGCCACACGTTACCCAGGAGGGGTACGACGCTGACCCGTCGGGGTACAGGGAGCTCTGCTGGGACCTGAAGGTACGTGGAGAAGGACTGGCCACACGTTACCCAGGAGGGGTACGACGCTGACTCGTCGGGGTACAGGCTCGGGGCAAAGTTAAAAAGTCTCCCAATTAGGGGTAAACAAATCTCCCTTACATGGGGGATACATGGTAAAAGTCTACAATATTGTATTTCATTTAATATTGAGTTAAATTGTAGCATAATCTTGTTTTCATTCAAAGTATCAATGAATAGATAAATTTTGAGTATTTTGGCTTGAAAAGATCTCTAATACTGTAAAAAATAAAAAAAATAGAGTCCAAAATCAAAATGGGGATCAACTACCCAGGTTCCCCTACAGATTACATTTGAATCACTTTTTGAAAAGTACCAAACCACTCAATTATTACTATGAAATCAGATGCCGCGCTTTAAGACTTTAATGATTAGCAATTGGTATTTACGAGTATTTTTGTTCGATATTTATATATTACTAGCTGTGCCCCGCGGTGTTACCCGCTCATCCCACGGGAACACTAAATTTATTCGGGATGAAAAGTATCCTATGTCCTTTCCCGGGTCTCAAACTATCTCCATACCAAATTTCATCTAAGTCGGTTCAGCGGTTTTTAAGCGTGAAGACGTAACAGAGTAACAGACAGACAGACACACTTTCGCATTTATAATAATAGTATGGATAGTTTACGTGAGGTTTGGCACCGACTTCACGTTTTATTTTTTGGTATTTTTCTTGCTTTTTAGTGATTCAAATAAAATACTTATGGCGGGGTGATCGGGGAAGTCTTGTTTGCATGCATCTCGTTTGAATTATCTCCTAACTCCTAACCGTTAAGGAGTTATACCTTCCATCATCAGCTCAGCATAAGAAGATGATGACTACCATATGCAAATACTTAAATAGCCTTAGAAAATATATAAAAACATTATGAGTGCCTCTAACATTTGAGGGTTGCCTTCGATTTCCCTGGGATCCCATCATCAGATCCCAACTCGGTTATAATGGGGCCACCTCAGGAGTATACTAATTCATATAACAAAATATTTTTTTTAAATCGGTCCACAATTGGCGGAGTAATCGAGTAACATACATAAAGAAAACACATACAGTCGAACATAGAACCTCCTCCTTTTTTGGAAGTCGGTTATAAAGAAAAGTATATTTAATAATATCCCAGATATAAAAGGCGTTATAAATTTTTACACCAATAATATGATTACAATGGGAATATCTCAAAAAAATTATAAGTTATATTTTACATAACCACTCAATTGCTTCGAAATCTTCGAATTTTGAGTTGGACTCTATTTATATAATAAAATAAGAGCGGTGACAGAAAAGCAATTGAGTGGTTAAGTGCATGCATTTATGTAATATGTATTTATTACATGATGACGTTAATGTATTAATTAACATTGTACCGTCCAACTTACCCATATCTGCATAACTATGTTAACATTGGTTTGAATTAATTAGAAGGCACAATACAAACTAATATCGAAGTACGGAGTAACCTCATGTGGAACATATTCTGTAAACACCTCAGGAGCGCGGCGCCGTCGGCGAGACGATCCTGCACCTCTGCCTGCTGAATGCCACTTCGCTGCTCGCGGACCTGGCAAAGAGGTTGCTGCGCTTCTACCCGAAACTCATCAACGACATCTATATGAGCGACGAATACTATGGTTAGTTACATTCCTAAAGGTCTACAATCTTGCTTTGTTAGCTACTTAGTATTTATTTTTATATTACGTAAAAAAACGATATCGCTCATTGACCGAAAAACTGCTGAGGAACGCGATGTCCGATGGGAATAGGAAGGTTGTTAAATCACTTATTTATTAATGAGGCTACGTGAGTCTTATTGATCCGTCTACAGTGCGACGAACAAATTTCGCGTAGTGCGCGTTATGAACGGTTTTTTTCGGTCTTTGAGCCTATCATATGAACTTCTTTCGCGAAGTATTAAAACATTGATTGCATCCCCTATAGACCTATTCGTACGAATAATACATGTGTAAATGCCGACGTATGTGTGAGAATGATAAAAATCTTTCAGTATAATTATTATAGTAATTCATGCAATTTTAAGAGCCTTTCTAATTATACTAAATACTGCGCCATATTTGCCCTTCACCGCAAAATTAGAGCACCGCGAGTGCTGCAACCTAGGGCCGCTCATTTGATAGAGCACCTGATAAAACGAGCGGAAAATTAAACCCCTTTAATAATAACTTCCTCTCCCCGGAAAGGTTTTCAATCATGCCTTTCCATCATAGTTAGGGCCAGGCTATCATAACAGGCTCCGTTCTATTACGAGCTTTATATCATACAATCAGGCAAAAAGCGCTTTTCATTTAGATTTTTTTTAATTTGTAATTAACGTAAATAAAAAACCAGCCAAGAGCATGTCGAGCCACGCTCAGTGTAGGGTTCCGTAGTTGCCCATCCTTCACAATAGACGGGCTTAAAACAGCGGTTTTAAGCCCGAGGTTTAAATTACGAGAAAGATTTAAAGCTCTATACAATTAAAGGTCGTAAACGCCAAAGTAACTGTAATTGCTTATTACCTTCTGGAAGTTATCGAATATACTCGCCAGATTGAGCGGAATATTTGAATGCAGTATGGCACTTAACTAATATGTGTAACTTTCGAAGTATAAGGACACCGCGCGGCACTTAAGTCATTTTAAAGAAAATTATGAAATTCTGCGATAACTCAAAAACGGCTCAACCGATTTTATTCAATATACCTACTTAGTTTTCATTGAAAGTACTTATACGGTCTCTTTTCAGAATTTTCCCATAATTTTTTGACCCGTGTTTAAACAGTTAGAAGGGGGAAGGGGCGCTATTTTTTGGATTTCCGGAGCGAATATTTGAATTTTGACAATTTCATGTAGTTTTTGACACAAAAATTATCAATGAAAAATTCAAAATGAAGCTTTCAAATATATAAGTACCAATAAGTTGCAATGGCCCTGTTCTAGGTAGTAGGTAACAGTAACACTGATAATACGCTAAGAAACGTATTTGTCTGTCTAGAACAATCAGCATTTTTAAGAGATATGGACCCTTAAGATGAGTCTTCCCTTAGTCGCCTTTCGGTTGCATCATCAAATCATCAATACGTATTGTAATAGTACTTATATTTACAACATTACCAATGTTAAGGCGGGCAGACCCCCGCTTTGACGAACATGCTCGATCTGCTGCAAAATGTGAGGAATTCCATGTGTAAGTAATTCTGTTTAAGTCTGTGTATCTGTGGCGTCGTGGTTCCCAAATATTTAAACGAATATGACTTAAGATTTTATTTGATCTTTAAAACTTCTTCCTAAGTGTGGCTCGGGTTTTTAACGTTTCTATGAGTATTTTTCTGTTATGTTTTTGCCATTGGCATGTAAAGGCGAGAGCGTGCTGCACATGACGATAACAAACGAGGACCCCACCATGGTGAAGTTCCTGCTGGACGCCGGGGCGGACTACCACGAGCGTTGCTATGGCAACTTCATGTGCCCGGAGGACCAGAAGGCTTCGCGCTCCGACTCGCAGGACCACGAGTGGGTCAACGTGCAGTGCAACACCAATTACGACGGGTGAGCAAACATTACAACAAGGAGTGATATTGACAATTTGATAGATACAGTATTCTTTATTTTTTGCGTTTTTTTTGCGTTTCAGAAATAAATAGCTGCACCAATATGACATATACCAACATATACCTACCAATTACCTACCATTGCGTGTTGGAATCTGTTAGATGCTTACTTAAAATGAAAACAAATGTTTTTATAGCAAATGTAATTATAGCTAATTGGACATTACGTATTATACATACTCTGCAAACGTCGTAATAAACCCAGCACGAAAAAGAACAATACTTTCTTAAAAGGCTTCGACTTCAAATTTAAAATTTTGGAATAAGGTTTTCATGGGTGTTTTCCGAAATAGCGGATAACATTTAAAATTTACAAATCATATTTATTTTTCTATTGGCTTGTATGAAATTAATGTGCGACTAGAAGGAAATGTACGATTGTAAACAAAGTAACCGGCTAATAAAATATAGGTATGTGTACTGGGGCGAGTACCCGCTGAGCTTCGCCGCGTGCCTGGGCCAGGAGGAGTGCTACCGCCTGATCCTGGCGAGAGGCGCCAACCCGGACCTGCAGGACACCAACGGCAACACCGTTCTACACATGCTCGTCATCTACGAGAAGATGGTCAGTTTACAGCTTCATGTAGGTATGTGTACTGGGGCCAGGGACCGGAACCGGTTACCCTAACAAGGGTTTTTGATGAGGTTATTTTAGAAGTTGTTTTTAAAAACCCTTACATATTGTTAACCCTATGATGTGGTTGTTTCAATAATACGGTTACTGTTTTGTTGCAGTTAACGCGGTTACCGGTTACCTTAACTAACCTACCCCGTCCCACTAACCGAGTCTTTAGGGTATTGAACCGAGTTCAAACGAATGTGATCCTTAAGTAATGTGTTATTAGTTCAGTTTTTGAATAGCAGTTATAATAACTACTAACCCTAACTTAATAACCTTAACGTAAGGGTTTTTGAACGAGTTCTAACGAATATGATCCCTAAATTATGTCTTATTAGGTCAGTTTTTGAACAACAGTAACTCAGTAAATTTCTTATCTCTTGCAAGTCATAAACGTGTTTGGTTTGCGAGGTTTGTAACAATATGCTATAAAGCGACAATTCAGACAATATTCAACTTTAAGTCTTTGGTGTAGAAACTTCTTATGTTACCATGGTAGCGTTGCTTAGCTCGAGCGGCGAAAACAATGTGTTGTTTGTTTTTTTTTATATTTCATCTTTGCCTTTGCGGCTTGACAAATAACTGTAAGACGGAAAAAATAAAAGTTATTCGTTTATTTTTGCCGTCACCATTGTTATCACATATTGGTTTATCGCAAAAACAATTCACTATCATTTCCTTCAAACCCCGTAATACAGATTAGTATTGTTTCGATAAAAAAAATATAACAATTAATGCGGCATTCAGTTAAGGCACAACTGCATTTTGATTATTCTTAAAACAATAATAAATACCGCGTCTCAGTGTGCAGTAAATGCCAATACCCCGATAACAATAAACTAAAATAATTCTTAGCATTTCACTCATCCCTTTTCATCTAAGTATAATTATATTTAGGTTGATGTATGTGTCAATAAGGAACTTCAAATTATTCTAATCAAATTACACCCTTAAATTGTAAAGATAAGCAATATTATTGATGGTTCTGTGGATATTCTTATTATTCAAATTGATTTGAACAAGAATATTTCTTGTACTCTGTCTTGATTAAATCATGCTCCTTTTTTTTATTAATAGTTAAAAACGTAATAATTATAAAAATATTTAAACACTAAAAAAGTTTTAAGTAATTAATTAAAATGTTATTTGAAATAAAGTTAATTTTGTTATATTATGTATTCTATAACTTTTTTTTTAACTTTAGAAAGAAAATTCTTTACACACAGACAGATGTCCTTTTGTCCGGATTTCCGGCTGGTCTCGCTTAGGGGTCACATTTCTCAACCGATTTATGAAGTTTTGTGAGGTCTAGGTTAGTTAATTATATGAAATATTTGTGTCGATAAAATTATTCGAAACTTGGTTCGAATAATTTTATCGACTTCGATTTGTAAACTAAGAAAAATAAAAAAAAACATCCATTTGGAAGAAAAAAATTAAACTATTATAATCTTTATTTGTATATATCAAAAATCCAGTTTACTGTTCTATCAACACACAACCAATTTAAAAATTATCTTTACATTAAAAGTTGTTACAGCAGTAATCAGAAAGTAAATTAACATATTATCATAAAATAAGTTGGCTCACTGAGTGGTCAAAATAAAAAACAAAAGAAAACTTGAAATCAAGCTAGCTTACGCACACAAACCATACATATTGTATTATAAGATATATATATGATTTCTATATATATAACACATATAATATTATAAATAAATATGAAATATTAAAATATATACCTAGGTACCTTATTAAAATTTCAACAAGGGTCAATATGTTCTGCCAGCATCAACGCGATTTCTATAATAATACCTTTAAAAGTATTTACCATATTATAATCATGCTATGTTCATAAAATAAACTAAAATTTGGGTGTGTAAATAATTTACTAGAATAGTCATTTTTTTATCAGATAACAAAAATAGTAAGTTTAATTATACTACTAAAACCTTAAAAATATCATCATCACAGTTTAACATGCATAATCAGTCTTAATAACTACCTATTCTTAACAATTAATACTTATAACACCTATACATTAAAAACACCATAATAAAAAAAACAATGACATAAATCAGCAATCAAAAAATCAAATCACTTTAAAATGAGACCTTATCAAATATATTACTAAATTATGGATTACTTATTATTTACGTAATTTTGGAAAGCCGTATGATACAATTTTGTCATAAATTTTACACGTGCCCACATGTCCTTCAATTTATCGTCCGGTACATCTTCTAACAATTCCTTGAATTCCGCTAAAATTTCTGTACGTTTTTCATAACCTTCCTTCCTCTCTTGATTTAACTTTGAGTCTGAAATAAAAAAATATATACTTAATTTGGCATTTCATTTTAGGTTTAGTAAGTAATACGTCACTAATATTAAATTTATATATTAGAAATGTAAGCGCCGTCACAACGTTAAATGCCTATTTTTTGTTAGGAATGCTAAACTGGCAGCTCTAAGGATACCCGAACATTAAAAGTAAATTGGAATAATGCAATATACATATATATATATAATATATATATATATATATATATACATACTTATGATTTTTAGCTAAATGTGCCAACATATTCTGAATAAAATGTATAATAAATGAAAATGCACAAACACACATTTACGAAATGTCATTGTAGTAGATATTCCGAATTTGTATAGTAATTAAATATTATATATTTACATATACATTCATTTAAACAAGTTGTCTGAACGCCTCATTTCATGGCAAAAGGCCGCCATTTGTATCTACGATTTTGTGGAATGCAATGTGCAATTAACTTTAAATAAATAAATATATGTACGTATAGGTATATATATAATTAGAATATGGTTGAAAATAAACAAACATATTGCAGATACTATTAAGGAAAAAATATCAGTTCGAGTACCTTTAAGGTCGATAGTATTTACAGACTTAATGGTAAACAAAATTGAAATATCATCATAATAAGAATGCATAACTTACCAGTTTCTGCTGTCTTTTGCCTGTTAAGTTTATTTACAAAGTCACTATATTCCTCGGGAAAGTTGCATGGCAGTAGCAGCAAGCGCTTTTTGTTGTCCATTTTAAAGTTTTTTTTTAATATTCGTTACTTTATGGCATCCGTTTTTAACTGACCAGTTGGACGATTTGGAGGATTTTTTTTTTTTTTTTTATTTATTTATTCAAGTCAAAAATAAGCTCACAGTATACACCAAATCGCTTACTTGTAATTAAAACTTAACATTATACAAATCAAAAATTATAATAATTAAAACAACAACACATAAAAATACAACAAAAGAACACAGGCAAAACATTGATCATACCTTTATGTTCCTCTTAGAAATAAATAAATGGTTGCCAATTCATAAAAAAAAAACAAATTAAAAGAATTAGGTAAGTAAATTCACTAAAAAATTAAAAACAATACAAACTCAAATAAATAATACATTGATAAAAAATTAAAAAGTCCATTAAATAATCCAATAATAATAATATAAAAAGTCAAATGTCAAATTTCAAAATAAAAATAAAACTATACATTTACATTTAGAACAACATTTAAAAAGGATACTGAGTAACTAACGCTTAGCATCCATGATGCTTCAAAACAATACTAATCCCATCTCTTTCTTACATTTTTTATCTTATCCGTCATTTTTAAACAGCACGTTGCATACTTAAAAATACCATGCTGCAAGTCAAACTCTCTTTTGTTCTTATACGATGGTTTTTACTGTTATCAGGTATAATGCTGGTAACGCAGCAAAGTTGCCGATCGTTCTTCGATAAGAAAAAAACTTTAGTATGAAAATTATAGTTATTTATTATTAGATGTTATTACTTTTTTATTAGCAGAACAATCACATCAAATTATCAACTAATTAACAACATCAGTGTAGGAGAAACATATAAAAAGCGAAGATAAAGTACTTATTATCTAATAACAACAACAAAAAACAAAAAGTCAAAACAAAACTAGTGTAAAAAAAACACGGCAAAACGTGAACATTCTGCCAACTCCGCTCATCTATAACGATCCTTCAAGGTTCAGTTCCAAACCGTAGGGGTTTAGAGTTAACTGCTATAAAAAACCCTTACGCGTTAGGGTTTCAACCGTAACTGTGTAACTGTGTTAAGGTTGTAGTTAACTGTTATGATATGGTAACCTTAACATAGGGTTACCAAATGAAAAGGTTACCTTATGTTATGGTTACCAAATTGTTGGGGTTACCTTATCGATAGGCTTAACTTTAAAGAGGGGTTTTCCGGTCCCTGACTGGGGCGAGTTCTCGCTGAGCATCGTCGCGTGCTCGCGCCATGAGGAGTGCTACCGCCTGATCCCGGCGCGCAGGGCCCATCCTGGCCTGCAGAATACAAACGGCAACACTGTTCTACGTCATCTCTGTTGCGCGTCATCTACAAGAAGATTACTGCCAAACTTAATTTTATTTCCCACTGTTAAAGATTGTGCTTTTCTCAGGTCTTAAGATATCTTATCCCAAACAAAGAATAGATCAGAGCAGGTACAAAGAGCAAACTGCTTTATTCTATGAAAGACGGAGATCTGGTGACATAATTTAATGGCGTAACGCCGTGTTTTCTGTAGAACTAGGAAACTAAGAAAGAAATGTAAATTTTTACTAATACGACTAAATTGAGGCCATAAATATTAAACGACATTATATAAGTCTTTATCGCCCGTCTTGCAGAGTACATTCGACATGGCGTACGAAGTGGGCGCGTCATTGCATTTGCGCAACGTTCAAAATCTGACGCCGCTGACTTTGGCGGCCAAGCTGGCGCGGACCGAGCTGTTCTTCCACATCCTGAACATTGAGCGCGAGATCTACTGGCAGATCGGGGCCACCACTTGCGCCGCCTACCCGCTCGGCGGCGTCGATACCATCGATACAGAGACGGGTCTAATTAATAAGGACTCTGCCCTTAATTTGGTTGTTTTCGGCGTAAGTTTCGCTACTTATTGTAGTTAGTCCTACCGATCCCCGGTTCATAATTGCATATTATAACTCTCCGAGCTTCAGTGATTCAATAAGCAAACAAAATCACATAATTTTTGATATTGTGGTACTTATTCCAGGCTTATTATAGGATTTTTAATATTTAAGACACGACTAGAAGGCATAAAAGGGAGGGGCATGTACACATCGTATTATTGCCCCTCCCTTTTATGCCTTCTTGTACTACAGTACAGAATATTTAAGCTCAAATGTATTCTTTCACACATTAACTTTTTGTAATCCAAAGGAAAAAGACGAACATTTGGAACTGCTGGAAGGCATGCTCATCGACCTGTTGAAAACGAAGTGGAACACGTTCGTGAAGTTCCGCTTCTATCGGCAGTTCATCCTGTTCTCCTGCTACTTCCTCGTCAGCCTCGTGTGCTTCACGCTGCGCCCCGGCCCGCCCGCCGAGCACGCCCTCAATTCGACCATATTCAACTCCACCATTAGCAACGATACTGAAGTTGTCACCGATATAGGTCAGTCTGGGACACACAACTGACAAAAACTTATGTTTTCATCTCCTTCATCGCACTCAAACTAAATATCTTTATAAATTAAATGCTATTATGACATCTTCAACGATACTACATAATATTATATTTATTTGCAGGCTCTATGTTTTGTTTTTCAGAAAATTGCACTTCGACGCTAAATCCTAGCGAAATAGATCCTGGGGCTGTTGAGTTGTTAAACGAAACCAAGACCGATGGTGGGCCCTGTGCACGTTTTAAAAGCCACCCCAAAGACAAGGACAAACGTAGGTTATTCATCAGAAGCTTAAGTAATAATATTATATTTAATAATAGCTTATTTCACAGTTCTACATAACTTGCAGCTACTGAACCACCGAAGGAGACAGACATGGAAGACTGGTGGGAGGGGCTCACAGAGGAGTGCAGGCTAATGAACTTTGACTCTTGGCAAGCAAAGGTGAGTCAAAGACAAAATAAAATCTGAGCACGAAAGTGAAGAGGCGTAGCAAAAGTACTGACAGTAATACGGAGAAGGTTCACAGGCAGCATCAAAACCTAAGCCCACGCCCACACGATTATTTTATCAAGAGAATAAAATAACATTATTTTGGCATGAGATCTACCAAAACAATATTAAATTTACGCGTAATAATTAGTAGCACGCGTAAGTTTTTGATTTAATCTAAAAAAATGGCTTGTTCTGCAGTCGCTCCTGTAGAACAACTGCTGAACATAATATTATATTAGGTATGATACATAATAATTAGGTACTTGTACGTACAGTATAGGAAACTGAAACACGTACCTTTTTATCCTTATTGCAATTGAGACCAGCTAAAAGTTATGTGTTTAAATTCCAAAAGACAGACATAAATAATGTAATTAATTTATTATAATATAAATGATATTCCAGTTTTCCTGGCGAGGTGACGGAAACGTTGGTTGAAATATCATTAAATGCGCCCCTCGTCTCGCCATTCCCGCCGCACTCGAAATGTGACACTTCCCAATCTTGTCAATATTGCATTGCATATTTGAAAAAGATCTTACGGTTATTCATAGCTACGAGTACTTTTGTTGTTTACTAAGTATACATATAACAAAAATAGCTACATCGAATCCAAGAGTTTAGTAGTCTATATTTCATAGTCTATATTTCAGCTGCAGATTGTATAGAAACTGCACGTCGACGCTGTCGATTTGTTCATAACTTAAGACACGAGTGAACCGTTGCTTTTACAGTCATCATTTATTACTTAAATATTTATTATAACATCCAGCCAAATATAATCACAAAATTAAGAGGTAAATATATGTATATAATTTTTATTCAGGTCCGAATTTCCGCGGAACTTTTGCTCTGGTTGGGAGCTCTGGCCTACATTGGGGCGGCGTTAAGAGAAGCAAGATTTCTCGGCTTAAAAATGTTCGTTGAGAACTTGAGCACTGTGCCTTCCAGGTAAAGCCCTGTTAAGTAATAGCACACTTCGTTATAGGTATTTAGTGTTTGTTACTAAAACTAAAAAAAATATAAGTATAAGTAGACACTTATGTGATTGAGACTTTTCGGTTGCGTAGCTATGCGCCATTCTTAAAGTGCGAACAACTCTATATAACAAGTGATAATTATTTTATTGGTGTGTTGAAAGAAAACAGATAACGCCATTCCAAGTTATAACACATTCATTAGGGTGTTTCATATTTCAAAAAGTTTGATTTTCATGCGGCTTCGCTCAAATCCTTGATTGCACTTACCCAAAAGGCCTCTGTGCCAAATTTCAGCTTAATTGAACATTATTTAGAGGTTGCGCCACATTGTGGAATTTGCAACAAATGCGTAAATTCTTGAGCATCATTCAAATAAGAATTTTACCATTTTTGGGTTATTAAATTAAAAAAAACTTATCTGGCATAAAAAACCAGTAACGTACATCAAATTCAACTTTCAGGAAAGCTTCTTCTAATGAATTTCTATAAACATAGGCTCTTTCAAAGAAAAGTATAGTTTTAGTATACACTCATTATGACAAAAAATAATAATAAAAATAATATCATACAATAATATGTCAACATCTGCTAAGAACTTAAAGTAGAGAAGATATGCAATATATCTGTATAGAAAGAAAAACACAAAAGTACATTTTTCTGAATAATTTTTGAGTGCCAGTACGATACGCGGTTTCCGCATAATATAGAGCGATTATAACTTTGGCGACATGAAGAATGTTATTTTTGTATAGTATGCTATACTGATATGCATTACATATTGATAAACAATAGCAAATTATACAAATACATATACTTTCAGGCTTCTTAACTTTTTTATTTTTTGTGTATAGGTTCAGAGCTCCAAAACTCTACGATTTTGCTTTTTGTATGTTATTTTATTCTATATTTTTGTAAAATATGATGTAAATTATCTCTCATCGTATTAAAAATACTAGACTTCTTCTATATTCTAAGTGATATCGAAAACGCTGATGTATCTGCTCTAGAAAGCGTTTGGGGTCGTTCTCAAAATATTTGCACCGCCACCTGTCAACAGGTTTGTCTTAGAAGAAGTTTTTTACACCGCATTATTTTAAATATCCAATTATCAACACATATCAATAGACACTTTTTACATAGAGGCCAAATGATTTTAATTAAAACTAAAGTATATTAATAGACAAAAAAACGATTTAAAACTAGGTTTTGTCGGTCACTTGCCGTGTCCCAACGCGAGGTACTCATGTTTCGTTGTAATAAAAACATATACATTACCGACTTAGCTTAAGTTCAGTACTCCATTTTATTTCCATATATGATGAGGATCGAATACTACCATATCGAATAATAATACTATGCTTATGTTGCGAATTATTTGCAATTTAAGTTTGTCCACGCCATTTTTTGTCGTTCACTTGTCATAAGACAAACATTACAATTGTGCGACTACTATTTCGTTTCTCCTGCCTCATTCCGCATAAATTGAGACCTTAAGTTGCCACCTAACGCTGTCCCGAGTGACACGTCGTCAGTGTGCTGCACTAAAAAAATATGATACATACACTTACGCGAGCGGGAGTTTGTAATGGGTATGTAGTCTATATTCTGCCTTCCATATTTTGGTTGACGTGTGTACTATCGCATTCATTTTAACTTATAATGCGTAAAGTATGGTCTACTTTTATGTGTATAAATATGCAGTTCATCAACGAAATACTTTATTTGTTTTGATGACATAACTGTCATTTTGTCCATCTCCTGTATGTCGTTCACTTGTCTATAAAAAAGCAGGTGAACGACACACACGGCAGGCGAACGACAATTATTTAAACACTTTTATAAAATTATTTAAAAACCAGGTTTTATCGGTCACTCGCCGTGTCTCAACTCATGTTTCGTTGTTATAAAAACATATATATTACCGAAATAGCTTAGTTTGAGTATTCCATTTTACTTTCAAGCTGTCTTAGGAATCGTTAACAGGCGGCGTCCGCACCAGATTTCGGAAGCATCAATCCTCTGCTTGTCAGCGGCTTTGAGCATCCAGGTCTCAGCCCCATAAAGAAATATGGAGAAGACAAGTGTACAGACGAGGTGCATGTTAGTCCGGTTAGGGATGTTTCTATTTTTCTATATTTTGGCCGAGTTGGTTCATCGCTGTTCTGGCCATTCCGATTCGTCTGCGAATCTCTGGTTTACATGTGCCTCTACTTGTGACAATGGAGCCAAGGTACTGGAAGTGATCAACAGTTTCGAACTCTTGAACCAGGTTAGTACTTTGTCGACTAGTAAATGGTCGGCTATCATCAGCTCAGTCTTTTTTTTAATTAATATCGATACCCATTCTGAGGCTGGTTATTTTGACTCATTCCAAAAGTTGGGCCACTTCTGCTTCGGGTGATGCAAAATAGGCGATGTCTACCACGTACCTTCAAGGGCTCCATATCTGTTAAATAGTATTGGGGATATGATGCACCCCTGTCGTACGCCTTTCTGGAACTTAAAGTTCTTGTATGTAACATCTCCTACCGTCACCATTCCGTATCCAGACTCGTAAAGGCTTTATAAGGTGTTACCAAATGTGCTGGCACCTAACGCAGCCGAAGGCTTTCTGGTAATCAGATGTGAAGGAATTCCTCGAAGATGACGAAAACAGTAGTAGGAAAATCAGCGGATAAGAATCAATATCTCAAAAGAGGCAGCATTAGGATGCAGAAACGTTATTTAAATGATTCGCTGTTGACCCTTCATAAGAGATTTATAAAATCACGTGGGTATGCTTGAGATTTGCATCTTTTTGCCGGTTATGACCTTTCTGGATTGTACAGGCTTCAAAAAAACCTCCTGAGAAATGTCCTATGAGATGAGAATTAAATGCTTGTTTTCTTTATGCAAATTACTAACATAAGGAAAAAATATAAATAAAAAACAATCAAAAAAGCACTAGTTGACAGTTCAACGTAGGTTTTATTTAAAATGTCATTTACCTGCAACCGTCGTCGTTAACCTGCTAACAAATTCAGTTAAGTTGGAACATATTTGTCGCAAACCTGCACCCATTGTCGATAACCTGGTAACAAATGTCGTTTACCTGACATCGATGTCTTTCACCTGTCGACCTAAAACTTCAAACACCTATATCTTCTAAGATATTCAATTTAACTACTTCCCTCGACGTGATATCAATTGTCTGAATATATTTCTAGCGATCCTATGAAAAATAAAAGAAGAAATCGCAACTTTAAAAAAAATGCAAAATTAACGCAGCGGTGCAAATATTTTGAGAACGACCCTTTGCTGTATTTTTTTCCCTTTTTTCTATAAATGGTAAAATTACACGTTTCTCTTGAAGGCTCTGACTTTATAGAAATTGAACAATAGTTTAATTACTTACATTTAAACTTCTCTACGGGTAATACTCTTTACTTCCAAATAGAGATATTTATGATTAACAACTTATAAAATATAAAATCAGTACTTCGGAACTATTACGAATTTTAACATTTGTTGTAAAAGTGGTTAGTTGGCGCAACCTCTAAACGTCCTCAAATTTTCTTGAAATTTGGAACAAATATTTTATTTTATTATAGAGACTCGATCCCCAAGCGAAGTCTTAAAAAAATACACAGTTTATTTTTAAACATACAAAGATGAAACACCCTAATATTCATCGGTGAAATAATATTTCGTCACTACCTAATTTATACGAATATGTGAATTTGTTTACAGAGTGATGTTCCTGTTCTCGTGTCTGCTGATGGTGGCGCTGCCCACGCTGCGGCTGTGGTGCGCCGACGAGGCGGAGGACCATCTTGCTGTGATCATTATGCTCACAACGGCGCCCTACTTCCTTTTTTTCTGCAGGTCTAATGGAGACAAACTAAATACGTTGAAGTGTACCCACAACCCCAACGCCAACTCACCTACAATATTAGATTGTTTGACAAGGGGCTAAAATAAGCCAAGTTTTTATTTACAATGTACTGGAATATTAATCTACTATTTTAATACAGTTGCTCAAAAAGTGGTACTTTTCGTAGCTGCAAATCGTGCGAAAAGTTATTTCGAACTAGTGCTTTTTACTTTGATTTTTTTTTTATTTTCTCTTGTACTAACACGTCATACCTCATACATTCAAACAAAGGTCAATCACTTTGTTTATTACGTCATGCAGCATTGCAAGTGTATATCTCATAAATTATGCTTAAAATACTTAAATTGCATATTGGATCAAACGAAGGGTTATCTATGTAAAAAACTCAAAAACAGTCTTAATAATTTGTTTGAGTGACTATTATTTAATGAGCAAATGAGTATTATGCGTGACCTAAGAAAATTAAAAAGAAAAGTATTGTCACAGATTAGATAAAACAGTATTAAGCGTGACCGATGCGCTGCTTTATTTATTCATAATGTGAATAATCGCTATTTTTGTGTATTAAATAATACATTTATTTACAATTATATGAAATGCACCTAAAGAACTAAAAAAGATTCACGATGTTTATTGTTTAGGATCAATTAAATTACTGTGTAACATTATCATATCTCTTCTGAAATATATAAACTATTTCTTTTGATTTGGCTGAATGATGACAGCCGACGCCATCTTGAAAAAAAATATTACAATTAAAAGTAAAACTTTCTTTTTCGTTCAAGATTGTTTTAATTATGTGTAAATAACACGTAAGTTTTATAAAATAAGACTTTTTGATAGAGAAAGATGGATTCTGATGTTATCAGAATAGATTTAACACCGCCCGATATACGAGCCAAGGCAAAAATTGCAAGTGAGAGTATTTTAGCCGCAAAATCAAAAGAAAAGTTACTTTGCCGTCTATGAACATTTTCTTGGCTGGAAACGAGAATACGAGAATTATTAACAACTTGAATAAAACTTTAAACTTGCAAACTAGCAAAGGCCTTAAATGCGACCCTTCACAATTACTCTAAAAATTGTACTCTTAATTTCTATTAGACAGAAATAAATATAATTGCCCCTTTCAATTACTGTTTTAAACTTGTGTTATTGCAATTTTTCGCAAATGTATTAAAAAAGTTCTTTGGTACACGTGTGGAAGTGTAATTTTAACTCGTCCCGAGTCTTGACCCTCGCCTTGCGGCTCGGGCCAAGACTCCTCCGGACTCGGTCAAAATGACACACTTTCCACACTTGTATCAAAAACTACTATTATCCGAATAATATCGCAGAGAAAATAAATATTTATTGAATGAAGGTATCTTTGTGTTGCAGAGGTTTCAAGACAGTCGGTCCTTTCGTGGTGATGATATACAGGATGGTGATGGGGGACTTGCTGCGGTTCGTCTGTATTTATTTAGTATTCGTAATGGGTTTTTCTCAAGGTAAGTTCAACGAACGTTTACTTCTAATCATTAATTTCGTCATACTTATAGATTAGTATATAAATATTAACACGGGAAAATAATGATCTCATTATTATCTTTCATCATTAACGAGAGAACTGATTATGAACGGGGATTGAATATAGATCGCCAATTAACGATAGGGACGATTACATATTACTTTAGTGATTTGATAAAAAATGAAGATTATTTGGCACAGTCCGTGATCAGGATCACGGATAATGGGATTTGGGGTTAAGAAACGAACTTCGTGTACTGGCATCACACGCGAATGTGACATTGATGATCGACATTGCTGTTCTGCTTTCTAAATGACTAATAAAATAAAACATTTTAACACAATACAGTTAAGTAGGTAATGAAGAACCATCAACCGAATTTTTCACTTCTCATGCTCTTAAAATGCACCCCTAAACAGCCAATCACGATGTTTGTGAATGGAGGTTTATAGCCATTTTCAGTAATAGGTATACAAACTTTTTGATGCGTGAAAATAACCTCAAAATTACAACTACTCAAAGATATAAAAATAAAAGATTTTATTTCATGAAACACGATTAATTATTACCTTATTATTACGAATACGAATGTATTTAATAATATTAAAGGTGAATTAATTTCATCAAGCAGAGTCCATAAGTCCATACTAGTCTTAAATAAAATAGTTTTCAAGTTTGAATGGGGGCTAACATTTATTTATAAATAAACAAATATATATGTCGCATCATGGACAGCCGGGGCGGGAAACTGGGCGTTTTCAGGGACATCGGACATAGCGATAGGTTATTTGACTACGAGAGGAAAGAAACACTATTCGCACAATCACTGTATTTTATTTACAACCATCACTGTACTAGACACACCATTATTATAATTCACGATTATGCACGATAGACTTTAAACTTAATTAGCGTAACGGCCTACTTAATAATTGTAAGCTAAAAATTAACTTATGGCAGCATGGAAACAGACAAGTCTCTTGGCGGAGATGTTTACTCGATCACGAACCAAAGTAAAGTGTGTCCAAAACTAAATCCAACTCGACCACGTGGAGTACAATTCCCGCCAAGGGCCATGTCCAAGCGAGGGGGAAAAGCTGTCAGCCAATCGCTTGCGTTTCCAGTCTACCAACCTAACAAATTAGATTACAACCAATCACAAAAATAGAACGAACGTAAATCATACAGGTTGGCAGCACAGTTACCAGGAATAAAAATCGAATCAATTTCATTAAGTGTCATATGGTGTCGCGATCTGTTGGCAGCTTTAACAAGTAAGAAAGAGAATTTCAATGTACGGTGATACCCGCAGTAAAAAAAGAATAATCAAAATATTAAATCGTTGCCGACTGGTGGCGCCGCCCTCACAATTCGACACGGCCGTCTTGACCTTCACCCGTCCTCGGGTGTATTATCTGTGGACAAAGAAAAAATCGAAAGGTAATCCGTTCGGCTAACCTGACATAAATCCTATGAAATAATCAGTAACAAAAAAAAATCATTACAATTTCAGCCATCAAATTAGATCATGATCATGCCATGTGGGTAATAAAACACGTTAGCTATCAACAAAATCACAACGAGAAAATGTATCTCATGTGTGGAATCATTCTTCACAACAGTAGAACCAAATTGCCAGTCGGCAGGTGATAACGTAAGATGTGCCAGTCCATCGGCACGAGCCAGTCCATCGGCACATGTTAAAATAACAGTGAACCCATCGTCAGAAGGTAACCATCACAGCTGCGTAAGTGCTACTCCTCGCAAAGAGTATACTGCACAGAAAAAGCAGTCAACGTGCACCTCTTACATGCTCCGGCACTTCTGATGCGGCCACAACAATACCCAGTCCATCGGGTGTGCTTTCGGTCCATTGAAAACATAGTACTTGTGAACAGTGAATCCATTAAAATCAAAACAATTATTATCATAATTACTCACACAACTAACTCGAAACAGTGGCATTATCATCATCGTCATCGTCACATACAATATCTAATTCAGTGGGGACCTGTTGTTCACGGATTTTTCTGATTCTATCATGGGGATATTTGTATGTTCTATTCGAAGTAAGTGACTTTAGCACATACCTATCTCCATCTAACACCTCAATAACTTTAAACGGTCCTTTGAATTTTGGATCAAGTTTTAATAGATTTCTCTCCTCATTTTCTATTAAAACATAATCACCTACTACACAACTTTGAATCTTAGCTTTTGTACTGTGAAACCGACTTTTGTCATATTCGGAACTTTCAACTATATTCCGTGATGCCTGCTCTCTCATTGCATCCAAATCAATTTCGTCATTGTCATCAATAGTCATTAAATTTAAAGGTCTGGCCACCTTACCGACTAACAATTCGAGAGGACTCGCTTTAGTGATACGGTTAATGGTAGAATTCATGGCCAACTGAACGTCACCTAATGCATCTTGCCAGAAGCGATCTCTACTGGTCTCTACTGACGTCAACATACTTTTTAGGGTATACCCATGACTCTTTCGACCTGGCCATTAGCACGACTAGCACCGGTAGCGATAAGATGCAATTCGATATTGTGACTACTACAAAAGCTCGCGAATTCCTTACTAGAAAAACAACGACCTTGATCTGCAATAACCCTTTGCGGAGCACCGAACAATGAAATTGCACTCTTAAGAGCCCTAATACTATTAACGCTGTCGATGTTCTTGGAGTGGTTCAAAAGAACAAACTTCGTAAATGCGTCTATTATGACGAAGACGTATTCTTTGACATTATTCTTGCCGCTAAGTTTGCCAGAGGCGTCTATATGAATGGTGTGCCAAGGAATCGCGGTCTTAGGAATTGGATGCATTTCAGCTTGGACTCGACCAGTGTGGGGTTTAGACACTTTGCACGTGATGCAGCTGTCAACAAACTTGCGCACGTATTTCGACATGCCTGGGAAACAATAATGGTCATACACTTTTTCGAGCGTTTTTTCCACCCAAGATGCATGATCGACTCGTGAACGTTGTTGATAACTGCCCAACGAAAGGCACGAGGAACCATTGGGTTGAGCTCTCTGTAATCGACACACATGCGCTCCGAAACATCCTTCTTTTTGACGAGCAGCACCGGACTAGAGAATGGAGAGCAACTTGGCCTGATGACCTCCGCCTTCAACAGCTCGTTCACCTTGCCACGAACAATAGCCCTTTCCTCCACACCTAACCTATAGGGACGCCTTTGAACAGTTCGATTGGGATCTACAAGACGAATATCTAACTGTCCCGTGGTGACTCGAGTAGTAGCTATCCCCGTCGAGAACGAAGCCCTGAACTGTTCCAGAGTGTCAACTAATTGCCCTCTATTCGCGGAAGGTATATCAGTCACAATGTCATCAAAAGAGATTGCCTCAGGATGGGAAGCGTTCAACGAGCATGCATTTACTTCAATACTGCGAGAAAAGGTCAGCTTGTCATGAGTCATGTTTACATTTAAACCCTGTGTTAAAATCTCACGACCAATCATTATGTCACTGTTAAGAAAAGAGTCGGGTATGACGTGAAAAAGAATTTCTATATTCAGGCCATCAATTTCTACTTGACAATCTATTTGAATCAAACTATGAACACTCGATTGACCAATGCCAGTTAGAGTCACAGTGTTGTTCGACCGTTTACCGGGAAATTTGGAAGCAATGGATTCTTTAATGAGAGAGCATTCAGCACCGGAATCATAGTGAAAAGAAAACGCCTCACCAGCAACTTTCATTAGTCCAGTAGGGTTGCTGATTGTGCACAGTTCCACCCGCCGCTGGTTGTTGCTAGTGCTGGCTGCTGCGGCGCCGGGATTGCTGCTGTTGCTTGCACCGCCATTGCCAGGAGCGGTCTTGCCCGGAGTGGAGTGTGGTGCACGAGGACACTTGTTGGCGAAGTGACCCGCAAGTCCGCATCTGTAACATGTGACGCCGGACACATTGGGTTGCTGTTTGGTTGAAGAAGTAACTTTATTAAAAGTGGAACGATCACATGACCTTTTGGGATCCTTGGAGCGGCAGTCGATGCTACGATGTCCCAACTTCCCACACGAGAAGCAACGTACAGGTCCAGCAGGTGCAGGAGCAGGTCGCGGTCGCTTATGGTAGGATGCATCGCTTGAAAAGTCACTATTCTTCCTCTTCATGTAACAGCTGGCTTGCAGTTCACGTTGCATTTGCTCTCTGGTCTTTATTTCAGTGGTAAAAGCCGTGCGTTGAAGCCTTCCATCAAATTGAGACACGTGAGCCAGTACCATGGCTAAGGTTATTTGCTCCGTCGTCATGTCTTTAAATCGAGCCATCTATGTCGTTGACAGTCGGGCAGCATACGACGCCATGTTCTCATTATCTTTGGGTTTGCTATTGTGCATGTTGATGAGGGTAGCAGCAGGGGTTTCAATCAATCCATATCGTGCCAGGAATAAATCTTTAAACTGGAGCCATGTCATACCAGCAAAGGAAATCTGGGATAACCATTGTGAAGAGTTGCCCTTTAATGCTCCACTGAGTGCCAGAATCAATGCACTTCCCTGTTGTTCACTTTCAGTGAGGCACAGATCCACTGTGGTACACCATGCACGAGCATCAACATCGGCCTTATCGGGGTCAAAATCCGGTAAAATAATTTTTCGGTTACTCACAGGTCGTATGGAGTCAATCAGAGCCATCATGTTTTTGTTTTGAACTTCCAGTAATGTACGCAGAAAATTTTCGTCAAAACGTCCATCGCTTTGTGTCCGATTGAATCCCACTTCTTCTGATGTCGCATCATGGACAGCCGGGGCGGGAAACTGGGCGTTTTCAGGGACATCGGACATAGCGATAGGTTATTTGACTACGAGAGGAAAGAAACACTATTCGCACAATCACTGTATTTTATTTACAACCATCACTGTACTAGACACACCATTATTATAATTCACGATTATGCACGATAGACTTTAAACTTAATTAGCGTAACGGCCTACTTAATAATTGTAAGCTAAAAATTAACTTATGGCAGCATGGAAACAGACAAGTCTCTTGGCGGAGATGTTTACTCGATCACGAACCAAAGTAAAGTGTGTCCAAAACTAAATCCAACTCGACCACGTGGAGTACAATTCCCGCCAAGGGCCATGTCCAAGCGAGGGGGAAAAGCTGTCAGCCAATCGCTTGCGTTTCCAGTCTACCAACCTAACAAATTAGATTACAACCAATCACAAAAATAGAACGAACGTAAATCATACAGGTTGGCAGCACAGTTACCAGGAATAAAAATCGAATCAATTTCATTAAGTGTCATATGGTGTCGCGATCTGTTGGCAGCTTTAACAAGTAAGAAAGAGAATTTCAATGTACGGTGATACCCGCAGTAAAAAAAGAATAATCAAAATATTAAATCGTTGCCGACTGGTGGCGCCGCCCTCACAATTCGACATATATATGATAGCGCCTTTGAGATTATTTCGCATTTAAATGTATCTTAGAAAACAAATAATGATATTAATTGGATTATCTGTACCTCAGAAGCACGTTTGAATAGATCATTGAGTATCTTGATCATTTAATTATAAGTTATTAGTCAATGTGAAGTGCATGAGTTATATTGTAATTAATAATAGCAATTTAAGAAATAGTAGATTCAACATTAGTATTGTTAAATTATTTACACAGTGTGTCAATAGACTAAAAATGTGATTAACACCTGGTTACTTGACGACTACCACTTACCTACTTGTTTCTCCCCTCCATTTAATGGTACTTTGATAGTCTTTAAATACCAGGTGCAGTGACGTTTCTGCTCATTCCTTTGTGAACTTTTACAAGAAATACAACACCAAGAAGTTATCATAAACGTTTATTCATTCACACTCCTCATCACCACCTCACTGCAGCGCCGTCACCAGTTCATATGTAGCTTTCAATAGTATTCTTAAAAGAATCATTGTAGCTCTGCATTATGGAGTATGACACCGCTCCAACATCAGAAGCCGGAGCAAAACCATACGCCCCACAATATCAGGACAACGAGGACAACATCCTGCATCCTCATATTCTTCTGTTCTCGGCAGCCACCGAAATAATGAGTGAAGAAAATAAATTAACCCTTCCACGTCGACCAACTAAATTATTGGAAAGAATGGAATATATCGAAATCCATTGTTTGCTTCAAGTAAGGAACAGTGGGACACATCGTCCGCCATTGCACCAGTAAAGGCAACGCAAGATTGGCGATCAACAAGGAACGACGCGTGTGCGCCGTGACCCCATCGACAGAGATTTTAAAACACAAGGTCAGTCGTTCACTTTTCACTACGATTCTAGTACAGTGTTTAATAATAAATTAAACTGTAGTTAGATTCTGGGGTAGATGCGATAAAAAACCTATTCAGTTTAGAGGGTATGTGTCAATAAAGTGTTACTTGTTAAAATAAAATTCACTAATGCGTAGTAGAAATTAATAATATTATGGTCGTCATTTAAGTGTATACGACGTTTGTTTCCGCGATGAGATAATATTTCGATTACAACAAAGTTTTAGAACGGAATTTTACAACAAAGATTCCGAATTACTATAATCGTTACGTAGTTTACTATTCTTAGTCAATAATGTAAACATTGCTGTTTTATTTTAATGTAGCCTTGTTAGAATCAAGTAGTAACGGCAGCGGTAATAATCTACCCTCCATTTTTATGATTATGCAATCGTTGTTGCTGACATTCCTCGGGAACGAAAATTTATATTTGTTGATGTTTTCGATAGTTATACTTTATACACCAACGTAATTCATACATTATACATCAAAGACTCGCTTCAGAATTGATAAGCTTGAGATTCGATAATTATGACCGCTATAGTTAAAAAAAAAATGTTAACTAGAATCTATATTATTAGGATGATGTCAGAGGACTAAAGCTTGATTGATTTCGTTTCATTTCATTTATTCATTCTAAGCAATAATTATGGTGTTAAATATTAAATCCATACACATTATTTTAAGCCTTAAATACAAAGATCAAAGCAATTATCATTGATTACAATAATAATTATACATTACTACTATAATTATAATCAATGCATTCCCATCCAAGTTTAAAACAAAACTACCAAAAAAAAAAACGTAACATAAAACGCAAAATACCAAATGATAAAAAAAACACATAATAAATAATTCTTATTATTCCTATAATACTTATACTGTTATAACCCATGTTTAAATAATAATTTAGACATAAAGTATAGTTAAAGTTCCATTTAAACGTCATTAAGAGGCCGTATGCATTTTAAAATATATTTTTTTCATAATTTTGTCAATTACGTTGATAATTTCAACCAAATTTTTAAAGTGAATAATACTTTTCCCTGAGTTCATGATAGTAATATAGTTATTTCATACCTTCATTTCGTGCAGCCGAAAATAAGTTAAAAAAAAAATAAGAAAACAGCATTTTGCGTCAATTTGGAGTAGTGTTTACATACTAATAGTAATATATCGCAATAGCCCTATTCTAACTAGCGACATTGATATGTTAAGAAACATGTTTGATCATAGGGAAAAATGTCTAAAACCATCGGCAGTTTTGGACGGATAAGGAGCCTTAAAATATCCTAAAAAAAAATATACAAGGAATCTAAATAATGGATAGTTATTACAAATGTCAGCAATGTTTAAAAGTCAAGATATAAATTTAATACTTAATAATACATTAGGTATTTGCTATAAAATCGGCTACAGAGTAATAAGGATTTTGTCAAAAAAAAATACTGTTTGCATTTTTCTATTTTGCTATTTAGTCATGGATTTGATTTTTACTCCATTGGCAGTTTGTTAAACAGGAATTTGACCTGATAACTCGAGGCGTGTCATTTAACGTGAAACACTGAAAAAGTGCGTTTATAAGTACATGGTTGTTTCATAATTCTTGTTTTGTTGAATTATGAGGATTTTGAATATAATGTCAAATTTGCAATTGAGTTAAAAAAAAAACTTCTATTTACTTACTACCTACATTCGAAATATCATATTTCATAATTCCCTTAATTTTTCGGTTCTTAACTACTCTTTTCTTTATTTCATAAAATTTTGAACTTCTTCATATAACTACAGTAAATTGTGGAATTGAACATCAATCATCGACTCTATTGTTGTTTTGTTTTAAATTTGCTTAATCTTATTATAGTTTAAATTAAATTATCAGTCTGTGTTCAATTTGAGACTTGATCTTTAAGGAAATTATTAGGAATGGCTTAGCTTTGACCATATTTCTTTATTTTTTCTTATTTAATTTTCAACTTTCGTATAGCAATCGAAGTCAATACTTACTACAGTAATAGTTTTAATAATGGATGGTGTTAGTCACTGAAGTAAAAGAAACTTTGTAAATACAACTAAGTTGGGATTCTTTTTAATCATCTCAGTGAGTAGCACAAATAAATGTACAGTACTCACCTACGTTTGTCACAAAAAGATTGCTTCGAAACTTACTGCACTTTTATTTTTATTTTCTTTCTTTCTGTTTAGAATGTTCTTTTATCAAACATTTTGATTATATCGTATTTAAGTAAAGCTCTATATTCTAGAAAGTTGTGGATTAGATATACGAAGGTTCAATTTCGATAATCGTTTCGTACATAAACTAACTAAATTGCAATCAGAATAATTTAAGTGTAACTTCATTTTGACCTTATTTAATTTTTGAGAATTATTCATAATAAAGGCATGCTTTTGTTAGTTTTATTTGTATTACAAAGTACTAGCCATTATGATCTAGGTCAGGAGTGACCGAGCTTTGTGATACTGTGCTGGAGTTTTTGTTTCAGTTGATCAACGGGACACGGGACAAGTGCTCCATCTGAAGACTTCAGGAGCGCCTCCTTGAAACAGTTTTGGAGCGCTCGACAGTCTTGCTTGGCGGTCACGTCTGCCCCAACCCGCGGATGACCGTGATAGCGAATATGATGAGTTTTAGTTTTTTAATAATAATTAATTTGTAAATAATCTTTGTGTTAATAATGGTTTGTTTTCTGGGTAATTGCTATTTGTGTCACTATTTCAAACCAGACGTAATGTTCAAGCCACTCATTTGGATAGATCAAATAGATTTAGTCCAGCAACTGGGCAATATTACAATATAATAAACAGGAGAATAGTTTTTGGTCACTTGCGTGGATGGATCAGAAAGATTTAGTCCCGCAACTGGGTCATCAACCAAAGCATTGTTAATATGCCACTTGTTGTGATGGATCAGAAAGATTTAGTCCAACAACTGGGCAATATGATAAAGAGTATAGTTTTGTCAGTCACTTGCGTGGATGGATCAGAATTTAGTCCCGTAACTGGGTTGACAAACAGATCATTGTTAGAGTGCCACTTGCTACGATGGATCACAGGGTTTGGTCCACCTAGTGGGTTGCTTGACCAATTTGAGTTTTCTTTTTCAAACCGTTCGCTCTGAGCACGAGCTTCGGGTCAGTATGGCCGTGATAGCGCCTTTGAGATTATTTCGCATTTAAATGTATCTTAGAAAACAAATAATGATATTAATTGGATTATCTGTACCTCAGAAGCACGTTTGAATAGATCATTGAGTATCTTGATCATTTAATTATAAGTTATTAGTCAATGTGAAGTGCATGAGTTATATTGTAATTAATAATAGCAATTTAAGAAATAGTAGATTCAACATTAGTATTGTTAAATTATTTACACAGTGTGTCAATAGACTAAAAATGTGATTAACACCTGGTTACTTGACGACTACCACTTACCTACTTGTTTCTCCCCTCCATTTAATGGTACTTTGATAGTCTTTAAATACCAGGTGCAGTGACGTTTTTGCTCATTCCTTTGTGAACTTTTACAAGAAATACAACACCAAGAAGTTATCATAAACGTTTATTCATTCACACTCCTCATCACCACCTCACTGCAGCGCCGTCACCAGTTCATATGTAGCTTTCAATAGTATTCTTAAAAGAATCATTGTAGCTCTGCATTATGGAGTATGACACCGCTCCAACATATATATATATATTTATTTACAATATTCAAATAAGAAGTGGTAAAAGGGTTGATAAGTACTAAATAAACTACTAATACAATATCTATAGAAGGCTATATTGAAGGAATTAAAATATCCTCAAAGCAGAAATCACAACCAACATTTAACCCATGCCCATCAACATAGCCGGATGAGAACGAGCCTAATTAACACTTCGTATGCTTAAACACGGATCCGTGCCGGACATTTCAACTTTACGTTAAAAATATCAGTTGGTTTCAATTTGATGATCAAATTTTTGACATCGCATAGAGGGGTTAAATTTACTTCGACTTCGAGTGAAAATATTGAACATGCTTCTCAAATACAAACCACGCCGACCCAGCTTAATTTACAGGAGAAAACCATACATTTAAATGAATAGAATTGTACAAATTGCCTTTTTATTTTTTCTGAGGTTACATTTGACGACTGTAATGGTAAGACACTTTGTTATAATAAATATTGTCATTATATACGACACTACAGTATTGCCACTTTTTAATTTCTACTCTTTTTGGTCAGACTATAAATAAGTCCAACGGACCGTCTGGCCCATATGGTATCATGAAATTAAGTTTTCTCAAAAATTGCATGTAGGTAATGTTGCCTTACCATCGCTAGATAGACTACAGTAAGTGGAACATACCGAAGACTTTTTAGAAGTGTCCAGTAAACAGCGAGATTTTAAATTTGGAATCAATATTTGTCCAGTAAGTAAGTATGTAATTCCTATTACGTATCAAGATATTTGAATATCGAAACACGATTTACATCGTCACCGACCTATAAAAAAACTAAGGATGTGAAGGCGATGAGGTCGTATATAAATGTAAAAAGGATGCTTTCCACAAATTGTTTTAATTACAAGTACAGTGCGACAGCAAATTGTAGAAATTACAAAGTGGCGTCCCTTTTTCATAGATTAAATAGAAAGAGACGACATTGCAGTATACACTTGCAATTTACACTAAGAGCAAATGTAAAATAAAAAGAGTTGGCACTATTGGCAGTATAAACGTAACTCAAGATGCATATTTAAAAAAAAAAAAGTAGCGACAAGGTTTAGTGCGGACGTTTGTATGCAGCGTTTAGTTCATAATTGTGCTGTGACAATGATATTTCGGAATTCCTTCCTTTTTTGTGTCGTTTAGAAAAAACATCGGAGTTAAAATTGAAGGTAAGCTTTATGATATGAAAATTAGTTAGAAAATACAACAATGTATAACAATAATTAAATTTTATCTTTAAGATTTACATTTGTAAGACAGTGCAAATAATTAAACGCAGTATTTATAAAAAAAGAAATTAAGGCGGGATTTAAATTAAAAGACAAAAATTTCAAATTTGTTTGTGTGATCTATTACAATAATTCAGCAAAAATGAGTTCAGACGAGTCTGATTCCGAATATACGGCACTCCTCCATACTTAAAATCGGAGGCAGAGTTAGCTAAAATAATTTACTTCCGACTAAATCCAAGGAGATATAAAAAAATACAAGAGATTCATTAAATGGAAGGAAGAAAATCAAGTTAATAAATTGGTCAGATAATGTGTGATAAGGTCAGAATATTTCAACAATCTTTCTGAGACAATCGGATAGCTACAAAGGAAAGAAATCACAAATATTCAGCAGCAAAATATAGAAAAGTTCTTAAATCAAGCTCTAGATGATAACCATTTTGGCGATGAAGGTAAATAAATGCTGCCACTATTTGATAACGATTTAACTATATCTTTTATCCAAGTATAAACTCATAATTATTTTTGTTATAAGTTGTTATCATGGGAGTTAATGGTGCCTGCGACGACGAATATCACAAATGTGTAATAATAAAAATGGGATATAACAAAAATATTCATTGGAAAATGGCCGAATATGAATGTCACCTACAAAATATAATTTTAATCTAATTTTCTTGTTTAATTTTTGAGAAAAGCACTATACTTGCTTCGACCGTAAGAGCCATCCTGGCCTCGTATTATATCCGGACCTCGCCTACGGCTCGGTCCGTCTAATTCCTACTCGGCCAGTATGGCTTACTTACTGGTCTCTGCCGTAATGTACTATTACGTCTTCATGATAATATATATAAACTTAATTCCTTACCATATGGGCCGGACAGTCCGTTAGACTTATTTACGGTACTCTGTGAAATGGCTACCAAAATGGTTGAAACCAAGGTGTAGGGTTTAGTTTTTTTTTCTGGAGGGAGGAAATCCTCATAGGATACTGCCAGGCTGGACCTGACAGCATGCCCGACTCTGCGGAGTGTGGCAACCACTCTTTGCGAGTGGATGTCACACCCAGCAGCCTACGGACTAAAACCTCCCCCGCTTTTTTGTAAGTGTGATCTGGGACACGCCGCGCTATCGGTTTACACTTTGTGTCCCAGCTTTAATTTCGTTGGTGTGCAAGTAGAGTGTGTCTGATATGAGGTGGCTTTGTTGAGAAAAGAAAAGGTAGCCATTTGGCCGCCCAGTCGCGCGCGCACATAGCTCGGCTCGGCGACCCCACGGCCGTACACATGACTATCAATGTGGTGTTTCATATAGAGTGAATAAATAAATGTAGATTTGGTTAAAAGAATGAAAAAAAAATCGGGTACATAACTATATGTACCTACATACACTATACCTACAGCAACGTAACGAAAAATAATGACTTATAGTATACAATATTATTACAATGATTATACAATGCTTGGCTTACATATTGAATATTAAACTTAATGAAATGGTGGAAATTTGGAAAGGAAACCGTGATGACAATTGATAATGATGCAAAAAAGGCGTAAACCTTATATAACATCGGAGCTTCTAAATGTTTAATGTGCCGTTATTTATTATAGATCTAATTTTAGACATCATCATGGACATTCTTGGGCAGCTGGCCGACGTTGCACTGTGCGCCATGTTTCCATTATTGATGTTACTTTTGGCAAAGTAACATCAATAATGGAAAAGATGTAGGGTCATAGTAAACTCCGGGCTTAGGGGCTTGAAGCCAATTGATGCCATACCTACTTTTAAAACCAAGGTGGTAGGGTTAGTAGTCAGGGCTTAGCGGGCTTGGCTTTTCCTAGGATCTGATAACCTTTTTTACAGCGAAAGCGTTATAAGCATGTGAGTCTTGGCCGCTAATTTTACATGAAATGTTTTTGGTCGGATCTCATTTCTTTTTGTAAGGTGCCCTAGTTTTTTAGGCTGTATCGTTTTTTAAGCGTCAGCTGAAGTAGTAATAATTTGTGTATTTAAGAAATACTTACGTTTAGCCCCATATATACACTTTTATTCCCTATTATGGGAAACCCAATACAAACTTCCATCCCCTTATTTAAAGGGTGAGGGGTGATTTTTAAAAATAGGATCCTAGAATATATATTTTATTTATAACAATGAGTCCCTATAGGTATCAATTTTCAGACCTCTAGTATCAAAATTTGCGGAAATCTCATACATACTTCCATCCCCTAGTTTAAGGGGTTGGGGGGTAAAAGTTCCAAGTTTTAGAATTTTTTTTATTGTCTGTGTACTAATACTAGCTTACATGCCAAATTTCAGCTTTCTAGGTCATCGGGAAGTACCCCAGAGGTTTTGATATGTCAGTGTATAAGTGAGTGGCAAAATCGGCGTATTTTAGGTATCGGGTATATAAAACCTAAACTATAAATAAATAAATAAATATTAAGGGACAATCTTACACAAATCGACCTAGTCCCAAACTAAGCAAAGCTTGTACTATGGGTACTAGACGACGATATACATAATATATAAATACATACATAGATAACATCCATGACCCAAGAACAAATATTTGCCCCGGCCGGGATTCGAACCCGGGACCGCCGACTCAGTAGGCAGGTGTCTACCAACCGAGCCAAACGCGTCGTCACAATAGGCTAGATCAATTAAATTTAGTATATTTCATATGTTCCCTAACTGCATCTTAACCTGTGCATTTGGGCGCGGTATTAACTGGGACGAAGCTATGATGGTTTGAAAATTAGACGAAACGGTTCGAGAAAAGTTAGGTAGTGCCCCGCTTATTTTTTGTTCGTCTTGGCGGGGATCAGATCTTTGTGGAATAATCTTAAAACTAAATCAACAGAAAAAATCAAAGTGTTACTTTTATGTAAAATAAAGTTTTATTTTCCTTTAAACAAAGGTACCTACTAATATACCTATAATTTACCCGCTACACACCTATCACCAAATTATAACTTTATAAGTATATTCGTAGGGATACGAAGCTGGTAATCCCCATTTTCCCGGCCTCTGTAGTAATGTACTATTACTAAACACGATTTTTGGTAAATCGTGTAATACCTACTCAGATCGAGTTTAAAATGTAATATTCGCATTTCCAGCGTACTACATAATATTCCTATCGTTCGACAACCCGAACACGCCGGAGGGCGTGGACGACTCGGTGTCGAACCCCATGCCCTCGCCCATGGAGAGCATCATGGCCATGTTCCTCATGTCGCTCACCTCCTTCTCTGACTACTACGGCGCCTTCGACCGTACCGATCATGAGATAGAAGCTAAAGTGAGCAAACTTTTACATACGTAATCTTATGGTTCTATTTATATGTATTAATTAATTAGTAAAAAGTGATCGAAATAGGATATTTTTTGAAAAAGCAATTATGTTTTTCAGCTTCTCTTCGTAGTGTACATGATAATAGTGGCGATCCTGCTTGTGAACATGTTGATCGCCATGATGGGCAACACGTACCAGAAGATAGCGGAGACGCGCAACGAGTGGCAGCGGCAGTGGGCGCGCATCGTGCTCGTGGTGGAGCGCGGCGTGCCGCCCGCGCAGCGCCTGCGGCAGCTCATGACCTACTCGCAGCCCATGGCCAGCGGCAAGCGGGCGCTGGTCCTGAGGATCAACCAGAAGGTATACACGACGAGTGGGGCCGGCAGTGGTACAAGCCCAAGCGTAATCTAAAGGAGTTAGACCGTGCTGTGATGCGCGTAGGGCAATGTGACGATATCCAGAAAGTTCCTGATGTAGAGCTGGGTACGTAGGTACCTTAGACGAAGGCAGCTTAGCTAGAGGTAGCTTATTTACCTATAGTTGCCTAAAATGAATGTGAATTTCCGAATATCGGACAGGGGTCGATTGCAAAAAAATTGTACATACTTAGTTAAAAGCTTAGTTAACATAAAATACGATCGCTTCCTTTGTGTGACAAAAATTAGTCATACAAAATGTATGGGTAACTTTCGTCACACAAAGGAATCAATTAATTTTGTTTTAATTAAAGCCCTTAACTATGTACAATTTTTATGCAACCGACCCACAGACGGTTAGAATTGACATAAATAACTAGGTCGATGCAGAGTCAGCCACCGGCTAAGCTTGCACCATAGATTGGAGCGGAGTTTTTTTTTTTTTTTTCGAAATTGTCTCTTCGTCACGACCTAGCGAAATTTAATTTGTGCATTTTAAAACAAAAATTTCTAAAATCGGTTGAGAACTCGCTGAGATCTGCGCATTGTTACAAAGTCCATTCGAGTCGATCCATGGGAGCTTCGCTCGCTTCGCTCGCTCCGCTCCAATAAATGACAATTTAAATTCGTATGGGATCCTTTGTTTTGCCAAACTATTTTTCTTAACTGGCTTTTTTCGCGACATGCGTTTGATGCCCGAAAAAAAGCTTTGTTGGATGTTTATTTGAATGTTGGTTGTGTTTGTGTACCTATACCTAAAGATAACGTAGGCCGAGTTGATTTTGTTATATAGGTATAAAAAAGTTTCGAAAAGCATGTGATTCTGAAAAATACTCATGGTTTGGGTTAGGAATTAAAATATTCGTGAAAAGATAATTTGCCCACTTCATTAGACATCCGTTTTCTTAATTGGTTAACTAAAACACACAAACTACTTAAGAAGAAAGCTTAGAGGTGGTGAAAGTCTTTAAACACTAGCAACAAACATAATATACCCACGACATCGTCCACGGTAAAAATTAATAATTTACTTAAGTATCAACTTGATTTTTCTCAAATATGCTATGAAATATTGACATTGTGTGCCATATAAAAGGCTTGGAAGTCTCAAGTTTCGAACGCAGCGAGGTGGTCGATATGAAGCAAGCATTAAATGACATTTCAACCAACATTTCAGGTGCCTAACCTGAAATGCATTTTGTTTCAATATAATTTTTTGATTCAACCTCATAGTGTACAGCCATAAAAAAATGCTCTTAGGCCTTCGGCCACTACGTCCATAAAATAACCAGCCAAGTGCGACTCTGACTCGCTCACCAAGGGTTGCGTGCGTACAAATAGGTACTTATCACATATCATTGATATCATATGTCAACTGGTCGGGTTAAGTTCAGTTTGCACTTGGTATGCATGGGGCCTGATACTAATGAGGTTCAAAGTTAACGCAACCGGGTTCTCCAAATATGATTTTGGAAAATGAATGTATTTTTCATGATTTAATTACAAATGTATGGTTTTCAGACGACGGCGGTATTACTTGCCAAATTTCATTGTACTAGGTCACCGGAAAATACCCTATATATATATTGTGATTCTCTTGAGAGTGTTGAATAGTACATTACTACAGAGGCCGGGAAGTGAGGGGTTGCCGGCCGAATACATATAGGTCGTTTCTCGCCGAGGTATGTATAGCGCTTTTCTCAAACACGCAATGTAATAAAAAAAACTTCTAAAAATCATAAATTTATTTCTATAGACATTATAAGTAAGCTACCAAAACCTATAACTAACACGTATTAACACTATTTCTTTGTCGGTATTTTCGTCGGAACTCATATTTAATTATGAATACTAAAATTAACAACGCACAACAAAACTCATAAAACAATTACCTACAGAGAAAATATTTAAAGTTTCCCTCCGAAATGATTAGAAAAATTCCTACGCGTTTTTTATGGTTTGAGTAGACAATTTTATCGCTAATATTTAGGTGAAATATGTTCAATTTATATTTTAAAAATTAATAGAATTAGTTAATTATGTGTTACTTTTTAAGTTGATCAAAAGATACCTAATCGCTAATTGTTTTTAGGGTTCCGTAGTCAACTAGCTAGGAACAATTATAAATAGTTTCGCCATGTCCGTCTGTCCGTCCGCGGCTTAGCTCCGTGAACATTAGTACTAGAAAGCTGAAATTTGGTATGAGTATGGGTATGTATCACGCCGACAAAACGGTAAAATAATAAGTTTCTGTCAAAAATGACATTTTAATGGCAAGCTTTTATAGCCGACTGTACTTTTCTTTGGATATCCATCAAATGCTCACTGAGACGATTCTAAAGAGCCCAAGCTCGGCAGGATTGCTTTTTCTATTATAGAGTTCCTATGGCCACCTTCCAGCTCCATCATCAGATCAGCCCCATGGTAACATATTATTGTATTGTCATCAAAGTCAAGTAAGTATGCAAAATTTCAGCACAATCGGTTGACGATATCTGCTTCAAAATTGAGTTGCAAGATTTCACCCGAACAAACATACTTAGATACATACATACATACATACTTACATTGCAAGTTAAATAAAAGCTTTTAAAAACTAAAAAAATTTTTTTTTTTCGGGTACCTCGCGAACACCTAAAGTGGGGGTGAATTTTTTTTCGTTGCAACACTAGTGTGTGTGGTGTCATTGAATAGGTGTTTTGAAAATAATAGGGGTCTCCAAACATTATTTTTTGATAAAGTCAGCAGTATTGTAAATATTCGCTCTGAAAATAAAAAAAATAGCCCCCCCCCCCCCCCCCCCCCCCTCTAACTTTTTAACCACGGGTCAAAATATTATGGGAAAAATCATGAACATGAGGCCTTATAAGTACTTTCAATTAAAACTATATTGAACAAAATCGGTCGAGCCGTTTTTGAGTTATCGCAAAATTTCATAATTTTCTTAAAAGGACGTAAGATGACTTCCAGAAGGTAATAAATAAGTACAGTTACTTTGGCGTCTACGACCTTTTCTGCTTGAAATCTTTCTCGTAACTTAAATCTATTGTGAAGAATAAGCAACTATGGAACCCTACACTGAGCGTGGCCCGACATGCTCTGGTTTTTTTTAATAAGCATGGTGGTAGAATGTCATAGTTAACCAAAAAGCAAATATTGTTTTTTTTTTTAATGGCTGATCGACATTATGCCATGTTACAAACTTATGTAGAATATAAATTAAAAAAGAGCATGTTGCCGGACGAGGCCTCCAATTTTGTATGAAATTCCATTAACGACCTCTCGTCAAGCTGCATCGGAAACGTCATACTTCGCAGCCTTTTATAAGGAACATAACATCAATATTTCATTGCATGTTTGAGTAAATATATATTATTTGCGGCATAAACGGCTGTAACTTTGTTTACCTTAACCTAGAAGTTTGATGTTTTCAAAGCTTCAAGGAGCTGTCAACTTGAGTATGATAAGGTTAAAATTTCAACTATTGTTATGAATCATATCCCAACAAATCTATATACAAGCTTGTTAAGAGGCCTTATTCCTTTTAAAATGCAGATCGTTTTAGACATTTTCTCTATGATTAAACATGTTTCTTAGCACATTCTTGATGTTACTACCTAGAACAGGGCTATTGGGATTTATTGGTATATATTTATTTTGAAACCTACAGTTCGAATTTTTCATTGAATATTTTTGTTTTAAACTACTCGAAATTGACAAAATTCACGCGGAAAATTAGTTATTTCAACTTATTTTCGACTGTACGCAATGAAAGCATGAAATAGCTATATTACTACCTAGAACTCGGGAAAAAGTATTATTTACTTCAAAAATTTGGTTGAAATTATCAATCTTAATGTCTTTTTTTTTAATGAATACCTATAAGGCCTCTTAACACGTTCACAGTCACCATACAAAATGTTTCAATTTTCTTGGACGTCCAAGCAAATTACTTTCATCACACGTCCGTGCTCCACGTTTGGGTCACTATGAAACGACCAGGTACGCACTTGGATTATTACAATATAGAATGCTATTTCATATCTAACTAAAATATGAATTGATAAATCAGAATTGTCTACAAGGCTTTTATCGAATGCAGTAGGAAGTGAATCGCTCTTTGATTTCAAGCCAGACTTACGTCAGGTAATACTTTAATTTACGTAAGTACTATTGATATTTTTTTTTTTATTACAATTTATCAAAAATATAATTATAGTGATTTGAGTTTGTACCTGGTTGGCTATAGTGACCCATGTACGGGGCACGGACTTGTGGAGATAGTTCGTCGTCGGGCACTGGACTGTGAACGTGTTAATATTCCGACTTCGTTCATGTCCCTTCTCAAATTGTCAACTTCCTATCTCGTCTACATTCCCAACTCGGCCACATCTTCAATTCATCCACATTGGCAATTCCTTCACATCCTTACTCCTTGAAGGTAGAGAGAGTAAGTATATCTCATAAAAAACATAAATGTTAAATGAGAGCAAAGTTCAATATCGCGTGAAACGTTGTCGACTTCGACGACAAAAGAATTGAGATCTATATGGGTGCCAAGCCAAGTTCTTTGCTCTGAAACTTTTAGATACAAGAACATGCAACATACTAAAATAAATGAATGTAACCATTTCTTGTTTCTCAATAATAAGTACTACAATGTTTGCTACTTATTCGTTAATATAAATCCTTAAATTAGGTATGTATAACAAACAATTATTTATTCAATGCATTTATTTTACTTGTCCTTATAATTTGTTTTATCCTAGGACGAGGATAAAGAAGAGATGAAAGAGATCCTGGAAATGAAGCGCACCCACGAACGTATAGTGGCGAAGAGAAAACAGCGCGCTGCTGAACTGCAGGGGCTGCAGGGCCGCGCGCCGCCGCCGCCGGTCCGCGACTATCCTATTAGGAAATGAATCAACTCATGATGAACTTACCGGCTAACCGCCATCCGGCCAGCACACATAAAGATTAAAAAATACATATTGCAACCGCTGTGTTTATGTTATTTGAATGTGATGGTGCTATATCCTTTATAACATGAATACGAATCCTAATATTAAATCATTAGTAAACATATCCAGGTACAATGTTTTTTTTACAGATTAAGTAGGTAAATTAATTTTTCTTGTTGGACGCTTGTTACATTTAATCCGTGCCTGTAGTTAATATTACAAGAGGAAGACCACAAAGAGCTCAAGAATAAAAAGTCGCCAAACATTTTTTTACTCTGTATTCTGAAACTCATAAGGAGTCTGTACGTCTCGGTATCGTTATTGAGAAAGTAAAATAATGTTAATTTTTTTTTAAGTTTAACCGAGGCAGCCTTAACAATTTAATAACAAATTTATATGAAATCGTTAAATTAAGTACTTACACAACACAGAAGAAGATTTTAGAACTAGCGTTATTATTTAATAAAATAACTGATAACTAGAAAATGATTATCACAACTTGTATAACATAACATTGGTATTACGGTATATGCGAAAGCCTACATTTTTGATCGCGATTGTCACAACCAAGTCACAACACAATGGTTTTAAAAGAGTGAGAGTTGTAAATGCATTTAGAGAAATTTGTATTATTAAGTATGCAAAACTTTAGTTACGAAATATATTCAATAGCTGCGTTCGTAGATAAACGAAGGTGCTAATTATGACCCTCCGCAAGCGACATACATGGGCCGGGCAAATTTCTCTGTTACCTCATTGTTTGTAAGTTCAACCTCTATTTGGGCTACCTACTCATACGTGGACAGATTTTTGTGTGTTTGTGAGGACTGCTCAATACGCCGAATACTAACACCGACATGCTAAACCCTGTCCATGTTGCAGCGGTCTGTTGACTCTGCGCTCGGGGCGCGGCGCGGCGCGGCGCGGGTCACTGTCGTCGCGCGTGTAAGTACATAGTAAAACCATTCTTTCATCAATCTGATGTTTGTAGTAGAGTATTGGGTAATCACTGAATAAGCATTGATCTCAGATTCGAAATTATCGCTGAAGGTCAATCTCATTCAACACACGGTCAGTTTGAATAACACATTAGGATATAAGTACGAAAACAATGCAAGCGGTTTGATCTTGAAAATTTAAAACATGATTGTGTGGTTGAGTTAAAGAACTGAAACCTAAACTTGTAAACTTTGAGAAAGAGTTATAGAACAATTTGCTGAACTTGCTTAACATTGTGGTTTTGGTCTCAGGCTTTTAGCTCTAAGTAGAGGCATTGAAACATTTTGTAAGGAATCCTTTTACGGCACTTAGACGGCCTCTCAATCAGTTATTCAATGCGCAAGCAATGCCTGTCTTGTAAATACTCGTGTTTGGCAATACGGCTAACCTATATTGAATGAAATAATTGAATGCAGGCTTAGTGTCTGTTATGGTCAAGTGATCTAATTATTAGCAGATGTCATGCTATTTGTTATATGACATTAATGTACTTGGTTTTTTTAAACGCTAATAAGATGAGCAACACAATGTACAGGTCAGATACTGTTATCACTTGTCACTATCCTTCAATGACTAGGAACCGAGTTGACTAAGAATTTAGGTAATCATTTAGCAAACAAACTGACCATAGTTTTCGTTTGACACTCCCCACAGAGCAACCGTAGTGGTGGTGGGTATAAAGCCACGAAGCTCCTCGCAGCGGCACACACGGGCCCACACACACGAGCAGTCATGAGGAGCGCGGTGAGTATCTACGCCCCGCCCGGTCAAAAGAGAAAATACTTATTGTGTTTACATACTCGTACTTACTTGGGCCTATGTTATGTAGGCCGAACATATTTAACTAGTTTTCGTCTAAGATCAATAATGCCGCCTTCAATATTAGAGTTTAACTTAATAATCGGTGATATTGATATCTTAAAATACTGAAAGTAAACATACAATAGGTACTTTAAATATTATTCAAAAGCAAATAAAATGCTTCATCAATGCCCTGTATTGTTTTAAATATAGCTTTGAGAAACGCCGAAGATAATTGCAACGCGAAGGTATTTTAGCTGTGTATTTATTTGGTTTTAGGTAGTAATATTGTCGATGGTAGCTGCGATAGCAGCCGAGGCGCCATATCATCTTCCGAGGCCGGCAGCGCACGCACCCTCATTCAACTACCCTGCGGCGCCAGCCCCGCCGCCGCCGCCACCGCCGCACCCGCACAGCCATCCCCACCCGCCCCCTCCCCCACCGCCTCGCCCTCAACCACAGTTCATCCAATATTCCCCGCAACCCGCGCCGGCCCCACAGTTCAGCCAGAGCTCAGGTTATCATTACCAGCAACCTAATATAGCTCCCGTGTTTGTGCAACCCGCTCCTCAGCCTCAGATACACGCGCACCTTCCGGCGCCGCAGCCTCTTCCAATTATAAGCTATCCGCAACAACAATATGCTCAACCTCTAGCTCAACCCATTCCTCAGGCTCCTCCGAGTTACACTTACGCTGTACCCCAGCCTCAGTATGCACCCGCGCCTAGGCCCCAGCCGGCTCCCGCTCCGATCCAGCCGCTGCCCGCCTACATAGCGCCTCAGCCCGTCTACATAGCCCCGCAGCCTCAACCGGCTCCCCAGCCCGCTTATGCGGCTCCTCAGCCCCGCCCGGCCCCGGCTCCCCAGCCCGCCGCTCATTACCAGCCTCAGGTGACTTCTCAGCAGGGGTATGCGTACCAACAACCCCAAATCCAATACATCTCGCAGCTCCCTCTCCAGGCGCAACCTCTTCAGGCCCAGCCTCTCGCCAATAATGCCGCATCATCCGCTTTGTCGAGCTACCAGGCGGATTCGAACCAATATAATAGCTTCAACTCGCAGACACACTCGCACGGGGAGGCATTAGACGCGACGGTCGTTAACCACGTACAGAATATTATAAAGGAGAACGAGCATTCCTCGGCGAGAGATGCCGGCTATCTTTCCCTCGTTTCAGGGGTATCATTAGAACAAGCCCGACCCAGTATCGAAATCTCTTCGTTTGTGCACAATTCTCCTCTCCAAACGGTACAAGCTTCAGAACATAGTTCGGTTGAACAGTCATCGGCAAGTCAGTCATCATCCGCGGCGACGGTGGGCTCGGGCATCCCGGCGCTCTCGGCGCCCTCGCGGGACTACGGCCTGCCCACCACCGCCGCGAACAGTCAAGCGGCGCCGCAACCGGACACCAGCCTAGCCTTTTTGCCTCAAAATAAGCCTGCGACGTCATACGGCTCTCCGCAATAGTATCATATCAAATGATTAGACACTATTATACTTGTTTGATATTATTTCTATGTAAATACTTAATACGTAAATAAAAAGATTTAACTATTTATTGAATTTCATTTATAATATTTTATTAGGTACATTTCACGCCTTATAAAGAAGCATGCTACAATCGACCTATCTCTAAGCTGCAAAGAATACTAATAAGCAAGTGATATATACTTACTGAATGAGATTTTGTTTAATGAATCTGCCATGCCATGCCAGCAAGAGCACATTACTGGTTTTACTTTGTTGGCAAGACTCGAAAAAGAAGAGGCACTGTAGTATGTTCCTAAAACAAATAACATACATTTCCGTTCATCCCTGTTAGAAGATTCAGCATGATTATAAACTTGTAACAAATATGCCTTCGAAGTGAAGCAATTAAGTACCTAATCAGTAGACCCCGGACATTAATAAAAAATATAAATAAATAAATATCAGACAACCTTACACAAATCGATCTAGTCCCAAATTAAGCTCAAGAAGGCTTGTGTTATGGGTACTAGACGACGATATACATAAATATATTATATAGATAAATATATATAAAGAAATAAAGTTTCTTTGAGTATTCTACAGCGCAAGGTTCTGTCGGTAAAGCAGAAGTTTACTTAATAGGATAACAGATGGCGCTGTCACCTCCATAGCTTGTCTGTCGGTAAAGACATTATTGTAAGGAAAGATGGCGAATGTTCTGTCATGACTGAGGTTATGTTACGGGAGATTAAAATACAGCAATTAAATAGTAATAGTGAAAAGTGGGAATCGACATGCCAATTAATAGACTTTAAATGTCGTTTCTTTTGTTTACAGAGCAACACATTGGGTTTATTTATGGTGGATTCCTAATAATTTTGGAAAATAGTCTTATATATATACTTAAATACATAGGAACTACCATGACCCAAGCACAAATATTCGAGTTTATCTCACAAATATTTGCCCTGGCCGGGATTCGAACTCGGGACCGCCGCTCAGTAGGCAGGTGCTTGCAAACTGAGCCAACCGCGTCGTTGCGTCGCGGTGACGTCACAATAGAGTAGTTTGGGGAGTAAACGGACCGGTGTTAATGAATACAATAAATGACATAAATAAATTAATATTCTTTAGTTAATATTACCTTTAGGTCAGGTCAGTTGTCAATTGATTTATTTATCGTCGTTGTTATTTCGTAAACTGACTCTCCGTAACAAATCAAATGTTTGGTTTGCATTAATACACACACACGATGATTTTTAATCGGTGATCAGGAGTAGAAAAATATTAGTACCTATTTAGCTAAAATTAAACTTAATACGCGAGGTCCTGCGCAATTACCTCGCTGTTAAATTAATTAAAAGTTAAAACATAATTAAAACTAATACCCACTAGATACATGGTCATCCTACATAAATTATTGAAGTACGATACCTACGTCAAGTGTCATCGCTTTGGCGGGAAATTTTACGAAATTTTCTACGACTTTGTTTATGTAATGACAATGACAATGACAAGTTATTACTCATAAATTGTCATTCCCATTAAATTATTAAAGAGGTTGTAAGCACACCGATACAGATTAGTTCGGTGACAAGAAATTTAAGACAAAATTGGTTCCAAAATAAAAATTATCATACAAAAAATTCAAGTTTGTTTTCATGTAATTACGACTGCAACGTGACCGCCATCAATTACTGAGTTAGAAAAGTTGGTACCTGATCACCGATTAAAAATCATCGTGTATATTAAAAAATTATATTGATCAATTCATTTAATTAATTATGTAATTTTTGTCGGAAATTATTTAAATTTATAAACATATACAAAGACAAAAGCATCTAAAATATTATAGATTTTGAATTTGTATTGTTTATACTTTAATAACAAGTGGAGCTTATTACTTAATAAAAAATACGAATAAATAGTGATTATAATTTTTGAAATAAAATGTTAAAATTTATTGGGTTCAAAACAGTTAGTTTTTCCTTATTATTTACTAGCATTAACCCGCGGCTTCGCTCGCGTGCCTATATAATATACATCATTCTACGGGAACAATGCTCTTTTAATCAGGATTAAAAGTAGGCTATTTGAAAGTTAGGGTATAATCTGCAACCTGCATTTCCCTCATGCATATCCGTCCAGCCGTTTTAGCGTGAAAAAGTAACAAAACATACACAGACTTTCGCTTTTCTAATATTACTGGGAAATACTTTTTATTTTATCATAACTCCACTTTATCAAATCAAACCGAAACCTCAAGCACTCAAATCAAGCGATCTCAGCCTTTACTGTACCAAATAAAGTTCACTTCAAAATTCATAACTCGAAGTGAAGCTAAGACAACGGGATATGTGTGCATTTTATTTGTATAAAGCTTTTATAATGTCCCGAGCCTCCGCTTATCGACTTGGGATATTCGAGATTGGTTTAATGATTCTAAGCCATGTTCTAATTTACGTCATGTTCTATTGTAAGATATTGAGGTTCTCTTCGTTGATGAATGAAAAATGTATTATTCTGAGCCAGATAAAGGTAAGTTATTCAGGATTCTGAAATGACAACATAATTATTGAAAAGCTTGAATGTATTTATTACGGATGCAGGAAGTTTCCCGATTATTACTCCTCCCGTCCCAACGCGCCGCCCGCCTATAGGTACCGATTGACGACGATCGAGATGCCACCAAATACTATTTTTTTAATCTATTATGATAACGCGGGTCTCTATCCATACCTCAAAAGCAAAAACAGAACCCCCTTATAGGATCACGTGTAGCTGTCTGTCAGTCCGTCTGTTACAACCGATTTGCTGCAAAACTACTGGACCGATTAAATTGCAATTTTGATTTGGCGCAAATGCTTTCAAGAATTTTCATGACCACAAATAAAATTTCAAAAACGGTGGCATTTTCGTAATTACCGTCCCAACAAACCATAAAAATTACACTATACTTACTCATATTTAGTCATTTCAACCCCATCGCACCCTAACAGGCGAGACGGTATTTCACGTCCACCACGTTTCTTTTTTTAAATCGTTGTTGTTTTGGTAATCAGCGACCCGATAAACCATAGAACCCTTGTTGATTTTCAGACTTTGTCACCATATTCTCCTCCTTTAGGGGTTTAATTCTCAAAAAACATGAAAAGAAGTTTTCAATAAAATAGTCTAACTAATCTTTTCCCCATACGAACTTACGACCCCCATTTCACCCCTTTGGGGGGGGGGGGGGGTGACTTTTGACAAATGCTTCTTTTATTGCACCCCTAGACTTTATAAGGACACTTATGTTCCAAATATGGACTCTCTAGAACCAGCGGTTTAGTATTTAGACATTGCAACCCCATTTCACCCCAACAGGGAAGATGTTAAATCACGTCCGCCACGTTGGATTTAAAAATCGTTGCGGTTTTCGTAATCAGCGACCCGATAAATCATAAAAGCATTACCAATGGATTTTCAGACTTTGTCACCACATTACTCCCTTTTAGAGGTTGAATTAAAAAAAAACCTGAAACACGTGTTTACTCATTTATTGTTAGAAATACTCCTGTGAAGTTTCGAATAAAATAGTCTAACTAATCTTGTTTCCCCATACAAACTCTGGAACCCAATTTCACCCCTTTAGGGGGTGAGTTTTGAAAAATCCTTTCTTAGTGCACCCCTACAACTTATAAGGAACCTACGTGCCAAATTTGAACTCTCTAGAACCAGCGGTTTAGTATTAAAACATTTCAACCCCATTTCACCGCAACAGGGGAGATGGTAACTCACGTCCGCCACGTTGGATTTTAAAATCGTTGCGGTTTTCGTAATCAGCGACCCGATAAACCATAAAAACAATACCCATATTGATTTTCAGACTTTGTCACCACATTTCTCCCTTTTAGGGGTTGAATTTTCAAAAAACCTGAAACACGTGCTTACTCATTTATCGTTAGAAATACCCCTGTGAAGTTTCAAATAAAATAATAATAACCAATCTTATTTCCCCATACAAACTTTGGAACCCCATTTCACCCCTTTAGGGGGTGAGTTTTGAAAAATCCTTTCTTAGCGGATGCCTACGTCATAACATCTACCTGCATGCCAAATTTCAGCCCGATCCGTCCAGTGGTTTGGGCTGTGCGTTGATAGATCACTATGTCAGTCAGTCAGTCACCTTTGAGTTTTATATATATAGATTAACACAGGTCCATTTACTCCCCAAACTACCCTATTTTCACGTGACTGCGACGAAAATCCGGGGTCTACTAATCAGGTAAGTTAAACGACCGCTAAGCGTCTCGAAACACCACCAATAACCATCGTTTTCTAAAAATGGGTATTCGATCCAAATCGGTCTATCCGTCCGGGAGCTAAGCTAAATATAATGCCGAAGACGGGTTTCCGCTTGAACGTTAATATTTATTACACCCGACCTTTTGCGCTGAGAGATTACAGAAAACGCAGATATCGGAAGTTATAACACAAGCAATAATACATGTACTATAATAGTTATTTACAAGTGTGTAAGGCAGGTGGGTGGATTCGCCTTTTTTATTATTTGATATTTTTTTTGGTCATTTTTTTTAAATTGTTGGGAATGCGTGCTAAGTGGTGTAAATCTAAAGATATAATAAAGAGCAACAAAAAACAGCAGTTGGCACCAATGTAGACTTATAAAAATAGAAGTTATTGGCTTTAAAAGTTACCTCATGAAAATGGTAATGACGCTAGGCATATGGAATGACTTTTTTAAAAATGGTAATGATACCAAGTAGATGGTAATGACGAATATAAAGTAAATTATTAGAGTTTGTAAATGACACACGCCCAATGCCAGGAAAAATGTAATTTACGACATTGATACATATCAACAAATAACAATACAAGTTCAATTTAAGGTAAGAGATCTGAGGCAACTTTTTTTTTGTTTATGAACATATTTTTTTACTTAAACGAGGCAAGTGTCATCAGTGTAAAAGGGTGGTAGGAAGAAAATGGGGCCTGAAACCATCCATGATACACTGGATTTACAAGGCAGTGATACTACCCAGGATACTATACGGGGCCCTAGTATGGTGGCATAAGGCCAACAACAAAGAATACCACAAAGAACTATCAAAAGTACAAAGACTGGCATGTCTCATGATCACGGGGGCAATGAGGACAACGCCCACGCAAGCAATGGAAATCATGCTCGGTCTCAAGTCACTTAAAATAGAAGCGGAGAAGAGGGCCATGGAACAATGGTATAGAATGAAAGCATGTAAGGAATGGAGAGGAAACTGTGTGGACAAGGGACATGCACTCATTCAGAGGGAAGCATGTTCGAAGATGGGGATGCTCACCCAAAACAACGACCTCATAAAGAGACAAGAAATGTTCGATAAGAAATATAGGATACATATAGGAGACAGGGACAACTGGAAAATAGAGGTAGAACACCCCGTGACTATCTGTTTTAAGGATGGTTCTCGGCGGGAATCGACGAAACTGGCAGGAGCCGGTTTAGTGATACCAAAGCTGGGGAAGAAGGTACACATACATCTGGGGAGGTATGCTAGCGTATTTCAGGCAGAGGTATGCGGCATAATGAGATGTGTGCAAATAATAGATGAATGTTCCCAGAAAGAGGGATCTGTTGTAATATACACAGATAGCCAGGCTGCGCTAAAAGCGTTAGACAAGCCGATAGTAAGCTCAGCCTTGGTAAAGGAATGTAGGGAAGCCCTAAACAAACTTAGAGAGCACACAAAGATTACGGTAGCATGGGTACCTGGACATCAGGGTGTGACAGGGAATGAAAGAGCAGACGACATGGCGAGACTAGGGGCAGAAAGGGAACTCATAGGACCCGAACCTGCACTGCCAATATCGGCAGAAGTCACGAAAGGAGTTATAGCCAGGCTAATGGAGGAAGAGGCTAACAGACAATGGCGTGATACAACGGACTGTCGACATTCGAAGATGATCCTAGGAGGCATAAACAGGAAAAGGACCAGGTATCTCCTGGAACTAGGTAAGAAAAATCTCAGATTATCAACAGGCATAATCACGGGACACAATTAACAGGCACCTAAACATTATGGATGTAGTAAGTAATCCATACTGTTCGCACAAGAGGAGACAAGTAAGCACGTCATAGCGGAGTGTGCAATGTATGCAGCAGCACGCTATAGCATCTTCAGAAAAGACAAACTAGAAGAAGAAGAGCTGAGGGACATTAATCTTAAAGATGTCTTTTCCTTCTCCAGGAGAACGAGGAGATTTGAGGAAGAAGGCTCAATGGGAGCGCCGCCGGGACAGTAATTGTTGGCTCCAATTGGGAATTGGGCTGAATGAACGCATCCACGCGATCGACAGCCCGCCTGTCTCCGGCCGGGCGTCCCTACACCAAATTATCATATACATTATACATTGTTAAATTTGGTAATCAGCAGCCTTGATTAAAAAATGCAGAAAAAGTAAAGCAATTGAAGTAACACGGTAATTAACATAAAAAATAGGCCCTCCGTCGCACAATGACCTAATTTACGAACGCAAAATGTCCATAATCCCAGCAGCCATTGTAAGAGTAACATTTATCTTAGGTATATAATATCAAACTTACATATACTAGTAGGTGTCTTAATATCCTAATTTTTAGATTTTTTATTATCACCTTCTTATTAGATAAAATCCGTATATTTGATGGTAGACCCACAGTACTAAATGTTGTGGTTGCGGTGTTTGTAATATTGGTCAGGACTCCATATTGCTTTTTTGTGGCTATGAGAGGAACCACTGGTGTTTCGGAAGTGGAACCCTGTCCATATCCGATGTTTCCCATGGTTACATATAGCTCCACAGACACACTCAAAGCAACTAGCATCACGAAATGTTAAATTTTGGGTTTCTTTCTTCCATAATACTCGTACTTGATGCACAGCAAGGGTGCCTCTGAATATTTGTAATTTAGTTGGGACTCTCTTTTCTTTTTCTTTTTTATATATAATATCGTGAATACCTAGTAAGCAGGCGGGTTTCGTGAAGGGACGAGGAACAATTGAACAAATTGTTAATATGAGGAAAATAATAGAAAAAAGTCGGGTGTTCAATACCCCTATCCTCATGTGCTTCATCGACTACTCGAAAGCGTTTGACCGTGTAAGGTGGGATTGCATGTGGTCCATATTACTGGAGATGGGCGTACCTAAATACCTTGTAATGTTGATTGCAAGTCTTTATCAAGATGGAAAGTCCGTGGTGAGGGTTAACGACGTAGTTTCTGGAACTTTCAAGACAAAGAAAGGAGTAAAGGCAGGGATGTATTCTCTCTCCCATCCTGTTTAACATTTATGGTGAATATATAATGAGAAAAGCCTTAGAAGGATGGGATGGACGCATCTCTGTCGGTGGCGTAAAGATTAGCAATCTGAGATACGCAGACGACACCACAGTTTTTGCTACATCGCAGAAGGAACTGGCAGAGATATTCCATAGAGTGGAGGTTGAGAGTGGGCTGGTTGGGCTAACCATCAACAAAACAAAGACAAAAGTCATGAAAGTTGACAGGTCCGGCCAGCTCGCTCGGACAGGAGAAATCTCGGAATTGGAAGTCGTCAGCGAGTTTGTCTACCTCGGACCCCTACTAACTGATCAGGGTGGAAGTGAGCGAGAGATCAAAAGGAGGACTCAGATGGTCAAAGCTGCAATGAGCAAGATGACACAGATATGGCAAGCCAGAAATATCTCCAATGTCACCAAGTTGAGACTAGTCCGAACTTTGATCTTCTCAATCTTTCTCTACGGGTCAGAGTCGTGGAAAATCTGCGCCATAGACCGAAAGTAAATAGATGCCTTTGAGATGTGGTGTTGGCGGAGGATGCTCAGGATACCATGGACAGCCATGAGGACCAACAAATCCATCCTAACACAACTGAGGGTGAAAACCAGACTGTCGACCATGTGCTACCAAAGGATACTTGGATATTTTAGTCATGTTGCTCTCCTGAATACCGACAGCCTTGACAGGCTAGTGATAGTGGGCAAAGTGGAAGGAAGAAGACCCCGCGATAGATCCCCGCATCGATGGTGTGACCAAGTGACCGAAATCACTGGTCTTCCAGTTTCCTTTGCCCTGAAGGAAGGCGAAAACCGAACAAACTGGAAACAGCTAGTACACAATACAACGAAAAGCTTTCAGGGACACGACCTTCAGCTATGAAGTATACGATCAAGAAGATCGTAAATACAGTTTTCTTTTGGTTTTTTCCTTAAAATGCGCCGAAGTAAAAGTATCAGTTCGTCATTACCAGTCAAACAAAAACATTACCATTTACACAACAAAATGGTAATGATGTTTATGGTGATGACGAAAACAGATAAATATCGTCAAAACTCAAATCGACAGATTAAACCAGAGGACTCCGTCATTTTGAGAAATTGCACCGTACACCTCTTACACAACGTGGTTGAATAAAAGTAATATTTTTATCTAAACCTGATTTATTATGTTGTTGGTGATGACGCTGAAATGTGACCACACAATTTCCAATGGTATATTTAAGCCGAAAAATTTAACTTCCCGTGCAGCAAGCTCGCGTGCACTCTAGTCCGCTTTGTAATAGTGACTGAAGAGCGGGTAGGTGATGTCGTTTCGGGTATTCAGCCATTCGGAAATAAAATAAAAATACTTTGACGCGACCGCAATGGCGATGACGAAATTCTGTGCCAAAATTTGTTTTATTTTTTATCTTTAGATAGTATTCATGAAACGCTTCGAGATTTCTTTACGAACATTGACAGGATATACTTTTACTAAATATAATAAAAAAAACGGGTTGCGTGCGGTGGATTTTTAAGAAATATGTCCCGAACTTTCATAACTCATTTTTTTTTGCTAATGGTGATGATGTTTAGTCAGTGTTAATTCGATTTATAAATTATATAAAATAAATAGACAAATTTGAATTCCGGCCTATTGTTGCGAAACACGTCCTGTATTGTTCTACATATTAATACATAACGATAATGTATTGTTTCATTTTCAAAACACCGGGAACATGTTTTTGTGCAGTTTTCGCGAATCCACCCAGGTGATTTCAGACGAGTGTGATTTTTATATTAATCTGATTAAACAAACACTAGTCGGAAATCATCTTACACACGAGTTTCATACAAAACTTTACTATGCATGTACGAGAAAATAGAAAATACTTTAATACTCACAAAGACTGTTTGCATTGGAAGAAAGTGTTTTGATTTGATTTATCCAACAAGAGGCCGTCGTTAACATTTTTTACTTGTTCAAAAACATTTTACGGGTTTAAATTTATGATTCGTCCCTTTATCTCATTATTTCAGCAGATTTGCACAAAACTACTTCGAAATAAACTAGACATCAATAAAAAATGGCGGTGTTATTTGTAATGTAAACTGCGCTCGACATGTGTACTACTGCGCATGTGCAAAAGTATTTTTTTAATATTCATCTTATGTCAAAATGGCACAAGCGCGTGTACATTCAGCCAAATGTGTTTAATTAATAACGATTTAAAGTTAGTTTATTTTATTAATCAAATTTTATATCTAATGTAATGAATGACGTGTTTAATGAAGTATTGGTTTTATTGTACTTTTATATGTAATAATAATCGGTATTTGACGAATTTATCAAACTTTTTGTAAATAATAAAAACTCTTTATGTGAGGCTGTCCGATACAGCTAGAAAAAAAAAATGAAAAGTAAAAAGCACTAGTGTGGAAAAGTAGTAGTTTCCGCACAGTTTGAATGCCTAGAATACGCTCTTTTCGAGCACATGCATTGTTAAGTAAATTTCGGCTTAGTTGTAGGAGTGTCTTGCTATAATATTTGTGATTCTACAGGCGTTCCAACCGCTATCAGACCGTTGCCATAAATATCAAAGAAATTATTTATTTTTATGATTAGATTTTGATCAATTATTATAAGATTTAACGTAATCTTATGTTAAGATTGTATGAAAGTTTGCTGCAGCCAAGTTCATTCCTTCATCATTTACGACAGCGAACTGAAGTCGGTTCAAATGCCTCAAGAATCACCCATTTACCAAATTGGGTAAGGTTATTTGGTCTGTGGTCTGGGTAGTGGTCTGGATCAGAGACTTGTGCCCGCCGCAGCAGTCTGTTCTCCGGTGTTCTCGGTGCTTTGCATCGATCTGAAACACGAGTAAACAAATTAACTGAGCACTAAACCTCATGACTATGTGTGTGTTAGCTATGAAATATTTTACTACTGGTCATATAGTCAACATATAATATATATTAGGTACCTACATATATTGTGATAATGATAACTAACCAGATGAAATGATTTATCCGGACAGTCGTACTTATAATTGATCTCAGAGTTTTGGGTATAAGAACTATTCTCTCTTTTGATAGTCTCACTAAGGGGCTTTTCTTCTGCATGAAGGATATTTGGATTATTTTGTGCGCTGACGTCAATTTGGTCCTTTTCTTTTAGTACTACCGAGCAAACGCAATTACCTTTGATCTTTGCGTCTTTTGGTTTAGAACTATTTTTATCTCCGAATATAGTTTTAGGAATATTATCACGAGACTTTTTCTGGGACTCAAGTACATTTGAATCATATTGCGTGCTTAAGTCTATTAAGTTTGCATGCATTCCCTCTGGTAAAACTGGACAGTCACATGTGACTTTGGGTTTTGAGTGTTTAACACTAAATCTATTATTTTCCCCGTGTCTAGGTGTAGTTATATTACTTAAAGACTTCTCGTCGGGTCTGAATGTCTCTGGGGCATACTTAGTTGAAGTAATATTATCACGAGGTTTATCTTGTGATTCAAATATATTTGGATCATATTGCGTGCTGGCTTCCATTATGCTTACGTGCATAGGTTTTGACAAAACCCGGCATTCACATTTAATGTTGGTTTTTGAGTTTTTAACACGAGATTTATTTTTTCCTCTCGATCTAGTTGTATTACTTAAAGACTTTTCGTTGGATCTGAATGCCTTTGGAGCATATTTAGTGTGCAAGTCTATTTTGTCAGTTCTAATATTTTCTCTTGTTACAATCGGACATTCGCATTTGATATTTTTCTTCGAGATTGTTTTATTAGAAATATTCTTCTCTTTAAACATATAAATATGTTGCGAATTAAACTTCTGTTTCATAGTTTTTGCCTTATAACTGCGGTTAAAGTTACAATCTTCATTCCCGACATCGTTTGCTCGAACTGCTGATTCTTGAACAACGATGCCTAGTCTTTCAGAATAAGTTCGAGCAGTAACTTGAGTGTCAGAAGAGGCCACGGTGACATTTGAGGATGCACACATGTTTAGAGATACTTTCCTGCAACGGAAAATATTTGAAATGACACCTCTGGCTCAAGCCAATCAATCAAGCAGATCAATGGTAATTCATCCCTAATTGGGGGTGTACCGTTTTTATTCAAAACCGATAATTCGATTATGACTGACGAGCTGGGTTCTTTCTGAACCATTTCTAGAAATTAAAATATTTTACAAAAAAATCGTAAAAAGAATACTACCCAATTTTTCACTTGACCACTTAGAGTAAGGAATAGTTAATAGAGCGCGTGTTAGTTAGTAAAAACCTACGACAATATTGCTATCTCTGTAAGCACGTCAAGTTTCCGCAAGAAAAAACGAGATGACAGTATATTTGTCAGTTACGTCTTTTAAAAAAATATACAAGCCCATGTGTCAAATTTTTCGTTGTAGTGATGCCCTAATACATTTATCGATATCGACACGATGTCGATAAAATTACAATTATATAGTTGATAAAGTTATCAAGTTGATAACATTATCAACTTTAAAAAAAATAAACGTCAAACATGGATTCATTTAATGCTGTTAAAAAAAATAACGTCTTTAAATTTAAGCCTTTATATTGAAAATCTTATGAAAAAAAAACACTAACACGGATTTTTAAATGATTTTTTATGTCTGTAGCTTTGGTTTCACTTCGATATTATTATTTCCATTTAATCTCTTAGGTAAAGTTATTTTACAATTTTATCTAAAAAGTAAAATACAACAAAATTATTACAAAATATTAATACACTGTAAAAAACCTAACCTAGGGTGCCGCCGGCAGCGAGGAGGGGCCCAGGCTACCGGTGGCTAACCACCGGTAGCCTGGGCCCCTCCTCGCTAAGGCTGCAGAGAGAGGAACCTCCTGACGATGCGCGCCGTGTCCAGGAGTACCGCCTTCTGTAACTGGCCCTTGATCCAGCCATCTAGCGAGAGTATCTTAAGAAGTTTGTCGAGACTCTTATTATATTCGTTCAAAGATGAAAAACAGAGCGTTATAAAAAAATCCAAGATTAAATAAAAACCCGTGTTGTTCAAATATCATTTATGAGCCCTGAAATAAATTCATCTTATTAATCTTATTATTACACTTGGCGTTTAGATGTGTATTTTTTTTTTCAATATTGTCTATTTTCGAATATAATGCAAACGCACATCTATATATTTTTCCACGGCAGATTTGGTCAAATCGTAGCGTAGATGCGGTTAAATTGATCTCTGCTGTTAGCATTAGATCAGAAGTGTTTGTGTTAAAGCGTAAACATTCAACTATAATATAAGATTAATGGAGTATGGGTAGAAATCTGGAGACACACAAAGTACGTATCAGTCATATTTACGAGGGTTGTTTGATAAATACACGTTTTAAAAAGTTATTCTTGTTACTGGCTGAAATTATGTATACGAACTTTTTAGGCATCCTTTATGGACTAGAAAATAAAAAAAAAAATAGCGTTCTTTTGTATTTTTTTCTTTTAACGGCTTTTTACGACAGAGTTCGCGTTGTTATTGCAATAATGGAGAAAGAGCAGTATCGTTCTGTAATTCGTTTTCTGTTTTTGGAAGGAAATTCTTGTGATGAAATAAAAGTACGCATGCAAGCTGTTTACAATGATCATACTCCTTCTATGACAACCATTAGATATTGGTACAATGAATTTAAACGAGGCAGAACGTCCATCTTTCATGAAGATCGCCCAGAACGTCCTGTTGAGGTGACCACAGGTGATATGGTCAAAAAAAATTGAGAATATTGTATTAAGCGATCGCCGAATAAAACTTAGAGAAATTGTCGACATTGTAAATGTTTCGATTGAACGCGTGCAGCACATTTTAGAACACAAATTAGGCATGAAGAAGGTTTCGGCGAGGTGGGTGCCGCGTTTGCTCACCGAGGAACAAAAGCTCACCCGGAAGCAAATTTCAAGGCACTGTTTAGATAAGTACGAAAGTAGTCCGGGTGAGTTCCTTCGGCGTTTTGTGACTGTTGATGAAACGTGGATACACCACTATACCCCAGAAAGTAAAGAACAGTCTAAACAGTGGATTTTGCCGGGGGAATCAGCTCCAAAGAAGGCGAAGACCATTCCATCGACCGGAAAGGTCATGGCGACTGTTTTTTGGGACTCGCAGGGAATCATCCATACTGATTATTTACAAAAAGGAAGAACGATAACCGGGCAATATTACGCTATTGCAATAACTATTGCAAGAATTTGATACCATTTTGAAAAAAAAAGAGACCACATCTAAATAAGGAAAAAGTTCTCTTTCATCATGATAATGCACCAGCTCACTCCTCAAGAATCGCAGACTCCAAAATAAAGCAATTACATTATGAATTGCTGCCTCATCCGCCCTATTCCTCAGACCTGGCTCCCTGTGACTTCTTCCTATTCCCAAATTTAAAAAAATGGCTCGGTGGAAAGAAATTTTCGTCCAATGAAGAGGTCATTGCCGCCACGGAGGCCTATTTTCACGACTTTCGGAAATCTTATTTTTTAGACGGCTTATTAAAGCTAGAACACCGTTGGAACAAGTGTATAGAGTTGGAAGGTGACTATGTAGAAAAATAAATATACACGTATACAAACCTTTGTTGTTTTTTTCTAAACACGGGTATTTATCAAACAACCCTCGTAATTTTTGTTTGTCATTTGATCTGCGTATTTTTTACTTGTGTATACACGTTTAATTTATTTTATTCCCATATAACGTATTAACCTTAGATACATACAGCGACAAGAAGTAGGCGTAAAAAATAATAATAAACTAGGTAGGTACTCTATTCATACAATAGTCCACTGACAAATATTTCGTCCCAATCCCTATCATTTCGCACTAATACGTAGTGTAACGCGAGAGAAAGGTACAACCAAATGACGTCCATGTCGGAAATTTGATCAAAATTATTTTCTTAATTTAATGTTCATTAATAAATTTCGGGCAAATTAAGCCACAAATGCATCACATTATGAAAGATTGAATATATACCATGTCTTTTTAACGAATATGACGTCTGATTTTTGCATGTTTTCACGGAGTACTTAGACTTAGGCATGTTGCCTTGACGGATGCACGCGCGTGACTACTAGTACAACTGCGCCAAAGACAATTTTTAGTGCTGTTTTCTCGTGCCACTTTTCATTCTGGTATTTTAAATCGATGGTGCAAAGTCGGTAACGCGCGTGTAATGCTCCTGGCGTCGCAAGCGTCCATAGGCGGCATGCGTCAATAATACCCAATATTACAGGGTGCTATGTTACATTTTCAGAATAGTTAAAATTAGACTTAAAATCATTATGACAATGTTCAAATTTGAACTCGTCAAATGGGAATCATAGAACCCTTTAATATTGAGCCAGCGATATTTTGCCACAACTTCGCCTGTCGCGCGACTCAGTATCAATCACCTGTCTTGCTCGCACGGTATTGAAAGGGCAGTGACAGGTAGTATTTGTCGTGCGACAAAGAATCACCTGTCACAGTTATGATAGACGTGCAGGAATGATAATAAAAGATCCATAGGACTTGTCTTGTAGATTTAAGAAATACATACCTACATCTATAATTAATAAAAGTTATAATAGAGCGAAAATATAGGCTCACGAAATACGTTGTAGCAGTTAGTGGCTGGCGAAGAAGAACCGGAGGTCGTATCATCGGGCTTGCGGTCGTCATCGCCAAGATTAGTCCACCACATATTATGTTCGATATTAGGTACATTGTATCCATCATATCAACACCAATGAGATACTACACATCTCAATAAAAGTGATAGGGAGAGTCTTCTATTAGATGGTAGATCTAGCGATACTTACTGCGCACATATATCGGACGGCAAGCGGCTCATTGATTTAGGTCTCAGTATAATCTGCCAACTCGGACGGCATCTGCAATTTTTCACACAACTCTTTAATGCCCAATAATCGGTCGTGTCGTCGTTGAATCGCTCACTGAAATTCTACATTATTCTTTTTTTGTAGGTATAAGAGTTTTTAATAAAGGCAGTGGGTAAGCTTAACTTCTTCAGAAATTTAAACTCAAAACATGCTACTTTGTTGCTTACTTATACTCAGTACTTACAACAGATTGAAGGCAACTGCTGAATATGTTCAAATCGTTGAAAATATCTGTATCTATACGCCTTTTCCGATTTCAGCAAAGACCACAGAGAGATTTTCGACGGTTGTAATTAGCTGATGAAAACTGTAGATGCACCGTACCCCTGTCTGAATATGGCCAATAATACTCACTCCGATGAGTCATGCCCTTCTTCGGGACTTTTTGCAGCGAGTCGCCGTTTTCTCCAAGGGCTGCAAGATATGAGTAAGTATATATATGAAAAAAAAAAAAAATGAACAATAGTATAAACCACTTAGTACTCAACTACAATGACTACGACGACATTGACTATAGAGGGCCTTAAGGGCCAGTTACATTTTGATTAATGACAAGTGCTAGTTCATGGATTTGTTGCTAAATGCAAGTAGGAACTGTACCTACTCAAAACTCACTTATCAAAATGCAGACAGCCCCTAAGACATATTGATTCATCAGAAAATAAATATAATGGATACATTTTGTATGTAAATTCCATTCTCTTTCGAGTGTAGATAATCACTAAGGTATATAATTCACACATCACAATAGTTATTTACTTCACGTCATCAAGAAAAATCTTACAATTGTAATCTTAATAACAATTAGGTACCTATTGTATGTAAATTAACGTGATAAGAAACTTCCATCTCTCATATTTTATTTAGTTTACCTTTTTAATATTCTTTGAAATCCCCTTGGTTTATCTGATTTACACGTTGATCTATAACATAGCAAAAAACAGTTGATGTACAGTAAATTGTTATAGTAAATTAGAATTGGTAATAGTTTCATAGAATAAGTTTTGATAAATCCAGATCATAAACAATTTTGATAATTGACGAAAAAGTTTTAGCAGGTCCGTCCTTTCTTTGACGTTCAAGATCTCTGAACAATTTGAAAGTCTTCCACATCTTAAAGCGCTACTCACGCTTGTTGGCCAGCGGTTGACTGCTGAGCCGTGGACCTGTCCTCAGATTTGAGGGTTACATCTTTGGAATGAATGTCCCAAATGTACTGCTCATATTTCTGATCGAGCCAAGCTGCAAACCCAATCTCTTGTTTGTCGTTTGCTGGATTTTTCTCAGTGCCATGCTCCTTAAAGATTAAAGTGTTTTTTTTTTAAATTCCTTTATCTACTCCAGTACTAACTCTAATATAAAGACATAATATTATGAAAGTCTGTAAAAGTCTATACTCTATTGCCCAAAAAACACTGCTAAACGATGTTATAATGTCGCCAAAAAAGCATCACTTAGTACCACAGATTACAAGATAAACAGCTACATTCACATAATTTGCAATTTAAAAAAAAAACTTATTGTACTAAGGCATTGCTGCCAACTTTAAAAAAAAGTTTTATCTTCAGTGCATGGATGTTTAGTATAGTGAACGTATACCTTTATGTATAAGTTCATATTTTTTTGACAGATGGACGTCAATAAAGAAAAAGTTTATCAGAGACCATTTTTTTTTAATTTTGTTGATTCCGAGCGGGAACATGTAATTATTTTCTTTGTTGTTTACTTGCATTTTATTATGAAATGTCGAGTCGTAGAAAAAGTATTGTATGCAACGTTGTATAAGTAGGTTAAAACGCTCGTGGCATCTTTCTTACGATGTTCGCTACGCTCACATCGTAACCCATGACACTCGCATTTTTTGCCCCCTCATTATTATTATTAATTAAACATATAAAACACACTTCATCAAACAAACATCTCGGTGAAGGTCGTTTTATATCGGGATCTTAGACTATACATATAGGTAAATCAATAGTTATTTGTTATGCAAGGCTGCAAAGTTGTTATTTGGCGCGAGTGTTGAAATTGAAAGCTGAGCGTAGCGAGGCTTTCAAGACACGAGAAGCTAAATAATTTTGCAGCCATGCGGAACACACAACTTTTCACCTCACTACAGCGAGGAAAGTGCAAGATTCAAGAAAAACAATTAAAACATAAAAATAATCATATTTAATTTTGCCTTCTATTTAACACATCAAATTTAAAACATAACACACTCAAATCCAAACGAAATAAATACGAGAGAAGCACACATATTAAAATTTTTAAGTAATATGGGCGTAATTTGTATTATCGTCGTGTATATTTTATCTTTGAGTTTTTCTTAAGCACTGTTATATTATACTAGCGGCCGCCCGCGACTTCGTCCGCGTAGATTTTGGATGATGACAAAGATATTAAAATAGGTAGGTAAGGAATTTTATTCTTAGTTAATTCACCCCCTTAGGGGCAGAATTTTTAAAAACGCTGAAAAAACTTTTTTGTATTTGATTAAGTAAGCTTTCTACAAAGTTTCAAGTCTCTAGTTCAAAAAATAAAGTTTCTCCCATATAAACATTGCACCCCTATTTAACCCCTTAAGGGGGTGAATTTTCAAAAACGCTGAAATTAGTTTTCTTCCATTTTATTTTAATACCTTTTGACATAGTTTCAAGTTCCTAGCATGCAAAAAAACTTGTACCCCATACAAACTTTGCACCCCTATTTAACCCTCTTAGGGGAGGTATTTCCAAAAATGCCTTCTTATCCTTAGCCCACATTATAAAATTAACCTACTGTGCAAAAATCAACTCTCTAACATAAGTAGTTTCGGCTGTGGGTTGATGAGTCAGTCAGGACTTCTTCTTTTATATATATAGATTTGTATTTCAAACTACTTGACACATTCGTTGTGAATGTGGGAGAATGGCATTCTAGGAAGGATTAGTTGGCAACTCGGAAGTATTTTCTATAACACTTGCTTTGGAAGTTATTGGACGATGGGATCCGAACAAGATTATTTTAGCTTTATTTTTTTAAAACGCCAATAGTTTCGGTAAATTACTCGTTTTAATGCAGGCTTTTAGCATTGAATAAATACTCCAAATTGGGCTTAACTTTCTTGTTTTCGAGATTTCTATAAAGTAAGACAACAGTATGTATATTCTCCACAGAACAAATTTACGTTGTTTACGTGAATTGTGAAAGCTTCCAACTTTTTAATTATTATTTTTTTCTCGGGTGCGTTCAGAAACTACACTTATGTTCCAACTTTTATAACAAATAAATATTAAAATTTGTGTTGTATTTAATATATTTACTAGTCAAAATATGTAAGTGAAACTGAAATACTTACTATTAATATATATAAACATACTCGTATTCAACATAAAATAAAGTGTAGAAAAAATAAAAACTTAAAAATCTGTAACCACAAACCAGGTTTCCAGAAACCCGTCCAGACGTGATATTGTAGGTGTATTTTTTTTTAAAGAAGTATTTAAACGTACATATGATTTTAGCCGGCCTGGCCAGCCCGTCTAGCACAACTATGGTTCGCGACACAAGTCGCGCGACATAGTATCACCCGTCACTCTCTCACGATACTGTACAGAAAGGGATAGGTCGCATATCTCGCGCGAGAAAGAGTCGCGTGTCAAAGTTGTGCTAGAGGTGCAGATCGCCCTTTATTAGCGTACGTTGATTGGTTATTCGAAGATTTATCGACTGATGAAATCAGTCACGCGTTGAGGGAGTCTTAAATATAAAAAAGTTACATGCACCACAGTGAATCAAAATCGTCGTGATCGAAATTCAAATGACTTTTTAGACTTTTGCACGCAGACTTCGCCCTATAAACGGAGGTTTTCCGAGCGAGTGAGGTGAAAATAACTATGTTACAATTTTATAGTATAAAAAAGTGCCAAATAAGAAACTGCAAAATTACTTACTTGGGTGTACCACTGGAAAGCTTTTATAAAGACACTGGGCTTTTTATTTTTCTCCTGGCTTTTATATTTCGAGCTGTAGGGCTCGGGCTGGAACAAATTAGTTTTGACAATTAGATAACTATGTTACAGTTGTTTTTTTGTCTGTCGCACCCGCTCAAGGGATAATTGTTAACTGGGCTATGGATTGAGACGATCGGGCGTCTACCAGGAAAAAATCACATTGTATGACACTGGCAGACGATGACTCGCCACCCGCTAGGTGGACCCCCATAAGTAGCAACACAAAGTGGCCTAAGGACAGCATCGGTGCGAAAGGCTAGGGTGGAGAGGTGGAATTCTGAGCTTTACGCCGACGCCAAGTAACCTCTGACGTTTCCACATCCACCCCCGAGCTATCTCGGGACTCCACTCTATCCGGCCAATTAAGGCAAAACAGAGGCGGGCCCTTTGACCTATCACCGCCCGTCAGGATTCCCCCAAGAGAACTCAGGTACATGGAGTCGACAATGATCGTCGAATCAACATCCCACATGGCGATCACCTCGTGTGCTAAGCAAGTCACTTGCTGAGTTCGTCCTTCTCGGCCGTCACCAGGTTGTCGGCATGTGGGATGGTGATGTCGACGAACAAAGCCTGGCGCTTGTATCGATCTAGCGACACGATTTCAGGCTTATTGGCTACATTATATAGTCCTGTCCGTGATGATAAATCGATCCCAACAGAGCGTGGCACGACCATTCTCGAGAACTGCCATCGCCCCCACAAGACCGTATTGAAGAGCAAGTTGCTGGTGAATGATCTTGGCTACTTGGTTTTGACATACGTCATTCCTGTTATGTCGTGCAAGTACTCGCCGTCTCATTTCGTATGTACTCGTAGGTGTACACATTTTAAGATATAGATATAATTTTTTAACCATTACAAGAATCCCAGGGACCGACTGAGCAGAAGTTTGGTAAACTACGTAACTTTAATGATAACACAATAGTTTGCCGCAATTATCATTGTCACCACGGAGCTGGTCTTATGATGATTGTATTAGTCAGTAACACCGAAGCAACCCAATCGAGTTTATATTTGTTTAAATAATTCGTCTTATCGAGCAAATGCTTGTGCAATGATACAGTCGGCAATAATAAGACTTGTATCCTTAATATACATTTGATAAAAACTCATTGTCTCTGAATTTCCACATACGATACCTAACCCTGCCTATGCTATACCAACTATAAAAGAAATCGAAATACTCGTCGTATATTTTATCGCATTAATCCAAAATCTCATACACCAAAAAGTGATGTCAAGAAATTAAACAGAAAATCATGAGACAAAAATGATACTTACTAGGAGAAGTTGGTATGGCATGTTTCATTAACTTCTTTATGGTATTAAGTTGTCCCGTTTCTCTATTGTTTACTGTAGGTACAAACATATTTGTATGTTTTGATGCTATAGTTACTGTTTGTCTGCTTATTAATTCTGATTATAACTTACACCTTCGGCGTAATAGCCAAGGGGTTGTCCTGGAAAAGGATGTTCATCGGTGTCACGCAAGATGGCTGAGCTAAAGTGAGCAGAGCCGCGGCTGCCACACAGGGAAGGGGTAAGAGACATTATATAGCATTATTTCACTACACATAACAAAGCAATTTAGATAAATTTTCATCGCCTGGGAACGTCATTTTAAATTATTTATGTTTGACATCAAGAGAGCAAAAGAGTTAAGGTTTTATATATAAATACATATACAGGGACCTAATTCGAGAATGCCGTTTGAGAAATCGCAAAACGTCAACACTCTAGGTATTAGATAACAGTGATATTGCCTTTGAACTGTCATTAAAATGCGATGAGCTTCGAGTGACATATCTCATCTCAATTTTGGGAATACGAAGGTGATAATGATTGTCAAAAATGCTATTCATGCATATGAATTTCTGTTTTGAACGAAACGTAACTGACTAATTTCACGCACTATCCGGTCAACTTGAAGTACGCGCCTGTTATTTATCGTCACATACAAAGGAAACGGAAATTAAGCGCGAGCGGATTGACGAAGTTGCGATATGTTCTAGGGATATCGCCACTTGTCAAGTAGGGACACGTCAAAACTCAAAAGTGACGGATGGCGATGAAATGGAGAGATCTCCATCATCTCTATAAAATTGGTCGAATTACCCCCCAGGACTATTCTATTCTATTCTTTAAAAAAAAAAACAACCAGTCACATTGAAGCGACCATTACCAGTGCTCCTCATCTGTACCGTGGGAACCCAGAAAGATACCTACACATCGCGCATCGTGGTCGACGCGCTCAGCCAGTCGGTTGCCACACGCGCTCACGGCCGGACGCCGCCGGTCGCGCGATATAATCACCACAAAAATGGCTTTGTCGCGAATAAGACCAACGCGCTGCAGTGTTGCGGGGTGTAAAAACATAAAAGCAACAGACATTTATCCTTTTTTCTTTACCGACAGACGATGAAATCATACTAAAAAAATTTAGAACTTAGAATAAGTACCTACCTAAACGCATTGCATACACTGCACGGCCTAAAAAGGGCGTAAACGTGGGCGTTGTTCTTGGTACTTAAGACCTTTTGCAAGGAATGCATTCGCGAAGATGAAACGCGTGATCAGAATATTAAACAACTTGTACCTAGTGACTGTTTCGAAGCTTGTAATGCTAGTATTATACAATATGTAACACATTATATATAGGCACCTATCAAACTTTATTTACTTTGTACCTACTGTCATCGGGATATATTTAGGTTACTTAGGTACCTTACACAGAGTTTCATGTTTTTGTTTCATGTTTCTGGTATGTTCTGAAAGAATAGGTAGGTAAGATTGCGATATACCTTCTCGGAAATTTAAACGATTTGGCAAATTGGTGTGACTACGGATCGGTTGGGTTTTGATGGTGTGCCGCAGCGCATGTGAATACCTATTTCTAGTAGGTACCTAAATACCTAATGATAATTAAATTGACTAATAAACTTAAATAAATCGATCGTTTTTTTCATTTATCTTGGCTTTTTATAAAATCATTTCTAAGCGGTGTCAACCCTAGCCTCGTTTTGCCGGCACGTGCGGCCAACGACCCGCACGTTCAAGGTCGCTCCATTGTTAAATTGAGTAGGCCTGAAAAGCGGTAGGCATTTGCCTTTTTATTCAGACATGGGTATCTGTTCGAAGAACTATTATATTAATCTGTGCCATTACTGCCAATGGCTTTTAAGTTTTAAGCTCTGTCCATTGAGCACATTGAGCTTCTTTTCATTAAGCAATGCAGAATAAATGAAATTAACAAAAATCTTGAATATATGTGTACAGGTAGGAATAACCTCCTCATTCCTAAAAAAGTTTCAGATTTCAGCACAGACAGGAGCACGGCAGCACCACTGGTAAGTCGAAAAAAATTAACACTTGGGTTAGGTTTACGCCATGGAGCTATAGAACAACAGGAGTATACTTACACTCAGAATAAGTGTGTACGCCTAATTAAACCTTAATGTAATGATAAAATATGTATTGAGCATTTATTTTTTGTAGTACCAATAGGGGAATAAAACCTTTAAATGTTAACATTGTAAACTAAGCTGTGTTGACAATGATTCATCCGTCCTTACGTTCTTTCAGTTAATTTTAGAGTTTAATGATCAACAGGCATGGTAAGTATAAAGGGTTGTAAAAGTGAAACTATTGCAGGTTTTTAGGGTTCCGTAGCCAAATGGCAAAAAACGGAACCCTTATAGATTCGTCATGTCTGTCTGTCTGTCTGTCTGTCCGTCTGTCCGTCTGTCCGTCCGTATGTCACAGCCATTTTATTCCGAAACTATAAGAGCTATACTGTTGAAACTTGGTAGGTAGATGTATTCTGTGAACCGCAATAAGATTTTGATGCAAAAATAAAAAAATAATAATAAATATTGGGGGCTCCCCATACTTAGAACTGAAACTCAAATTTTTTTTTTTCATCAAACACATACGTGTGGGGTATCTATGAATAGGTCTTCAAAAATGATATCGAGGTTTTTAAAATATTTTTTTTCTAAACCGAATAGTTTGCGTGACAGACGCTTCCAAAGTGGAAAAAAGTTGGTCCCCCCCCCTCTAACTTCTAAAATAAGAAAATGAAAAATCTAAAAAAAACATATGATGTACAGTACTATAAAAACTACCAACGAAAATTGTTTTGAACGAGATCTAGTTAGTAGTTTTTTTTTTATAATTTAATACCTAACTTTGCACCTAATTTATATGGGGCGCTATACATACCAGGTGCAAACTTAACTTAACCACTTAGGCTTAGGGATGGAAAGTGTTTGTACGGAACCCTCGGTGCGCGAGTCCGACTCGCACTTGGCCGGTTTTTTTTTTATAAGTAGAGTCTGGCTAGCCAAATAATGTTGACAGATATTTCCTTGTGGTATTACCAATTGTCTATGATTTCAAGAATTTAGTAGGTGGGTCCTCTATAAATAATTTTGATACTTTTATGTACTGGTTCAAACATTCAGATCAAATTGAAATTTGGCATCGTACTTATGCAATTTTTTTGGTGATAGATTAATATGGTATTATCGAGCTAGGTCTTATTTACACTACATTTCATTTTTCGTTTGTGTATGGGTTAGAGTGTAAACATATGTGTTTGTCGTTGACTGTACTGTGGATAGTGGATGAAATTATGTGAGCTGACTATGAGTGCACGTCATTATATTTAACTTATTTCTTTAGATACCTTACGTGTGCAAAGAAAATCAAAAATATGTTCTCGTATCAATACTATAATTCCTACTACACAAAGTGCGACCAGCCGCAGATTTTTTAAATTTCCCGTCAAAACTTCGAGTAATATTTCATTAGCCAGACTGTAGCTAACATTGAGGTTTTATTATAATTTTCATAAGATATATTAATATGAAAGTAGGTAATATAAGAATTTAATAATTTTGATAACATACTAATAGAGTGACAAGAAATTTACAACATTACTGGAATTTCGTTCTATATTTTTCCCATGTGAAACATGTTTCTGTATAATTGAATTCAATTCATTAAACATGTTATAAAGAAATATGCATTGTGTAATTTTTTTGTTTTAAATTTATTTTGCCTCTACAGTAAACAGTCAAAATTCAATACCTAAGTGGCTACTGAACGCACATACCTACCTTGCACGCTGATGCGCCCTTATCATATCAGATGGAGCCCTTTTTATTATGGCTGGGGAACTCAAATAACGAGACTACTCAATATACAGGCTGTAATCGTTAAGTGTGATAATTCTGTAACTGTAACAGATATCCAAAAGCATTTACTGATATCGAAAGTCCGTCACCACTCCATTCCAGTTATAGCAGAACTTCTAACCAAGCAAGTCTTGCGAACTAAGCGAGTGTCGCCTGAGACTAGAGTCTCTTTTCTGTGTTTGGTGTGACGAGTCTTACTCGAACCGTGTTATTGTTTGGAACCCACTTTGCCCTCAACGATGAGACTTCCACTATTTTTTTTTTGTCAAGGTTAAGAAATTCTACTCATAAAGAAAATAAATTAAAGCTACTAAGTATGTCAGCAAAAAAAACGACACTAAAATGTAGTAAGGATAAAAACAACTGTCTCTTTGTTGCTAAACATTTGGTTACCCTAGCCAAGCGAGACAAATTGTCACCTTGGCGCCTAACTCACTCAGACGCTCGTTGTATCGAAGCATAACGAGCATTCCAGGTTGGTGTACTGTATAGTACTTTGCTAGTTCCATGGTTTCCGCCGATACTCTACATTAGTAAACAAATTTTTGCAACGTGTTAAGGGTGTATAGTTAACTGTGTCTTCGTTCGTACAAGTTGGGAAAGAACATTTTTATCTTTTTTTACGTACAGAATAACCTGGTTTTATTTTTCGTTTCTCCACAGGTATAATAACAAGTTTTATTAGAATCTCAATGGATTCTATTATTTTTTTATTGGGATCTAATGTCTATACTGGAATAAGTGACTTAGACTGCATACGCACAGTCATAAATAACCATATAAAAGGCAGCTCGATAATACCATATTAATCCGTCACCAAAAAAAATACATAAGTACTATGCCAAATTTCAACTCGATCGGAATGTATATACATAAAATATTAAAATTATTTATAGAGGACCCACCTACCAAATTGTTTAAATCATAGACAATTGGTAATACCACAAGAAATATCTGTCAACATTATTTGGTTAGCCAGACTCTAGCAATGATGACTATTTCGAGGCTACCTAGATGTTGTGTATTGATGATGTAAGCTTGATATCATTATTTGTTTACCTACTTACAATGTTTTTGCTTTACGGGTTCGCTATATTAATTGCCGATTTGCATTTTGTAACCTACGGCCAAATACGCTCAGAATTAAATAACTCAAAACAAGGTAAATTTTTAAAACGTTATGTTAAAGGGTATCTATTTAGAACGTAGTCAGGGTGACCCGGTTCAGTCTATTCACAACGCAGTCCATGATAGATATAATTATGATATTATTTACTATTTGGTCCATGCCTAGCCATATAGCTATAAATAATTCCTTCGCCCAATGTATTTGATAGAACGCACATGCGCTATCAAGTATAAGAGCTATGCAATTAAAACTTTATGTTTAATAAGTCCGTTTAGTGTTAACATATTCCTAGAATTATGTTTATCTATTATAATCCCATGTTATGAGGGTTCAAAAAAAACGATGTGCGACTCAGAAAAGGTTGGTAGTGCCCTTGCGTTTTGGCGGGGACACTACCGTGCCGCAGATAAGTATATCCTGTAACCATTATTGCATGTCCAGCTATCTAACTATATAACTGGCACAGCTGTATAACTGGTTTTCAATACAATTTTAGAAGTTTATAATAAGTAGTATAGATCCTAGGGACGCTTTGCGGTCTGTAATCGTAACGTTTTTAAATATAGTCGTGAAGTAGCACGCCTTAGATAACGAACGACACAGCGAAGATTTCTTTGAACAAATAAATTAAATTCATATGTAGTTATTAAAAACCCTTAATTTCATATAAGTTCCGTACTAACAAAATTGGTCACGTATTACAAACGGGTTAAGTATTTTTTTTGTGTTAATAAATTAATATTTTGCCACATACTATTATTTTACTTTTTGTTTCTCATAACTCTCATAAGTATAAACTTAAAAACTTTCAGGCATGTTGCTATTCTATTATATTTTTATTGATACATTGAATCTTTTGATTTTGCTAGAATTAAGACAAAAATTATCCAAGGTGAAAATAACGGTGGACTAGGGTATACCGTACAAAGAAATTAATACTTTTAGATTTAAATAAGTACGGATTTGTTAATGTTAATACGATTAAATAGTTAATGTTAAATGCATATGTCTTACCGCTCAATTGATATTTACTTACTGTAAGTGTTGAAGAATAACGCTTGGATTATTCGATCCAATTTCAGTAGCGTTATACGTCCCGTGCGAACCGTGGAATGCTCCAATTTCATGGAAATTCCGTAGAGAAACGGCGCAAATCCCAGCAAGTTAATTTGAATTGTCGACACAAGAAGTTGATATTTAAAAAAAAATACTCCCAAAAATAATTTTATTGATGAATTTCTACTTTTTAGGTCTTTTCAAGTGCTCAGAACTAACCGAGCCGATCGTGGAAGTGCGTAGTATGCGTGGCAGGTGGCTGGAAGGTGGGCGTATCCATATGGACACAACAGGTATCACTGGCGTGGTGTGGCATTCTACTCCTATTTGTGACGAATTTGCGAAAAGTTTGCTACTTACTGCATTTGAAAAAAGTTAAATCTGCTCCGGTTTTCCCAAGAAAATATTCGCTTCCACGCCACTGCATTGCGCCTAAGTTGGAGCTGAGCTTCCGTAACGAGTTAATGAGATAATATCGCACCGTTGGTATTTATTGTACAAATTATGGAAAAATTTAACATAGAGATACAGATACGTGGTACTTGGTAGGTATACGGTATAGCCCAACAGGGAGTTTTTCAGCCCACGCCATTTTAGTAGAGTTGCTAAGCCGCGAAATTGTGCGCATCGGGTTACAAGCATGAAATTTCTACCACACATAGAGCGTTCCACGGTAATTATTTTCAGATGTGGAGGGAAGTCAGATTCGTCCCCTGTGTGGTGGGAGAGCGGGGTGAAGAGGACCAAGTACTGCTCTTTTTCTTTTTTTTATTACTGATCAGTTAAGGCTATTAGGGCTTGTGCGATATAGTTTTCGTGTAAAATAGATATCAGCTATTAATTGTTCATGTTATTTAAGAATAGTTTCATATAAAATTTGGGTTTATTGCCGAAAAGGTAAAAATCACACCAAGTTTTTTTTTTTATTCAGAACGATAAATTAGTAATATTTCCGGGAATATTTACAACTAAGAAAAATATTGCAACATAGGAAATTTAATCTAGTTTCTAAAAATATATAAATATATTGGGCACTCTTCATACAAACAGTAACTTAAATAAATTGTTGATGTCGAGATTAGCCCGTGTGCTCGTGATACATTAACAAAAAAATATTTTGTTTTAAGTACATTAATTTGTTTTTCTAGGACGTATATAGTAAATATTATATGTAAAAGCATGTTAATAATCATTATTTAATGTATTTAATGACGCGAAATAGGATGCGTTCGGAGACTTACGTTGGTTACGCCGACGTAAAAGATATATTTTAAGCTACTGTTTGTATGAGAAGTGCCCAACATTCATATATTTTTTGAAACCAGATTAAATTAACTTTTTGAAATAAGAATAATAATTTGAAAATGTTCACGAAATTGCACTAATTTACCTCACTGAATAAAAAAACTTGTTGTGATTTTTACCTTTTCGGCCATTACACCCATATTTTCATATAGAACTATACGAAAATAACTTGAAAAATGAATTTCTGATATTTCTTTTACGCGGAAACGATACCAAACACGTCCTGGTAGACTTAACTGACCAGCAATAAAGAAAGAAAAGAGGGATACTTGGCCGTATTCATATGTACCAGTTCTAACATTCTGATCTTTGATTCTGATAGTTGAAATTTGACTTTGTATTTTTTTTTGGTAGAAAATATGTGAGCTGAACATATATTTAACTAATCTGGCGAGGCGACCGCTTCGCGATCAGCTGTTCAAAGCAGCTGCTCGAGGGCGACGCGGCTTCAAGTCGGAGGGTCTTGGTCTTCCAGAGAACTCGTTGTGTGTACACAGACACGAACCCATGTCTGTGTACATCAACGAGCGGCTGACCCCGCTCAATCGCCGGCTACTGGGCAAGGCTCGTGAAGCCAAGTGGAATCTTGGGTGGAAGTACGTATGGACCAGCGAAGGTCGTGTCCTGACTCGTCGAGATGACTCTGCCGAGGCACATCAGCCAATTAAACATAAAAAGGATGTGGAGCGTGTTTTTGAGAAATCTTTTAATTCGAAACGTAGTGTCTAAGTACTTAATTAATATGTATATGCTTGCATGTAATGTAATGTCCAGAATGTCCTTGTTATTCTAAATATTTTGATGTGTAACAAATTTTCTAAAAAAATATGTATGTAATTCGTGATTTCCTTATATTGCCAGTGTTTTTTGACGTAGGTAGCCAATTTATACCTAGGTTTGGTTGTAAATATTATACAATTTAAGATAAGTATATATGTTTTACGCAAATTTCGTGTCTTGGCATTGTTAATCGTAGGTAGATGTCGATAAAGCAAACTCGTTTCTTCCAATTCCAATCTCTTTGCTATGTAGTATGCTTGAAAACGAATTAATGGGTGGTTGTTTGATGGTATATATATATATGTTTTTGTGTTCTTAATAAGATTGTATGAAAGTGTTTCACAGAGTCCAGCAAAAGATTGTCGTGCTATACCGACAGGTAATATAAATACACCTACTACCTGGTTTACAGATAATTATCTTATTTATATATACATTTTGTTATAATATTCGTATTTGGTATATATTCAGCTATTATATTGTTCTTTGCATGTGCCCTATATATGTATTATTAACGGACTCGTATACAAATTATATATCTGATATTTAAGTTCGTTTTCTTATTTCCCTATTCGAGTCTAAACATTTAAAAATTTGCCTTTTCGATGCAGGATCACTTGGAACCCGCCATGATGATTTTTTACTAGCATTTGAAGGTATACAACCAGATATGATAGCTATAAACGAAACGTGGCTCGGGGCGGGCCAGGAAGGTCGAGCTCCTCCGCTGCCTGGCTGCCGGCTGACCGGCTGCGTCACGTGCCGCGCCCGCGCGACGTGCGCGACCGCGGCGGCGGCGGGACTGGCTTCTATGTTAGGAACAGCATCCACGCTCGAACACAACCCCACCCACCCGGCTCTGACGTAGCACAAATGTGGATTTCCACTAATATCAAATCTATTCCATTCATTATAGGTACATCCTTGGTACAGCGTATCTGCCACCGTGGTTGGATGTTGACATGTTTATTGACGCGCTCACGACATCAGTCCTTTCTTTTGCAAAATATGATCGGATAATCCTTTTAGGCGACTTTAACATTAATGTTTTAAATACAAATGATTCTTCAACTATTAAATTGCACAATTTCCTTAGATGTGTTAAACTTTTAAACCATGTTAAAAATGCGACACACTTCGCGGAAACTAGCTCAACCCTGATTGACTTAGGTACTATGTAAGGACGCCCCAGTTCTTAGCATTGACGTGAAGCACATACCAGAACTTGGTGCTCATGCTATAGTCACAGCAGAGTTTAAAATAGCTAAATTGAAACCAACCCCTATTAATTAAAACTTATTGAACCGGGTCTGTCGCGATATTTTGATTTACCTTTATTGCCTGACGTTTCAACACGGTTTCACGTGCCGTGGTCCCAGGCGTACTGATGAAACAGCGAGTTGTTACTGGAGATGTCGGCCAAATGTATCACTACCCGACGAAATGTGTAATAAAACGGATGGGTAAAAAGATAAAAGTTCGACTACCCCCCATTTGTTAATGTTTATTATCACCGGCACGACACACAACACTCACAACGTCCGCGCACAGATCCGAAGATATATCCCGTGGTTTCCACTTTTGAATCACTGGTCCCCAAGTTACCTTACGTGTGCATAGAAAATTAAAAATATTTTCTAGTATCAAAACTATAATTCCTACTACACAAAGTGTGACCAGCCGCAGATTTTTTAAATTTCCCGCCAAAACTTTGAGTAATATTGGTTGTTGGTTTGGTGCCAGACTTATATTATAGGCTATAACGTGGCGTCGACGACGTCAGGTTGAAGTTCTATATTAGACGATCATTGTTCTAGATTAAGAAAAAAATGTTTTATCTAAATTTAAAAATATTTCCACGCCAGAGCGTATCCTTGCCCGACACTTTATCGTAACGTTAACAACGTCATCGTGCCGTGAATTCACACGCTGCGTGATATGAATTTCCAGGTCCTGACGACGCAGAACTATCTATACTTACACTACACACTCCCCACATTTTGCCGTAGACAATAGTTAAAACCAACTTCCAATGTTCGAGTATATATTAAACTGTCCTTTTGTTTGTTATTTTCAACAGGGCTAAAAATAGAGCGGATCAAAAAAATGTTGGAAGTCTTTTTGTACGGTCGTAATGCAAGCGGTAAGGGCTAGAGGCTTGAGCTGCTTTTCTACCGGTGAGGCGGTTTTAATAGTTCCTGGATGGTCGTGTATTTTTATTGATTATGTTGTCTTTCGTCCCATGAGAGTTGGAAAGTACTTATGTACGTAGGATCGGGCGGGCTTAGGTATTACTGAACTGATTTTCATGCGTTTTTTATTAAGAAAATAATGCCTCACCCGTCGCGTCTCACTGGTGGAAAAGGATCTCGCATTCATATTTCATGTTATGATTCAAATGTTTGGTTAATTTTAGTGTATAATTTGTAGCTAATAATCAGGAATCGGATGTTACTGTTCAAGATGTAAACAGAACGGATCCCCCGGATTTGTACGCCTCAGGACGCGTAATGCAGTAAGCTACTAGTAATTAATTATATTCTTTAGAATAAGTTAGGGCCGAATAGATAATATACTTACTCGTAACATAAGCACCTATACGTTTATGGAATTCGTTATTTGCGCGTCAGCAACAAATGGTTACCTATTTATGAAACTTAATTAGGTTTATAGTTTTGATAAAAAATATAATAAAAGGGTAACGAACATTCGCAAAGTAGACTTATTCTAGAATAACTTTCATTTAGTTTCACCTTTCTCGGTGTCAGTTCAATGATACACCATTTTATAATATGATTGCAGTGCGGAGTTGTTCCTGAACAGGACCGCAGTGCACCTTCCGCCGCCAGATCTGATGCACCTGGGGAAATGTCGCCTGGCGGTGACGCAGGACTTCTTACAGACCGCAGTGGACGCCTTCGCCATCATCCTCGAGGGCAGCATTGCCGACGTGCTCGCGCTGCCCAGTGACTACGTGTTGCGTTCTGTGAGTATCGTCCCGTCACTAACTGCACACTTCATACGGCGGTGGACGCTTCGCCACTCCTACAACATTCTGCGTGTATCAACCCTCATTCAATTCTATATGAGTACGTAGGTAGTAGTAGACAGACGCAGTTCCAGAAGAGTACTTAATATTTTTTCTAGTCCAGTATTTTTTTCTGTCATTTATATAGTTACTAACATAAAGACATAAATCTAATATAAAGACATAAATTATTTAATATAAAGACATAAATTATGAAAGTCTGTAAAAGTTTATTGCCCAAAAAAACACTGCTAAACGATGTTATAATGTCGCCAAAAAAACATCACTTAGTACCACAGGTTACAAGATAAACAGCTGCATTCACACAATTTGCAATTAAAAAAAAATGGGCAAGTGCGAGTCGGACTCGCGCACCGAGGGTTCCGTACAAACAATTTTCATCCTTAAGTGGTTAAGTTAAGTTTGCACCTGGTATGTATAGCGCCCCATACAAATGAGGTGCAAAGTTAACGCAACCAACCCGTTTGTTGTATGGGAGCCCCACTTAAATATTTATTTTATTTTATTTTTAGTATTTGTTGTTATAGCGGCAATAGAAATACATCATCTGTGAAAATGTCAACTGTCTAGCTATCACCGTTCTTGAGATACAGCCTGGTGACAGACGGACGGACGGACGGACGGACGGACGGACGGACGGACGGACGGACAGCGAAGTCTCAGTAATAGGGTCCCGTTTTTACCCTTTGGGTACGGAACCCTAAAAAAACTCATTGTACTAAGGCATTGCTGCCAACTTGAAAAGTTTTATCTTCAGTGCATGGATGTTTAGTATAGTGAACGTATACCTTTATGTATAAGTTCATATTCTTTAACCACTAACAGATGTTTAGTATAGTGCAAAGACTATATACCCCCTAGACCGATATTCTTCATACTACGCACCGTACTCCGTTTGTTACTATCGTTCTACATCGCTAGATGCCGCTAAGGGTATCAATTCATTCAAAAGTCGACATTTTTCAATTTCTACTGTACGGTACGCGCAAGCGTGAAGTAACACAGTCGTCAAGCGTTCAACGACATTCCAACTTCCAAGTGACAGTAAAAAGTGAATAGATGACGTTAGGTGCGATGTTTGTTTACTACGTTCCGTTTCGTCTCATTTCACTTTTCGTCTCATTTCACTATTTGTGTATGTTTTATTTAAACATAAAAATTACTTACATCCTAATCCTAATAATATTATAAACGTGAAAGTTTGGATGGATGTATGTATGTACGTTTCACTTAATCTCAAAAAACTACTGGACGTATTATGATGAAACTTTCGAGTTATGTACCTTACCTTACCTGCCTGAAGGTAGAATACGTAACGATTCTGACTTCACGCCTACCATAGTTTAGTTTAGGTGCTGTAATTTTAGCCAATTTGATAATAGGCAAAATAATTCTTAGGGCAATTCATGTTAGGAATATTATGCTTTAGGTAATTAGATTTTAGTTATCAATATTAGGACAAACTTGATTTAGGACTTTAAGAGAGTATGCGCAAAAATTATTAGGACAAACGAGTAGTATGCCATTCAACAGTACGCCAAACTTTCTCGGCCAAACATTTTTAGGACAAAAAACGTTATGCGATACGACAGGCACCCGAAATTTATCTATACAAAAACTAACAGAACTAACGACAGTGATAATTCAATAAAACCACAATTTTATAAACGTTTTTTTTATATTACTTTTAACAAAAACAAAACGAACGAATATATTTTCGCAGGCCGCCTGCATGTAGGCAATTTCTAATTGTTCTAGGGTAAATGTCAAACATTTCCGCAAATCGTCCCTTTGGCGTAAAGCCGTTTTGTCGTCGGCGTTGGTCTTGGGCCATGGCAAACGGACGATGCAATGGTTACTTTGCTTTGCAGTAGATCAATAAGGTTTCCTTCAACATTATATCGCCGTACCCAACGTCAAACTGTGTCTGCTAGCATTGAGCCGACGCGTGATCTCATAAATCCGTATTCCTTCCTGGTGTAACTCCACTCTTTGAGCTCTTCATTGTTTTCAGTCATTATCATTATCTTTTAATAGTTCACGGTTAGCGGCAAGCATTTTATTTTTCATATTAATAACGTTGCTGAAAATTATTTTACGATTTTCTCGATTGACACTGACATATGTTCCTAATTAGAAATTAAAAGCAAATGATAACCTTTTGCGAGGAGGTTTTTTGTAAAATGAAGTGACAAATAATAATATTGACATTTCAATACTATTATTGAAATATAATTTTCGACCTTAATGCATTGCGAATGTCTAACGACATTGTAACGAAATGGGTAGGAAATGAAATTCCTTGACTGTCATTGACGTATTAATAATACCTCAATGTTGACTGTACAAAACTTATCTAACAAATATTACGTTACTGACTGTTTGTTAGTGGGAAATGTCGCATGACAATTCGGGCGTAACTTATTTTGTCCATTACATCAGTGCACCAACGCCATCTAGCTATTTTGTGTAGCAAAAATTGGCGAGCCCGCAAGCAACCTTGAGCTATCCAGAGGTAGTGCCATCTATTTTAATACGATCAAACCACGTTTTTGAAGAGTAAAAAATATAATCCTTAAAAATTGTGTATTTAAGTTATATTATCGTATTAAAATAAAGCAGTAATGCGTTTGATTTCCAAAAATCAAAAATCACTTAAAAATGTTGGTGAAAAATAACATTTTTGTCACTTCCAGGCTACGAAGCAGCGCCATCTAGTTTTTATACCGAATTTTGAGCTTTTTCAGAGTTACGTTTTTTTGTATGAGAACATATGTCTAGGGGGTATATAGTCTTTGGTATAGTGAAAGTATACCTTTATGTATAAGTTCATATTTTTTGACAGATGGACGTCAATAAAAAAAAGTTTATCAGAGACTATTATTTTTTTTAAATTTGTTGATTCCGAGCGGGTACATGTAATTATTTTCTTTGTTGTTTATTTGCATTTTATTTATAAAATGTCGAGTCGTTGAAAAAGTATTGTACGCAACGTTGTATAAGTAGGTCAAAAAACGCTCGTGGCATCTTTCTTACGACACCCATGCCACTCGCGTTTTTTGCCCCCTCTTATACAACGGTTGCATAAAATACTATTAGAAGATTTGTTGTTTCGTGTGTGGGTATATATACCGGGTGTTCTATCCAAATGGGTATGCATGAGATATACGAAAAAAAATTGAATACAGTTTTTAATAAATCTAAAATCGACGTCATGGTTCCTAAGAACAGATCTCGCTATCTCTCATAGTTTCCGATTTCACCATACTGACCCATTTGGATTGTACACCCGGTATAATATCAGTAATCTGCACGGCCCGTGCAACAGCGCGGATTTCCCATAGTAATTTTTAAAATGAACATAATACGCTGAATAGGTACTACGATGTTACACTGGCCGTGCTGGTCATATTATTAATAAAATGGTCCTCACTGCATGGAGTAAAACGGTTCAATTCTGTTATTTTTGCTGACACACGATAATTACGGTAATGGTGACATTATTTCGATTTTTTTTATAAAACGAGCCGCTTAGTGTAGGGACTACATCCTAAACATGTTTTACATGACACTGCGCTATCGCCGATTATCTGTTGATCATCACATCCGTGCAGCGACAACGCCATGTTGGAGCAAAAATGCGGGAACCCTGCCACTATAGGTTCTAAATTGAATAAAAATGTATTATTGTAAAAAATTGGTTGACTAAACAAAGCCTTGCTTGACGACGAATGCGTAATAAATGTAAGCGTTACTGTTCCAGGCCCGCACCATATCCATGATGAAAATACCTCTAGAGAAAATGTCGGTGATGTGGGAAGTGGTGTTGAACGGAACACAGCCCGAAAAGATCAGCTACGAGACATTAGAGATATACCGACCCCTTTTTAAATATCTTAGTGGAAAGCAAATGGCGCGGCTCAATTTGTCAGATCCTAGGATTGTTAGCTACATAGGCACTCACCCCGATCTAAACAGACGCCAGGTTAATATTCGTACGATGTTTAGGTATCTTAATTTAATACTAAGTATAAAATGAATGCAACTGCATTTGCGATAGTGAGAGTCAGAATGACGGGTGCACCATCTCGAATTTGTAAAGCGACTATACTAAAAAAATTACTCAAAATGTTCTATTTTTTTACCTACTTTAAAAAATAATTACCGCTCTTTACAAAAAGTTATTATAATGTTAAGGTACATAATATGGTCAGGATTGCAATTGAGTGTACCATGAAGCTCTTGATTATTGAGATATGGAATCACTCTTAAAAAAAAACATCAAATGTTTACACTCTAAGATACAATTAACCCTTTAACCGCCATCAATTTTTCATCAAACTTGCTCGTGTCGCCGCCGATATATATATACATAGATATTTGTCTTATTTATCAGACTGTGGCGAAATGAGCTGGAAATGTTATGTCTTATATATCAGACTACGGCGGTTAAAAGGTTAAAATATAAGTGTACCTTACAATTTAGTAACTTTGTATATGGAGCGGTACATTTTTTTAAAGTACCTACGTACAATAGTTATTTGTGCAACAAGAGAGCAAAGTTGTTCTTTGTTGCGAGTGCTGGTTTTGAGTCCCGAGCAAGCGAAGGAATGTTTGAATCACGAGCGAGCGAGGGACTCAACAGCACGAGATGCAAAAAACTTTGCTCTCGTGTAGCACACACTACTTTTCACCTCAGCAGCGAGAACGTATTCGACTTTTTGTACTTTTTCTTCCAACCATTCAGGTGGAGGTATGTTTATAGTCTTTGTTGCTGATTTCAATGATATTATTATTATTAGAAAATATATATAAATGGAATAAAAATATAGTTAAATTGAAATATTACGTTCCACCACTGTACCAGTCCCTCACAACCACCATGATTGTCATTATTTGATCAAATTCGAAGATTGAGCAGATACATTATGTGTTTATTTATTATGTTTTATTTTATACGGCATTCGTTTATAGTTTAATTCATATTTTTACTCGTAAAGCACCAAACAAAATAAATACAAAGGAAAATAACAATTTAAACTCGATTTTTTTTAAAGTACGTTTCGTAACTGCGTCTTTGATAAATTGGTGAAGTCATAAATTATGTATTTACAGTATTAAGTTAAATCTTATCTTATTTAAACAATAATCTATTTCATTTATATAAAAGATACAATTATTAAAAACATTCGGTCTTTAAAAGAATATATTGTAATTAAAACTTCTTCGGGTATTTTTTTTAAAATTTATGATAAGTGTAACGCGTATCGGAACATTCGGAACGTGTTAATTATTCGAGGTCGGATTCGAAAATCGAATTTCGAATCGATATGTTATTATCACTTATTTTTCATATAGATATGAAAGAGACAGGGTGCATCGGAATTCGACCGATTCGAATTTTATAATTAGCCTGTGGCTAGTGTGTGGCTGAGAAATGACAATTCGTAGTCAAAAATTGAAAAAAATAATAAGCTACTTTTTACCAAGGAGCTTATATTTAAGACAACAGGAGTGCGAACTCAGAATAAGTGTTCACACAAAATTAAATCTTAGTATAGATACATAAAGTATATTTTACGGGTGAAGGGGTCACGGGAAGACAGAGACAGCTCGCAGATAGGTAGTGTGTCCCTTTCTAATATTGCCAGTCACAAAAAATAGTAATAATTAGTAGTTTTCAAATAAAATGGTAGTTATTAGTAGTTTATACTTTTCTTTAAATTAACACTATTCACTTCAAATAATTAAATATTTTATTCGCTAAACTTTCTTACGCGTCACCAAAGAAACTAACGGAAAAAATTATGAAAGTTATACAATCCGTTAGTATATAAATATAATTTTATGTTAGGGCAGGATAAAACCTTTAAATTTGAAATCTTATTAATATAATTGAAAACTGTCAGCATTTTTGACAGTGCTTAATGGTACCTTTTCTGATTATTTAAAAAATTACATACCTACTTATAATTGCATCATGGTAACTGGAATTAAAGGTTGCAAAAGGAAATCTTTTGGTAGCTCTGGCTATAGTATATTTTTTCAGGTAATATATGGTATCATATATTAATATGAAAGCATGTCAAACTTTGATAAAGTACTAAAAGAGTGACAATGAATTTACAAAACTACCGGATAATTCCGATCTATGTTTTACTTCGAGAATTATTATTCGTACTAAAAACAATCTGAGCATTGCACTATTGCAGTAATGTCGTTTTAACTATACTACGATAATCCTTCGCTATCTAAGGGTGGTTAATAGGCGTCGAAATTTCAAAATGGTCGTAGCGAGCTGAAATTTGGTATGTAGGGGGCTTTGGGCCCCCTGATTCCAAAAAAGTTTTTTTTTGTATCATAAAAAAAAATGTATGGGATTTTTTTTAAGAGGCCCGTATCTCGTAAACGGTTGGCTCAGGTGGGAGGTGCTCGACCAAATGTCATAGGGGGCCTCCACCCGAGTACAGTCGTGAAAAAAAAAATCGAAATAGCGACTTTTTTTTCTAAATTTTAAGTTGGTGCTATGGGGCGGAAACTCGATATCGGGGGGGCATTTGGGGCTCACAAATATGAATCTGGAATCGGTGTCCGAAAATTCGGTCAAATTCGGAGAATATCGGAAAAACAAGATTTGTATGGAGAAAATTTCATATTGGTCCGAGGGGGCTGAAATTCGGTATCAGGCAGTTTTTGGGGCCCCTGAGTCGGAATCTGAAATCGAATTTAAAAAATTCGGTCAAATTCAGAAAATATCGGACAACAAACTTTAATATTTTAGTTCGACCGAGGGCCGCAGGCTTAAGGGCGAACGTCCCCCCACGAGGCCGCAGGCCGAGCTCCGTGTAGCACCAAAGGTGCGGAGCGTCCCAGAGACGGCGTAGCGCGCGAGCCCAAGGGCCCGCAGGGCGAGCCCACCTAGAACATTGCTACCCGCCTAAGTAATCGTAGTAGTAGTAGCAATCGTAGAACCGAAGTTAGGAGATAACTCAAACGAGATGTATGCCTTTAAGACCTCCCAGATCACCCCGCCATAAGTATTTTATATGAATCACTAAAAACAAAAAAAATATACTTGTATAATATAAAAATATAATAAATGAGTGGTTTGGCATCGTCTTCAAAACGTGATTCAAACGTAATCTGTACTTAAATGGGTTATTTTTAGCTTTTTAGTTTTTTTTAAGTCGGTTTTTTTTTGCTTTTTATTTCGCCATATACTTAGTAACCGTTAGTACAGTAATAAAAAGTATTGCGTAGTCTTGCATTGGTAAAACAGAGTTATACCTACAGGTAGTTTATAAAATAACGGTATACTTACAGTTTTACCTCCCTAATTAATTTATGGTAGGTACCCTACAAATAACCACTTTTTTTATATCCTCATAAATGAGTTCATGTCCACGTACATCAGAATATGTTTTTTGTTTGTTTTGTTTTTAAGTATGACTTAACGAAGTTTGTCATTTATCAAATCAAATTAACAGTTACGGGATTGCTGCGTTCTGTTAAAATAACAGGAGCCAAAAGTGTGTTATTGCTGGCATAGTAGCTAACATTCACTATATTTATTTATGAGTTTCCATAGGTATATATAAAATAAATTCTAGCTACAGTGCCAGCCAATATACATTTTTAGACTAATTTTTTTCATTTTTTTTTTATAAATATCGGACAACCTCACACAAATCAATCTAGTCCCAAATTAAGCTCAAGAAGGCTTGTGTTATACTAGACGACGATATACGTACTTATATAGATAAATATATACTAAAATACATAGAACAACCATTACCCAAGCACAAATATTCGAGTTCATCATACAAATATTTGCCCCGGCCGGGAGTCGAACCCGGGACCGCCGGCTCTGTAGGCAGGTGTCTACAAACCGAGCCAAACTTGTAATAAAATGGAGTAAGGATGAGTCCCTCTTTATTGCTAAATATTTGGTTACCCCAGCAGAGTGGGACAAACTGCCCCCTTGGCGGCTTTCTTACTTGGCTCGTTCGAACGAAGCAATGAGCAGTCCAGGTATACTATAGTATTTTCTAGGTCCATGCTTTTTACTCACTCTCGGAACCACAGACAACCTCCACTAGACGGAGCATGTAAGGCGCCCCGCGCCCACCAACGATATGGTATATACAGCAGAACATTAAAGTATGAACACGGCGGCCACCGTTTAGTTGCGTCCATGTTTATGATCCATGCGTACGTCAACGAAAAAAGAAATTAAATAAATAACATGGTAAATTGTAGTGTTAAGTGGTGTAGAGAGACCTCATAAACATGGACGCAACTAAACGGTGGCCGCCGTGTTGATACTTAAATGTTTTGCCGTACCATATCGTTGGTGCGCGCGGGTCGCCTACTCGCCTTACATGCTCCCGTCTAGTGGGGGTGGTCTGTGCTCAAAATCACATTTTGTTCACTGTTATCTCACAGCAAACTTGCCATGTTTGAGCTGGTGAGGTGAAAAATAATACGTATTGGCCTAGTGTCTTCCCGTAGGTATCTTCTCGCAAATTTTAGATTTAGGCACTTCTAATTCCGGGTTCTTGTTGTCAGCAATAAGCTATAAAAGTTCTGGATTTTTTGTCAACAATAATGATTGCACTGAGAAGAGTTGACAGCGGTCACCATGACCAAAAACGGAATCCTAATAATATGTACCTGGGCATTTTTTTTTTCTGTACCTTGGCTTTTTGACCTGTCCGGTGACTTTGTCACACTATAAAACACTGTATACGGGTAAATTGATGATGATATAATTTTTATTAGATAAATAAATTATTTAAGTTTTATATATAATCAATAAAATCAACAAGTAATATAAAATTTACTAGTTTTTCTAAGTTTTTGTGTTTAAAGATCCCTGATTTTACCTTGTCCATCAGCATCACCAAAACGCAAACTTCGAGCACCATTTAAACTGATTAAAAAAAGTTTCTCGTGGATGGCAACATTTGTTGTGGATAGTTCAAAATCTTAATTTTCTAAAAGCGACCTTATTCTCGTGGTTTTAAAGTAAAAAATTATAAATACCTTCAATTTAAACGTGGCCGTGAAAACGAGAAAAGGGGAATATCCCCCTATCCGTTACCACGATATTTACACATTGGCGAATTTTTATGGCCAAATCATACGTTTATTTTGATCTAGCTACACCACTTTTCATATAGCAACACAGTTTGGTTTCTCAAAACGGTCAGTTTTGCTAAAAATCACGAAGAGTCAGGCGTGTGTCGAGGTGGCTAAAAAACTTTCTCCCATTTCCGTTACAGGATATGAAGGTAAAACTTTGATTTTCTTTATTGTGGTTTAAAGTAACTTGATCATTATTTATGTGACAATTTGATTTCGCTTGAATACCCACGTAGTTAGTGGTAAAATGTGTTTCTAATTGCATTTTTAACTGCAAAGTGTTCGTTCCGTTACCTACCTTTCGTTACCACATTTATAGTCAGGTATAAGGGGAACGTGAAAAAGTAACGAAAGGGAAACATACTCGTAAAGCCGCGACCACTATTACACTTTGTATGAATTCAGGTTTTTTTTCCAAGTTTAATTTATTTATTTTATAAAACTTAAACGTCTTATACGTCTCGTAATATAAATTGTAGATTAGTGTTAATATTTCAACGCTAGCCTTATTAACCTTCCGGTTCGTTTTAACATTGATTACGTGGTTGAATTTTTTAATGACCTTTATAACCGCGGCTTTATGATTTCGTTACCTCTTTTTCGTTACCGTCCGATTTTAAAATGTAATATTATATTTTTTATCTCAACACAAATTAAGAAATATTCTTATTTTATTTATGAAATACTTAATTTAATATTTGTATAGAATCTTTTTATCGATTCTATATTTTTCATGTGGTAATACCACATTTTTATTTTTATAAATAATGACACAAAGGTAAATTAAGAAGGAAAAATTGAATGCGATCTACCACAATCGAAGCGGGGTTTCCCCCGCTTCGATTGTGGTAGATCGCATTCAATTTTTCCTTCTTAATTTACCTTTGTGTCATTACTTAATTTAATATTTAAGGTTTTTCGGTAAAAAAAATTAAGCCAATAAACTTCGTAGTTTTTATTTAGAAGAGAAAATTGTGAGTTGTGAGACGTTTTTGCCATTTGGTAACGAAATGGATCAAATATACATCTGTTCTTGTATATTTGTAAATATTTCCGAATAAATATCAATAATTATGATAATTTACTATAATAGTAAGAAAATGATACAATAATTTATTTATCTTATACCTTCGTAACATTTAATATCAACAAAAGTTTATGGTAACGAAAGGGAGCATAAATCGAGGCCACCCTATATTAAAAACGGAATATTTATCAAATTCCTGCATATTTTACAAAAGCATTGCTCAATACAGGTACCTAAGACTACTAAAAATAGTTTACCTCCCTAATAGTCACTGATTATTTAAAAAACAAAAAAACACATAAAATTTTTTTGGTAGCATTTCAAAAAAAAAATGCCCACCTATAATTATTAGTATCTACGTAACATTACTTTCGCAAGTTCTGCTTTCCCATGGTTAAATCCACGTAATTCGGGTTACGAAGCTTAATTGATTGAATCGATTATTAGAAATCAATTTGAATCCTATTAATGCCATCTACCCTATTGACAATCAAATATATATTTTTTTTAGATTAGCTATCTTTAAGAAGTTATAATAAAAATTAAAGTTCAAGTGCGAGTCGGACTCGCACACAGAGGATTCCGTACGTACTATGAAAGCAAATGCGTATTTGCCAAATTTCATGGTTATAGGTCAACAAAAAATACCCTATAAATTTTGATTCCCTTGAGAGTGAATTTGTTAGAGTAGTTTTGACAAGTTGGTACTCAGGTCCTGAATGGTATCCAGGGTCTGGTGACGGACCCGGGTGATTGTCAAAATGTCAATACCATTCGTTTGATTTGTCCTGACGATTACTACTACTTACTTACTGTCATATTAGTAATTTAGATTATAAATTTATTAGGTTTAATGATGATAGATGGTGATGGCCTGATAGGTTATTAAAATAACATCATAAGATACCTTTAAAAAATAATGATGCATTCTTGTGTTTTGTTTACAAAGCATGTTTTTTAGATTATTTACACTATAATTATTAATTGTGAAACCAGTGGCTTCCATTCTGACTTTAAAAAGGAAAGGATGATACATCTAATTATTATTTAGGTGGGCGTCGTAGCTAAGAAATATATCAAAACGAATAGAGAATGGCACCAACCGAAACATTTAAGCACCATGAACAATTTGCTTTGTGGAGTTCCGATGTCGTTTATGAGGAAACTAGATGAAGCCATATACTTGAGGTTGGAGCATCAGGTAAATGACAGTAATTTACATATCACGTGTGTATCACAACTCACATAATATATTTTTCTCAAACATGCAATGAAATATTGTCTTTACGTTCCTTATGGCTCGGAAGTATCGCTTATTGGGCGCAACAACTCGAGAGGACTGTAAAAGGATTTCATACTGCTTTTCAGGCCTAGGCCTGCAAAGTAACTTTTTTTTTGGTTTCAACAACAAGGTCATTCACACAGCTGGCTGGTTTGACAAAAAGCAGGTTTTGTTTTTAAAGGTTGGTTGTTAGACTAAAATGTCCTATTTGTCAATTAATAAAATGTTGTTCTTTGGATTATATTTTTTTATTTCATTGTATGTTTGAGAAAAGCACTATACATGCCTCGTCGTGAAAACATACCTACTTGGCCGGAAATCCTCATTTTCCCGGCCTCTGATGTAATGTACTATTATGTCGTTTTTAACGTATAATTATTAAGCAATTAAAGAAACGCATATGGACAGCGATAAAATTTATAAATATCTCAAAACGATACATTTTCAGGTATTTTATCATATCAGAGCATGTGACCCACTTCAGAGACGCTTCTATTTGAATATGATGACTAGAACTCAGGTAAGGCTTACCGACTGGTGGCACTGGCACACGAATACGTTTACTATGCATTTAATGTTATTGATACCGTACACAGACCATAAGAATACTATAGACTGGGTATTGGGCGGGGCACGCGTAACCGAGCTTATGCCCAAATACCCAAAGATATGTCAACGTGATGTCAACAGTCACTTAGTTACCGTACGAACGTGCTTGAGTAATTATGTGCCAAAAAAATAGAAATATGCCGAATTGTGCCATTATAATCGTCACAGGCGAGATCTGCATACTCAAAAAGATACCTGATACCGTTTAATTTCACTGGAAAGTAATAAAATTCGGTATTTTGTAATATTTCGTAAAATATTGCAGTGCATTATGACAATTATACATTACTAGCTTGACATGGCCACTATTCACGCAACATCTTTAGGAGCACGCAATGTATACGTCCGTCTGACAATTTAGTGCGGGGGAACAAGTCTAAACCATAAATTGTCGATATTCTGTATGGAGGTTCTAATGTGAGCCGCTCGTTTTTCATACTAACTTGTCCAATTTAATAATATAATTTACACTTTATCACCTTGTTTTTAGGGTTCCATACCTCTATCGGAAAAACGGAAATCTTATGGGATCACTTTGTTTTCCGTCCGTCCGTCTGTCTGTCTGTCTGTCAAGACCCTTTATCTCGAGAACGCGTGGAGGTATCGAGTTGAAATTAACACTATATGTATATATACTCAGGTCTAGGGTACCTTAAAGCTGTGAAAAAAAAATCAAGCTTCTACGTTAACGTGAAAAAAGATACGGCCGTTTCTGTCGCCAAAAACGCACATTTCGTCACTCAAGGGAATCAAAGCGATAGAGTACTTCCCGATGACCTAGAACTATGAAATTTGGCAAGTACTACAAATACTTATAAAAATCTGAAATCGCCACATACTTACTACAAATACTAATAAAAATCTTAAAAAATATAGTCCTTTTCAAACATCAAGTCCACCTTTTGTACGATACGTTTTCTTTTGTGCAATAAAGATTAATTAAATAAATAAATAGGTAAATCATATTTGGAGAACTTGGTTGCGTTAAGTTTGATTCAAATTCAAATTCGTTTATTGCAAGAACATAGTAATAAATTAGGTGATACAGGTATATACAGTGTTGCTTATGTTCTACCAAAAAGGCATGCAAACAAAATAAAACAATATTCAAATACTTAATTGTTACATATTTCAATTTGTTACTTATGTCAAAAATAATTACTAAAACTCGGAATTTGCAGATTAAATTACATTAATTATTACATTATTTTTATAAGTATTTGCACCTCGTTTGTATGCGGCGCCATACATTTCAGGTACAAACTTAACTCAACCAGGCCAATTAAGATGGGATAAGTGAAAGTTTGTACGGAACCCTCGGTGCGCGAGTCAGAATCGCACCTGGCCGGTTTTTTTTTAATTCAGACAAGTAATTTTATTACAGCGAAATCAATAGCAGTGGGTGACAAAATCATTAGATTAAAACAGTATTATTGTTTTGCTAATCCACAATGTAATACATTACATGCTAGTCGTTTTAATTTTAATGCACCTGACTACTGAGCCGGCGGTCCTGGGTTCGAACCTCGGCAAGGGCAAATATTTGTGTGATGAACTAGAATATTTGTTCCTGGGCCATGGATGTTATCTATATATATAGTTTATATCGTCGTCTACTATTGGTTAGTATAAGGCCAGGTCGAGTTGTGTACGATTGTCCCTTAATTATTTTGTTTACATTTTATATGATGAAATAAATAAATCTACTCCGTTTATAATTTACCTACTACCTGTTCCAAATGTTGTAAGGTGATGTTTTTACTATTCATATATCACTACATGTAAAGTAAACATTCTGAACGATAGAAAGATTGAGATGGATGCTTCCATTTGAATTCGTCGCCAGAAATTAAAAGGTCTGATAATTATTTACGACGTTTACGACCATACAAAATAAATATTTTCAACATGCATTATACATATTATAAGCCTAGACATATTATTATTTTATCGATATCGACTATTTTGATTTGATCACGCCCTTAACCTTTAGAATCATTAGATGCATACCGCTGGCAGAGCTTACATTACATTTTCTGGGTCGTTAAAATTAGACCCCATGTTACAAGGATAGGGTTCAATTTTAAATGTTTTAAAATTGTAACATAAAACCTTGCGATATTTAGCCAGCGTTAATATCAAAAGTGACACTACTGAATTGACGGAAGTAGAAATCAATTTCTTGTCAATTCGAGGCTTTTTGTACTGAATCACAAATTCTCATTTGCCTTTTATTTTATTTCTATTTAAGTTATAATAAAAATAAAGACATTGTCTGATATGCATATAAGGACTAAAATTCTCGATACATTGATCGTAGTAGTGTATGACCACGTAATACGCACACATTAGCTCAGCCAATGTCAACTCACTTCTGTTTGTTGTAAAACCTTATTTTTATACGAATATAATTGTGTGCGTGTAAAAGTCGGCTACAGCGGTGCTAGAACAAACTGCGCTGAATGCCATCTCCATATACTCCGTGATACCGTAGGATAAAAAAAACAGATTTAATCAGTTTGCGAGTCCATGGATGGACTAACGGCCGCGAAGTCTCCTGCTGACAATAGTCCACGTCTGGAGGATCTACTAATGATTGCTCTTTTATTTCGGCAGGCTCTGGGTAAACCTTTTAGTTGGAGTGCCCGAGACGTTTCGCGGCTGGGGCTGCTGATGGCCGAGGTGGACGGGCCCGCCCTCGCCGGCATCAGGCCTGAGGCGATGTCCGGCATCACAGCTCATGTGAGTGCTCCCACTCCCAGTGGCGGCCCTCAAGATTGCGGGGCTCCGCGCGGTAAACCTTTGCGAGGTTTTTGTATACCTAGTGTTTTTAGAGTTTCGTACCTCAATTGGATAAAACGGAACCCTTATAGGATCACTTTATCGCCGTCCGTCCGTCCGTCTGTCTGCCTGTCAAGACCCTTTATCTCGAGAACGCGTGGAGGGAGGTATCGAGTTGAAATTAACACCATATACTCAAATCTACGGTCCCTTGAAGCTGTAAAAAAACCAAACTTTACGTTAACGTGAAAAAAAGATACGGCCGTTTATGTCGCAAAAACGTACATTTCGACACTCTCAAGTGAATCATTGTAGGGTTCCGTAGTTGCCCATCCTTCACAATAGACGGGCTTAAAACAGCGGTTTTATAATCCAGTAAATAAAGGAGTTTATCTACTCAAATATCATAAACACTCCATGATGCGTTCAAGAACCGCACATTATGACCAACATAAAAATAAACTGTTTTGTTAGAACAAATTTCTTATCTGTGAAAATGTTATTATTGCTAATTAATAACATCGATTTCGATACTATTATATCATTCAAATTTCGAACATCTCTGAAAACCAAAGAAATTTGGTTTGACCTCTATTCTAATATCAGTCGAGATGACGTTTAGTTCGAAATGAATTGTCAATTTGCAGACAAATTGACAAATGTCGCACGCAAGTAAGATATCGAACGATATGGTAGTTCGGGCCCACTCTAGTTTGTCTCTGAATTAAAAAAAAACTATGACAGCTGCCAGAAAAGAAAAGTTTTCATTGCCGCCATTACCGGTTAGAATTTGTTTTAATGCATAAAATTTATCGATTTGTTGAATATAAACCATAAAATGAGCTATCAAGATGATATAGATATTTCGGCGACGCCTCCTGATATCCGTAACAAAGCACCTAACGTCATTAATTACTTATTACCAGCTAAGTCCAACAGTAGGTATGGTGGTCATAATATGCGGCTCCTGAATTCATCATGGAAGCTTATGATATGTGAGTAGATAAAGTAGTGTATGTAACTATACATAATTAGGCATTAAACACTCGTGTGATGTTATTATGACACTCGCCTTCGGCTCGTGTCACACTCGTGGTTAATGCCCTTCATTATGTACAGTCACATAAACTACTATTAACCTTACAAACGGTCCGGTAGTTTTGAATTTTTGATATGTTGTCAGGGAAGGATGGATAGTAAGTGTTTAAAATGCAAAATTCCCCCTCCGCTACCGCCGCCATATTGAAAAAACTAGCAATTTATGCAGATTTTTGCTTATACCTTCGTTTAGGGGCATTATAGCTAGAAAACAGCTGAGACAAAGATGTAGACAATTAAATTTACGATAATTTACATTTTAAATTTTGATTCAATGACAGCTAATTACGGAGATACGCACATTTAAAAAAAAAAAAAAAATCGCGATGCAGTGTTTTTATTAGGGTTTTTTTTCATAGTAATAATCGAGTAGTTTGGCACCGACTTCAAAGGGTGATTCAAATGTAATCTGTACATGGACGAATTATTATTGGCTTTACAGTTTTTTTTGGATCGGTTCTTTTCTTGTTAAAATTTTTTTAGCGATTGGATCGCCTGTTGTTAGCTACAGTATTGTTTTTAATTTCCTTATTTTTAATATTTTTTAGACGATTGAATGGCTATATATTACCGTGTGGGCTACAGTATAAACTTCCACATTGACTATTTTTTTCTGCAATTTATTATCACAGGTTATGGCTGAGATAAAACCGGAGAATATGCAATATATAACGGAGATGCAGCTGGAATATATTAATTTGCGAGCAGAGACAATATTGGCGAAGAAACTGAAACGATTCCAGCTTGAGATGGAAGACGACAGGGCCTGCCCACCTGCAAGGAGTTCCTTTACCATATTATTGTTAGTTTTAATATTGCCTCGAATATTAATAATATAATAAAACGAATAAGTATAATACTTCATTATAATGCATTGTATCGTTTGAGGGTTTCGAGTGCTGGCATGTGAAAATCGTAGCTTCCGTCTCCCCGAGGTCGGGCTTCTAGCTGAAAGAGATAATTCAGCGGTTACAATTAGCACACAATACAAATAAATACAGTATCATTTGTTGTACCTTAAATAGGTAATTTTAAAACCTCTTTCCTAAAAATTACCGTGTGTGATTATGAACCACGCGAAATAAAGTTTAAGTAAATTCCATAATTAATCGAACTAGTTTGGTAGTTCAACTTTGAGTTTTTCTAGTGCTAAGGAGTCATCCATAAATTACGTCACACGAATTTCATGATTTTTTGCCCCGCCCCCCGTCCTTGTCACAGCTGGTCACATTTGAGAGACTCCCCCCCTCCCTAGTGTGACGTCACATATGTTGCAAATTTACATTTAGAAACTATTGAATGAAAACAGCGGTTCCGAAATCGGTTTTATTTCCATTTAAATATTTTTTTTATAAGATTAACATCAAATCAAACAATTAACAAAACAAAAAACGATGATAGTCGAGCGAGTGGTCGACAAAACAATTGGTATCTTATATTTACACAGATATAGTTGTGTATGTGTTTGAGGTTTTCGTAAATTAATAGGTAGTTTAAAGTTGTTTTAACACTTATAATAGATTTTTAAATGTGACGTCACGAAATTTAGGACCCCTCCCACCCCCTTGTCACACAATGTCACGCTTCGTCGACCCCCTCCCTCCCCCTTAACGTGTGACGTAATTTATGGATGGCCCCTAAGAAATTGCTCTTGTTGCTTGTGTTAAAAGCCTATGCTGATGTTCCTGATACAATACATGCACAATATGCTGACATCTTAGTACAACTATTTTCATTTTCTATAGGACCGAAAACAGTTTTTTTCAGTCAAGCTAGCTCCTAATTGTGGCTTTTACTTTAAATCGCTACAGTAATATTGTTTTTCTGAGTTTGTCGCAGTAAAGAAACAAGTCTGCAATAGAGGATATAAAATCTTACCACCGTGCCACTCCAAACGGTTTGTGTGAATGCGTCCCGGAAAGTGGAGGCATTTGTAACCGGCGCCTTCTGGTGCTGGTCGAAGACTGAGCTTGTAGTAATAGGTTGTTCATAATCACAGGCAGGGCGTGTCAACAACCGTATCTGTCCACAATTAGACGCGGTAATATGGTTATGTGATGTACAAGTCTCGCAACAATTGCATGTTTTATTTCCTTCTACTATGCTAACTCTTTTCCATTGGTCTTTTGGCATAAGATTATTATTCTGTTCGATAGCATCTGGTATAATTTTAATGTCATCAGATTGTACGGTATTGTCTCTGGTTCTTGGTCTACTTTGGATAGAATTAGCCTGATTTGGAAGCTCCGGTACAATTATAATTTCATCTGATATACTGGTATTGTCTCTCGTTCTTGATTTAGTCTGGATTGGATTACACTGTTCGCTAATGTCTGATAAAATTGTGATCTCATCTGCTTGCGCGGTATTGGCACTGGTTCCTGCTCTACTCTCGGTTGAATTACCCTGATCCGGAAGCTCTGGTGTTATATTAATCTCAACTAATTGTCTTGTATTGTCTCCAGTTATTGATTTAATCTGATAACTCTTTTCGGGAACATCCGGTACCAATGTAATCTCATCTAATTGTATATTATTGTGTATTGGATTACCCTGTTCGGGAAGCTCTGGAACTATTACTACTTCATTTGATTGTTTTATGTTGTCTCTCGGTATTGGTTTACTCTGGAGAGGATTACCTTGTTCGGAAACGTCTGACGTAAAGTTAATCTCATCTGATTGGACTATATTTTTTTGCGTTGGTAACGTTTGGTTCTCTTGCACTTTGCCTTTATTGTAATGAGAAATTTCCAATTCAGAATTGCTCCTGAAATTCGTAGTTAAAAATAGATATAAATATTAATTCCAATAAAAAGTACGTTGAAAAAGTTATAATTCTAGTATTTTGTCGTAAAAGCTTTTTTTTTATTTCTATTAAAAAAAATTCACGGAAGTTAACAAAATACCTACCGACAAAATATGTACGATGGCTTAACATTATGCACCTACATCTGTAATTCACGTTATTTTGTTTCGTTGATTAACACCTTCACATCACAGCCCAGAGCGCCATACTCTCGTCACGGTCACGACGAAAAGAGGATGCATTTAAAAAAAAAATGCCTAAGTGTGGCCCAGCCAGTAAACTTTTATAACTTTTTTTTAATTAACACAAATTATAACGGGTCTAACGCGATATTTCTTATTTACCTTCATAATCTAACATTTCGGCGGGGTTGCACACGCCGTGGTCTCAGATGTACTGGTGAAACATAAAAAAAAAAAATAGTAAATAGTTAGGGCACGGGACTTATGTGACCTTGAACACGTAGACGAGGAGTTAGCCCACGTTAACAATGTGCTACAGAGAAACGGGTATAAGAGGAACATGCAACAGAACCCGAAGAAAAGGAATAAGCATCCGGAGGTCAGCAGATAGCCTGCATTTTTACTATATACACGCATTAAGACTGTATACACGCCGTTATCCAAAGTAGCAAATTTCTTGCGCAGCCCAAAGGATGGCATACCTTTTCAAAATCCCGGACATCCCGGTGTGTACAAGATAGAATGTAGCTGTGGAAGTTCATATATTGGCCAAACTAAGCGGAGTGTTCAGGAAATGGTGAAAGAACACATAGCAGCAGTCAAAAATCGCCAAATACAAAAATCTGCAATAGCTGAACATTTGTTAATATCTGGAACGAATCACTGGATCGAGTTGCACAAACTGAAAATACTTTCCACAGAAAAGCACTATTATCCACGGATGGTAAGGGAAGCAATTGAAATCAAAAAACACCCAAAGAATTTCAACTGGGAAGATGGTTTTAATTTATCGCAAACTTGGGGACCAGCAATTAAAAAGTTTAAACCGCGGGATATATCTTCGAATCTGTGCGCGGATGTTGTGAGTGTTGTGTGTCGGACCGGTGACAATAATTAGTAAATAAATGGGTGGTACTTAGTCGAACATTTATTTTTCTTCCCATCCATTTTATTAGTTCATCGGGTAGTACTACATTTGGCCGACAGCTCCAGTAACAACTCGCTGTTTCACCAGTACATCTGAGACCACGGCGTGTGCAACCCTTTGAGTATTTAATGACAGGAGATGCCATGGACGGGCGACCCCCTCCGGCAAAATAACTGGTCAACTGGTCAAGCACGTTATATAAAACTACTTGAAGTCGCTTCACCGCCATTTTGCATTGATCTGTGTCGCGTGACACTTCTCTCTAAAAATGGTGAATTGTGCAGATATTTTCTTGTAAAAGGCGATCTGACAGCTCAAATACGTAACAAGATCGCGTTTCCTATCACAGGTAAGTATTTTTACGAAGTGTTAAATGTGTATTAAAGTATAATCTCCATTTAAAGAAAAAAACCGTTGCGATACGTAAACGACAGAAAAATGTAACCATAAAACGGTGGTACAGGGGCGAGGGATGTGACAAAGTCAAAACCGCGACTCAACATTTGAATGAATCATTCATTCATTCGATCACTGCAGTTTGTTTAATAGTTAGTGTATTATTAGATACTTGCGACCCTCCCGGCTTCGCACGGGTGCAGAACTGATAAATTATGAATGCATTATACATATTATAAACCTTCCACTTGAATCACTCTATCTATTAAGAAAAACTGCATCAAAATCCGTTGCGTAGTTCTAAAGATCTAAGCAAACATAGGGACAGACAGACAAACAGGCAGACAGCAAAAAACGACTTTGTTCTATACTATGTAGTGATTGAATTTAATATGAAAATGAAAATAATTGTATGCTAAAAGTATATCTAGGTAAAAGGAACATTTAATGCTGGGCTATGAGTATATGCGTTATACATATACTATTATTTATAGACTTTATTTCATATTCTTTCCATCTTCACTGCTGCCTCCTTATTTCCGTATTCTTCTTTTCTTTTATAGAATGAGAAATGAGGATATGCCGCAGAAGAACCAAGGTAACCGGCATAGCTCACAGGACTGCACGATTGAAGTGGCAATGAGCAAGCCATGTAGTCCGGAGAATCGATGGCCGTTAGGTCAGCAAAGTGCTAGAGTGGCGACCACGTATAGGAAAGCGCAGCGTAGCGAGCGTTGTGATGATTCTTGGGGAGGCCTATGTTCAGCAGTGGACGTCTGTGGCTGATAGATAGATGAATATATTTACTTAATTATAACTTTTTTTATTTTGTTTCATATGTGGCAATTCTAATTAAATTAATAACAATTTGTTTTATTGTTTTCTCTTTACTTATTATTTACTCATATCTTTAAATCACTTTATATGTGGTGTCATATAATCACCTTAATTTTTAGAGGGGCGTACGTTCTTTTCCTGAAGGTTATATTCACTGACCTCTAAACTACAAGCACGTTGGACTAAATATTCCATAGGGAATGACAGTTGTTTTCAGTGCCCATTCAAAGCATCCTGCGTGAACGTCTACTAAAATTTACATTTCAGGCAAACGGTTCTTTGATCTGTGACGATCTGTGAATCTCTAATATTAGATCCATGGACGCTCACACAACTTGCACATAGCTATCGGCTCCAAAATGGCGAAAATTAAGTGGTTTCATTTTAGCAACAACAATATGAAGTCGAGTGTACTTGTTTTAGAAGTCCGTGATTGTTTAAGCCCGAAACAACCGCGGGCGACAGTTTTATTTCGCAGTTAAGTTATGCGAGAGTGATAAGTACACAATAAATATAGACAGATAATTATACATAGAAACAAATATATTTATTGGATAACATCTTCAATATACAGAATTTACAGTTTTCAAATTTCACAATAAATAGTACCTATAAGACAATTCAGTTCATTCATTAAAATGATTTGACTCATTCTTCATATGTGTCCCATCACTATGTTTTTCTTATGTATGCTGCACAGTTACGTGAAAACAGTATCTGTGTGCATGTCATTTTTGATGTGTTGAATTTTGCTGTAGTGTGCGTTTATCGCAACAGCAAAATTTGTGTCTGTTGAGTTATTCGTCTTTTGGTGGTGTGCTGTACGTGTGTACCTCGCCCCCCGCTAAAATTGGCGAAAAAATTTGTTCGAAGAGTTTACGTTATGACATCTCCATTTGTCTATGCTCTAAGGTGCAACCCCGCCGAAACGTTAGATTATGAAGGTAAATAAGAAATGTCGCGTTAGACCCGTTATAATTTGTGTTAATTATGAGTACAAACCGCGAGAGTATAAAGTGTCATATTGCAAACTTTTTTTTTACTTATGTTTGTTAGTAAATAATTATGTACATAATGTATATATACATATGTCCGAGTCAAATCTTGCAAGGAAGATTTAAACCACCTCCGCGGCATCGCCAATAAGCTGAAATATTATACAGGTTGATTCAAGAATCATGAGCAGGAGTTATAGGGGTGATGGGATGGATTCACAGACCACCCCCACTAGACGTAGCATGTAAGGCACATGTAAGGCGACCCGCGCGCACCAACGATATGGTACAGTCAACCAAAAATGTGGTCTACCACTTTTCGACTCTATTTTACATGTAATAGAGTCCAAAAGTGGCAGACCACTTTCTTTGCTGACTGTACGGCAGAACATTAAAGTATCAACACGGCGGCCACCGTTTAGTTGCGTTCATGTTTATGAGGTCTCTCTACACCACTTAACACTACAATTTACAATGTTATTTATTTAATTTCTTTTTTCGTTGACGTACGCATGGATCATAAACAAGGACGCAACTAAACTGTGGCCGCCGTGTTCATACTTTAATGTCCTGCCGTACCATATCGTTGGTGCGCGCGGGTCGCCTTACATGCTCCGTCTAATGGGGGTTGTCTGTGGATGGATTATAATGAGCAACTTTCACTATGGGCCCAACCACAAAATCGCAAAACAAAAGACAGCCGTTCCATACAGATAGCGACGAATTAGCTAGCAATTAACTATTAAAATGAGTTGTAACTAATAAAGTGGTTGACTGGTAGAGAATGCCTAAAGGCATTAAGTCCAGTCCGCCATTTGTACTTTTTTTTTATATTGTGCAATAAAGTTTAAATATATAAATAAAATAACACACGATTTCGTGACTGATTCCATAGTGAATGTTGCTCAGTGTGGCCTTCCCAATCACCCCTATAACTCCTGCTTATGACTCCTGAATCATCCTGTATACCTAGGTACGTAACTTTGATGACAATACAATAATATGACATGTATAATTGTGTAGTTCACTGTGCCTTGGTTTAATTACTGTAAGGCTTTGTAACTAATTTGAATAAAAAAATAAATAAAGTATGGCGCTGGTCTGATGATGGAGATGGATAGTAGTCATAGAAACTCTGTATATTGCATAATAGTCATAGCAATCTAGAGGCCCAACTCGTCCGAAGTTTTCGTCTAATTCTTTATTGCCAAAATCATAATCTTGGTGAGGAGTAGGTAGAAGTACTTACCGGACGTACTTACCTTGGAGTTTTGATGATGATTGACAAAATTAACTTGAATTAATTCTTAAACTACTAAAAATTTAAGTCTTTGGCTTCATCTACAAATAAATTACAGCCAAATTATAGCGTGCTGACTGTGACTTGGCGTGGCACTGTACCTACTCCCCTATTTTCACAAAAAGTGAGAAATGAAAAGAAAGTATTTTATTTACCTTTGAGTGTTTTCATTCTGCTTCCTTAGAGGCAATAAAATAAACTCAGTATCAGTTTCAGTATTATTAACGTTAACAAGCACGATAGGTTCCGCTTTCCCGGAACTTGAACAGCAATGATATTGATAAACTGCAGCTTTTAAGTGATTGGTGATGTGAGGTATTTGTTCAAATGACAATTCGACCTCGGTTAGTGTTGGTGCTTCCTGGCGGTTTTTCGCTGCCGCTATGTCGACGTCTTGAGTCGGCAAATCAGAATTGGGAGTATTCACGATTGATTTCGCTGTGTTTTCGTTATTATTGTGTGTCTTGGAGTCATATTTAAATTGTATGTCAAGCTTTAAATCTACCATATTCCCGTGTTTTACGTTTATTGTCAGGTTGTTCTCAGCCGCACCTGCTGGGCTGCTGATCAATATGGTTTTTGTCTGAGAAAAATCATTGAGAACATCAGTTTTAGTATTTAAATTGCTCTCAGTGTTACGAACCTCTTTATAGTCAGCCTCACGTCGGCTGCTACTCAAAAGTGAGTTGTCAATTATAGCGGCCATGTAGGGATTTTGCGGATCGACACATTCGGAATCGTGGCGACTTTTATCGTAAGGCTCTCCTTCAGGTAGTACATTTTGTTCTATAGCAGTGGATGGAGTATTCCTAGAAGAATCTAAGTTTAAACTGCGTTGTGCGTATGATCTTGCTAAATTCTTATTTGATAGGTTTTCTATCTCCATTTCATTCTGTAAATCATTTGGTTCTGTATGTTCCCGATCATGTGATGCTAGTCCCGTATTGACGGCTTCGTCACCTTTAAACATAATTTTTGTAATTTCCGCAACCATTGAGTTGCTTTTCGTAGGTGCTATAGTAGTTTTCGTACCATTCGTGAATGGCGCTTCAAATTTATTTTTGGTTGCGTCTACTTTAGAAGTCTTACGTTTTTTTTTATTGATAGGACCAATATTATTATTTGTGATAATTTTTCTTGTAAATGAATTTCGTTGAATTTGGGACTTAGGACTGTTTTGTGTTGGCTTCAAGATACTAGTCCGTTTAATTGTGTTATTATTTTTGAGAGTATTTGGTGCAACTTTACCTGTAATGCCATTTCGTTCCTTTGCGACTATTACGCTGGTCTGTAAATAAGTATGCCTATTTAAATATCTCATAACATATACTCGTATTTATAATGTTTTCAAAATTGTTGACACAATATCAAAAGGTACTCACAGGAAGTAATATGGCACCTTGATTTATTTCCTCACTCTCTTCGCTCAATTTTTCTTTACAATCAATTGTAACTGAAAAGATGTAAATGCGCTCGTATGACTATTATACTATTTATAAATAGGTACTAGATACTGCTACTACTATTAAGTATACAAAGCTGATTTACCTGGCTTTGTTAAGAAATGTCTTTGAGGTAATCTTTCTTGACGTTTTTCTCTTGATCTAAAAACAATGATGATTAAAACACGTCGATATTTAATAGGTATAGCTGATGCGGACTATGCTATCGACACTTAAGAATCAATATTGTCTAAGTAACAAAAAAAAATGAGACGATTATGGCATTCTATTAGTTTTTTTTTCTGAACCTAGTTAGACGGTATTGATTCTTAAGCGTCGCTATGCTACAACTACACGTAATGTCCATTAAGAATTGAGTTACATGTGTATTTTTAGTGGTTCACCGATGTCAGCTTGTCTATCGGTCCGCGGGTTAGCTCAGAGAGTCTTATTAGTACTTACTAGAAAGCTACAATTCGGTATAGATCTATAAACATAACGTGATTTTTTTTAATATACATATGTATATCATGGCTATAATAGAAATATGTAGTTATTGGTATGACCGGCAATGAGCATGCCACATACTGTCACGTTTCGATATTCATATTCATATATTCATATTTTTATTTGGTAAAGATAAAAATTCATTACACGTCATTATACGTGCACGTGATAGCTTATATTAATGTAAGTATAAACAAAACATTTTGAGTAGTAAGTTATGGGAACTTTCCTTCAGCTATCACGTCACACGTCCAACAAAAACGAGCGCTTTGTAAACAAAACCCTAAACTATTTTCACGCCCTCGCAGTATTTCTAAAAATGCTAACCGTTTATGACTTGCTTTGTGAACGAAGTTGACAACATATTCAAATTGAGGAATAAAGGCTAAGTAGTACCCAGTAGTAGAGGGATATAAATATATATATATATATATATATGCCGAATATTATAATATACAAACCACAATTAAATATAATAATGCATGCCTCGACGCCTTCATAAGATAGTCGTGATAGCCAGCCGGCACGAACGATTGCGGGGGCTCTACTGCTACGTAAGCGGCCCCGTTGGAGAGTTCCAGAGGTCCTTCAATTTTTTCTCCGCCTATAGAATAGAGTTCGATGATGTGCCTGAAATTTAACTTAAAATGTGTGTAGGTGATTTACATGTATGACGGTTCTCATCACTCCCATTTGAAATCTTGTTCATTTAATATCAATCGATACAAGATTTCCTTTAATATACATTATACATATAGATACTTAGGTTCTTTGCTTTGACTTACTTTGATTCTTGCTGTGCAGTAGATAACCTCGTCAAAGTAGCGTCCCATGGTTCATTAACACACACACTGTGCTTCCTAGGAGGAGAATCTTGCTGTCCATTAGAAAATAAGAAAATTTCGCGTAAACCTTCGTCACGATCCGTCAAATTATGAGGTTCGTATTTATTCCCCATCATGATGGACGTAAGAATAACATGTAAAATGGGTGTATATTACTAATTATAGCTCTACCTATATAGCTCTATATTACTTTGCATGCAATACAGAATATCATATGTTTATTACAACGCTACAATTTTAAATCAACGGAATACTACAACAAAACAACAATTGACATTTCTAAAACCTAAATGTCAACCTTTCAATATACTTTGTATAGGTATATAGGTACTCTGTGATGACAACTAAGTATATACGCTTTGATTTGAGTAGGTATATACGTGCTATGATAAAAATGACATATAAACGACAGAATATTTCTTTATTTTTAACCGACTTCAAAAAAGGGAGAGGTTCTGTTTCACTGTTTTTTTTTTGTATTTTCATCGATATCTCCGCCAATTCTGGACCGATTTTCATTTTTTTTATTTGAAAGATTGTACTCCTGAGGTAGTCCTACCATCGCCGTCTTGGCAATAGATTTGATTAACAATCATGTCTGGCAACATACAACATTATACAGTGCGTGAGCTGTCAGATCTTGCGATTCGCGTTTTATACCTGTCTCGGCCGCTCTTACGCGATCCAGATAAGAAGAGGCTCTCAGTTTTCGCCCAAACCCGAATCGCAATGTGAAAGCTCACGGACTGTAGCTACATTTATTTAATGTCGCCGATTCTAGATAGATCTCTACATCTAAAGCGAATTTTCTACGATATATATCGTACAGAAAATTTATTTTCATGATAAATGTTGGTGCGAAACACGTGCGAAACTAGAATAGTAAAATATTTAATACGTCATGTCACTGGCAACAATGACGTTCTTCATGTCGTCAATCTTTGTCATGTTGATTTCATTCAAATGCTGTTTTCACTAAAAAAACTAAAACCTAGTAACTCAGACCATTTGCTTGGTCTAAGCCTAGTAATTATTATGCTCTTTGGTTTTCACTTCACCTGCTCAAAAAATTCGTTAAGTAGCTTCGCGATGTGCGAAATCTTACTACTTAAAGCCTGACCAGAAATATATGAGGATGCGCCATATTGCGGAATTTAACTGAAACTAATTTCTTACACTGGCAATGATTTTATGATGGTTTGTCAACAATGTCAATGTCATTCGTGGTGGTTTCTTTAAAAGACAAATATTTAAAATTATCCAAATAAAATGCCCAAACCTATTCACAGTCGTGAACGTAATATTATAAATAAAGTGTACACGTGTTTATTACACGAAAAACAGTCAGGAAAAGAGTGTGACGGCGCATCGAGAGAATTAGCTCGATGGCGCTAATATCGCCTCTTGATTTTTGAATGACTAAACTCTTTACTACGTAATACCGAACTCTGAGGATGTGGCCATATAGGACGGGATTGACAGCTGTCGTTTTGGGGCTGTTCTTCCATGTCGAGCTAGCGCCTCACGTGTTGCGGTAGAACGTTATAAAAGTTAGGAATCCAAGTTTATTCGTCATAGATATTCTAGATTTATGTAACAGGTGCGTTTGGTTCAATCATAGGAAGTGAAGTATACGGATCGGCTGATACTTCTACCAAACCTTGTCTCCTCGCCCGAATACTCACGCAGATGAACCAATCTAATGAAAACCAAGTGTAACCGGACCCTAACCGTGAGTCGTTATCAGAAGTGGGATCTGGAGGGCTTGATCATGAGGGGACAAGTAGAAACACCATCGGCATCATGAGGACGGATAGCGGAAATGCGATATGTTTTTGGTAATATGGGAGCATGGCTCTCTCAGTTGATTGTGGCAACACATAATACACCTACGAGTCTTGCATACACAAATCTTATCAAGTGTGATCAAGGTGAAGCTGGTTCAGATGTAGGGTTTGTGCAAGGTAACCGATATTGTAGTGAATAGCCAAATAGAGGTGTGTAAATTGCGAAGGAACCTTGTTTTTCAAATATCTACGTCTTTCGTATTCATGCTGTACACTTTCTTAACGATCTTCATGGTAGAGCAGTTTGAGTCTATAGATCTACTACACGAAATGAATAATAACTAACTCGATTCTTTTGATTTGAGTTTTGCGCATGTCTAACCAGAAGCTTACAGATTACCGGCTAGCACATCTTACAAAGTCTTCGTTTGTCGCGTGCCTCAACAACTCCTATCCTGTTCACACGGTATTGTCAAGAACGAGATTGCTAATGTTTTTCGTTCGACCAAGAGGTACCTATCAGAGTTGTGCTAGAAGTGCTGAGTTGTCACCAGCCCTAACGAACGCTCTAAAGAGCCGCACTGCTAAGTAGTACTAAGGCTTAACATGGCATATAATAAAATAAACTTGGCTTACACAATCTTATTGTAATATGATAATTGATAATGCAAATTACTTTGACCAAGTCTTTGAGTTTCAATTTGGAGGTAACGGGACTGCGCAAGAAGCTATGCGTCTGTGGAACTTTATTAAGCTTTCTGAAAGTAGAGATTATTGCCGTGTAAATTGTGTATTATCTAAGAAAATTCCATTGATTCGCAGATAATTGATTTTGCATGTAGTTTTGACGAGATTTTATAGCATCATGATCATGACTGAAGACGCAACAACGACGACTACAAGATGACAAGACCAACGAAAATGGAACCAAGGCACATGAGTACCAGTTGCATTGATGGTGTGAAGAAGCTATTAGCCAGTGAACCGGTTACGTGCAAGAATGTCCAAATCGACAAGAATCAAAACGAGAGGTCAACACTATCTGGTGAGGTCATTACGTTCATTTTTGGTAGAAGCTTGTGATCCTTTTCAAGGAGAGGTGGTACTCCTCACCACTCCAATTTGGTATAGAATACCTACTTCTATCGGTTATCATTTCTGTGGACAGGCAGCCTATAAATGTGGTATTTTAAAAGTGAGAGTGAATAAGCACTATCTGGGTAAGCATGTTCCATTGTCGTCTTCAACGTCACTAACCAACTTGTGAGATTGAGGCTATAAGGTGAAGGTATAGGACCTATACCTAGGTATAACATAAAAAAAAAAAGAACGTAATTATTCAGCGGCCTTAGTGAGAGTAACATTAGGTGGTAGCAACTAGGACGAAAAGGTGCCCGAGCGGTGACCATGTGCTGGAGGATGACACGTGGAAAAGTTTTCCTGCAGGTTGGACTGACGATATTGTAAAGGGTACAGGCACTCGTTGTATGCGAATATCGTAAAATATATATTATAAAATTCTATGTTTTCGCTCTTTGGTTTAGACAACAACCCTATTCAGCCCGTATTGTCTTAGATTGCAGTTATTTGATGTATTTTCTTATATTTCCTTAAATACAGAAGAATAAATTCCAAGATTTTTTTTTAAGGTACACGACATAAAGCCCTGTCGATCTCTATATTAATTTCCACCTGTTATAAATATGAAATGTTGTCAATTATCGGTTCATATTATGGAGCTTCGACGGGGTCCCATGATTTGTTCAGGATGTGCGCTTGTATAAAGATATAGTACAAGTAAGCAGAAAATGTAACATTGTTTTGGGCGAAAAGGTGAGGTCGTCGGTCGCCGCGCCCTCGGGTGACGGGCGAATACGATCCCCTCTCACACTCACCTTAATAACCTTATATTTCCCTGGTAACCATTACAAGCCCACTTATATTTATGCTTATAAATACATAGATCTACAGGTAGGTATAGTTCATTCCGGAAATACTATAATTTTGATATGAGTTTGCCACATTACAAAACAATACAACAATACCACAGATTAATATAATAGTTACAATATTTATTGCGCACCAACAAGAAAAATATTACATTCTCATGTAACATTTTTCTATCTTAAATTAACAATGCCACATTATATTCCTTCTTCTTCGTTGTTACTCTCTTAGTCTCTCGATCACTGTCACAGAATACTTAATAGTTATCACTGTTGTGTATTTTTCCAGTATAACAAAAATCTTAAAGTAAATTATTGCCGGATTTAATTTACATTCGAGAACACTACACATTTTCAAGTGATATCAAATCGAAATCGACATTTATTTCGACAATTTATTATCATGGAGCATAGAAGGAGGAGGTTTTACGTTCGACTGTATGTATTTTCCCTTTTTAGGGTTCCGTAGTCAACTAGGAACCCTTATAGCACAGTATATACATTACATAGTTTCGCTATGTCCGTCTGTCCGTCTGTTCGTTCGTTTTTTTTCGTTGAATAGGTTTTTTAAAAATAATAGGGGTCTTAAAACATTATTTTTTGGTAATGTCAGCAGTTTTGTAAATATTCGCTCCGAAAATAAAAAAAGTAGCGTCCCCCCCTCTGACTTTTCAATCACGGGTCAAAAAAATATGGAAAAAATCATGAAAATGAGGCCTTATAAGTACTTTCAATGAAAACTATATTGAATAAAATCGGTTAAGCCGTTTTTGAGTTATCGCAAAATTTCATAATTTTCTTTAAAATGACGTAAGTGCCCCGCGGTGTCCTTATACTTCGAACGTTACACATATTAGTTAAGTGCCATACTGCATTAAAATAATTCACTCAATCTGGCGCGGATAATCGATAACATCCAGAAGGTAATAAGTAATTACAGTCACTTTGGCGTTTACGACCTTTTTTATAGAGCATGAAATCTTTCTCGTAATTTAAACCTCTATTGTGAATGATGGGCAACTACGGAACCCTACACTGAGCATGGCCCTACATGCTCTTGGTCGGTTTTTCATTTAGTTTTACCGATTTCTTCCTACCACAAAACCGACCAATTCACTTTTTTTTTGAAGTGAAAACTTCTTTAGCTGCGCTGCGCTTGGCAATTTTTAGATGGGTAAAAACAGTGGTAAAAAATGTTAAACTCGCGACAGATAACAGTCAGTCGGTAACCTAGCAACCGTGTCTGTTTAAAAGAAAGGGGGCCTTCGAACAACAAAATGTTGTAAGTGACAGATGGTGAAGCGTAATCATAAACATACATTAGTAAGAAATAGAGATTAAAATAGAAATCAAGTGTCAGTGAGATATAATAAAATCGGAGTTTTCACTTCTGCCGGCACTCCCGGAGTGCAACCCGTCCTTTTTTTATATGAAGTCTTATTATCATCAAGGCAGGATCTGATGATGGGATCCCCAGCTTGCTGCGAATTTGCTTGCTTTATGCATGCATTCTGCGAACATTTTCGTTTCTGATTCTATCACGCAGAGAAACTCCGATTTACATTTCACGTCGCATCGCATCATCTCATGATGCTGAGCTGATGATTAGTGATGATGGAAGGTACAACTGCTTGAATGTTAGGAGGTAGGGGATAATGGGCAACGGATTTTTTTTTTATCATGACGTTTTTTTTTGTTTATAGGTAGGAGAAAACCTCTCAATCAAAAATAAAAAAATACACATTTTGTCCTGGCTTAAAAAATTCAATAAAAAGGTAATAATGTTTACTCCCATCTTGTACGGGCATCGTATACGGACACCTGGAAACTAATTTAGAATTAACCGAGGTGATGTTTTTTTCTACATGGCAGGGGTGTTCAGTACTATTTCTATAGTAAATCCGCCATAGAAATATTTTGTATTACTGGTGGATTTTATTGACATAGATCACGATATTTCAGCTTAATTATACTTAGTTATGGTCATATTTATAGCCTAGCAAGTGTCGGTCCGGCCCAGGGATAGTGACGCTAAAAACAGCTTTCATATGGCAATAATGAGCATAAGTACGTCATATATTTTCATTACTAAACGTTAAGCAATTTGTCAACGATTTGTCATTAATGAAATTCGAAACATTTTTTACCGGAATGCTGCTCAATCCTTCGATTTTCTAGCGAAATAAATACTGAATCCTATTGAAAACGTCTTGACTTTCATCTTTAATTATGCAAAAATTGCTTGACATTTTCGGAATAATAGTCCTGTTTCCTCTTTGTTTACATCAGTATGACATTAACCAACTTTCAACATCAGTTACCAAAAATTTGTCGTTGCCAGTTAGATAAATTAGTACCATTATTAATCCGCAATATGGCGTGGGTTGTAAAACCCCCTGTAGGGCTAAAATAACCTAGTAAAATATATAATTAACTCACTTTTCCTGCTCAAAAAGTACGTTATTTTAGCTTCGTGAAGCGGGGCTAAAATGGTACTTTTAGCTTAAAGCTTTTTTTATTTCGTTTAAGGGTAACGGCCAAAAGAGTTGGACGTAATTTAGGCGTAGTTAGCCTCAGAAAAAAAGCGATCGCAAAAAGTTTCGTTGTGCGACAAAAATTAACGACACAGTGATTAACCTCAAAACAGTACCTCAAGGTACATTATTCAATGGTTAATTTGTCGTCGTACTAGAGCGTACAAGGGAAAAATTATAGGTACAAATATTAATGAAATAAGTTAATGTAGTAAACTTTTTGGTCTTCACCCTTAAATAGAAACCTTTAAATTCTTTGAAAATTAAAAATAAATCTTGTTCGCGGCCAGCTGCATACTAGACACGGATAATTAAAAACAAACCAACAGATCGTATCGTATACATATACCGTATCTTAAAAAAAATGACAAAAAAGAACCGATTTCCAAAATACCGAAAAGCCAAAATAAACCCGTTCATGTACAGATTACATTTGAATCACTTTTGAAGTCGGTGCCTAACCACTCAACTATTCCTAACTTACCTACTCTTGAACGGAAAAAGTATTTTCCAAATCGACTTACGATCCATGAATTAAATAACACTCGTTGAGTCCTCACTACTAACTGGTGGCTTTGTGTCTTCATTATCAGTTTCTCTTCACCAAATGGTGATTTTCGAGGGCAATGCTTGTACTATTGTAATAAATACCGAAATCGCCATAGATGTGCCCATAATATTTCAGGAATTCCTGCGATTCCTCATGGATCTCTTCATCAGATCTTCACCAAAATGGGACCAACTTGGAGATGTCTACTTATGAAACAAAAAAGAATTTTCCAAATCGACTCATAAAATGACGGAGTTCTGAGGTAACAAACATTAAAAACCAGCCAAGAGCATGTCGGGCCACGCTCAGTGTAGGGTTTAGTATAGGCGACCATTACGAGAAAGATTTTAATAGGCTATTAGACCCAGTTTTGAAATATATTTCAAATTATTAATAATCATCTCACTAGCTCTACAAAAAAACTTGTATTTTTGTGAACGCTAGAATGCTAAATTTTATCAATTGAAAATTAGAAATTTCATGAACAGTCAAAAACGCCGTCCGCCATTTTTGCCTTTTTCTAATCTAATTGCTAAATATTCGAAATTCGACCGTCGTATAGTGCCATTCCGCTCACTGTCAATATACTTTGACAGGAGATCGAGAGGGACGGTACTATTCGAAGTCGTCAAAGTAGACTTTCAGTTTTGTTTACGAGTACACGACCGATGACGTCACTATCATTAAGCGAAAATGGCGGACAGCGTTTTAAGCATTTCAAAATACAGATTAAAGACCATATTTTGAAATTCAATTTTGTCAGCCATTTTTCACTTGTATGAATTAAATAAATAAATAAATAAAATAAATATTAAGGGACAATCATACACAAATCGACCTAGTCCCAAACTAAGCAAAACTTGTACTATGGGTAGACGACGATATACATAATATATAAATACATATATAGATAACATCCATGACCCAAGAACAAATATTTTGCACAAATATTTGCCCCGGCCGGGATTCGAACCCGGGACCGCCGACTCAGTAGGCAGGTGTCTACCAAGCGAGCCAAACGCGTCGTCAAATTGAAAAATATATATTTAGGTTTCCTTTGCTAAATACTATACGGAATAAACATTAGTTTATTACAATTTAACATGAGTCAACTAGCCTATTACGAGAAAAAATTCAAGCTTTATAAAAAGGTCGTAAACGCCAAAGTAACAGCAATTACTTATTACCTTCTGAAAGTTATCGAGGTACCCGAAAAAAAGTTTTTATTTTATTTTTTATAAACACATACTCATATACGAAATTTCAGCTTTCTAGTACATTAGTATCACGGAGCTAAGCCGCGGACGGACAGACAGACAGACAGACAGACAGACAGACAGACAGACGGACAGACGGACATGGCGAAACTATAAGGGTTCCTAGTTGACTACGGAACCCTAAAAATTATAAAAAAAATACAACCGAATTGAGAATCCCCTCCTTTTTTGAAGTCTGTTAAAAATGGTTTAAATACGAAACCACGACTCCCACATGTTATTTTAGTATTCCGAGTTAAAAAATAGACCACTGAAGTTAGTTTTTATTGATTTCTAAAATGTTTTTTATTATTTTCTCGAATTCGAAGTGAAAAGCAGTGATTAAAACGTGGGTAAAAGCCATTATTATAATCAGGTTATATGTGTCATTCATTGTTTCGTTCATGTCGTATTGGTTTATTTGTCTTCTTTTAAATTTTAACTTTACAGCCAGAAATAATACACGTACCTAAACACATCGAAAAGTAAGAATGAAGAAGTATATTGCCAACACAGCTAATTACGTATTTAACGTTGTAATTGTAACTAAGAAAAAACTAGTATTATATCGTCGGCCGTAGGTTCAATTGGGGTAAGGGACAAAATACGCAAAATGAGTTGAATATACAGTTTTGTTCAGAATTTTCCGCTCTATCGAATGGTGTTTATAAAAAAAATCTAGCTTGAAAAAAATGTTCCTTACACTACTGATTTTTATGGGTTCAAAATCAAATCTGACCCACAAAAACCATGTATCTGTTTTTTATTTTAATAAAGCAACATCAAATAGGGTAACTACTGCCACCAATCCACTTTGAATAAGGTAAAGGTCTTTCCAATTAAGGAATTACCTTTACATGACTTATTTTTGAAGACAACCTTATGAAACTGGCTTTTACACTAATGCTTTTTTTTGGGTCATGAATAAATAACACCCATACCTTAAAAAGATTGCACGAGCTTAGAAAATAATGTTCCTTACCCCAATTTGCCACCTTATTTTTTTAACAGGGTGAACCTTACACCAATTTGGTTAAGACGATATTTAGGTTTGATCTGATTTATATTAAGATTCCGTGTCCGTTACGCTAATTTTCTCGTGAGAATCAATGAATACTTATCCCTGTTCCCTTTATATACAAACACATCTAACTCCATTTATTATTTTAATCTATTGTTTTTAAAGAAAGTGTTATGTTGCAATAAAAGCAATCCAACACCCGACATGTCGGAACAACGAGGCCACGCCGTTTCGCCGTCAAAATAAACATTGTTCGGTTCATGACGCATTGGTATAAACTGATGATGAAATAAATAAATAATAAATAAATAAAAGCACCTTCATCAGTTTTATAATCTTTGTTTATACGGGTATCTGTGTAAACTGGATGTTAATTTTTGGCTTTACTGAGTCATTGAAACTACTAGCGTAGTTTGACTTATTTACATGCAAACTTTCACGATAAATGAAGGTATTCAAATAAATTTAAGTAGTAAGAAAATTTCAAATTTAGTAATTAGTCCACCGAGAAATGTGTCTATTTATGTTATTAGGTATAATTCGTCAGTTCGGCGTCTCTGAACGACAGTAAGTACTGAACTCTTTGTCGGCAGCTCGTGAATCTTATTCTACCCGTGAAGTGTTTTTTTGAGCGGATAGTTTAAAAAAGTGGGCTAAGATTGTCGAAAAAAACAATAACCAATGGAATACTGGAGGAGATAATAACACGTTCTTTATTAAAAGTTTTTAATTAACTTTACACATTATATGTTAAAAATATCTCAAGGAAGATTAGACTTTCCGAGGACTAGCTGAGTTGAAACTAGGTAAATGAGGCCGGATAGTCGACATGGGTAAAACTTTATAGATAACTATAAGGTAATCCTACTGAGTTTGGACTTCTTAAAATCGTCTCGGTACTTGATGAATTGCAAAGGAAAATTTTCACTTTCAATTAAAAGGCATTCCTAGGTATGAAACACTTTAATAGTCATTATCTGAAATTCCTCTACCGATAAGTGTTGAGAAATCAAAGGATCTAACTAGAGCTCTTGCTATTCATTGACTGACATTGATGTTGATATGGATTATACAGCCTCGTTTGACTCCTTAGGTAACAAGTTTCAAGTTTGAAAAGTAGTAATTAATTATAAAATACCATAATAAATAATAGAATAAGTCGTTTCGTTTCGTTTATGCATGTCGCTCACACAGGTACAAGTCGTATTCTTTCGTATGCACGTCGTTCATAAGGAAAAAAATGCTGCAAATAAATTGAGTTATGTCTTTAAATACTCGCGAACAAAAGCTATAACTACAAAAAAACATATTTATAGGGCCAACACATTAGTTATTTATTTATAAAATGAAAGCCTTACACTATAACTTGTATAAAAATTCTTAAAAAGATCAAGTTCTAAATATGTACTATTGAAAAATAGTTTTTGTCTCTTCTGAAAAGTGCCGTTTTTGAGTTATCCCTTATTAACTGGAGGCACTGAATTGTGAGCAACTACTATGTTGTCTAACAGGACTCCTAAAAAGTACAAATGTAAAATGATTATTTCTGAATTGTATTTAATTCTGTAACTTTTATCATTCAACACAAGCCCTAAACTTTTAATAATTTTGCTGTCTAAATTACATTGGTTGTTTATTTCAGTATTTGATCATAGAGGCTGAGAAATAATTCATGAGACAATAATAAAAAAAAAAGCATAAATTAAAATGTGGGTTATTCAACTCGATAGAAACGTTACGTGTAACGATACAAATATTGCATGTAACGGACACACAAAAAATGCTCACACGGTTTCAATACATTTATATACCTCTTACATTAATGTTTTAAAGATTTCCGGTGTTAAGATACGCCTTACGTCAAAGGTATGTACTTATTTATTTTTACAACGATCCTTTTACGCTATTTTTTCTTTCACACATAATCTCAACTAGTCCCTTACGCCATTTCTTCATCAATATAGTGGATACAATGAATAGGTAGATTTAATGTAAGGGACGAGACCACAGAATACTTTCTCTGTAAGGGACATCAGCAGCGAAATAAGTTGGTGTAAGGGACATGTCATTTTCTATAATATCTAAATTATTAAAACGAACACTACATAGACAAACAGAACACTAAAATACAAGATTATGTATGAAATCAGGCCCAAAAAAGGTTCACTACAAAAAAAGTTATGAACGATTTAGTTAAAAAAAAAACTTTGTCAGCCTCTCCTGAAAAATCGTATTTTGTCCCTTACCCCCAATTGAACCTACGGTCGACGATATACATTATACAAGTTAGATAATCGTTCCCACAGTAGGTACAAGATATGTAGGTACATACTCGTAATATATATCTACTTATAATTGAACTGTGCGCATTGTGTTTAACATACCTATCGTTTGTCACGGTATCTGAGAGTTAGTTGTCTGTGCATGGTTTGGGCCATGATGACTTGTTCATTTACATTCATGTTTTCACTTTTCTCTAGCCATTATAGTAGTCGATGTCTAGCTTTCGATTTCTGTCGACTGTTTGCCCCGCGGCCGTCGCGTGAGCGCTGTATCAAGCGGAAGAAGGTATATCATTCCATTACCATAGCTAGGTAGGTAGGTACTTACTTCCATTTGTTCTAAATTCGTGCTTCTCTACAGGAGTACGGGACTTACTGTGGGGTTAATGTTTACAAGATAAGGCTTTATGACCATGCGGACTTTTTAGAAAACTTTTGCCATATTTGTTTTATATTTATATTGGGTCATGGATGTTATCTATATATGTACTCGTATTTATATATTATGTATATCGTCGTCTAGTACCCATAGTACAAGCTTTGCTTAGTTTGGGACTAGGTCGATTTGTGTATGATTGTCCCTTAATATTTATTTATTTATTTATATATTTTGAAAGTCACAATTATTTAAGAGGCCTTACCTATTCCTTTTAAAATGCTGATTGTTTAGAAATTTTTCTCTATGATCAAACACGTTTCTTAACATATTATTTATGTTACTACCTAGAACAGGGCTGTTGGGATGTATCTGTAGGTAGGTAAAAAGTATGTATTTGAAACCTAAAATTTGAATTTTCCATTGATAATTTTTGTTTCAAAAACTACTCGAAATTGACAAAATTCACGCGGAAAATTAGTCTTTTCAATTGCAATTAACACTTTTTTGGATGCGTTTTCAATTTTTTAGTATAACCCGAATTGATGTTTTTATCACTCTCCTTTTCATATAGATATGAAAGAGACAGAGTGCACCGAAGTTCGAATGATTCCAATTTTATAATTAACCTGTGGCTGAGAATTTATAATTCGTGGCCAAAAATTTAAATAACTAAAAATTACAATCTTGCTCGAAACAAAATCGAATTTTGGTCACTGTTAAAAAATCATGTTTGAGCTGGTGAGGTGGAAATAAATAAGTGTGCGATTTGTTGATATGCTTACGTCCATTTGTCTTAAAGTGAGCTCTTCTACAAGTCATGTTTACAATATACCTAAGCTTTAAAAGAAATTTAGAATATACTTCCAGTGGTTGAATATAAGAAATTTCTGTATTTTAAAGCCGAGACGTCGCTTGTTAGTTAAAGTGGTCTCACATCTAATCTAACCGCTTCTTCGATATAACTCCCAACCACGGGAACCCCCTTATAAGGAAGGCAGCCGACTACCTTCCTCGAGCTCTCGATCCCTCTGTGGATCCACCTCACAGATTGTTATTGCAAAGAGGTCGGTTTACCCGACGTCCGAAGCATGTACTATCTGACCCGGACGATGAGATCACGGAAACCATCCAAGCGATGGTCGCCGCGAACTCTTCCAACGGCACCTACTCACCTCAGCGTAATCACCGCCGGCGGGGTACTACCGCTTCTTATGTCGCGTTTTTTCTCTGTCATAGCCCCATTCTCCTTCCCCTCTCCTCCCGCCCTAAGTCAGATCATGTCTGTCATGTCTTAAAAAAAAGGTCTAACATCTAGTATCCATATCGCAACCCAGGAGTAAGTGCGGTAGGCACGAAGTGTCACAGCATTGTTAAGTTTTTGCTTACCTCTTGGGACAACACATAGTGCTCTGATAGATAATAGGTGTATTAAGTAAGAACGCGGGAACGGAATTCATCACAAGTAGGTACCTATATCCGACTCTACGATTTGTCAATGTCGCGTATTGCTTCGAAAATTCAAGATATATGATGTTGCCTAGTGTGGTGGTTGCATGCACTTACATGGAGTATACTATACGGGTATAACTAGGTAGGTATGTACCTAGTTATTATAGCGTTATGTTGTATGGCATTTTGCTGTGGGGTAAAGCTGCAGACGTGCAAACAATATTCGTCTTACAGAAAAGAGCGGTACGGTTTATATACTTATAATACGGGTTCACGTGTATCACTTAGATAACACTTTAAAAATAGTACATTGTTATAGAGGCTGTAAAGTAAGCAATAGATGAACGAATAAATTTCGAATTCCGGGTTGGTAGGTATATGAAGAATATGAAGACACAATAAAAAAAAATGTAGCAGGCATAAAAACCTCCTCCTTTTCTTGAAGTCGGTGAAAAAAGTAGGTTCCTTTCATTACTAAAATGTATTCACGTTAATTAAGTTTAGGACTTAAGGTATAAGATTTTGTATCTTTGTCCTATCCTATTACTGGTAAGATACTAAACAGTTTTCCCCAAGACAACATGATAAATATTCAAGTGACGTGTCCACCGTTTGCGTCTCGACCCGCCGCGCCGCCGACCGCATGGTCCTGCGAGTAGATAAGAAGAGGAAGAAGTAGGGGAGCGTGTAAATAAATACACGGCGCGTGCTATTTGTGGCTCGGGCGAGCGACGCGCGACGCGCGTGCGCGCCGACACAACACACAGACACAGACACAACTCATTAAACAACAGACGTGACACTTCCATCCCGTCGGACAAAAGCTCTTTGCCACCGATATCCCATTTAGCACACTTAAATACACTATCTGCCGCTCTAAGCTATGACAACAGTGTGTAAATGAGCACTATAATAAATCATATTTATTTTAACATAATATATATGATGAATTTCTTAATACATACCTACTTAACTACATCTAGATGCTGCATTGTTTCTTTGAATACATCGTCCGACATTATCATAATATTTCGAATTGATGATTTATGATAATTATTACTATTATGAGATTTATGAGTAATAGAAACGCATGACTTCATATATATATTTATTTTGCTACGTAAAGTAAAATGTATAATTTGGTTGGAGGTTAGGTTTCAAATAATAGTACATTACTGCAGACGCCGGGAAATAAGGGCTTGCCGGCTGAGTAGGTATAGACGGCCGACCGTAAGGGAGGCCGGATAGTGAACGAAGCCGGCAAGCCCATTTCACGGCTAAGGCATGTATAGTGCTTTTCTCAAACATATGCAATGAAATAAAAAATACACCGCTCAAAAAAACATAATTCAGCTGTTCAGTCAGTTCATGAACACAGACGATTTTAAATTTTCCCTCCAATCCTTCTATTTTTTTTCTTGCGGAAGTCGTCCACGTGTGTAGTGTTCGAATATTAGGGCCATTATACACAACCTGATAATAAGAATCTTAATTTCTATAATAAATAAAATAAAGCCAGAGGATTTCTAATATTGTCTATGGTCTCTGGTGACTTACATATAGACAGTATTTTAAATTTATTCATCAACACATTGCATTATACAGATTTGTAGTCTTAATATCAGTTCGTGTGTAATAGGCTTTAACACGAATATTGTTGGTCCGATACCCATTCAGCCACTAGAAGAAAAATTAAAAAATATATTTCAGATGTTTAGCCTGTTTACATTAAAATATAAAAAAATCCTTTACAGTTCTCTCGAATTGTTCCGCCCGAAGCTTGACACTGCGAAGCCTGTATTGACACACGTTTATGACGATATTTCATCATATCAACTGCTCAAACATGGTGACGTCAGTGGTGGTGTCAAAGCACATAATAAAGTTATCAAAGATTGTTTCTCAATATTTTTAATGTTTGGCTACGAATTCACAACATTTCATAAGTATATTTAAGACTACAATATTGTACATTTTCCGTATACCGCTTATCGTAATCACTATTTTTATACTTTTGCTGCGACTACTAATTTATTCTGCTCAGTCTAAAATATGACAAACTATGACATCGTGGAAGGGTACTCCTTTTGAACGCTTTTCCTCCTATGTCAAAATGTGGCTTAGGTATTAAGCCAATAGTTGAAAAACGAAAGAGCGAGAAAATTGCTTTGACAGCGTCTGCCTCTGCCATTACCCATTTAGTGATCGTTGGCGTAGTATGCACGACAGCACACGACCACTTTAGTGGCTCTTGACGTTCAAAGGGTTAATCTGGTGTATATAAAAAAAACAGGAATGATGTTTTGGTTGACATTCTTGACTGTTAATTTCATTTCGCGGATAGGTCGAAGACTAAATTAAGAAAATACATAAAATAATCGAAATCTACAACTATGCCTGGATAGAGTAACTCTATCTTAATTATGTACTCGCTAATACGCTCGTGATTCAAACATAGAATCCTTCGCTTGCTCGGAACTCAAAATTAGCACTCGCGTCGAATCAACAACTTCGCACAAATAACTATTTATAGTAGCCCTCAATGATATTTTTTCCTTCCTATCCTTACATCCTTGAGTATGAGGAGGTACCTGCAAACAACTTTCTTTTTATATATTCATATATATTTTTATTATATTCATTTATATATTCGTTCATTGGTTCTATGTACTAAGCACACTAAGCAAATATTACTGTTTGTGTGCAAATATTTGACTTTATGAGGTTGCGAGGTTCTAAGATGAAAGGACTGTGACATACTGAAAATAAAACTGATATTGATATTTATAAATTGTTTTAATATTAATTAATTAGATGACATTTGTGGCACCGTAACATTCGTTTGTAATTGATTTACTTGCCTTGTTTAAGTTGGCATTTTTTTCATTGTACATATAACCTATATATATACCTAACATTGAAAAAACAAAACGTAATTAATTTTGTACTGAGAACCGTTACAACTTTATGTATACTCGTATATGGATGGGACGCAAGTAGGTATGCAGTACTTTTTTCAGAGAGTGTTTTTCTGTTTCCAAGACGCGCCGATATCTGTGTTATGGGGCGTCTGTGAGAACACCTTTGTATCTTCGTGGAACTGAATACAATAATCCTATGTGGAATGCCGTATCAGTTATATTGAAACGTCTAGTAAGGTAACTTACCTAAAATTGGATATCGTAGCTTCGTAGTCACCTATTAGACGTTATCGAGGTGTTAATGGCATATCTCACGTGAATTGGTCGTCGAGGAGTACGAGTATAGAGTATGGAGGAATCGGGAGGGAGAGGAGCAGCGGCGCGGAGCGACGGCGCGGGCGGGGCCCGCCGCCCGCCGGCGCCGCGGCCCGCGCCGCCACCGCAGTCCGTGCGAGCCGCCGCCGTCGGCCCGTCGTCTGCGTCGCAGCCCCGAGCCGCATCGTGACACGACACGCGAGCCGCACTCTTTGTTTATTGTCAAACGCGCGCGCGAGCTACAGCTGTTTTGTGCAGCGCCCGTCCCCGCCACTCGGCCGCACCTTTCGGGACGACACTGTTTAGGGTGATTTCAGTTACTAGTGCCACTACATCGGTGTTTCCAGACGTGTATTTGGAGTGTGTAGATGGGGCGCTCGGCGGGCCCCTGAAGCGGTCGGTGCGGTGCGCGCGTCTCGGTGGCGATCGGAGAGACCATGGCGGCTACGGCGCGCCGCGAAATCGACACCGGCGAGGAGGACATCGCCGCTATCGCGAAACAGATTTCAGACCACGCCGAGGCTATATACCAAACCTGGAAAGCCCGAGGTCTCGCGCCCAGCGAAATATTATCGTGCAGGCCCACGCCCGGCCTCAAGCTCACGGATAGCATTAGAACTAAACCTAGGACTGAACCTAAACCCGAAATTAAACAGAGGCCCGAGTTCCGACGCGACCGGTCGGAAGCGATCCGACCCGACGCACGAAGGGATCAACGTCAGGATCCGTATCTAGAACAGCATTTGGGACCCGAGGATGAGACCATAGAAGTGACTCTTCCTCCGGATCTAGTGCCGGAGCGCAACGGTACGAGCGGCGCGGGAGCAGGCGCGCGGCGCGCCGACCCTGCCGCCATGCGGCTGGAGGTTGCGCGCGAGGAGGAGCGCCTGCTGCGCGCGCTGCGCACCGGCGGCGTCGTCGCCGAGCGCTCGGCCGAGCGTCCCGACGTTGTGCCCCCTATATCCTTGGTGGACTATGCGAAAAGTCGCTACCAAGACCGGCTGGAGACCGGCGCCCGCAAGCCGGCGGCCGGCGCAAGTGGCGAGCGGCGCGCATCGCTGGGCTCGCACGTGACCGAAGCGCGCTCCAAGTTCGAAGCGCGAGCGCGGCGCGCGTCCAGCGCCGGCGCTGGTGAGCCGGCGGCCGCCGCGGGCGGGGCCACGCCGGTGCGGCCGTTCCTCACGCGCGGCTCCGTCGCCGAGCGCGTGCTCATGTTTGAGCGCTGTCCCAGCGAAGCCACCCTTGAGTTAGCCAAAAGAAAATCACCGGCCGCTACCACATGGCGAGGACCACATGATGTTATCAACAGAGCACAGGTGAGTGTGGAGTGTCGGCGTAACTAATTACTGCTTACATGTATAAGTAGGTATATCAGTTCTAGCGAGTTGTTTTAATTGGCAATGCGACGCTCCGACAATCTCTATATCTACCTACCACACCTACAGTGACCTACAGCAGCTAGACTAGCTGTACTGCTTAACAATGTAAAATCTCTGCAAACACCAATTACTCGGGCGACGTTTTCTGTCATGGACAGCGCAATACAAGAATGGAGCAACGCTTCGTTTTAATTAAGGTTTAGGTAATACGGATAATATTGCCCTAATAAGAAAAACATCACACGTCTATGTTTTAAAGCATAAACGAGATTCTAATGCTGCCATGCATAAAGCACTAAAGAGCAGCGTCTGCTGCCTTTCTTTCATCGAAATATTTGGTATCTTTTGTAAAAATGCTTATACCCTTGACTGTACCCAAGCGAAAAAGACTTAGCAATTCAGTGGCTATATTTATTCAACTGGTCCATCGATAACAATAAATACTAAGGACGTGAGCAAATAGGTAAGTATGAAAATCCGGATGCGCCACTGTTATGGAAGCACAAAGTAGTTTCGCACACCGTCACCGTGACGGTTGAGGCTTGATCCTATCGCTGATACTTACCTTTTCTTTTTTGGCATCTTGTAACAGATATTTATTATATTTACCTCGGCGCTGTATCTATTCGATAATATGCTACGTGAGAAAAGAGTACCGAATACAGTACAATGGATGTGAAGTTAGGTCGATGAAGGAAAAAACAGATCAATCCCTCCCAGTCATCATAGAGCAGAAAAAAGATTGATAAATAAAGAATTATTATTATTATTATTATTATTATAAACTAAGAGCCAAGTTAATGTGGATTCCCGAAAACGTACTTTAACCTGAATTCCTAGGTTGCATTGCACTTCCCTTACGACTTGGTGTGGTTATTATTGTTCAACGGTGTGTGGTGTGGGTTTCTGTTCTGGGTTTAAATTTTTCGATGCACCAACTTAACGTTTTAAAGCTGCAGTCATCATACCTTCAATTTCATAATGATGCGTTCGGTAAAACAACGACTACATAGTACATTTGTATAACTAGAACAGGTGTCGGAAATGTTAGATCGTATATTTGACTACAGTAGTTGGGTGGCGGTAATCGTGTCACAGTAATCGCACTCTTTATATCCGGCCTGACTCGTGTGACAATTGAACGTTTTTGATTACAATTTTACTTTTCGAAATAAAAATACTTAAAGGTGAGACTTATCAATTAATGTAGATACTCCGTACTGTGTAAATGTGTTTGTTTACCCATTTAAACACAGGTCATTTGTAAGCTTAGATTAAATACTATCACTTCAGACAGAACAAGATATATCATACATACAGTGGCGGATTAAGGCTCGAGAGCGCCCTAGGCAAAAACGCCATCGGCGTCTCTTTGCGCTCCATTGCGGCCCTTTGCGCCCCTTTGCGGCCCTTTGCGCCCTTTTGCAGCCTTGCGCCCCTAGGCACGTGCCTACTTTGCCTTAGGGATAATCCGCCACTGCATACATAGTTATTTGGCACATTACACTAGGTGTATCTCTGGCTAGGTCAGATAACTAAAAAACATCCAATGAACTAGCACAAACATTATCAGTAACAGCTTATAATGTTGAATTTTACTCGCTTAGACAAATCTACGTGGTAATAGATATGAAGTCATATTGTGCTCGGGGTGGTGCATTTTTGTCAAATTGCCAATTTGCTGCTCGTTGAATCCAAGCCGAACGGGGCGCATGTTGCAAAAATTAAATGACACTTGCCTTTAACACCCAGCGTCCGGCTAAGTAGCACAATAAACAAGAGCGTACCTAATAACATGTTTGGTGCATTATAATACTCTGACATTTTGCAAAAGAACTGAATGAAGCCTCAACTCTCTAAGAAACTGCTTGGTGCTGGTATTCTCGCCAGTTGTCACTAGCAATTTTACGAAGCGACGTGACGCCAGCAGGCAGTCGATCGAAGGACTTGTGGTGGCAGGTCAACGATGATTATAAATATTTATGTGCACCTAGTACCGAATACCTACATCCAAGGTCATCTGGACTGTAGAGGCAAATGCGTATTTTGATAATATCATACAAACGCAACACTATTTCATTGCTATCTTTTTTCATTACGCAGTCTATGACATGACATAGAATCGCAAGATTTTAAGACCACCCGGCAGATGTATTTATCCTGAAAACTAGTTAAGGTACCTATATATCTCTGATTCCACGAAAACGATCGATGTTTATTACAAGGCATCTTTTTTGGTGTACAATACGAAATTGATGAATTATCTGATCATTCGACATTTTAATATTTGTCGCTTAAGCTTGGAACTTTTCGCTGCTCGCCGTGGTTGTCCAATCCATGGAGTCGTCATATGATAAAAAAATATATTCAAAGTCAGTCTAAAAATTCAATGTTTTATTAACTGTCATAATTTATGTTGTTACATTTTTAATGGGCACGTTATATTAGTTTGCAATTAATTTTATCATAAATCTATCGGTAATTTCATATTATACCTGCAAGCTGCGAGCAGTGAAAAGTCCCAAGCCTTTAGATATTACTTTTACTTCCGAGTTAGAAGTTTATGTTAATAAAAATACGACGAGCACAAGTTTTAAACGAGAGATCAACTTATTACGAAGACATAAAATGATCGACTACTTTTGAAGTTGACTGATGACATTAAAAGTGCGCCACTCAGGCGAGATCGTATTGCAAGGACTTAGGTAGAATACGAGTAGGTCATTCTTTAACTTCTGAGAATATCAAGTTTACTTATATTAAGTAGGTAAAAACGAGTGAACTTCAATTGAACTACAACCGCGAGGTCACAACTATATCGGCGCTGGGCGCCGAGCAGCTGCGGTTTTTCCAGACAATTAGTGAATAAATGTTTACAAACAAGAATAATGTAGCTATTTAACTAAAGCAATATCTCAATCGCAAACCGCAACCTGCTAATAAGATCCATTATATTAATACAGCCAGTAAGTAATCTATCGTCGTAGTACCTGTTGCGCACCGGATAATTAATATATTATACTTACACGATGATTTTCAATCGGTGATCAGGTATCAACTTTTCTAACTCAGTAATTGATAGCGGTAACGTTAAGTTGGAATTACATGACAACAAACTTTAATTTTTCTATATAAATAAATTAATATCGGACAACTTCATACAAATCAATCTAGTCCCACAGTAAGCTCTAATAGGCTTGTGTTATGGACACTAGACGACGATATACATACTTATATAGATAAATACATACTTAAATACAAATAACATCCATGACCCAGGCACAAATATTCGAGTTCATCACACGAATATTTGCCATTGCCGGGATTCGAACCCGGGACCGTCGGCTCAGTAGGCAGTTGCTTTAAACACTGCGTCAACCGCGAGTAATAGCTTGTCATAGTCTTTGTCATTAAGTACATTTACAAAATCGTAGAAATTTCGTAAAATTTCCCGCCAAAGCGATGGCACTTGACGTAGGTTTCGTACTTCAATAATTTATGTAGGATGACCATGTTATCTAGTGGTTATTAGTTTTAATTATGTATTAACTTTTAATAAATTAAACTGTGAGGTATTTGCACCAGACCTCGACTAATATTTTTCTACCGATCACGTGATCACCGATTAAGAATCATCGTGTATGTATACGTACAACACTTGTACGTGGAGAAAAATAATCACTTACCGACAGCCTAAACGATATTTTGCTAAAATGAGTTACGTTCAACTCCAATTTTAGATGTTCAGCGTCATACAGGCACACATAAGGGTTCTACTCTACCTTCGCCTGAACAAAACGCCAAGAAAATATATTACGAATCTTACAAAATTAGGATCAGATCAACACATTCGCTGACGACAAATCCTGTGACAGATAGACACCAGAATACTATCATAAATGGGGAAGATGCATGAAGTCGGAATTACTACATCTTTTACTTATACCCGTTCAGAAACACTAAATTAACTCAAAATCAATTAAAGTTGAATAATATAAATTTCCTATTTTGTTACCAATTATTTTAGTAATTGTATATCAAGGTTAGGTAAATGTTTGATCATTAAGGTTCTGTTATACTTATACTTTTGTAATTATATATAATCTGAAATCAATGTATAGGAAATGACATAGAAAATTGGTAACAAAATAGGAAAAATATATTGAAATTTAATTGAGGTCATATTTTTGTATACACTATTTTTAAAATGGTCAGGGAGATACGCTTTAGACACGGAACCATAAAAACTGACGAAGAGCATGCTGGGCCACGCTCAGTAGCTTAGAGTAGGTGGTGTAGGCTGCTGAAGGCTCTCGAGTACGAGCATTACACGAGTACCTATATTCATATTCTTGCATGTTATTATTTATTATTCTTCTTTTTTAACTTTTTTCATATACCTACGCACATATACATAATTGTTTTCTTTTTACTTTTTTCACATAACCACCATTGAAGGTATCTTCCAGACTTTCAGTATTTTGTATTTTCAATATGGGGCGTTTTGACAAGTAACTCTAGCAAACTTAGTGTTCTTCTTACACCACACGGACACGGACACACGACTCACGTCATAATTAATTGGAGCGGAGCGAGCGAAGCGAGCGAAGCTCCCATGGATCGACTCGAATGGACTTTGTAACAATGCGCAGATCTCAGCGAGTTTTCAACCGATTTTAGAAATTTTTGTTTTAAAATGCACAAATTAAATTTCGCTAGGTCGTGACGAAGAGAAAATTTTGAAAAGAAAAAAAAAAAAAAAAAAACTCCGCTCCAACTATGGTGCAAGCTTAGCCGGTGGCTGACTCTGCATCGACCTAGTATAATTATATAGATTTAGTTTGACGATTAGTGTCGTTCGACTGTCAAAATTTTCTGCATTGATGATTCTCAGCTCATCCAAAAAAATTGCATTAGGTACCACCACTCAAACACTATCGTATTGGGCGCGAATCCAGTGCAATATACATATTTGTGTGATGAGCACGAGCGTCAGTTCTTCTGAGTCATGGGATGGGTGTTTCCAATGTGTACTTGTTTATTTATCAATGTTTGTCTATAGTGTAGCGACGTTTAAAAAATATGTGTAAATATCAACAAAGTTCTACAAATACGTAACTTTATTTCAATATTTAAATTATTTATTTGTTTGATACCGTAATGACATAGACCGTCTTAGTATTGTCTGTGGAATAAAACCCCGATAATGCATTAAGACAATTTTCTAAAACTAGTGATAATTATTTATTACATATAGAGAAAAAATTGTGGGTTTTGAAAATGACATTAATAAAACACTGTAATGATTTTATTATAAGTATTCCCACTCAGACTAACGGTACAATTCAATCTGAAATACCTAATTATTTTTTTGGATTGCACGTCAGATTGGTTCGTGTCTATTGATATTAACTTTGAGGAATTAATTGCTAAATCGGTGATATGGAGAGGTCTTTGGGCATTGTAAAGGATTCTCTAAACTTGATTTAAGCGTAGGTAACTGTAAACAAATACGCGTTTTGAATCTTAAGTAACGCGCTTTGTGATAAATGCGACAAATGCATGTCACCTCCTTTATAGTGGTTAAACGGGGCGTTGACTTTGAACGCATTATAACTAGTTGTCATATCTCCACTACAAATATCTAGTTTATATACAAAATAAAATAGCTAGTATTGCTCTTATGGATGTAACTCAGATTGTATTTAGTCGTATGTCCCTGTAAATATCGAATATAGTTGATTGGACATTTTGGTGAGATCATGTCAAACGTTAAAACATTGCCGCAAAAGCATAATTTATTCACGGATGGAGATTGTTCACCTCCCCGACGCATATATGCTACGAGATTCAGTAAAAAAAAGGTGTTCCAAATTTAAACCGTTCGGGATGGCGGGAATAGCTTGGCTAACGCCCAGCGCTTGATCAGCGCTGACGGACAACTGCTGCAATCCAATAGACGAATTATAATCCACTGACCCTCTTTGTGAGGTTTTTCTAATATTGTTTTGCCGTATGATTAAATTAATTATTAAGTACCAAAAATATAATTAATTGAAATTATACACTACAACAATTCTTTGTTGCGCACCCACATGAATAAGAATACAATAGAAACCTCAAATTAAACAATAGTAGACAATAGGCGGTCTTATTGATAAAGAGCGAAATATATTAATCAACAAAGTTGTACGTTCTAATTGACTAATAATATTAATATAATGACTAACGTTTGGTTAGCACTTTGAACTGCTCGTGTTTTGTACTTTTGTTAGCTAGTGTGTCTGTAAGTATGTAAGTACCTACTACCTCCTTAACAATACAAGGTGCGCTAATGCTAGTCCGTTCTATTGCATTAGGTACTAGGGCAGTAACGCGTCGAGCAGTGCGGAAGTTACACTTCTAGCGATTACGTTCGGTCGACATCTAACAATCGTGACAGAAATCATCCAAATCACCGCTTCTAACTGGGTTTCCGAACTTACATAAGAGGTTGAACGAAAAGAAAATAAAACATGCTATAGCCGATCATGCTTCGACCCGGCGAAAGCTCGTCTAACAACTATTTTGCATTATTTTTAATTTTATTTTTATAAGTAATCTATGCAAAATTGTTATTTTAGGCATAGTCACAAATATAACTGTATTCTTTAACTACCTATTAGACGGAAAGTAACAGTTAAGTCGAGTTGAGAAAAACAGCCTGCGAAAAACCTAAAACCTACATTAGTCATAACATAAAGTTAATCATCAGAAGCAACTCTATACCTTCCAAGGTAAGCAAATGGAGTTAATCTTTCAGGGGCTGTTATGTCCGGAGCGATATCTGAGTGATGAAGGTTGGATACGAGTTGTAAAACTGGCCAGGGCCCAAGGTCGACGAGCCGCTCGCATGTCAGCACGCAACCCCGCGCCGGAAACAATAACCTGCCGAGTGTTGCTCTCATTTATTCTTACTAATCCCAGCATTGCGACAAACACGCTCCTTACGACGAGTCATCCCTTTGATTTTGACGCGTATATATATCTGGGGGCAAACCAGCTAACGTACGTTTATTGTTTGTCTCGACAGCGATGTTACGCTGCGGGTCAACATTGTGTTTGCGTACTTAATCGGACCCTAATATCTACTAAAATTGCGCAGGGAGATTCATACTAGGTTTTAAGTCCTTTACATTTCTAAAAATCTTTCTAAGTAGTTTTAACTGCATTCTGCAGCATACTCTTTGTTCTGCAGTTTCATCAGCGTGGATCGTCTTAATTTTCATACAAACTATGATCCCTCCCTCTATGGTTGAGTTGTGGCTGCATGTTGTCTATTTTGCTACTTTTTGTCTCGGAACCTAGCAAAAAAAACCTAGACCTATCTCCAAAATTATTCATTTCAAGTTTTAACAGTTTAGAATAGGCGTTGTTTGGTTTATGATTCTTGTAGATATGGTACATAGAATTGTATTCATCATAACTATATCTGACTTTGAGGGTATACGTAAAACTAAAAATGAATAAGTAAAATAAATAACGACATTTTGATTGATAAGCAAAAGTTTGACTCTGTCGTGATAAACTGTTAGGGAGAGGCTTGTACTATGATCTATTCTGTGGAATAGGTACATACCACGCGAGTGGATCAGGTTACATCGGTACCAGATGGCCGCACTTGACTATTGTGCACCACTTCGAATTGGCAATGCGTTACTCGGGGTCGGGAGTTTGTTTTAAGTATAGAGTGTCTCGGTTCAGCTTTCACTTTCTCATGAGATCAATTTGCAAAAATTATTAGTCTCGCGCTTGAGATAGGCGATTTTAACTGGACCGATAACATACTTACTATCTTTGAAGGATACTTTATATCTTTTACGGATAGGTGGCTCATTTATTACTTGAGCTATACTCTTGTCCGTGAAGCCACTCTTCTTTATCCTATTTAAGCTTTTGGTGTTCTGATCTGATCCTGTCATGACACTACGTCTACTTCTCGTTTGATTAAAAGTTAAAACAAGGTATACCTAATCTCGATTTCCCTGAAAATATTTATTGCATTTGTTCTGAGTATTAAGCATAATATGCATTTACATTTTTATTTATAAAGTTTGGTTTTTTTTTTATGTCATAGGGGGCAAACTAGCAAACGTATCGCCTGATGGAAAGCGATTACCGTCGCCCATAAACACCTGCAACACCAGAGGAGTCACAAGTGCTTGCCTACCCGGAGGACGAAGATAGAATGCCTCTATGCTAGTAATTTCACCGGCTATCTTACCCCCACACCGGAACCATCCGGAACACAACAATGCGAACATTGCTGTTTGGCGGTGGGTTAGCAGGCAAGACGGTAGTAACAATCCGGACGGACCCTGCACGAGGCCCTATTACTCCTAAACTTATATCCTAGGTTAATAACTTGAGTTATGTAAGATTGTCCACTGATTGAAACGTGTAAAGCAACACGGGTAATGTAACATATCGTGATTTAAGTTGTTCCAATACCGTAAGTTCTGTACTATACGGTTATGACTTACGACGCTTTACTTCTTTTTAGACGACAACGAGATCTAAGAGCAACACGGCATACCTAATGTCTAGTAAAAATACCTAATTTTGTACATTATCGAGTCTTGAGCGGCGTAATAGGTATATACTATATCATTTTCAAAGTATTCGTATTTTTTTGATCTCTATGCATGCCCAATTTGATATGATTAGGAGCTGCTAATGGCTCGCAGCTCGCAGAATGAGTGTTCGTGCCGCAGTAATAAACAAGCGGGAGCGCGACGCGAACAACTTATTCCACAAGGACGCCTTAAGAAAACTAGTTTTACTTCCAAATGTAAGTAAATGTAAATGCCACGCATTGGATGTTTCATAACCCGCGGCCTGTTTGGTTTAAATAAGCTTAATATTTGTGATTAAGAATAATGAAAACATTGTGTTCTCTTTACTTTTTGCTTTCCTTTCCGTATACATTTGTTATAAATAATATTATACAAGATTGATCAACAGTAGAGTTGCTAAGCCGCGGAATTGTGCGCATCTGGTTACAAGCATGAAATTTCTACCACAGATAGAGCGTTCTGCGGTAATTGATTCAGATGTGGAGGGAAGTCAGATTCGTCCCCTGCGTGGCGGGAAAGCAGGGTGAATTGGATCAAGTGGTGTTCTCTTTCTTTTTTTTATTACTGATCAATTAAGGCTATTAGGGCTTGTGCGCCCCATCGTTTTCGTGAAAAACAGATATCAGCTATTCATTTTTTGTGTTATTTATGTATGGTTCCATATAAACATTTGGGTAGGTATATTGCCGAAATGGTGAAAATCACAACAAGTTTTTTTTATTCAGAACGGTATTTCATGAATATTAATAATTTAAATAAGTACCACTAATTGTTCCATCACCAGATAAAACATATCTGTCAGATAAATGTTGGCTGTCACTTTTCTTTTATATGACGGGAGAAAAGGATAGCAATAATTTTAACTGGCAGATATATTTATCAGGTGATTGAACAATCGGCCCTAAATAGAAAATCTAATCTAGTTTTTAAAAATATATGCATATTGGGCTCATCTCATACAAAAAGTACCTTGTTTTTTTTTTATTTTAGCTTAGCCTGCGTGCTCTAGTACATTTTCCCAAGTCGCGAAATTGTGTGCATCGGGATACAACTACAAAATTTCTACCACAGATAGAGCTCTCCCACCACACAGGGGACGAATAGGACTTCCCTCTACATCTGAAAGTAATCACCGCGGAACACTATCTGTGGTAGAAATTTCATGCTTGTAACCCGATACGCACAATTATATTAGAAAACAGCGGATTAACAACTCTATTACAACCATCGTCGTTTTGACTCTACTTACGTCTTTTTAGCGACATAAAATTATTGAAATATATGCGTGTTGTACCCAGCACAGGTGATACTTCTGAAACTTATTAATTAAGTAAAGCTTCGTTCTGTGTCTCCTACCTAAATAAGTGATCTTACGCATGCACTACAAAACGTGTTCTTGTTTATCAAAATAATAATTAAAAGAATGGATAGAATAGTATATTTTTAGACAGAGGGTGCAGGCACCACTTTCACTCAAGATATTTTTTTGGTTTTGGTAGGTATATATTTGGACTCGGCTCATAAAGAGCCCTTTCACTCCACATGATAGGATTCAGAACAAAACCAGTTAATCCCATATAAACAAATTATGAGACCATAACTCCGACCTGCACTAAAAATCAAAATGGTTTAAAAGTTTCTGTTCTTAAGGCTCAGAAGGTTATCCTGCCAAAGTACTCCTTATCATCAAACGCCGTATATTGCACTTTTATGTCGTGAATACCGTTCACTAATACTGTTCCCAGTGGGCTGGGTTTATTAAAATCTAATCGGATCGGGGTTTCATTTCACGTCTGATTAATATGAAAGCGCACCTCACGCGAGAGTGCCACGCGACACGCCACACCACCGCAGGCATGGTTCTTAGGCGCATCGCAGGCTGGTCTCGAACATTATGCAGCATGAACAGCAGGCGCAAAGTGATCGTACGAGTGGGTGAAGGTAGAGCTAAAATGTTACTAGGTACATACCGTTTAAGGGAGTCTGGCGTCGGCGAGCGCAGTTCGTTGTGACGTCAGGACACAAGCAATAATACTTATTTCCAATCACATTGTATTGCGCATTCATCATATGTTGCGTTTGAAGTGCCTGCCTAAGCGACGCCGTCTTGTTTTTCTTTATTACATTCTCACTTTGTCTCGCTTATAAAGATGCTTTTGTATTTCACTTGTTTGTCCTGAATCTGCAGATATGTACAATAAATTAACAGAGATGGTTCATTTTCCTAAGTCTTTTTTTTTACTACACCACATTCTGTTCTCACACGGGCGGTTGTGCCGTGCTTATTTCTCAATGTCCGTGGAGTAATTGATTTGATTTTAAAAATTAAACGCATATCCTGGTATTGACGAATAAATTTCAAGAACCGGATAGTCAAGTAGGTACAGCATGAAGCATGAACCATGCTTACAACTCTTACTGTATCATTCTTGTTATTATATTTTATAATGCACAGCATGTGGATAGTTTTCTGACGGCCTGACGGCTCTTTCTTAAATGAATTAACCTGTTTGTATACGTAGTGCTTTGTTGAATTGAATGCTAAACAATAATATGGCATGACATTATCCGGCCGCATTCCTTGCGAATGGTGCGTTCATTCATGCGACAACTTTGAATACTAATGTTCGAAAGCGTCAGGTACCTGCTTTCCATGTAAGTTGGTATATGGAGCGTGCGAAACTGTGCCAGGCACTGGACAATAGGAAATTATGAAGTGCCTACACGGCGACTCAAATTGGTTAGGTATTCACACTCGGCCCCGAGCTACCGCGTGCAAGTTTCAACGTGAGACCTCCAGAGTATTAATGATGTAGCCGGTTCATATTACCTGAGTCGGATAGAACTAACTTCCACTTGGATGCTAACGGGGATAAAGTAATAGTGATACTACTTAATTTAATGTGATATTAATGTCCCGAATATCTTCGGCTCGTATCTAATGGTGCGACAAGCGTATTTTATTATTCCTCAATCATAGGGACAAACCCTTGCCATTCATCGGTTCACATCTTTTACGTACCTAGGTACCTACACAAGAAACCAAGTTGAGTCCGTCTCGTTGCACGAATCAACAACAAACCACACAAAGTTACAAGCGCACTTTAACAGTGTGGCAAAAAAGCCCGTCTTCTTAGATTGATTAGAAAGGGACGACACTACCCTATCCCACTTTTTAATTTCTACTCTTTTTTGTCAGACTGTATATGTATCTATAATACTTGTAGGAATACATGTGACTCAGTCGGATCTCACGAAAAAATAATTGTTAACTGCGTTAGAGAATCGGAGGGAAGCCTCGATAGATGCGTGTTGCAAAGAGGCTATAACGGTATCGCGTACAGTAAGTACAGCACGGTGAGCTCGGGCTCGCCCGAAGCTTGTGAGAGCAAGCAGCATTGCGTATGCAGCTGATGGCGGCCGAGCCGGCGTCAATTGACCATGAAGCCCACGCCCCGCGCCGCGCCGCGCTCATTCATGCGGCGCGTGCGCCGCGCCGTCCGCGGCCCGCGCAGCGCAGCGCAGCCGATTACCTTTATTTGGAGGTAGGCATCTATATACATCAATGGCGTAACGCGTAGTGTAATCGCCTTACAACTTAGTAATTATTACTAATGTCAGTCTATGTGAAATTCAATCAATATGAAAAGCAAAGTAGGTAGGTATTTATTATTGAAATTCCTGCTGCAAATAAATGGAAACAATATTTGATGTACTTACTTAAGTAGTTTGGTGTGTGAATATATAATACTTAAATAATACTAATTACGCTGAAATTACAATTTGATAACGTTGAAGTGATTTTAAAACGCATATATATGAGCATCTCAAATGCCCCGTGGTTTTGGTGGACATCTTAATAATCTAATCCTGATGAATGTATATATATCTATAATATATACCAATATATAGGTGTAGATATAGTGTAATACAGTCAAGTATATTTGACAAGAAGATCCTCTCAAATGAAGCGCCGTCAGAGTAATTGCTCGAACACGTAAGATGTTTAGGCTCTAAACTGCAGAGCGTCTCAGGTTAACGTGGACCTTATAGCACTTGCACATAATAGACACATTTTTAGATATTTTAGGGGTTGAGTATATTTCAAAGCTGTAGACTGTACTTCACATGTCAGATCGTTCGATACTTTCACATCCGTTAAGCTTATTTTGAGTTGGATTTAAATGCAAGTATCATTTCCTGCCTAAAATGAGGACGTATTTAGTTATAAATACGAGTATAATCGAAAATGCAATAAGTGGAATTTTACATTTGCTCAATTGGTATACAGGATGTTGCGAGACATCTGACGCGATTAGGTACACCTATACTCAATCTCGTCTCAATTTTTAGTTTAAATTCATCGTATCCCTATATGAAGTATGAAAGGAAATCGAATGGTTGTATAGTGAGTTAGTGAGTATGAGTACAGAGAGTAGTGGCAGACAGCCGCGCTTGACGGCGACCCTCCGAGCCCCGTGAGGTTCGCTGCAACGTTGTGCAAGCGACCTCGCGCCCACGCCGGCCGCGCTCCGCCCCCGCGCGCACGAGGGCTTGCATCATTGCTTCTGAAGGATAAATAACTTCGCCACCGGCGAATGCTGAGATTGACCCTAGACTGACTACTCAAAATAACATGCGTGGATTTAGTTAACCCTTGCATTCAATTATATCATGTATAACATACTTATCCATTTTAACCATTTTATCAGCCGGCTTCGATAAAGGAGGAGGTTCTCAATTCGCCTGTATGTGGGTTTTTTTCATTACTTATTAGTATAGAGTCCTCAAAGTTACGGAGAAATGTACGTTGATTACAGTTAAACTCATAATTTTTCATAGTATGTACGATTGTTGACTGATTGCAACTGCAACCGGTTGATTATTTGCGATTGGCATCATTGGGAGTGGCGTTAATTAATCAAAAACAAACTACGTGCCTATAACATTGACGTAATAAATAATACCTCAATGGCCTATAATTAGTAAAAATTGTATTTTTAAATTAATATCATGCCAGAGACGGTCTTACGCAAATTGATAATCCTGAACTGCCTTGTAGGAGTTGTAGAGTAGACAAATAAAACACAGAAAACATCCAAGACTTGACCAAGTACTCGTGCTTGTTGTTTGCCCTTTGGAGCCGCTAGCTGTTGATCGCGAGACGGCGCGCCCTTACGTAGCATGACGTGTTGTTGAAACATGGCTGTGCTGTGCGGAACACGTTGCATAGGTACATACATTAACTTAAATTAAAACAGACAATTTTTCAGTTCGATAATGACATAATTTTACAGAAGATTATGATAATAATGTAAATTGTGTTGTCTATAACTTCACAGCATTGATTTATCATTTATTAGATTAATGAAAGTTGTATTAAGTGAAGTTCGTCTTATTGTCCACAAAATTATATATATATATATATATATAAATATAAATATAAATATCGGACAACCTCACACAAATCGTCAGTCCCAAATTAACCTCAAGAAGGCTTGTGTTATGGGTACTAGACGACGATATACGTACTGATATAGATCAATATTATACTTAAATACATAGAACAACCATGACCCAAGCACAAATATTCAAGTTCATCACACATATATTTGCCCTGGCCGGGATTCGAACCCGGGCCCGCCAGCTCAGTAGGCAGGTGTCTACAACAAACCGAGCCAAACGCGTCGTCAATTGATATTGATACTCTACCAGAGTGCTCGACGCAAGGAGCGTGTGCGCACACGCACGGCGTGCGTAGTACACGGCTCCGCCGCCGCTGGCGCTGTCCTATACGGGCTCTAATGAAGATTTATTAGCCTAGCCGGCCTAAAAGTGCCCCGGCTGAGGAATTACTAACGAAATTAAATCGAATTGAGGGAATATTCGACTAGTTCATGACAGCCGCAAGATTTCAAATGAGATTATTTGAAGTTCCTGCTATTGATCTCGCAATAATCCGGATAATTTTACGCGTAGGACGTAGGTTGTTTAGCTTTGGAAACTAGAATTGTATCACCGACGAGGACAGTAATAATGCCCAGACAGATGGAAATATAAAACAATAATTTCATTCCATTCCTAATATGTAGAAGTCGTCGTGTGCGTAGGCAGCGAGGTGTCGGTCTGTGCTCTCGCCACTTGCCAGGAACTCCGGTCAACTCCCAACACAAAGAGCTTTGTCGATAAGGGTCCCAACAATTTTAATTAAAAAGCAATAAACAATCGTGCGAAACTTTATTATCTGATTATGTGTTGGTAATACAATAGATAAAAGATAGGTCAAATTTACGTCGGGGTATAGTACCTATAGATAGAATAAGCTATGTGGCAACGTGATGATGATGACCTTACTTGTTATGTCGCTTATCATCTAACGTAGGAACCAAATTAGTTCGACTAGAAAGAACGTCTTGGTTTTAAATTATAGTATTTATCTGCGACGGGTGTGTAATCTTGGATATAACAACTATTGATATATTTGAGGAATATAATTATATTTGATATAACATTTACCTTATAAAATGATGATAAGGTATATGGATAAATTGTATTCTATATAAAGGATATATAAACATTATGACAGCGTTTCTTCTTTGACCGTAAGTGTGGTGTGCTGTGATCAGGATCCCAAGACATGCTAACACTCCTTGCTTCGATCGTTGTCGTACCTAGTTAACTGTGACTGCGACAGTTTTTCTTCCCCGAAAGTGCGTGTAGTTTGTTGTGAATATATAGATATAGTCATAGTTAAGACTATCAGAATAATAATACATTTTACTCAATAAACTTTATACCTAAAACAGTTACGTACAGGGTATGTTACACCTACCATAGTATTAGTAATATTGAAAGTTGTTCCTGCATGATTATTATTATACATTATGATTATTATAACTGCATGACAGTTAGGCTGTATAACAATATTTCAAATGGTGTTATACCTATAATACTTTAATATCCCTTAATTGTTATACTGACCAATAATATGCCAAAACTTCTCTTATATCAACCGTTACGCACCCATCTGCTGCATCCACCTATTCATGAAGTTTCATTATCCCATGTAGGTATATAAATATCGGTGTCTCATATGATTTGTAACTATGGACCTATATAATAAATGATAAAGGATCAATTTACCGGGTGTTCACGAAAAGAGGAAATGCCATATCGGCTGATATCCCAGTGGATAGCGTCGGTGAATGGAAACAAGTCCGCAGCGGCGGCCCGCGGGCGGTGCCATGCTTATAATCGCCACAACGTTAGATGATTCACTTTCCAACTTTCTAGCAACTATGTTTCGTTTCGTAAACATTATACATCCGTTCGAAGCAATTTGACTAAATAAATGATATGGCGGTTGTGAAGTTAAACTCTCTATTCCCGAAATCTTGAAAGCGACTACGAGATTGTATCTTTAATTCACATCAATTTGTAGGTACTTAAAGTATCTTAAAAACTATTGTACATATTACGACTCATCGTAAGTGAGATTCATTTCTCGTAGGCAATAACAAAGAGGTTTAAATCTCTCTTTTATCACAGTTGTCTTCAGCTCGTCAAGATCATGCATACCTTGCGTAAATGTTCTCTGTTTTTAGAGGATATTTTGAAGTTATGTTTATTTGAGACGAAGTCTGTTAATAATAAGCCAGGTAATGAAATGACGAAGAGAAGTGGTCTTAAAAGTCTGGAGCAAATACCATAAAGCGAATGTCGACTTGATTTGTTTCGTGTTTGTTTAGACCTATGAATTAATGTTGGGATCATCCCAGAGCGATCAGAGCTATAGATTGATCTTCGGCGCAGACAATGAGCTACATAAAAGGACGTGACGTGGTCACCAGTGATGCGAGATAAAGTCACTTTGTCTGGCCGCTACCTGGCTCTGGCTAGTTTATCTACTTCCGCAGTCAAGGCGCGCCACGGTTGAGTTAGATTAGGCACAGTACAGTAACAATCAGCCTATACCTATTATTGCAAAATATCACATCACATACTTATACTATCATTTGTACATATATTTTTTTACTTATTGTCTGTATGTAACAAAGTGCAATTACGTGAAGTGCCAATATTTTATCATGTATATAAAAGAACTAGTAGCGGCGTATGCGTGGTAGGTGAAGATGAGTTCGGTGCATCGCGGGCCGGGGTCCGCGGTCCGCGGTCCGCGCGAGTGAGATGCGTTGCGATGCGGCGGAGCGCAGCGGCGAGCCCTGCGCCGGCGCCGCCGCGCGCCACTCCTGCGCAGTGATGTAATCTGTCGCCCCGCGCGCAAGGTCGACTCTTTATTGCACAGTTTGTCAGCGGAACCGGTTCTCTTATGTATATTCCGACATTTTTCTGCGTAGTTTCATTGAAAGGTTCCGATTGTGAGGACCAATTGCTGGGTTATTTATGTCGACATCTGGCAGAACGAACATTTAAGTATATTTGATGGTTGGAATAATTTTAATCCATCATTAACCGATTATACTTACCTATAAAAGTGGGAAAAATGTACTTTAATGACTCTTGTTTAATTGGTGACTAAGTATGCATCTATAGGTCATATTTTAATCGCAGACCTAACGTCGCATAAAATTACTTATACAAATTTATTAATTTATACAAGGCCTAAAATTAGAAACTCAATCATTATATAATATAAAATGAAGATAATAAGTGCGTTTTGAATACTTATTATTTCATTCATCACTGTCAGGTTCATTTTCTGAAATATTCCATACGTTCAACGTGATTAGATTAATGTATGAGATTATTCTTATGACGATTGACGACGCGTTGGCGCAGTTTGTAGACACCTGCCTACTGAGCCGGCGGTCCCGGGTTCGAATCTCGGCCAGGGCAAATATTTGTGTGATGAACTCGAATATTTGTGCTTGGGTCATCATGGTTGTTCTATGTATTTAATTATATATTTATCTATATCAGTAGGTACGTATATCGTCGTCTTGTACCCATAACACAAGCCTTCTTGAACTTAATTTGGGACTAGATCGATTTGAGTGAGGTTGTCCGATATTTATTTATTAATTATTTTTATTATTCTTAGACTCAAATGAAGAAGAGAATCAAATGTATTTTTTAGGGTTCCGTACCCAAAGGGTAAAAACGGGACCCTATTACTGAGACTTCGCTGTCCATCCGTCCGTCTGTCTGTCACCAGGCTGTATCTCAAGAACGGTGATAGCTAGACAGTTGAAATTTTCACAGATGATGTAGTTCTATTGCCGCTATAACAACAAATACAACCTGAACATGAACCTGACAGTGTTGAATGAAATAATAAAATAAAATAAAATAAATATTTAAGGGGAGCTCCCATACAACAGACTTGTTATAGATTATGGTACGAAACCCTTCATGCACGAGTCGGACTGGCACTTGCCCAATTTTTATTTCTAGTAGGTAAATCTTAGTAGTGGGAATAGGATTACGCTGAGTAGTTCTTAGTTCCGTTGCCCTTAGGCACATGTGGCATAGAATCTTCCAAAATGCCAGTAAGTATAATACCAACTATCCGTTGACGACTTCATTCATAGAATAACGTCAAAAATACCATTAGATCATCAGAAACATAAGTGCGCTTTATTTGTCATTTCTGTAAAAAAAGTAGTTTAAATTGTTACACGGTGATTAGAATAGAATTCCACGATTGTAATTATCATTTTAGTATCAATTCATGTTCCATTACCCATTACGTTGGTTTATATTAATAAAATAAATAAAACATTAAAGATCATATTTTATTACCTATAACTTATGACTAGGCACAAAAATGTATAAAACAAGCAAAGAAACTTCTCCAACTCGCCATCATAATTTATAAGTCCACTGCAACATAGAGCCATGGTCTAATGACCGTGGGATTTATACCCGTACCTACTGCCTGGAAGAAGTCTTGAGAGTCGAGTCGAAATGAATATCAGGAACGATGTTATTGAAATTCACAAAATCTATTATTGCCTGCGTTTTATTATAAGTTTATTATATCTACATAAACATTTTATTCACTCACCGAATACTTAGCATCATATAAATTTCCATTCTTTATTAATAATAATTATTATTTACATATATACCAGTAGACCCAAATACGCTAGACTCCCAAATTATGTTCAATATTACATTAGGTATACTAAAAATGGGCTTTACTGGGCTTTAAGGGTCTAACGAAACTAAATAGACCTTTTATCCTTTTAAAAGTGCTCTCCAATCCAACCTTATTTCAGAACACCGACTTGGCTTTTTAGTTTTTTTTACGTAATATCATACTTAGAGCTTTATACCTACTACGGCCTACGGGAGACGTCTTTCGTTACTATTTCCCCTCTGCTAATAAAAGGTTCATCATCATATATTTAAGAGCTAGGCTCTTGTCGGTGGAGTAATTTCCAGCTTATTATACATTCCGCTTTTTCTTTTACGTCTTTACATAATAAAACATTTATTTTTTCTTTTATTTGCTCCATATATGTCCTTCTCGGTCTTCCCCTCTTTCTTTTCCCTTCTATTTTTCCTTCTATTATAGTCTTAATGTAATTATCGTTATGCAAGAGATGACCTAACATTTTTCCTCTCCTGTTCTCAATTATTTTCAATAAAGATCTTTTTTCGTTAACAATATTTAAAACTTCCACATTACTTTTCTTTTCTGTCCAACTGATCTTTTCCATCCTCCTCCAACACCACATTTCGAACGCTTCCAATCTCTCTCTGTCTCTTTGGGTCATGGTCCACGTTTCGCAGCCGTATAGGGCTATACTCCAGATGTAGACCTCCACCAGTTTCTTCCTGACGGAGCTTGATATTTTATCTGAAAGTAGGCTTCTTTTAGTGTTAATCACCTTTTTCACCATGGCTATCCTGGTAATAATATCTAGTGTACATCTAGTCTTCTGTAAAATACTTTAATAATATATATTATATGCTGCCAAGGTATCTAAACGACTTCACTTGTTCTATTTTTGATTTTTGTGTTTTCTAATATAACTGTACTGTCGACTATTCTTGTGGAGACAAGTAAAGTTTTGGTTTTACTTTTATTAATTTTGAGACCCCTTTCCAAAAATACTTTACTCATTTCTAGCAGCAATGCCTGAAGTTCTCTAGTATTCGTTGCAACTGCTGCTATATCGTCTGCAAAACGTACAAATTTAATACTTTCCCCACGAATTTTGACCCCTCCTTAATGGAGGTTTCAGTAAATTTTCTAATGACATGTTCTGTAAATACATTAAATATAAGTGGCGATATGATAGTTGGGGCCGACTTTAGTTTGTCTCTGAATAAAAATAAAAACTATGACAGCTGCCAGAATACTTCTTACCGCCATTACCGGTTAAAATTTGTTATGTTGCATAAAATTGTTCGATTTGTTGAATTGAAACCATAAAAAAGCGATCAAGATGATATAGATATTTCGGCGACGCCTCCTGATATGATATGATATATGAAATTTGTTCTAACTAAACATTCTATTTTTATGGTGGTCATAATGTGTGGCTCCTGTGAATGCATCTTGGAGGCTTATGATATGTGGGTATGGTGGGTAGATAAAGTAGTGTAGGTATGTAACTGTACATAATTATGCATTAAAACACTCGTGTGATGTTATTATGACTCGTGTTAGTCGTGTTTAATACCCTTCATTATGCACAGTAACATAAACAACTATAATGTGGGCGCGTAGTAATGAGAAAGTTTTGCATTTGTGTGCACATTGTTTTTACGTTTGTTACCTCGCTCCCTCAGGTTTTGGCAGACTCTTTGTTTGGAAATATACGGCAAATGCGTGTCCAGTTTTAATACTCAAAGGAATCATATGCGCACTATTTGAACAAATTGAACATGGGGCAAACGAAAACGTGTACCAAGATGTAATGTCGAAAAATATTTAAGTCAATATAAGTACGTAACTATTATCTGCTTTCGCTAAAATAAAAGCAGTTTTTATATAAAACACTCATGTATCACTCCTGTATTTGATTCGAAAGTGTAATCTAATCTGAGTAAGACAAAACAAAAGACAAGAACGTATGAGAAAATAATCGGCGTACATTTGAAAAGAATACATTATGCATGAACCACATTTTAGTTACGCACAATTTTATGATAATCTAAATAATATCACCCGACGGTATTGTACCATTATTAGTATCAATAAAGAGCAGGCAAATATCATCATAATTGTCATAAATTGGTTCATACAATAAATACGAATCATTCGCGAAACCTGACCAAGTATCATTTACATATTCAGGGTACACAACGAAATCATACGGTATTTCGGTGCAAGAAAGCGATGCATCATCAAGATATTCATATTTTAAAGTGGAATTAGAGTCATCCATATAAAATATTAGACCTAATGTATCATTTGCTCCAGGAATTGACTCTTCATTGACATTGCTCTCTACCATAATGTAAACCGGTTCGAATCCATTGGTCGCTAAATCCTGTGTCGTATTTTCTGTGTTGTATAGTGGTAGCCAGGAATTGTCGAGGTAATCGGAAACTGTTGGCAACATAATATAACCAAAATCATCGTTTTCCCCATTAAAGATAGACGAATTCTCACACTTCTTAATCCCATCTACTTTAAATGATTCGTCGCAGGGATTTTCACTATCGGCGTATATAATCCAGTCATCGGAATATTCAGGGACTATGTGCCAAATATTTTGACTCATAGCCGAACGTTTGGTAAAATTGTCTATACCAGTATTTGATTGCGAACTGTCATTGACTGTATTGAAATGATTTGGTTGTATATTGTTAATTGGACGTATAAAAGTTAACGGCGATGGAGTAGTCAAAAAAAAATTCGTAGTTGAAGAAGCCACTGAAGTCATATCGCTACTGGACATTGGGGCTTCCTCGGTGCTAAACAGTTCAGAATGAGTGTCTACACTTGTTTGTGTTACTTCTGTGGCCGTACAAGTAATATTCCCATCACAGGTTTGGACTTTCTTGGGAAGATTTTGCGTGGGATTAAACTTATTGGTGTTGTTGGCCATCGGTGTCTTGAGAATAGGTGGAGCAGGATTAAATATAAACGGACTTATCGTTGTTGAATTACTTTCCAATGACAATGGGTCTTTGGAAAAAGTTGATAGATCCGGATCTAAGTCACTGCTTTTCATATTTGTCATCTTTGGCCCTATATCGCGCAGTAACTCATTCTTGGAAGTGGATATTTGAGACTTTATATCCACGTTAGTAATATTAGTGGCAGCTGAAACTATATTTTCAAGAAGACCTTCTTCATTAAAAGGAATGACGTTACTATTTTTTGTATTTACCATCGCTGCCACAATATTCCCAAACGGATCATTCTTGTAAATTAACGTTTCAGGCATAGTGTTACTATTAATCGGAGTGGTCACTATTGATACTGTATTGTCAGGCAAAGATTTTTCAGGTAGTTGAGATAGTTCAGAAATAACGTTATTTGAGTTTTTATTTGACGTTTTAACGTGATGAATTGGTTCATTGTTAGAAATAGATGTTTCAGGCTTGACGTTCATATTAGTTGGACTACTCGTTGTTGAAGCAAGATCTTCAAGCAAAGGTTTATCGTCATTGAAAGCTTCAGGAATCACGTTGCTAGTTTTTGTATTTGTCGTTGACGTTACAACGTCACCAAGCGAGTCATTATTTGTGATAGATGTTTCAGGCTTAATGTTCCCACTAGTCGAACTAGTCGTCGTTCTCTCAAGCAGAGTTTTATCATAATCGAGAACAGGTAGTTCAGGAATAACAACATCGTGAAGCAGATCATTCGTCGGACTAGTCGTTGTTGATAATATGGATGTAATATTGCCAAACAGAGTTTTATTGTCATTGATAACAGGTCGTTCAGGAATTACGTCGTAGGTTTGTGTATTTGTAGTAGATGTTACAACATTACCAAGCGGGTCATTCTTGGAAATACATGTTTCAGACTTTATGTTCGTATTAGTCGGACTAATCGTTGTAGAAACATTATTATCAAGCAAACTTTTATCATCATTGAGAACAATTTGTTCTGGAAAAATGTCACAGGCTTCCGCATTTGTTGTCGATGTTACAGTATCACTAAAAAGTTCATTACTTAAAATAGATGTTTCAGGTTTGATTGAAACATTGCTGACGCAAGGGTTATTATCTTCCCTGAAAATAGGCATGTCGGATATATCGACACTTTTTTTTGTATTAGTCGTTGATTTCCTAATGCCCTCATGCGGGACATTCTTGGAAATGCATGAATCTGGCTGCATTACACAATTGGTCGAACTTTTCGCTGTAGGCAAAATGTTGTCAAAGTGAGCTTTACTTTCCCTTAGCTGAGGTACTTCAGGGATAATGTTATAATTTTCAGTATTTGTATTCGATGTTACAATTTCTCCAAGCGGGTCATTCATTGTAACATATGATTTTGGCGAGAAGTCAGTACACATAGACTTTGCCATTGTTGAAACGATGTCTAAAGGTGCTTTGTCTTCATCAATAATATCATTATTCGTCGATGTTAAAATATCGCCCGGTGACGGTTTTGATGTTGTTGTTATAATATCCCCAAGCGGTTCATTCTCAGGTGATTCTGGCTTGGTCTCACTATTAGTCGCAGTTGTTGATGTTGAAACAATGTTGTTTAGGGGAGTTTTGTTTTCCTTAGTTGTAGAAAATTCGGGAATAAAGTCGCCATTTATTGTATTTATCGCAGTTGTGACAATGCTACCATGCAAATCATTTTTCAAGTAAGATGTTTTCGGTTTGATATCAGAATTGGTTATACTAGTCGTTATTGAAGAGATATTATCATTAGTGCCTTTATCTTCATTGAGAATAGGCAATCCAGTAGTAGAATCGTTATTTGTACGCGTATTAGTAGTTGGTGTTACCATATCCTCAAAGGGATCACTCTTCGAAACAGATGATTCCGAAACAGTTTTGTAAAGAGGATTTTTATCTGCATTGAACAAAGGTAATTCTATAGTATCGTCACTATTTTTTGAATTTTTGGTCGTCACACTGTCGACAAACGGGTAATTCTTGGAAATTGATATTTCAGGCTTGATGTTAACATTGCTCGCACTAGTTGATATTGGTACAACATTGTCAAAGTGACCTCTCTCTTCCTTGATAATATCAATGTTATTATTTATTGGGTTTGTTGTTGTTACTATGTGGTCAAGGCGATCTTTACTTATAACAGACGGCCCAAGTGAAATATCGCTATTGCTCGCCTGTGTTGTTGTTGGTACGGTATCATTTTGGATGCATTCCTCAGGAAGATATAAATCAGGATCATTATTTTCGGTCGTCGTAGCGACAATTTGGTCATGAAGTTCTTTATTGGAATCAGATGATCTAATCGGGATATCACCATTGATAGCACTTGTTGTTTTCGGAATAATATCATCAAGATTGCCTTCTCTAGGAATTAATAAATTAGGGCCATTTATTTCGGTATTGGTCGTAGTGCTCGTAGTTGTTACAATATCACAAGATATGTTTATCGCAGGAATTATTGATTCAGGATTGATATCACTATGGTCCGTATTTTTTATTGTTGATATAGTATCTTTTCTGGGATATAATATATCAGGATCTATAACCCTGCCGATTACACCACTTGTATCGGACACGTTATTAAGTGGAAAAGTGTTACTAATTGGCGTTGTAAGAGTTGAAGAGTGATTTTTCTTGGTGTTTAAGGCCTTTATTATTGAACTTAAGTGTGAATTGCTGTAATCGGTACCCTTATTTGAAATTTGTGTCATCGAACTTAGAGATGGTATTTCCTTTTGCACATTACTATGTCTTCTTACGTCTTGCAGTCTACTCCAGTATGTTGGCATCCACGTCTCTCTAGCACTAAGAGGATATTCAACTTCAGGGAAGAAACTTGATCTTCTAAAGCAATATGGTTGAGGAAGACGGTCACATTCTGTGAAAGAAGTCGCAATCTCAGGTTTTGCTTTTATGTTAGTAGACACGTCATACTTGCGTTTGAATTTTGCTTCCCTTTCGTAATTTTGTGTTTGAGGTGAAGATTTATTCGTACAAATTTTAGGCTGATGTACGGGATAGTCACTTAGAAAACGATTATATTCTCCGGCTTGATAATCTGAAGGATATTCGACATCAGGGAATCGAATGAGTTCTGAAGATTTGGCATTCTTTGTACAACTTTTAAGCGGGTGGTTGCAATGACCATGTGGCATACAATGATTGTGAACTATCTGTAAAAAAAAATTATACGTGTGAAATTTCTGAAATAAACAAATTCGCTAAAAACCAACTTAGCATTTTTTTATATTTTTTGGTGTTTATAATTATATAATTATATCCTGATAAATGGCGGTTTAGCCGTGAGATAGCGGCGTTCCAAACAGCTTTTCTATGGCATGCTTAATCCTTCGTTTTTTTATGAAATAAATATTGAATCGTATTGAAAACAACTTGACTTTTACCCCTCAGTGACAAAAGTCAAGTTATAGTTCTGGCATTATTATACGAAAATTAATAAATTACGCGGAATATTTAGTACTGTTTTCTCTTTGTTTACCCTTTGTTGTTCATCAGTGAATGGTGTTCACTGAGTTTCATCGTCAGTTACCTCGACGCCAGTAACATAAATCAGTACCACTAAAAATCGGCTATATGGCGTGGGGTGAAAAGCAACTTGTCGGGCTATACATATTTTTCGTAATATTAATAAAATAATAATAATAATAAATATTAAGGGACAATCATACACAAATCGACCTAGTCCCAAACTAAGCAAAGCTTGTACTATGGGTACTAGACGACGATATACATAATAAATAAATACATATATAGATAACATTCATGACCCAAGAACAAATATTTGCACAAATATTTGCCCCGGCCGGGATTCGAACCCGGAATAGAACACAATTTACCGAGGCATTCAGTTATTCATTCACTTCGAAAATGGTTAGATTTAATTGGGATATATTTAAATGCACATCTGTATAATTTTTCAGTACACTAGGTAACTCCACTAAATAACTGTGCAAAAAAACAATTGATTAACTGAACATGTCCTACAAAAAAACGTAAACATCATACAAAACGAGATGACCTTTTTAACCGAATTCACACCAAAAATATGGTTTGTACATCGGATATATTTGAAAGTTTCACCAAAAATACTGACTTGCACACTAATTATCCTCGCACTGCACACTAAGATCCGACTCGGCCGGGTTAGGTTAGTTTTTTTTTTTTTATATCCAGTAAAACAGTTTTGCAATTACCTTTAAATAGTATACCTATTGAATTCGCATTATATAGTGTGCATAATTAGTGTGCAAGTCAGTATTTTTGGTGAAACTTTCGATTTAATTTAGAAAATCCCATCCAACCTGTCGAATTCTTATATTAATATTTAATTTGGATGGTTTGAGTTGGTGGATGTGGTGCATTTATTTATAGTGAGATGGATATTAAAATCGACGCTACTAAAACATATTTTTACCTGTTCAGATTGTAAATAAATAGCCTTCTCCAAAACTAAAGCCGAGTAATTGGTATGCACATGATTATTTAGGTACGTTGCTTACTGTACTATAAGATTTACACAATAAGGACACTACTAAAAGGTTCAATAGTCAATAATATATTTTTTTCTTTTTGTGTTGTTTACTGAATAATTCATTTATTAGTTCAGTTGGGTTGTATTTGAAGATAATGTTTCCGCCACACTTGCTTTCATATATCTTTATAAATATGGAGATTTTACTTACCGCCAAACAATTGTCTCACTATTATTTGTTTTTTAATGCTATGCGAGTTTTGATGCAAATGCGAGCTCCTACTGCCTTGTTGATATTTAAATACTTAAAAAAAAGTAATCATGCATATGTAAATATTACGGCTCTTCTGCGAACTAAGCTTGGCTGCTACTGCAATTTATTGAAACTAGTGTACATTTGCCATCAAATACATTTAGGCGAACAAGGTGTTCAGTATCATCTAAATACGACGGATTTGCTATGGCGTATTCAGAATTCTGATGTATTTGAGTATTCTTTCTTATTATATAGTGTATTTTATGGTGACATAATAGGTACTTGTACGTTTGGTCAAAAGGTGCACATCTCAGCGAGCTTATATAAAATAAAAATGCATATGCTTAAAATCTCATATACAACCCAACAGTTTGTTTTTGTTTATTCAATGTTTGTTATTTTATTTGTATATTAACATAGACTAAGTATTTTACTGTTAAGTTTTGCTACTATTTTTGCGTGTTCTTTATTTCTTTTCTTTTACCAGATGATAAAAAGTGATTGTAACATTTTTATTTTTCAATTGTGCAAATAGATTTTGTATATTGTTATTTATATAGAGTCAAACAATATTCTCTATAACAGGCAAATAGTCTTTTAAATAGCAATGTTATGATTTAATTTTGTTTTTATGCAAAGATGAAGAGAAATTAATAGTTTTAACAGTATGTCACTCACCTGCGTGGAAATGGAAACGAGCATAGCTAATGCAACTTTTTCTCTAAGACCCATGCTGCCGTCACTCTTGTCTAGTCTAGCGCTATTGATTATATATACGGTGTTATTGTTAAATACCTTATTTGTAATGAGTACGTGATAATCGTTACATTCACTACTTATTAACTTATCGCTCTTTCCTTGTGTTGAAAAATAATAGATCATATTATGTTGAAAATCCTAGACCAAAGGCGGCTCGTTATCCGTTCAATTCCTCTTAAAAATAATGTTTTTCATATTATGACAATATATTGATAATTTCAACCAACTCTTTGAAGTTAATAATACTTTTCCCTGCGTTCTAAAAAGTAACATAGCTGTTTCATGCTGTCTTTGAGTGCAGTTGAAAATAATAAAAAGAAACCTGTTATAGGTATTCGTGAATTTTGACAAATTCGAGTAGCTTTTGAAACAAAAACTATCTATGTAAAATTTAAACTGTAGGTTTCAAATATGTACCAATAAATCGCAATGGCCCTGTTCTAAGTAGTAACATAATATGTTAAGAAACATGTTTGATCATAGAGATAATTGCCTGAAACAATCAGAATTTTTGAAGGAATTTAGTAATATGTGTAGTAAAAGTAGATAAGTACATATCTTTTCATCATTTAATATTATCGATATTATTTAGTAAAGTTCGACATGACTGTGTAATACGAGTAATATTTAGAATTTATTCGTCTTTATAAATGTTATTAATGGTGTCAATTTCCACCTAGTTGATTTATGTATAACAAATTAGAATGAAATTATATTATATCAAAAACATATTTTAATTATTAGTAAACTATTGCCTTCTTATGTACATGATTGTTAGTAATTAAGCATGATAATTTATTGGAAATGGCATTTAAAATACCAAATACTCTCACACAAAAAACGGTTAAGTACAAATAGTACAATTTTAGATACGGATTTTTGAATACAGTCTGCAGCCCCGATTCTGGGACTTTTTGAACGGGACAAAACCTTGATGTGCCTTCTGTTTAACGGCTTGGGATATTTTTCTATCTTCACGCAAATGAATTTACCGCTACTTTAAAATACCGTCCGGGTGACCACCCTTAAGAAACACTTCAAGCAGTGTCATAGTGTTCAAAATTGACATGCGTGCGTGAGTACTATACAAGACGATAATTTCCAAAAAAGTTACTTTAATTTTATTACCTACATCTATTAATTCCACTTAAACTTGAAGACTCTCTTCATCTACAGAATCGAATGAAACCTCTTCGTCTGAATGTTTTGATTCTGACGAATTGTCTTGAGCAGCTATTGAAGCCTCAGTGGTATCTATAGGTACAGGTTCAATATTAGTTTCGTCACTCGGCTCAGTGCTGACATCCTTCGTCGCCTCCACTTCTTCTTCGTTCGAGGCTTGAGAGTAGTTGTTTGTTTCAGAGTTTTCCGCCGCACTAATATCACTCATGTTCGTGTATGACGTTAAAATCTCAGATTCCACTGGATTAAACAAAGAATCACTTGTTATAGAACCGTCACTTGCTTTTATGATATGCTGGATATTAAACTCTGCTGGTGAAACCCTGCAGTCTTCATGTGCTGAGTTTTCTTTCACTTTTCTCTCTTCTGATTTGTATGAATCTTTGACGTCGCTAGTGAAAGGGGCGAGGATGTCGTCGTGGTCAGCGGCGCGGTAGAAGAAGGGTTCTATCGTGTCCACTAACATCTTAGTTGGATATTCAACTTCAGGAAAGTGATTCTCACTGGAAATATGTGCATCATCTAAATAGGGCGATGGTATGCCGACAGCCGGGTTGATTATTTCAAAGGAGCTAAATATTTTTTCGGGATACGTATCACTGTCACTTGATGGGTAGGAGCTTATCACCTGTGGAAAGAAAATAAATATCATAGTTGTTCCAATATTATAAATCAGTTGATAATATTGGTAAGAAATAAATGACTTACTTTGAATATAACTAATAAAATAACACTGCATAGCAACTTCATGGTACTGATGTTAATATTAATTATTCACTTGGTATATTCTGATTCAGCGAAGCCTCGGCGTGTTTGTGAATAAAGTCAGGCTCGTTCGTGATTATTATAGCTAATGTTCTTTTGCAAGTGATACTTGGCTAAAAGTATTGTGTCACTAATGTGATAGAGAACTAACTTGTTTAATATTATCATCCCAAACATTTCAACATATCACTCGCTATCAATGCGATTTTCACGAAATTATGTTACAATATCAGTTGTCTTAATATTACACAACAATAAAACTACTTTTGTTGATAAAGTAGTAACACACATATAGTTTGAGGTCACGGAGGCAGTAAGCAAGTAATGAGCTATTGAGAAGTCCGTTCCATTCTTATTGGCCACCTGCATCAGGGTGGCATTGGGCGGGGTCATCCAGATCCGCCACGGTTTTGTTCTATCCCTACCGTAACTAGGTACCCTAAGGCTTCGATAGTGTTTGGTTTAGACAGAGGAAAGGCAATTCTTAATCGGTGTAAACATAAGCTAACAAACATACCTACATGCTGAGAAAGAAAGAAAATAGTATAAAGTCGTAATGTGAACTTTTCGCTTTCAAGTGGGATTATTTTATATGACAATAAATCTCATAGTTAGGTACCTACCTACACACGAATTCACTTGTCTATAGAGACTTCATGGCATTTAAATTTCTTGCTCCTTTGTAAATCAACTTATGCATCACAAAATAAAATAATGCTTATTTTATAACACTACTATTTATTTAAATCTTAATTACATTAATTTAGGAACAGTCAAACGGTCTTATGCACATAGTAATTTCTGGGCAATAACTATCGTATGACGACGGCAGGCCGGACGGGCTGTAAACGGAGGGCTGGCACTGACCGTACTCGTAGTCGTCTCCGTAGCATCCTACTACGCCGTAGTCACTGGAGTCATCACAGACTATGCTAGCACTGTATCCGGGTTTCCTTCCTGACCCTTTCCTGTTCTCAATTATCTGACTTATGAGGAGGTAAAGAAGTCGGTCCAGCTCACTGTCGTCGTCATTGTCGCCACAGGGCGCGGGCGAGCAAGGGACGGTGGGCGGCGGCCTGCTGGGCGAGCAGGCGGTCGGCGCAGACGCGACGCGCGAGCAGGAAGACGATGAAATTAGTGGTTTGATAATGGCTGGGACAATAAATTGGCCCGCCGGAATGAACGAGCCCGTCGGGGCGACCGGCTGGCACGCCGCTTGGGAGCAACCGGCTGCGACAGACGTCGGGACGCAGCGCGGCTGGGGGTAGCATCCGCATCCGGCGAGCTGACCGTAGCCCTGAAAATGTAATCATATTTTAAACAGGAATGAGTAGTTTTCGTCACGCAGTTTCAAATTTCAAAGATGTAGAAGCAGTATTAACATAGTAAATATGTTTTAAAATAACGGGGTACCTCGGATACGAGCAAAATCGTAGTCAGAAACTGTATTTTGAGTGACACCATTTTGATATCGGCATTGACCTAATAAAGACCTCACAGTACTTTATATACATGACGATTTCAAAAGCAAAATCGGTTACTGGGTAATTTTGTAACTAGGTCTTGGGTAGGTTTGAGCACGTAATGTTTTTGTGAAAGATATGATTGCATGTGCCAGCAATAGCTAACGTTTGAGCAACCGCAGGACACACCAGACAACGCTTCTCCTTTAGGGCATTCCATATATTCTGTGAAATAATACCGGCTCATATGTTCGGCACGTGGACATACGTTCTATTTTTACTCAAATTAAGTGTTGACTTTCGCTTTTTTAGCTTTGCCAAAAACTTTGCTATTTTAACTATAGGTACCAATATTTCCGATTGTGCAATAAGATATTGCAGTAGTATATACTTACACAGTATTAGTGCATTACGGCAGAGACCAGTAAGTAAGCCATACTGGCCGAGTAGGAATTAGATGGACCGAGCCGTAGGCGAGGTCCGGATATAATACGAGGCCAGGATGGCTCTTACGGTCGAAGCAAGTATAGTGCTTTTCTCAAAAATTAAACAAGAAAATTAGATTAAAAATATATTTTATAGGTGACATTCACATTCGGCCATTTTCCAATGAATATTTTCGTTATATCCCATTTTTATTATTACACATTGTGATATTCGTCGTCGCAGGCACCATTAACTCCCATGATAACAACCTATAACAAAAATAATTATGAGTTTATAATTGGATAAAAGATATAGTTATATCGTTATCAAATAGTGGCAGCATTTATTTACCTTCATCGCCAAACTGTTTATCATCTAGAGCTTCATTTAAGAACTTTTCTATATTTTGCTGCTGAATATTTGTGATTTCTTTCCTTTGTAGCCATCCGATTGTCTCAGAAAGATTGTTGAAATATTCAGACCTTATCACACATTATCTGACCAACTATTAACTTTATTTTCTTCCTTCCATTCGATGAATCTCTTGTATTTTTTTATATCTCCTTGGATTTAGTCGGAAGTAAATTATTTTAGCTAACTCTGCCTCCGCTTTTAAGTATGGAGGAGTGCCGTCTATATTCGAAATCAGACTCGTCTGAACTCATTTTTGCTGAATTATTGTAATAGATCACACAAACAAATTTGAAATTTTTGTCTTTTAATTTAAATCCCGCCTTAATTTCTTTTTTTATAAATACTGCGTTTAATTATTTGCACTGTCTTACAAATCTGTCTTAAAGATAAAATTTAATTATTGTTATACATTGTTGTATTTTCTAACTAATATTCATATCATAAAGCTTACCTTCAATTTTAACTCCGAGGTTTTTTCTAAACCACACAAAAAGGAAGGAGTTCCGAAATATCATTGTCATTTTACACAGCACAATTATGAACTAAACGCTGCATACAAACTTCCGCACTAAACCATGTCGCTACTTTTTTTTTTTAAATATGCATCTTGAGTTACGTTTATACTGCCAATAGTACTAACCTCTTTTTATTTTACATTTGCTCTTAGTGTAAATTGCAAGTGTATACTGCAATGTCGTCTCTTTCTATTTAATCTATGAAAAAGGGACGCCACTTTTTAATTTCTACAATTTGCTGTCACACTGTACTTATAATTAAAACAATTTGTGGAATGCATCCTTTTTAGATTTATATACGACCTCATCGCCTTCACATCCTTAGTTTTTTTATAGGTCGGTGACGATGTAAATCGTGTTTCGATATTCAAGTATCTTGATACGTAATAGGAATTACATACTTACTTACTGGACAAATATTGATTCCAAATTTAAAATCTCGCTGTTTACTGGACACTTCTAAAAAGTCTTCGGTATGTTCCACTTACTGTAGTCTATCTAGCGATGGTAAGGCAGCATTACATGCAATTTTTGAGAAAAATAATATTAAAATTGCATACATATATTTTTTCTCTATATACCCGGTTCTATGATTAAAAATTACATTGGTAGTTAGCTAGCTCTTTTGATGTTTGTATCAATGGGTTCAATAACCATTTAAATGTCTAATGTGTAGCCGATATATACTATACATCAATGGTATATGATATATTTATGTATAAATAAGGACAGTCTGGAGAATTCCGCCTGTGGAGACAATATTCGTTTTTTGAAAAGCAACATTTTTAAAGTACCTCTTCTGTGCGTCTCTTTTTTATACTAATAATTTAGGCGCTTACTTTAGATTAAGGGTCATTCTTGAGAATCGAATTCTTCATGTGATTCCCTTGGCGATTTTTATTTTTATATTTTTTTACCTATTTGCTAGAAAATATGAAATTGTATTTAATTTTACGCAGATTTATCAAATGGATGCGCAAGCAAATTGTTTCGCCGCCAGGGGAATAAGAAAAGATGACATGGGAATAAGAAAAAAGCCAAAGAAATCATAAAAAAAAGTACAGGGGAATAATATTCAGATCAGTTTTTCTTAAATAAAACTTTTTTTACAAAGTGTAAGGATACAAAAATTCACAGTGTTTTATTCGCATTAATTGGCAATTTTCTTAATAATTGAACCACCGTCGTAGTATAAAAATTGCTGGGCATAAGCATATTCTCTTGAATTCAGCTCAAAATTATTTGAGACCTGCTGTACCTAAATGGAGTAAAATTCTAAATCAATGATTCAGTCATCTGCAACGCGAAATAAAGAGAAATTTATTTTCTTTTCATGAAAACGCAAGAAAACTGTGATTCCCTTGTTCGAAATTAGAACCAGAGGAATAAGAAAAAAGTACGTTTCTTGTCGATTCTGCGGAATCTAAAATTATTATAAGAACAAGAATATTAAGTCAACACATGCAGATTAGCCTTCATAGCTAAGAATTCCAGCAACTAGTCGCGACCATTCCCCGCATATCTGGAAGCGTTACTGACCATAGAGTAACTTATTTACTGACGTTTGCCAAGCCCGGCCATTGCAACTGGTCAGATGACGTTTAAGTAGGGATGTGCGCCGTGTTGAATGAGGCACCAGAGGAATCACAGCTTAGTTCTGGACAAACCTTTAACATATTTTTTTTTTAATTACGATACACACAGCAACCATATTTTTCTTCCAAATAAATAACTTATATTCTAATAATTTCACTCAATTCTATACTTGATTTCAATTCACAACATGTACTTTTTGGGGTAGTTTGTTCAAAAAATGGCGAATGGACTCACCAAGGGAATAAAGTTTTGTGTTTAATATTTTTTTACAATTAATTATACTTAACTTAAACAAAAAATAAATCGTGCTCCAGTTAGATTAGGTGCTAATGTAATATATAAAAAATACTGTGGTCAATTATTTCAATTATGCGGGTACTTTATCCTTCTGGACGATGTAAATTGACCCTTTCAAGAATCACCTTTAAATTTAATTGAAATAAAAGAGTTTTCCATATTCCTTATTTATTAATATAATATTAATCTTATCTTACTCGTACGTATACATATCTTGCCATGAAAATGTGGTAAATTACATGGATTTTATATTGTGACCCAGCAGAAAGACAATCCATACGGGAAGGTTTCAATAATGTGGATGAGCTCTGCTGAGCTAAGGTTTATAGGAGACTGTTGTATGAATGCGCGGCAAGGCCATGTAACTAACCTTATGCAGCCTTCGTCCAGCAATGGACGACTTTCATCTGTTCTGAGAATACAACCATTAAAGTAAGTTCCTATTTAAAAAGTACAGTAAAAACAAACAAGAATGTGGGCGTAAATTCACATTTATTAATATATCAATAAATGGAAAACATCGTAATTATTAGCGATATTTATTATCTGTTCGTTTCAATAATACATAATATGGTCAAATCCCAGTACATTTTATTTTTAATATTATATATCACTTAAATTACAAGGAATCTGTGCAGTGACGGTGGGCAGTATTTTCGTAGAAACAGTTTATATAGTTCTAACAATCATTTCCAATTCATCTTTCAAATATTAAAGTATGTAAACATTCTTTGTGTATATGTATAAAGTTAATTTCAATAACTTTTGTAAATACTATTTTTGAAACTAAACGTAAACAGCATTTTGGTGACAATCTTTAAATTTTTTGGCCATTACAAAAAGAGACATTATTTTAATTCAGTGTTCGTTTAAAGTATTTTATTTAGAAAATGTTATTTCAAAATAAGTGATAAATCTAGTAAAACATTCATCGAAATTTAGCAATAGCGATCGTAACACGATAGATAAAGCACCCGTCGCTTTTTGACAAAAGTACAAGAGTGGCGGATACTTTATCATTTATTTCACAGAACAAGTCTAAACAATTTGTGAAGCTAGACCCAGAGTCAATAAAAATATCGGGCATTAGCCATCAAAAAATTAAAACAAAGCACAACCGGCACAGGAGATGACATCCTTTTCTACTTAAACTGTATTAATAAATAACAGGGTTATTGGTAGGGACGGCAATGGGCCAGGGCACGGGGACGGGGGTGGGGCGCCGACAGGGGCGCGGCCGCGCGGGGGCTTCGCCGCTGTCCTCGTCCAGCAGCAGTAGCAACAGCGGCAGTAACTTCTTCAGTTTGCTTCTTTCCCTTTTTTTTGGGATTACTAAAGAGGTTGGAGATCCAGGATATGTTTGCCAGTTGCTGTAACTTTCTAGTTGACCATCTGCCACTAGTGCCTGCAAAGATAAATACAAAATTAGAAAATAAAGAAACAGGGTTTTAGGTATCTATAATAACTCTAAATTAAAGCGTAATCATTAATTATGTACCTAGTCTAATGAATGATAATTCTCTTAGTTAGTTCTTGACAAATATGTTTCTGTACCTATGTAAATATTTTTTTATAAACAAATAATGGACTCACGTTTAGGCTATGTATGAGAACTAATATAAAAAACCAGCTAGCAGACGACGCCATCCCTACATTCTCACGTAACTACTTATCGTTTTATATTTTATATCAAAATCTTTTATCGCTATCTACAAAATGTTACTTATGTTTCGTAAAGATCGGTTAGTTAGCTCCAGGCGGCGTCGTGTGTTCCGCTCCGAGCACGTCCATAGAGCTGCATGACAAGACGGTGTACAATTGTTAGTCCACGATAGGTGCTTATTGCAGTCGATTACGGATAACAGTTTGGACATAAATAAAAATATATTGCTTAAGGAATTTTAATGGAAAATAGGTCTTGACTGAAATTATTAAATTCATTAACAATTAATCTTTGTAAGGGTGATAGGTTCAATTTTAAACGCATAGGTAGGTAAATCATATCTGCTTAAGTTTAGGTACGAATATATTTATAGGTATATAATATAAAATATAATACTCGTATACTTATAATGGTTTTATTTCTTTGTCTCATCACATTATTGCGTCTACTCAAATTAAATAACATTAATTTGTATAACTATTTAATATATAAATAAATAAATTTTTATTTAAAAAGGACTTATAAGTACTTATGTGATAATGACATATCAGATGGTGCGTGTCTTAAGACTAAATAAATAAATATAAAGGGACAATCTTACAAAAATCGATCTACTCCCATAATAGGCCTATATTTTTAAGTTACATCGTTTAAGCGTTATTAATTAACAAACATTTAACATTCAAAATATCCAAACATGTTCACAAACTTTCACATTTATAATTCACGTAATATAAAAATAAAATACAATAATCTGTGTTCACGATACTTATGCTATTGATTCATTACAAAACCGAAAAGTAAGGTCGCACAATAGGTAATATCCAATTTTAGAGATTTATAAACCAGTAAAAAAATTAACAGTAAGCACTTCGTTGTTCATGTTATTTTAATAATTACTTAATGATACTATGGTGACATCTATACAAAATTAAACAACAACAAACAAGTAACTACAATTATATGTTAAAGGTGATAGTTACCTATGTGTAAAATAACGAATAATTACAATTTATATTATTCATCTCTACCAAGCTGTGTTAGTTATTAAGAACCATTTTCTATCTGGTTACATCTGTCAAATAATGGACATTGGGTAGCGTAATCAGACATTAAAAACTAACGCAGCTTGGTGCAATTAGGCTATGATAGGAGTATATAAATATAAAAGGGGAAGTTCTGGCCAGGTGTTGGCTAAGTGACTAGCATTTAAGCTAAGTTAAGCTGAAATTTTACATAGGTAGACATAATGGGCTCGTAATGCCATCGTCAGACAATTTATCGACGAATGACGTTAAAAACTGTACTCGATCATTCCGCCCACAGTCAAACCGTGAAAACAGTTTTGTGGGACGATGTACCAAGTGATATGTAAAATTGTACATGATATTTAAATAATAAAAAAATAAATAATAAAAAGTACTTAAGACGGTCAAATTTTTATAAATGTGTCTAAAGTGCCGGAGCTGGCACAGCATAGAACGCGACCATTTCATGGCACGCGAACATGTGAAAATCGTTCCGGGCGCGATTGAGTGCTCGAAATGCAGAGGATTTTTCGGTCTATTGTTGTGATCCAATGAATGAATGAATGAATGAATATTTATTTGCATTAATCATGGTACAATCGGTCGTAATATAGATTATAGATTCACATGGTTAGTTGTACACGATTAGCCACCTGGTGGCGTGCAATATTTCACTTAAAACTAGAATATGATCTGATCTACAACAACTGCGAAAATAATACTAGCTAACAGTGTTTTTTACATAACTATTTCGTTAACGCTATAAAAATATTGTCAGTTAACCATTCATAAAGCTTTCGCTTGAGTTTTTTGGCATTTGAAGTTTTAAGTTCCTGAGGCATCTTATTAAAAAGCTTAATGCTTATTTTTAGGCAGCTTTTGCTGTATCGTGCTAATCTCGGAATAACGTCAAGCACGAGCCTGTTTGGGTTTCTTTGAGAACGTTGATCTGAGTCACCTACTTTTACTAAATGACAATAACTCCGCATTTGTTTAGAAAAAATCCCTTACTTCACAGACGGATTTTCCTTCACGTTATCAATGGCCTTTCGTGTAACTACAACTCATTTTTTTATGGAACGTCTCTGAAAAACCTTTGAGTTTTAAAGTTCGCAAAGATTAGACATTTAGTACATATTAAAATCCAGGGTGTAATCGTTAAGTGTGACCAGGCAATAATTCTGTAACTAAACAGATATCAATAGTTATTGGTACAACAAGAGAGTAAAGTGGTTTTCGCTTCGAGTTCTGATTGTGTTTTCCGAGTGAGCGAAGGATTCTATGATTCTAAGTCGGAATCTTTGTAGTTATAATACCTACTTGTTATTTCAACCATTCAAGTGTAGTGTAAGTACGTATATTGTCTTAGTTGCTGCTTATTGTTGTATTTAGTCATATTATTAATAAGAAAATCGTTACTTTTTAAAAAATATCTAAGTTGTTTTGAAAAAAAAACATCACTGTACGAGTCTATTACAACCACGGTTGTCATTAAATATTTGGTCTTTGATAACTTGTTTCTTATTTAAACCATTGATACAAAGATCAAAGCTTAAAGAAAAATTTAAAAAGGAGCTACCTGGTGGAAGAGACCGCGAATCGAACCCGGTACCTCTGGATTGCTGGTCCAGCCCGTTAACCACTTCGCTACCCTAACTCCAAGTAACCTGACGAATTTGTCCTTACGAGTATGCTTTGTGTGTCGATCTTTGCATCGTTTATTTGAAAGGTTTTTTTTTACACCTTAGCGACCTCTATGTGAATACGTTAATATTCTCATCTTACCTCACCACTTTACAGCAGTGAACGAGCAAGCGAGAGAGGACGCTGTTATTTTATAAATTTATGAAACATGTAATGTCTCTTTTTTTTTTAATGTGACACCATTTTTATTTAAACCATGGATACAAAGATCAAAGCTTAAAGAAAAATGGAAAAAGGAGTTACCTGGTGGAAGACACCGGGAATCGAACCCGGTACCTCTGGATTCTTGTTGTTTGAATAATATTTGATTATTGTTTTTGCTAGTAAAACCGGAATAGAAACAATTAGACTCCATATTTTTAAAGGTACATTTAAAAACAGCATCCATTATAAATTGGCGAAATTAGATATTAGGTGTTAGTTAGGTACAATTTCAAATTTAATAACGTTATTTTTTTTTCAACAATAATACAGTAAGTATTTGTTTTCCGTGTAACATACCATAATTAAAAAAAAATTGCAGTTAAAAAAATATTGTGAGTTTTTAAATTTTATGTTATTATGCGGATCGGAACGTGTCATTTTTGAGGTCGGATTCTTAAAACAAAATTGGAGTACGCATGTTTTTGTCCCTCTTTTTTTACATAAATATGAAAAAAGACAGTGCGTAGTGAAGTTCGAATTATTCAAATTTTATAGGTAACCCGTGGCTGAGAATTGCAAATCCGTGGCATTCGAAAAAATAAAAAGTTACTTTGACTCTAGTTCGTATCAAAATCGCATTTTGTTCACTGTTATCTCGCAGCATAAGCGGCATGATTGAGCAGGTGAGGTGGAAAATACTTAAAATGATATCAAAAATATGTTTCCAATGAGTGAAACACCATCAAAAATATTTTTATGATAAACCTTAAATTCCTTAAAATATCCAAAATATTAATATGAAATGCTTCCATTCATTAATATGACGTGAAAAATTAAGTTGAAATACGTATTTATTTTCAAACAATTAGCAATTAGCAATTCTATAGTTGGAACTCTTATTAACAATACAAGTAGTATAAAGTATAACACCTTCTTGTAAATAAGAGCCTCTCAACTACCTGCTTTTACTAAATGTATGGAAGCAATGCATCTTAAAAGTATTATATGGATATTTTAGATTTTTTGATATCTGTTATAGTTATAGAATCATCGCTTCATCACATTGAACGATTACACCTCGTGTATAATATTATTATTATCATCGAATCATTCACCAAATTTTGGGGTAGCACAAACCCTTAGGCCATGGTGTCTTTGATTTCAGAATTCATGGTAGATTCTGGAATGCAATGCCCTCTCACTCTCCTTTATTGACGAATGTTTCAGAACAGGGGCACACAGATTGAACTAATTGTGTCTTACTACTAACTACTACTCTAAACTAATTGAACTAATTGTCTCAGGTTTTTGTGTCTGGTACTAATTTCGTTACTGGCAATTTTAATATGGATACATATATTTTCTGTTTAGGGACTGTGTTTGACGTAACTGTTTGTTGGGAGAGATTCCCATGTTTTTAATAACTCAAATGGCCCAGACCCGATCGCATCCTGAAATAATTTCTGGTTGTATTGAAAATACATTTTGAGTGAGTCAATTTGAGAGTGATGAAAAGGGTAAAGTAAAGTAAAAAAGGGTTCAATGTAAAAAATATAATAATATACAATAATAATTAATCAAGTCAGTCTTCATCATCGTAATCTTCGGCGGTGTAGTCCGCGCTCTCGTCGCTGTAATCTTCTTCATCCAGAGCGTCATCGTGAGGTTTCTTAATTCTCTTATTTTGATTTAATCGGTGGAAATGGTCTGCCACGTCAGACAGCATGGCTGATTCTAAAGAGTTGGGACAGAATTTATCGTACGCCGGTTTCCTTCCTTGTTTGTACCTACTGTAGGTACGAGGTCTTTCATTCTTATATTCACAACAATTATTGTTCTTTTCTGTTAAAAGTTGTAATATTAGTGGGAGCAACGACTGCACGGCGTTTTTTTTTGACGGTTTTTGATCTTGGTTTTGGTAGCGAATTATATTAGGAGTGGAATCTTGTTTGCTAGGATTCTGTGACAAAAGATGAGATAACAAGAAAGATACTTGCGGGTTTTGAATACTATTACAAGTGTCGACAGTTTTTTGAAATGATAGTGTACTTTGAATCGGTGCCGTATTATGCATTGGCATTGTATTTTGGATTGGTACTGTATTCTGTATTGGTATTGAACTCTGCATTGGTATTGTATTTTGTATCGGTACTGTATTCTGTATTGGTAATGAATTCTGTATTGGTATTGAATTCTGTACCGGTACTGTATTCTGTATTGGGGCTGGCACGAATCGCAATCTCATGTTTGCTGGGCTTTGGACGTTTGATGGTTGATATTGAACTGAAGAGAAAGTTTGGTGCGTTTGTGGCTTAAGTGCCGGTGACGGGGAAGGTTGTAGCGAAACCATATTTGGTGAGGAAGACTGCATCGGCAAAGCGCTGATCAAGTATGGCGATTGTGGAGCACCAGGGGATCGCGGTGCAAAACTAATAAAAATAGGCGACTTTGAAATATAGCCCGATTTATCTTCGGTTTGTTTAGTAGTTATCTGATTGGCGGCTATATTCGATTGTACGCCTATAGGTGAAGCACCTAGCACATTGAAGGACACGGTTTCTTGGGTAGGATTCTCAGGGCTTGTATCAGCCGCATTTTTACTATTAATAATCGAAAATGACGGCATCGGTCCCTCGTATGCCGGGTTTCTCACAAACTTAATGCTGGCTATTGTACCTCCACTAGGATATACGACACTATTATTTGTATAGATTTCTAATTCATTCTCTTCCTTCGAGTTGGTGTACTGCTCAGTTTCGGACTCTTGAGCTGCGTCAGTAACATTTTGTTTCTGAGATTGCTGTTTTATTGCTGCTAATTTGTGCGACGCGACAGCTACTAAATTATTGCCTTCGTTGATTTGTTGTCCAAAACTTTGCTGCAAAAAAACACAAGTTTACATTAAAAATAATATTCTAAAACTTCATGTTGAAGTGAAGAGTATAAAAAATATATAATAAAATCTTAAGTTTATTTTATTGTCTTGAATAGCCAACTGTGTTGCTTTCAGCATTAAATACTGCGCTAATGCTGTAGCTGTGACATCACGGGTAATTAGGGTTGATGTGACCGTTAATGAATTACATTATCTACTTATCCATGATTTCATTTCTATCTGATCATTCCACGATATAATATACCAGAAAACACCCTGATTATAGTGATTATGATGCCCTACAAGCCTGCGTATAAAGGCCGTGCTCCACGTGGGGCAAAAACAATCCGAAGGTCTTAACTTAACTTTACTGGACGACTCACACTGCCACTGTATGGACATGCCTTTGCCCTTTAGAATGTCTCCATGTCCGACATGGAGACATTCTAAATTTCACCTAATATTGATTTCACTAATATGTTGCATAAAATTGATACTCATATTTTCATTTTCCATAACAACCTTTGACAGAATCATCATTTCTCCGAATTTTATTTTGCATAATTTTTTTCTCATTGTGATGTCACACAATTTTTTTTATCAGAACATTCATATGGCAGAATATGAATAAGTATAATATTTACAAGTCCCACTATTAAAAAAAAAAAACTAACCTTACCCATTAAGTTCGGTTCTAACCTAACCTACTTTACTGGCAGCAGTTCGGTTCTGTTGTGGTCGTAGCTCTAACCTAACCTAACCGATTTTACTGGTATCAGTTTAGTTAATAATCGCCTAATCTAACCTAAAACCTATACTAGTTTCCTAGCACTCGTCTGTTCCCTAAACTATGTCTTTATGCCATAATAAATTCGGCGATATCAATGTTCTGCCATATAAAATTATGAGAAATGAATAGTATGCCAACTGACAATTATGATACTAAATGATTATGCTAAAGAATCATTCGGCTAAGAAATTTTCGGTGATAGCTGTTATGCGAAATGAAATTCGGAGAAACGATATTATGCAAGATAAAGCGAACCCGTTAACCAAATATAATGTCATATAAAAATATGAAGACCCATACGAATGGTATGTTTAACGTTTAGTAGTATTTTAGTGAGGATAACTAACCTGGATACGCATCAGGGCGAGGGCGATGAGGAAGCTGCGCAGCGCCATGGCGGTGACTGCGCTCAGCGACCGGTGCTGACATTTTATATGCGGCACAGCCGGGGCAGCTATCGCATCTGCACATCTGACACAACCTCCAATCATTCTTATCTTCCCCTTTGCTCTCAGTCTATCTTTTCGTCACGTTTCAAATCGACAAAGAACTGCAGTAATCATTATGCAAGCGTCATTCATTAACCGGAGGTACATCGCATGCATAAATCATGTAGCGATATGTTACCCGGAGACGACATTGCCTCTTATCTACTATGTTATAAGAAATGTTAATTTTGCGCCTAAGCGTTTCTAATTTTGAAAGTGAAGCAACGAATATTTTATTCATGAACGAGACAACATTAATATTTATCATCCTAGAATGAAAATAAAGAAAAAGCCTTGACTTGAAAAGCCATGCTTAATAGTTGCCTCAGTCGATCACCCCAAATTCACCTCTTACTTTTGTAAAAATGTACTGTTTAAAATTTTAATTGAGTAAATACATAGGAATAGTCTATAGGTATAGTTAATAGTATTAGGTTCCGTAAGTAAAGATTAAATAAGTATAGTTAATTAGAGCATGTATGTATGTATGTATTTATTTTTATTATATTTATGTATTTATTTGTTTTTTATGTATATATTATTATTCCTGTATGTCGCACCCGCTCACGGGACAATAGTGTCCCGGACCTTTGGGAGGCGTGCACGGAGCCGAAGCCAACGCGTAGAGGCCCTTTCGACAATTTAATGAAATGCAAGGTGTACATCGAGCGGATGCTGTCCCTATCCGTGTCATGGGACGCACACAGAGACAGCGCCCGCTAGGTGCTAGAACTATTGATGGAGACATGGAATCTAAATACAAATTGGGCTATGGGGATGAAATGGAGGACTGGCTAATTGGGCTATGAGTTGAGACTATCGGGCGTCTACCAGCAAAAGTGTCTCATAGCAAAAATGGGACTGGTAGACGATGACTCGCCTCCCACTATATATTATTATTATCCGATTTTTGCACCGCCTAATAACAAAATCTCATTTTTTCAAGTTCTCCACTACCCAAAGTTTGTCTGGAAGAGATCTCTCTTTAGCGACAATACCGCCTGTTGTTTACCTCTGATTGTAATGTCTTGCATTGATTTCTCCTGTATATTTTATGAGGTGTGCAATAAAGAGTACTTATATCTTGTATCTTGTAGAGCATTTTTTGATATTGATATATTTAGAACTTTCGGGAACTTGGATTGTATTTCAAGTTTCAATTAAGCTCCCCAAATATATTAAAAGGAATCGTGGATGTAACTTTGCTTGTCGGTCACATTTACGGGATATGAATACGAAAATAGAAAGTTTTATAAGGACAGTTTATTTAGTAGCTTTAGTCGCGTGTTTATCTTCGGCGGTCTGTTCGTCTTCACAGTCGCACGTGTGGATGTTTATAACCTGAGTGGACTGGCTGGTGGAGGTCCCGGAGCCGCTGCCACCCGAGCCACCCGCGCCACCCGCGCCCCCCGCGCCTCCCGCGCCTCCCGTGCCGCGGCCGCCCGCCGCCACCGAGCCGCTGCTGGCCCAGCCGCCGCCGCTCTCGCCCGAATCGTACTCCTCTTTGTCGTACGAGTAACCGCGATCGAACAGCCTGGAGGCGATGATAGGGTTGTTGGTCGGGATAGGTATGGGGTAAGGTATCGGGATGAAGGTATTCTCGGCGCGGTTGCAGCAGTTGTAGCAGCCGCAGCCCTTGTTCCTGGCGGCGAGCAGCAGCACGGCCAGCAGCAGGCCCAGGTCGTCGTCGTCCCGGTGCGCGGGCGCGCGCGTCGCCGTGCTCAGCATGCTCGGTGCCGACTCGCACACCTGTCGACACGACTAATTAAATTATATTGTACTTCAAATTTACTGGTTCACCGCTGTTATTACCAAGATTACCTTCATATTTAATATCAATGCCACGACAGTTGTGCAAATATGTACAGGTAAAATTTTCATATCTGCGCCGTTTAAATCTACTGTATTCTCATGAAGGTATAAAAAAATCTCATCTATGCATAAATTATCTGATTGTTAACCGTGTATTGATAAGCAATATAATGACATAAACAAGTTTGGATATGAGTTTTTATATTACTTCTCGGTTACACCATTAAGATAACTTTTTTTTCTTGTTATCTTATCTATTGCTCCTAATCGTACATATTACTGCTTCGTGTTAACTAGCCTAACACATATCTATTGCATGCTAGAGTAGTGCCTGACGAAACGCAGTTCGTGTGTCCGACTAGCGAATACTGCCCGTGCCCGTAAAACAGCATCCACAATTAAAATCTCGACTGGTTTGGTCATCAATTGATATTACATTATTCACTAGTAATAGTGATTGTAAGAATTTTGAACGGCATGGCGCAATAACTTAACTCCCATTAGGTAATGAATATTTATCAGAAACTCTTGTCTTATCGTTTGTCTTCGATGCATTACATTCAAATATTCCGTGTAAATTATGTTATTTTTTGCAGTAGTTTCGCCTTGCTGAAAGTATTAATGTAGGACTGAACTTCTTTACTAAACTGGCCATATGGGCGTCTGTTGAAACCTTTCCACTTCGATTTGTGGTATCACAGAATTGAAAGAGATAAAAGTTTTCAGTCTTTATATTCTGCTTTAAATGAATACCGTAATTTTAACGCCAGCCTATACTAACTACCCCTTACTTATGACTATTTTAAATCCGAAATATTTTTTGATATAAAAGAGTATAAAATCACTAAGCTTCGATTTCGCACACAGTCAAACATTGTATTTCTGATATATAGAATACTTGGTATACCGTTGTAGGAACCAAGTTACAGGTAAGATTATGAAGATATATTAGAGAAATTTGTTCCATAGGCACACCGCAAGGAAAAACATGCTGTCTGACTTCCGAAGTGTCATAACCATAAGGTGGAGGTGGAGGTATAGACTATAGATATGTATATATGATCACGTCATTAGATATATGTTTTTCAACTGAACTTTACAGTCAACCCAAATAGGCCCTAAATACATTTAACTGTGAGAAGGTCAAGCTATAGTTTATTGTCGATCGATAGTCCAACCTATACTTATTTATATCCTGTAAAAGGTATTTTACGATTTCGCTATTTTATTAAAAACGGATGAACCATGGACATGTATACGTAGATTTATTGCGTGGAAACGCCTCGCCAGTCCAAAAATCGGTAATCTTGACAATGAGAAATTACCATAAACGCTTTATATAACAAAAAAAAAACAATCACCGTAGGCGGCTCCATCATAAACCCACTTGTATTCCGAGCGCTACGTACGGTAGTCGGTTCTGTTTAACATAAAAATGCAAATTTTGTCGTGAATCTACTTATTGAACTGAATGTCTCTAAGTCTTACAACTGTTCTCGTGGATGATGATGACGTGGTGGAGGTGGATGAGACCCACCTCTATACCAGAAAATACCATCGGAGACGCCTATTACGTAGTCAGACATGGGCTTTCGACTGCATAAGCCGGCTGACGAAACTGGTCCGCGTCAAACTCGTACGAAGATCTTAGCATTTGTGAACTCATTAATATTTCTTTCAATATTTCTTAGTATTTTGATGCAACCTGCACAATCCATCCACCACATAATATATGACTGCCCAAAACAAAAATTGATGGAGGTATCCCGGATCTACACTCTCCTAGTGAAAACGCCGCCATATGGGAGAATAACCAAGATATATTTATGTTTATAATTAGAAGCTGCGCGGCTTGGTCAAAAATGCCATACGATAACAAAAGGACTTTATTCTTTGTATTTAAACCTATGTTCATGTATGTACAATCTGTTTTCTTTTTACCTATATTTCGTTGGATTAAGGGGTAGGTATATCCCCTTTCCCTTTACTAAAGTAATGTGAGTTGTCCTCGTGAGTTGTTGTTACAAATCTACGAGAGTGTAGTTAGTTATGGTAACTAGATATTATGTATAGTCAAGTGCTATAATATTATATCGAATAGAATCTCTCTTAAATATGTACCAAAACATATTTTTGTAATTAATGCACTGATAATTGTATTATTTTCTTTGGTTTAGTTTGATGTAATCGAATCAAAATAATATCTTTTGGTAGAGAAACGGAGTAGAATGGAGTTTGTTCAGTAGGGTTATCGTTAAGTCAATATAAAATGATTGACGCCAATAATTAAATATCGTTTTCATAAATATACGCGTAACCATCGAGTCTCAGATGTTTTAGCCCGATTATAAGTACCATAATATTAGGTACCTATTTAAAAAATAGTAAGAATCATATAAGCTATTTGATCACGTTAAACTCGGCGTCATGTGAAACGTAGTGTAACTGTTACAGCCCAACAGGGGACATTTCCAACCCACGCCATCTTGCGGATTTTTAGTGGTACCTACTAAAACTATTTTACTGGCAACGACGCATTTTTGGTAACTGACGTTAAAAGTCGGTGAATGTCACTGATGTAAACAAAGAGAAAACAAGACTAAATATTCACATTATGAAAGTTAAGTTTTTTAAAATGAGAATGAATAAAATTCCGGTAAATAATGTTCTGAATTTGGTTAATGACAAATCCTTGAAAAATAGTTTCTGATGTTTCATAATGCAAATATATGAAGTATGCTCATTATTGCCATATGAAAGCTGTTTGTAGCGCCACTGTCCCTGGGCCGGACCGACGCTTGCTAGGCTATAAGTACATCACTTTACAGTCAGAACTCTTTATTAGTCAAAAGTATCCTTAACTGGCATAATCGCTCCAAAGTCTAATTAAATATTTGACTGTAACGTATCTACTAATCATTAAAAATATTCCACCCGTTCTTGTAGAAACGTTAACGTCCTTAGAGAGGGCTGTGTCTGTGTGATAGGTACCGCAGCGAAGCCGTGAAATTGTGAAAAGATAAGCGATGCGAGAATGACTGGCGGCCTCTTTCAACAATTGAGCATATAGGTACCTATTTCAACGAAGATCGCGCTTACAATACCCACTCGATATGCATTTTTCGGGATCCTGCCGTTTTGCCAAAATGATTTTCGTCAAATCTTCTATCAGCAAAATATTACTACAAAAAACAACATTTAGGCATTTGGTCTTTTCTTAAAATATTAGACAATAAACATTTAGTCAAATGCAATATATGTTATGACAAAACACAAAAGGAGGTTAGAGAGTAGAATAGGGTATGCAGAAGGTATGGTGTCATTATGACACACGTTTTATGAATACACTAAAATAAGCGTTTTTTGTATGAGCAACTTTGATAGTTACCAAGATAAATGGCGGATTATAATTGGGTGGCGTATTGTAGTAGATTTTAAATGTCATATTATGTGTACGATATATTAGGTTACAAAAGTCCGAATCTAGGGCTCTCGCTGGTTAGAACGCGTGCCGACACAGAGGACCCATGTTTTAGTTAAGCCAGAGGCGCGGAGGGAGAGCAGCCCTCGTCCACCGTGACAAAGCTCTGGAGCCGTGCGAAGCGGCCGACAAGCCGGCGGAGTCAGTTTTGGTCGATTTAAGAGCCCATTATCTCGGTAATTATCAAGTTTAGAAAAATGTTGCCCAAACATAACACGCTTATTTAAGCGTAGGTATTCTATACTATTTAAAAAAAAACCTATAACCAAAAAGTCCAACGAGTAGGTACAAAAGTTTAACGATACAAATAATTTGCCTTATTTTGTTTTGCGTAAAATATGTTATGCCAACTACAACATTTGGCTAAATGAAATTTTGTCAAAGTATCAGTTGGTAAGCGAGTCATTTCCTAAACATTCATATGCCAAACATAAGGTTTGCGTAGCAATTAGGTATTAGCGGAAAGTTAATTTGGCAAATGAAATTGTTATAAATTTTTTTTGGGAAGTGATAATTTATGAAATATGTAATGTCTCATTTTTTTAATGTGGGTACACACCACAATTTTTATATTAAACTATGATACAAAGATATCAAAGTTCAAAGAAAAATTTAAATGAGTTACCTGGGGGACGAGACCGGGAATCGAACCCGGTATCTCTGGATTGCCGGTCCAGTGCGTTAACCACTTCGCTACCCGAACTCCAACCAACCTTTCGATCCAGAGGTACCGGGTCGATTCCCGGTCTCGTCTCCCAGGCACACGACGACGACCACCACCACCACCACCAGGTACCAGGTTTAAATTTTTCTTTGAGCTTTGATATATTTGTATCAATAGTTTAAAGTGATAATTTGTCAAACATATTTTGATAAAACAAGGGTAACCCGCATTTTTCGTGATAATATATGCAAAATATCGCTTTGTTAAACCCATTTCTACTAAAACTGCGTTTGAGCGCCTTTAGTGAAATCAAGTAATATCTACTATTCATGTATGTTTTTTACGCAACACTTAGCTCTATTGTTACAGATGCCACTTTTATGCGTATGCGTACCTACCTATAGAAAACTTAAAACAGTATCAAAATCATTAAGGCCATTTATGAGAAACCAATTACATATCTAGAGACAAATCCAAGCTCACTTTAAGTGCCTAATATAATTAAATGGTTATTCAATAAATATAAAAATCCGCAATTCATAGGTAGGTACAGTCGCTATCAGCCAAATAATCATAAAATATTCATAAATATCTGAACACTTATTGTCAAGGCGTTAGGATATTAATGAACGCATTATTTGCTGCGATATGCCTGGTGGCGACTGTACATGCTTTTACATAAATAAGTATTGACTTTTGACGTTCTTCGACTAGGTAATCAGTAATCACTAATCACTGGAGTAGTAGTATTCGATTGCACCGTCAGCTCTGGAGTGTCAACTTAACTAACTGTCAACTAGTTTGGGGGATATTTTGGGAGTCACGCCGGAAATAACGGAAGCACATTTCCGAGAGGAAACGCTGCCTTTTTATGTCCCTTTATGAGCTCTGCTCCGACTACACAGAGCGCGGGGTGACAGTATGCTTGCCCTTTAAACTGCCGAGAGCGAAGTTAACACCTCATAAGTCGAAATACTTTCAGCCCGTAAAAGGTAATACTTAAAATACAATATAAAATTGAGAGTTTATTTCTATATTATGCTATGAACTCTGCTGACAGTAAACATTGAGTAGGTATTTGTCCAAGTGGCATATGAAAGTAACATAACATAATCTTAATTTAAGTAAGCACACTTTTTCATATATGTTGTATTTAATTGTAACTAAACAACTTACTACACTTTACATTTTTTTGAATACTGAGCCGTAAAGCCTTGGTATTTTGTGGTGGACAGCAAAGGCCGAGGCCGGTAAAAAATAACGCGCGCCGGGTTGCGTTGTCACAATACTTGCTTTGTTTCAGATTTTCATGTTTGATTATAATCTGATATCTCAGAGCGACCTTCGAATTCATTTCCCTTTCTAGTCACCAATCTACTTAGTTAAAGGAAAAAACCTAACCTAGTTGCACGAAATTAAGGGTCAGCGCATTTGCTTTGCCTTACCTGTATTTACATTTGTAGCCACACCACGGTTATGTGTACTTTTGTCCACCAGTACGTAAGTGATGTACCTAGTTTGAAAGCTATCGCTACGGGCGAGCCACAACGCTGCGTCGGTTGAGCTCGCATCATCCCCGACGCAGTTTGATCATGAAACAATGCACGTCGCCGTTGAGCAAGTCCTGTATCTGTAATCTGATCTAATTACCCAACGAGCAGCGGCAGTGATAAGCGCACGTGTGGACGATAGGGGCCGTTGCCCGCGCCCGCGCCACGCGTGCTGACGCTACCTGATCCAACACCAAAAGCAACTAAATATCAGTACGTTAACTCTAAACAAACGCCCCAAAATGGACGCAGCATCTTATTAAGAACTACGTAGCTGTAAACAAAGTCGTGCAGGTAAATTAGGCTAATTAAATAAGCGGAAATGTAAAACATTATTTATTAAGCTACAGCAACTATAGACAACTGAAACTACTGCCTCTGTACTCGTTAGCGAGTAACGCGATATATTTTTCTAACAATAATTCGTTATCTACTCGAACAAGCGTTCCACTGGAAACTTATGTTATTCATTTAAGTATTAAGTACTGTATAAATGCTTGTTCTGTTGCAAGTCTGCGGCTTATTTATTCGGTGGCGTCGCGTGCAGTTTTAAACTTGGAGTTCTCCAACTGATGGTACAGAATAAAAAAATAGGAATATACTTAATATATATACCCTTGTCCCATGATAAGATGTCACCGGTGGTCAGCCTGTAACTTGCTTTCCGATCCCGATTTTATTTGTTTCGCTAAGTTCATTAAAACGAGCATGCTGGAAGCTGGCAGTCCGCATTATTCTTCCTCTTAGTCCGTGAATTTTATGCAGATCTACATAATCATATTTTGAAGACTCTTCATATCCGAACAACATTCTGCTGATACCGGAAATAGTTGATACATTACAAATTTACTCTCTAAATGACGTTCACTTTAAATTGACGATCGAAAAACATGAACTTTAGACACGTAAGGCAAGTTGATTAATGCTTCCGAATTCATTATTTTCTCTTTTACGTTGTTACAACACGCTGTGCTACAAGCTACTTTGAGGGTGGACCGTTCCTTCATTTTCATAACGTACTCGTAGGTAAATCGCCTTTAAGCGACAACACCCCTCCAGCTGGCTATTTTTATACTCATAATCTTAGACGCCTAGAAACCTTTAGTTAGCGCTTAAAACTGAAGCCAGTTTTGGTCAGCCACGGGCTAAGTTTCGTCCGTGTGCGCATCTGTCACAACGTCTATGTCACAAGCAAAACGTCTCTTAGTCTAAGATCCCGATATAGAACGACCTTCACCGAGATGTTTATTTGATGAAATGTATTTTATATTTAATTTAATATGTCAATAACTATATTGCATATGGGTTGCCTAACAAATTTTAGTCCAGGGTATGTTTAATGACAGCGTTTTACACTAAAATAAAACGCTAATTAAATAACTTACCATATTCGAAACCTAAATTATTTGAGAGGGCAACACTGTTCCCTCCTGGTAGGTCGTATACTATACCTGTCCCTTTCTAGCATGCTATCTCCCTCCATCATCACCCCTTCCACCAGGTCAGTCACCGACGGGGTTCGCGTGAATTCTTAATTCATTGTCGTCTCAATATGAATACTTTATTTATTTTTTATAAATGTATATATACCAGGCAGGTTTGGAAACTTTAGGTTTCGAATATGGTAAGTTATTTAATTAGCGTTTTATTTTAGTGTAAAACGCTGTCATTAAACAACTGTACCGATATTCGAAACCTAAATTATTTGAGACGTGTTTGTTATCGCCTGGTGGAAGTACAGGACGCCAATGTGATTATTTACAATTTGTTTTAGTGTAATAGTGTGGCAGGCATTTGAGTTATACTTCAAATTAAATTAAATTATGCAAGTCTAGTTTGTGGAGGGACAACCAAAGAGAAAGACTGAAAGCATCAAATTAAGTAAATTTATGTATATGAATTCTTAAAAGGACATTCTAAGTGAAAGTGAAGTGCAAGAAAATCAATGTTATTAATATGAGATCCAGCACAGGAGATCCCCGTTTTACGAACAGTTCGGGAATAAATGACAAGGCTATAAAGTGTCACTGTAAAATAGGATATAAAAATAAAAGCATTAAACGGTTTTATTCTTTTATTTCATAACACCTTATGATCATGAGCAACATTATGGTTACTGCCTCATTGCATAACAAATATGAGATGATCTAGATAAATTAAGTACTAGATTTTTAGGTTATTTAATGATTTGTATGACTGATTAAACAATATGTAACATCATTTAGAAATCTATTATACATACCTATGGGGTATGGATAGCAAGTGTATAATTATACTACTTAATTAATTGAATCATTATGTTAGCAATTATTTTTTATATAACAGTAATTATTTACACAAATTATTCTTCCGACAATTTACCTTTAGTCAATTTACAGGTTCAAATAGATTTTGAATTGTACCATTACTTTTTACGGTTATTACTTCTTTTCTGTAGAATCTTGCAAATGTGTTAGCTGATCTCCAGTTTCCTCGTTGAAGTATATCGTCCAGGGAGAAGTGATTTGTCCAATTTTTTGACGCCACGGCTGACCTCATGCTTCCAGCTGATGCAGTGATGCCCGCCTCTTGTAACAGGGCTTTTACCCAATTAGCTATTACTGTGCGAGATGCCTCTTTGGGTGGGCCACATACAGTAAGAAAGAGACTATTACTTTTACAAGCGTCTCTCCTGTTTTTTGTCATTCTAATGAGTAACTTGACCCAAAAGATTGGGTCTAATGACTGATTGTCTGTATTAGACTTTAGTTTCCAGCCAGACTGTCTATAGTTGTGACTATCAGTTTTTGAGCCGAAGCGGGGCCAGAATGTTATTTCAGTATCTGAAATTGAAAATAATTGTGGGTCAATGGATAAGAGGGTTAAATCATGTACTCTTCGGCCTGAGCAAAGTAACAGAATACATGCAGTTCTCCTAGAGCAATCATAGAGGCTAGTGTTTGCATTGAAGTTCTGCTCGAGCCAACTTGAAAGAATATCTACATCCCAAATGGGTGGTTTAGTAGTTCTAGGGTTTTGATTTGCTATTGATTTTAAAATACGAATAACTAGGGGATGTGAACTGAGGGTGTCTTGACTGATTGGGTTGCACAGTGTAGCAACCACAGATCTATGAAATAGTATTGTGTTATAGGATAGCTTGAAGTGCAGATATAGGTCTGACAAGAACCTAGCTAGATCTGATCCAGATGGGGCATGGCAACTCACCTTGTTTTGAAAAGTCCATGTGCACCACCGTCTCCAGGCTGCATTGTATGATTTTTTGGTAGAGTTTCGCCAGCTTGAGCCAAGTAACTCCATTTGCTCGGGTGTCCACTCAGCTAATTTTTTCGCCCACCCCCACATTTCCATATCTCCAGGTGTAGATCCTGGGATTTTGCTGGAGGCTTGTTTGTGTTGACGTCTATCAGGACTTGGGCTATGTTGTATATTGTGAAGGGTGCCGCTATTGCTCGGCTCTTCAAGTCCGGTCTCCAAAATGCTTTCTCCCAACGGGGCACTACCAATAGGTATATCCCCATTGCGTTGTTCAGGTGCAACAGGACTTTGGGTATGAGGAAAGGTGGTGGAAATATCCATCCCAGATTGTATGTCCATTGTTTTGAGAACGCATCTATGAACTGCGCATTCTCGTCCGTCGCATCTAGGGTTGCATATTGATTTACAACATGGGCCCTGCGTGATGCAAACAGGTCTATTTCCGGGACTCCCCACTTGGCAAACACTTGTTTGGTCAATTTTGGCAGAAGATGCCATTCTGGGTGTGCAGAACCTCGCGACAGGTGATCTGCTTCGGTGTTGTACCTGCCCGGTATGTGGTGTAGGTTGAGCTGTATATTGTAATCTTGAAGGATATGAAACACTTGATACGTTAGGTCCATCAAGGGCTCCGATTTCGTCCCGCCTTCGTTCCGTAGATAGGAAAGGACCGTTTTGTTGTCCGATTGTATTGAAACAGTCGTGTTCGCTAGGAGTTGACACTGACTCTCTAAAACTCTCAGTATGGCTGTCATTTCTTTCAGGTTTGAATGTCGGTGTAGTTCCTGAGGTTCCCACAGGCCGCATAGGCGCTTGTTGTCTATTTGTGCTCCCCAGCCCTTGCCTGACGCATCGGTTGACAAATAATGATTGACAGATTGCATGTGTAGGGGAGAATGAAGTTGATAATGACAGTTCCACCAAATTAGATCTTTTATCGACCCCGTCGGTAAAATTTGGGTCTTTGAAGGGCACTCGTTCCTTATGTGGTTGGAAAAGTTCAATAAATTTCGGAAGTTCAGTCGTCCGAACGGTACTACCAAACTTGCAAAGTTCAGCACTCCTATGAGGCTTTGCAGTTCTCTCAGAGATAAGGCCATTGCCTTGAGAGCATGGCAGACTTTCTCTTGTATGGTCATAAGTTTTTGAGTTGGCAAGAATTTGGCGTTGTTCAGAGGGTCCCACACTATGCCCAGGTACTCTATTTGGGATTGTGGTACTAACACAGATTTTTTGTAGTTCACCTGCCATCCTAGGGATTCTAATAGGTTTACTGCGTAGTCCGTTTGCCATTTCAAGGTTATTAGGTCTTGATTTGCCAACAAAAAGTCGTCTAGGTACACTAGAGTACGTATTTCTTTGCTCCGGAGGAGCTGGGCTATCCAATTGGTAAATGTTGCGAATAGTTTCGGTGCCGTCGCTAGACCAAAGGGTAGGCAAGTCATTTGTAATAGTTTGTTTTGGAAGATTAACCTCAGAAATCTCCGGTGACCTGGTGCGACCGGTATATGAAAGTATGCGTTGGACAAGTCTATCTTTGTTAACCAATCCCTGGGTTGGAGGAACGATGGAACTTTTTGTTGATTTATTAATCTGAATTTGCTTATGTAAATGAATTTGTTGAGCCGTTGTAGGTTGAAAATGGGCCGAAAACTGCCATCGTTCTTCTCCCTGAGAAATAAACTTGACAGGAAACTTGGGGAATGTTGCGCATTCTCCAGCACTCCCATGGCTTTCAGCGACTTTATTTGTGTCTCCATTTCTTTGGAGTAGGGCACTGTCACTGGATTGTGACGAGTTAATTGTGGCATGACCAAGGGGGGTTTCGAGGAAAATGGTATGCGGTACCCGTCTTTTATGATCTGTAATATGTGTCGGGGTGCCTGTAGAGATTCCCAAGTTGTGTAATAGTTTTTGAGACACCCCGCTTGGAAATTCAAGTCAGAACTTGCCTCTTGAGCGGCCCCTACTGGACGAACCCCCTCTGCTTTGCTTACTATTGTTATTCCTGGGGGTTTTGCCACGAAATGTAGGACCCTGCGTAGGTCGAGTTGGAAATGCAGGCATAGGCATGGCTGCCTGGTTGAAAAACGGCACTCCTTGCGCAGGAGGGTATGCATAGGGGTAGTAAGGCAGTCCGTGCGCCGGAGCCATTTGTCTGACGTTGTATTGTGGAATATTAGTCAAACTGTTATCAGTATGGCCATGCGCTGGCGTTTTAGGTTGTTTGTTTGAGTTGGAGCTAGAACTATTAGTCGTAACTTTGTTTGTGATAGGTTTCAATGGCCAAAAGATTTTGCTCATGCCACCCTGTTTTTCTATACTTGACGAGAAAGTTTGAGGGTTGAACAAGTACTCACACGTCGGGGGTATTTTCCGAAGACTAGCTTTAATAAATTTATCCTTGACGGAGCGTAAGATGGCGTCGCGTCTTTGTTGTATTAAGTCAGCGCGGTGACCACAAGTCATTTGCAATAAGTCATTTGAAATAGTTTGAAATTCGTCTGAGAAAGTTTCTTTGATCTTTTTTTCAATGGTGGACACATCAACAACGTCGGTATTGTTTAACCAGTCCAGAAGCGATCTGATGCCTTTTTCTAACGATTCCTGTTGCTTTATTAGCCCCTGAGTGATAGCCGCGAAGCCTCTTTCGGTAACGCTTAAGTGATTGAATTTATCGTAAGGTTTGATTTCGTCATTGCATTCAAGGTCCGTAAATCCGGGGGTAGAACAAAATCTTTTTTGCGTGTCCGAATAACGGACGTCCGACCAATCCTGGGATTCAAAATGCTGAATTGATTTCAATTTATTTAAGCGAGAATCATCAGTTTTTAACATTGCTGGTTCTTTTAGGCTAGTATGGACATTTAGGGAGAAAACTTCCTGCGTGGAAGGGACAGTTTCATCTTTAAAAAGTTCTCCACTAGTATCTAAGCAAATTTCGTCTTCATTTACGTCCCCATTATCTTTACGGGAGGTCTCACTTTTTTCGCACTTTCTAAATGAGACACACTAGCCCCACGTGTCAACTGTTGTAGCACATTTTGAATTTGACTAACCTGCAGTGCCAGATGGTTTAGTACCTCATTGGTTTGAGATAAAGCTGGCCTTTTGCCACTAGGCCCAGGGGGTGGCGATGCGTTACGTTTGCGAGATGTATGGTTCGTGCGCTCCGGACCCAAAGTTGTAAGCACCTGGGCCGAAGTTTCGCCATCTGCGTGATGGGCTGGCACAGGCTCCATTATTAAATATTGTATTACTTCTGGATTCAATTCACTTTCCATGCTAGATAAGTTTAAGGAACAGGTAAATTTAAAAGTAATATATAATATTTCGAACGGCAAAAGCCGTTAGAAACTATTTTTCCTAAAAGGGTAGCTAAACTGGGATATTTAGAAAACTCACCAGCAGTTTAGCTTACACGACCTTCCAGTTGGAAAAACAGCACGCCAATGAATTAAGAATTCACGCGAACCCCGTCGGTGACTGACCTGGTGGAAGGGGTGATGATGGAGGGAGATAGCATGCTAGAAAGGGACAGGTATAGTATACGACCTACCAGGAGGGAACAGTGTTGCCCTCTCAAATAATTTAGGTTTCGAATATCGGTACAGTTGTTTAATTAATATTTAAAAAAAAAATGTTTTAAACATTTCACCGGTTTGATTAATATTAGATAAATTCTATACCAATCGAAAGTATGAAGCCCATAGAATATACAAACGTAAGGTTGCCTATTCTTTTCCCGTCATAACTATCGGGTAGCCAGGTATAAACAGGTAAATCTATACCTACTAGCGTTTTGCAACGGTCTGATTATTGAATTGAAATTTAATAAAATCAAGATTATTTTATTATGAATTTATCTAATAATCAAACCGGTGAAATACTATTTCTTTTTTTTTTTTTTTAACAAAACATACGCTGGACTAAAATTTGTTAGGCAACCCATATGCAATATATTTATTGACATATTAAATCACTACATAGTATAAAACAAAGTCGCTTTCTCTGTCCCTATGTCCCTTTGTATGCTTAAATCTTTAAAACTACGCAACGGATTTTGATGCGGTTTTTTTCAATAGATAGAGTGATTCAAGAGGAAGGTTTATATGTATAATACATGCATAATTTATCAGCATTGCACCCGTGCGAAGCCGGGGCGGGTCGCTAGTTAAATATAAAATACATTTCATCAAATAAACATCTCGGTGAAGGTCGTTCTATATCGGGATCCTCTACTATCTATAATTGGTTCGTTGACACGCATAGGTACATAAAACCAAAAGTCTTCATATTTCGCGAATCTGTTATATGAAGACTCTCCTTCTAGGAGTACTAATTCTAAGCTTATAATATAATATTTATACTTATTGGTTAATTATCAACCTCGGATTAGGTATATACGAGTCGGAAAAATTTCATGATAGCTTAGGGATCGCCGGTACTCAATTGTCGATGCTTTTCCCATATACTAGTAATCGCGGGTGTACTTTTTGTATGTACCTACTATTCTGGAGACGATTATAATGTTCACACGGACCATATATTAAATAATCGCTATTTTATGATTAGTAGTGCAAACAGTTTATTATTAATCTCTAATGTCAAAAGCATATTATACAGTAGAGGACTATCTGCCAGACAAAAATGCATGGCCTGAACCAGAAACCGAGTAACTGACTACTTAGATTGTACCTGACTAGTTTAAGGGGCACAGTTCTAATAAGAAAGCATATCAAACGTACATAAATTGTGTTAAACCGTCATACTTTCTTGTAGTTTCTATATTTTATTCTTACACTACTTAGTCCTCATTTATATCTTAGAATACACTTTTAATATGTTTTCTTCGAGAACTACGTATAGTTAAGTTCATTCATATTACTGTAATAGTTAAGTACTTATCTGTTATGAAAAAATGACTGACTGTTGAGTTTCTTTCGGCGTTTCTTCTCAACAGTGGTCTCCTCTTGTGAAATGCCGGTAGACTCAGACATGTAAAAGTGCCCTTGTGGCCTACTTGCAGAATAAAGTTCATTATTATTATTGGAAAAGTTTGCCCGAAAATTGGGAACAAATTCTGATCGTTTATTTTAATAATAGTAAATAGGTCAGTAAATTTGAAGTACCTACACAATGAGGAATAAAATATGACGACTGAATGTTCATTAATCCTTTTAAAATAAAGAAAAAACAGAACTATGTGGTTTCATTTGTATAGGTACTTTGATTAATTTTTATTTTTACAAAGAAAACTTGGAGCAATCGCTAGTATATCGGAAAAGTATCTATAGTTGAGTTTATTGATTTAGTAGATCCTAAGTTGTCATTAAATATTTTGCTCCGTATAATCTTAATTGTACCTATGGTAATATTTTTTTTAAATTATTCACAGATTACAAAATTGATGGCCGGTAACTGGATGAGAAGTTTCTTAAGTGACTAGTTCTTGATTGTTTATGATTTTTTTATGAGAATTTATTCATATAATAAGTATAACCTAATTCTTTATCAAGAGACGTTGTGTAGAATAAAACATTAAAAAGTTACACGCAGACTCTTGTTTTATTATCTCTTATTTATCATAGGTACATTCTTTATTTTTTTGATACAGTTACAGTAGTATATGCAGATCACTTTAATCACTCGGTTCGCGTCAGATATATATACCGGGTGTAGCCGACGGTGTACCGAAAACTGAAACCATGGCTTCAGACCATTATTCTGGGCTGGAAAATCGTGAAAATTTCTTTGAGAAAATTCACGAATTTTCCTCGCGAGTTTTCATTTTTTCTTTATTTTTCCGTTAGTCGAACTCTACCGGTAACAATTTTTCATGAAAAATCGCATGAAAATAGCATTTTCCTCAAAACACGCAATGTATCACAAACAGTATTATGTAAGCTTTACGGTACAACGCAGGCGCATGGAGTGGGGAAAATAACGGTACTGGCCGGTCATTGATCCGCCAGGCCAGTGCGCTCGCACTGTTTTAATTACCTACCCGCATTAATGTTTACCTACCCGCACATTTTATTTGCTTTACTTGCTTGAATGAAAATAATCTTGTTAGACTGTTTTAATTTATCGGTCAGTTGTTATTGGTGTTAGGTAGTACACTAGTTGTGATCTAAGGTTGCGTTGTTTTTGTGGTTGCATTCATTCATGTCATTCGATGCGCATTGGCGTAACGGTATGTTTTGCGCTGACGCGTGAGTGGAGTGGGGAGCGCCGCTTGCCGCGTGCTCCCCTCCCCGCGCGTCTGCACCCGAGAGAATTGGACGCAATACATTGTGCGTCGAGTTTTATAATTTATTTTGGAAAATCTTATCCTTGAGTTTTCCGAGAAAATGAAAACTCGTTTTCAGTTCGTGATTATGGTCTAAAACTACAGTTTTCGTTTTCGGTACGCTGTCGGTTACACCCTGTATATCGTCGACCGTAGGTTAGATTCGGGTAAGGGACAAAATATTTAAGGTTAATTAAAAACTTTTAATAAAGAACGTGTTAATACCTCCTCCAGTATTCCATTCGTTATTGCTTTTTCCTTTTTTTCAACTATCCGCTTAACAAAACACTTTACGGGTAGAATAACAATCACGAGCTGTCGACAGAGTCCAGTACTTACTGTCGTTCAGAGACGCCGAACTGACGAATGGTGGATTAATTACTAAATTTGAAATTTTCTTACCAAATTTATTTGAATACCTTCATTTATCGTGAAAGTTTGCATGTAAATGTCAAACTTAGCCTAGTTTCAATGATTAAGTATCTTTTTCGCCAAAAATTAACATCCAGTTTACACGCATACCCGTATAAACAAAGGTTATAAAACACATGAAGGTGTTTTTATTGCAACATATTGATTTAATTGTCAAAAGATTAAAATAATATGTAGTTAGATGTGTTTGTATATAAAGGTAACAGGGATAAGTATTCATTGATTCTCACGAGAAAATTAGTGCAATGTACACGGAATCTGAATATAAATAGGATCAAACCTAAATATCGCCTTAAGCAAATTGGTGGAAGGTTCACACTGTGTCAAATATACGAGATGGCAAATTGGGGTAAGGAGCATTTTTTTTCAAAACTCGTGCAAGATTTTAACGTATGGGTGTTATTTATTCATGAGACAAAAAAACATTAGTGTAAAAGCCAGTCTCATAAGATTGTCTTAAAAAAAACCATGTAAAGGTAATTCCTTAAATTGGAAAGACCTTTACCTTATTCAAAGTGGATTGGTGGCAGTAGTTACGTACTCTATTTTATGTTACATTATTAAAATAAAAAAACAGATACATGGTTTTTGTGGAACAGATTTGATTTTGAACCCATACAAATCAGTAGTGTAAAGAACACTTTTTTCAAGCTAGATTTTTTTTTATATACACCATTCGATAGAGCGGAAAGTTCTGAACAAAACTGTATATTCAACTCATTTTGCGAATTTTGTCCCTTACCCCAATTGAACCTACGGTCGACGATTCTATATCACACTGTAGGTTCTCTAATAATTTTATTTCTGAAGTCAGAACGTAAGATACGCTTTTCTTATTAAATTATTAATACGAGACTGTGAAAGTATTTAGATGATTTTTGTTATAAAGGTATGTTGTACAATGTACATTACATGTAGACTCTATCTTTCTATGTAAGAAAAACATAGTTTCCCGACCTGATATGTCTCAAGTTTAAAATTCCTATCAACATATACCTATTCGTATATGCGTAACTTTCTAATGGACTCTGAAGAAATTTAAAATCTACTACAGAATATAATTTGGCCCATTTCATGAAATTGCCACAAATTTAGAAGAAAGTTAAGAATAGAAGAATATCGGTGTGAAACATTGATTGAAATCGTTTTCAGCCGCATACGTTTGCAGCCTTTTATAGCGAGTGGTCGCGACCTTCCCTCGCTCGGCAGAGCGGGCGACGCTCTCGGCGACCCCTCCCGCCTCCCGCCGCACAGACACTGTCTAACTGTGGACATGTTATTGCTATGTTTTCCTTCGGAAAATCGTTACCTGCCTTCAAATAGTAAAGCTAGGGAGATTTTAAGAATCTGTTTACTTTCAACGTTAAATATGAAGCGCCATGTCTAACATTACCAAATCCTGGGAAGTCATCAAACCTATGAAATGAAATGAAATTATTTATTCAGTGACTAGGCCACAAGGGCACTTTTACCAGTCAGATTGTGAATCTATTTAAAGTTGAACGCGAATGTCGTATGTTTATAATACGATACAGTAGGTTCATGATATTGGTAAGATTATGATTACCTACCAAAGATTCAATATACATGTGCATGTGTCATGACTTCCGGTACAATAGCAAAGTGGTTAGGAAACAAAATGTTGAGCGAATAAATATGACGATTTTTGTCTTTAATATTGGAATGACTTTGAATTTGGATAAAGTAAAATAGGTTCAGAAAATGATTGCAAAATTTTCAGATAGCATGCCATAATATTGAGACCCAAATTAATCGTAGGTATCCTAAAAGCCTTAGATACAAAGCTTCTATGTTCAATAGATAGTATTTTATTGACCAAAATAAAAGGAACTTCTTCTTCCGTTTCCATCTATGAATTATGATTAATGCGATTGCTTCGTGACTCCCTGGTGCACAACCTGGGCGGCACTGGATCAATTACTGCATACTATCCATTGCAACTCAAGCTCGCTATCAATACTTAGTCGCTACTTAGTTAATAATTAGGTACTTTGATCACCGGAATGTCTCTTGCGGCCATTGAACTTTATGTGTACTGATCTATTTCTCTCATATGTTAAATCAAAGGGCAGAATAAAGAGCATCGTTATAGCAGTGTTTTTGTAATAGGTAGGTATAGATAAATCTTGTTGTAAATCCCGATTTCCCGGCAGATTTTTAAAATAATTAGAATTAGGCAAAGATTAAGACAGTATCATAAATTTTATTATGCAATGCAGGTAAATATATAGATTAAAATAGTCTTTAAATTTTCTGACCTAAATTAAATAAGCAGAGGTATCTAAATTTTATTTGAGACCATTGAGCCTATAACCGGTATCGGACAATGTGTTTTCGAAGTTTCCGTATGACGAATGCGCCTCATTTTGTGTGTGGACCTTGTACGTATTTACTTAGCTACTGACTGACGAACGCAAGTAACCGGCGGATTCATGTCAGCCTCCAGCCAGCGTATTCGCAAGCTGTGGGATTAGCATAATTTACATACCTCTCGTGCTAAACACACGTCTAAACAACCATAAGTAATTGTCTGAGCGAGCGAAGCGTTTCAGCTTCGCCAAAATTTCTTTCGTATTTCCGAGTATTTGCATGTTAGGATGTTCGGATTCCCGGCTGTACTCGCCTACACTACAAGCCACATTTCTAAACTGATTCTCATGAAATTTTGCGAGTAGGTTCGATAAGTATATAGTTTTTATTGTCGATTCAGTTTTTCGAAATGGCGGAGAAATTGGGGGTTAATTTTTTAAATGTCAGCCATATCTAAACAAACTTGCGAGGTCTACAGCTCAGAGAGCCACTAGTAGGTAAGGCAGGGCTGGAATGTATTACTGACTTGTTATGTGTATGTCTCATTATACGAGTATATAGCATAGCTCCAAACGAAAGTTCTGCCGGTCTAGGCTGTAGTTGTGATCGTAACTTGCCTATATCGTCTCCGAGTCTAAATTTACGTTAGTTATCTTTATCTACATCATAATGTCTTGTTAGTCAGTTAATCATCTATGTACCTATTTTAAGTACCTAAACCTGAAAAGTGTCTCTTGATATTATTGGGACCAACCATGTCGATCGGCATCGGCATTTTTTTTAATAGCGAAAGCCCAATAACCATAATAAAATAATAATAATTGTTCAAACTTACTAGATTCTAAGCTTAATTGTCATTATAATAAATCGTCGAGAACTATGTCGGCATGTAATAGAGCAAAAGCGCAGTGTCTGTCGGCCATTCCCGTTTCCCAATTTGGTGTGGTGCGGTGCGCGGGCGACTATTTATACCACGTGGTAAGGCGAAGTCGACGCATGCGCTGCCCCCTTCTCCCTCTATCCCGCTCTCTATAAATATAGAACACGGGAATCCATCGCGAATCGTATTTACTTACTATGAGGGCGAAGTATTATTGATGACCGTATCGCATGAATCAGTCTGTAAAAACTCAACGTAAGCCGAGCTATCCCACTCTTTGGTCCGAATGTGTGAAACAAAATACTTTGAACACGCTACTGGGGATGGGATGACATTCGCAAAAGGAGATTATTGAAAATATAGCTATCTAGGAATACAGAATCATGGCTCTCACAATATGGTGAAAATCCCATAAAACATCTGTTTTAAATTTCAGACAATTTGAAAAGCAACTTGCTGATCCGCTTATTAACAATAAAGTCTTTTAAATCGAAAGGATTATATATCTCTATAAAAACCTTGCTTCAACCGGAATAAACTGTCGTAGTTTCAGTACACCCTTTCGCGTTCATTCATACATATCAGGGCAAATTCCAAAATTATGACTACTTCCGGCCAATAATATATATGGTATTATTATTCGTAGAATTGTTTGACACATAAATTTCATTATATTTATTTATTTATTTATTCATATTTTAACACAGCATTACAGTATACACTAAGACACTGTGAAAAACTGCTACGTACGTAATGTAAGTATGTACAAAAACCGGCCAAGTGCGAGTCGGACTCCGTTCCGTACAAACACTTTCCATCCCTACGTGTTTAAGTTAAGTTTGCACCTGGTATGTATAGCGCCCCATATAAATTAGGTGCAAACTTGCAAAGTTAGGTATTAAAAAAAAACTACTTACTAGATCTCGTTCAAAACAATTTTCGTTGGTAGTTTTTATAGTAATGTACATCATATGTTTTTTTTAGATTTTTCATTTTCTTATTTTAGAAGTTAGAGGGGGGGGACCAACTTTTTTCCACTTTGGAAGCGTCTGTCACGCAAACTATTCGGTTTAGAAAAAAAATATTTTAGAAACCTCGATATCATTTTTGAAGACCCCACACCCCACACGTAAGTGTTTGATGAAAAAAAAAATTTTGGTTTCAGTTCTAAGTATGGGGAGCCTCAATATTTATTATTATTTTTTTATTTTTGCATCAAAATCTTAATGAGGTTCACAGAATACATCTACCTACCAAGTTTCAACAGTATAGCTCTTATAGTTTCGGAAAAAAATGGCTGTGACATACGGACGGACAGACGGACAGACAGACAGACATGACGAATCTATAAGGGTTCCGTTTTTTGCCATTTGGCTACGGAACCCTAACAAATGAAGAACAGCCAAAAATACAACAATATTATCTAATCTTACATCTATATTAATATATGGTCGATTGACGTGTATCCATCGCCTCACAGAACCTCAAGCATTCTCTACAAAGAGCCATCCATCGACATTCAAAAATATCGCATTTATCTTGAAGCTAACTGAAAGACGAAGAAAGTGAAATAAGAAGATGAGATAATATTTACAGTAGGTACTGATCCATTTAAATGGGTGATTGTCGCGGAAATATAATATTAGTAAGTAAGTAGCTACCTTGGATAGCTTTTGAAATCAAGCGAGACAGAGGTACCTACATAATATGGAAAACGGACATGACTGCTTTAATCAAATATTTGCGATGAAAAAAAACGTGCTTATATGGAAACCCTGTTTGAATGGAATTAAAAAGCAATCAGTGCCACAGAAATTGTGTAGTCAGCCGTGGATAGACCATACTAGGTAAGGGCCCTGAATACTGATCTGCGACTGTTTAAGAAAGTCTTATTTATATTTACTTAACGTATTATTGCTAAAGTGAGCTAAATGCCGGTTATTAATTTCTAGGAAGAAAGAAAACTAACTAGTAAACATCAAAGATTGAATGAAGCTTTAACCCCAATACAAAGTATAGAATCATGCTTAACCTAACTTAATAAGGTATAACCACTAAGTGCAGCTCAGGGAGTCTGGAGATTATGTGGCGAGAGCCGAGATCGCCTCATAAAATACGAGTCATAGTCGGGCAAGCCCGGCTCGCCCTCAGGCCTCTGTCCTGTAAATATACGGAACACATCAGGCGAATTAAGAATATTGCACATTTTTAGGGTTCCGTAGTCAACTAGGAACCCTTATAGTTTCGCCATGTCCGTCTGTCCGTCTGTCCTTCCGTCCGTCCGTCCGTCCGCGGCGCGGCGTAGCTCCGTGATCATTAGTACTAGAAAGCTGAAATTTGGTATGAGTATGTGTTTGTATCACGCCGAAAAAATGGTAAAATAAAAACTATAAAAAAAAAATTCGGGTCTCTCAAACACCTAATGTAGTTAGGGGGGATTTTTTTTTCGTTTCAACACTAGTGTAGTTAAAAATAATAGGGGTCTCCAACATTATTTTTTGATAAACTCAGCAGTTTTGTAAATATTCGCTCCGTAAATAAAAAAAATAGAACAGGATAATAAAAAATAGGGTAGGACATATATTTTCACCTCACCAGCTCAAACATGGCGATTTTGTTGTCAGATAACAGTGAACAAAATGCGATTTTGTTTCGAGCGTGAGTAGAAAGTAACTTTTTAATGTTTTCAATATCTGACCACGAATTGTCATTCTTCAGCCAAAGGTTAATTATAGAATTCTAAACTCGATATTTTTTAAGGTACGTTTCGAATATGCATCTATGATAAATGGTGAAATTATTATTATATTTACAATAAGTAATAAGTTAAAAAATCTTATTTTATTTGAGCAATGATCTATTGTTTTATATAAAAGGCACAATAATTTTAATATTCGGTCGTTTAATAAAAATATAATAAAGAAAAAAAATATACGTTGCCATTAAAATTTTTTCGGGTGTTTTTAATGATTTTTTTGGTATAACGCGTATCCGAACTGTTCTCAATCGAGGTCGAATTCGAAAATCGAATTTCAAATTGATAAACTTCTATCCCTCTCTCTTAACCCTTCGTCTGTGTTGGTATAGGATCCTGACCACATATTAAGGCCGTCTTTTTGCATTTTTTACGGACATATTTTTTTACTCATTGCAGCACAAATGAGGTTTGAACGCAAGATTTTTTTTAATCTCACAGACGAGGGATAGAAGTTTATCAATTTGAAAAGTTTATCAATTTGAAATTCGATTTTCGAATTCGACCTCGATTGAGAACAGTTCGGATACGCGTTATACCAAAAAAATCATTAAAAACACCCGAAAAAATTTTAATGGCAACGTATATTTTTTTTCTTTATTATATTTTTATTAAACGACCGAATATTAAAATTATTGTGCCTTTTATATAAAACAATAGATCATTGCTCAAATAAAATAAGATTTTTTAACTTATTACTTATTGTAAATATAATAATAATTTCACCATTTATCATAGATGCATATTCGAAACGTACCTTAAAAAATATCGAGTTAATTTTGTACCTAATTGTTATTTTCTTTGCATTTATTTTGTTTGGTGTTTTACAAGTAAAAATATGAATCAATTTATAAACAAAATCTCGTAATATAATATGTATTTATAAATAAACACGTCATGTATCTGCTAAATCTTCCAATTTGATCAAAATAATGACAATAACTGTGTTGGTTGGTCGATTATAATTTCAATTACATTATATTGTTATTCCTTTTTAAGCAGCACTTATCTATTTTATGATTAATAATACCTATTATTGAAATCAGCAACAAAGACTATAAATAAACATATGTTGGAAGAAAAAGCACAAAATGTCGAATATGTTCTCGCTGATGAGGTGAAAAGTTGTGTGTGCTACACGAGAGCAAAGTTTTTTGCATCTCGTGCTGTTGAGTCCCTCGCTACACTCAGGATTCTAACATAGAATCACTCGCTACGCTCGTGATTCAAACGTAGAATCCTTCGCTTGCTCGGGACTCAAAATCAGCACTCGTAACAAAAAACAACTTTGCTCTCTTGTTGCACAAATAACTATTTCAACCACGGGTCAAAAAATTCATGAAAATGAGGCTTTATAAGTACTTTCAATTAAAACTATATTGAACAAATCGGTCGAGCCGTTTTTGAGTTATCGCAAAATTTCATCATTTTCTTTAAAATGACGTAAGTGCCGCGCGGTGTCCTTATACTTCGATCGTTACACATAAATAAATAAATATCGGACAACCTCACACAAATCGATGTAGTCCCGAATTAAGCTCAAGAAGGCTTGTGTTATGGGGTACTAGACGATATATATACGTACTTATATGGATAAATATATACTTAAATGCATATAACAACCATGACCCAAGCACAAATATTCGAGTTCATCACACAAATATTTGCCCTGGCCGGGATTCGAACCCGGGACCGCCGCTCAGTAGGCATAGGTGTCTACAAACCGAGCCAAACGCGTCGTCAAACGCGTCTTCACAATTGATGGGCTTAAAACAGCGGTTTTAAGCCCATCTATTGTGAAGGATGGGCAACTACGGAACCCTACACTGAGCGTGGCCCGATATGCTCTTGGCCGATTTTTTTTATATTGGGAAGGAAATGGGTGGGCGCTAGTTTTATAAGTCCTTAAGAGGTCCATTGTAATTTAAATTACATTTTGATGAAAACACAAATGGGTTATTAATCGAGCGTTTCAATTTAACCCTAATTTTGCAGTCACTATTTTGTCGAAATGTATGTAGTTATTTTTATTTGTTTCATTCCGAACCATATAGTAATCATCCTGGCTTTCTAAGAAATCTGAAATCCAATTAACCTTTCGCAAAACTGACGCGGAACAACCGCTCAAATCCAAGAGTCCAAAGTGTACTGACAGAGTGAAAACTTTATTAAAGTTTTCGAAATATTTACTTTTAGCAATCTCAAGAACAAGCATTCCGATAAATAACTGTCATTCAATAAGGCACGCTTCGCACGCTCAGTTCTTTATGTAAATTAAACGGGAGCTCTTCTAAAAACTATCTCTCCGCAATTAAGCATACCTACTTTTTTTCATTATGACATGGTATATTATGTATTAGGCCACAATAAGGATACCATCATTCGCTTGCCCTTATCCCATTTATTTGGGGTCGGCGCAGCATGTTTTCTTCCTCCATTCTTCCCTATTACTCGTCATCTCGTCGTTTACTTCCTTCTTATTCATATCATCTTTCTATTAATCCATCCATCTTTTCTTTGGCCTTCCTCTTCTTATATATCCGTCCACGCTCATGCTTAACGCTTTTCTGGTTACGTGGCTTTCCTCTCTTCGCATCACGTGCCCATACCATGATAGTCGGTTAGCTTTCAGCTTCTCCCTAATTGGTGCTACTTTCAGACTTCCTCTTACATATTCATTTCTTATTCTGTCCATTCTTGTCACCCCACACATCCATCGTAACATTCTCATCTCTGCTACATGTAATCTCATTTCATCCGTCCCTTTTACTGCCAAACACTCTGATCCATACATGATGACAGGTCTTACAATGCTTTTGTATATTTTGCCCTTAAGCCGAAGCGGCATCCGGGGGTCGCATATCGAGCCAGAGAATCAGAATCAGACATTTATTTGTAAACATAGGTACATAATCAGGTCTTACATTTAATAAAAACAGTCCTGCCGCCATTTCATCCATCCTGAGCTAATTCGGTTTTTGACATCCCGTTCAATGCCGCCGTCACTCTGTATAATTGAACCGAGGTATCTGAAATCGCAGCAGACTGGCAGCGCTACTTGATCCAGTTTTATGGCCACAATAAGTATATACCATATCTAAATAAAAAATCAACCACTGACTGTGCCCACTCCTCTAGAACATAACAGTGACTCAAACTACACTAAATTAAACTTTATACAATTATCTGCTACTAAGTAAATGATTATCGAATACGAGTAAGTCTTTGGCTTTTGCTGTGTAAATTAGGCAAATCTAAAAAAATAGTACCTATATCCTATATCTATAGTATTGTGGTTTTATACGTTCCTCTCCTAAGGGATGGCAGAGTAAGGTTTCCAGAAGAATTGGTAGGTATAGGTACTTATCCTTCTATTGGAGTGGAGCGTCTCTGTCATCAGTGTCATTGTCAGTAGTGTGTTCTCGACGTTTTAACGTATGTACTCTTATAAGTTCCGGTACATATCACGGGCTGGTTTTCCGCAACTCGGCGTTTTACAATGCGCCTATTTTGCATGATCTGGTACATAGGTAGGTATTATTAACTTTTTTTGTTTTTTCTTTTGTCACGTGTCCATCCTTTATTTCATAAAATCATATTTAGATATTAATAAAAACAATCAATAAACTAATAACTAAAACTAAGTAGGTATATGCTATAAACCTAAACTATTTACAAATAAATAAATTTTCCTAAATCACTGTCATTCGGAAGTGTGCCCAGAAGGCTGGCCGCATTGCCACGCTAGATGGGATCGCTGGGCAAAATAGTGGCCAACCCTCTGGTCACGGGGTGCCTATGAGGCGCGTCGACAATTCTTTGAAATCGACGCGCACTTGACCCCGCGGCTCCAGAGTTTCTACCCCAAACGCCCTTTTTGTTATGCCAATTATTAAAAAAAAATACTGAAAAGGATAAAAATATATTTTTGTACTTTTAAAACAATACTCCAGTGAAATCATTTATCCAATCGCTAAACTGTGTAAGGTCGAAACTTTTATTCCTTCAATTTGACGGCACTAAAACAAGCACATAGAGAGACTAGAGCACTACGAGACGCACACCTCTTTAAATATCGATGACTGGCCCGATTGTGAACGGTGGACATTGCCGGCGAACTATACATGCCAATATTTTTTGGCTAAAAGAGACACTTAGTGGATTTCTCATAGTACATTGAACCGGTGATTAAAAGTTATTAACTAACGAGGAACACGTGGCCGTTTTAGAAATAGAGCGCTCGTTGTGACGTACGGACCTAACATTGTGGGCCAAGGAGAGTCTAGAAACAAAATTACCGCCGCTGCCAATGCGCGGGCCGATGTACATACGAGTGCGTGCGACTTACGGCTGAGCCGATCGGAATGCAATTACTGGCTTAGTATCGATCGGCCGCAATTTGTCCACATAGATATACAGCGCTTTCGAGTACCTACTCGTACCTATATCGTATATCGATCACCATTCCAGGCATAACCTTTAGTCTTTAGACCTAGATTCTGTCCAAAGTGAAGTTTTCATTAGTTTGAACTAAAGTAGCCAATTAACTCTTTATCTCTCAGATTACCTATCGTTTTCTTATAGTGATATGTTTTACGAATAATTCGTTCAATATGTATGTATTTAATACGAATTTCAAATCTCTCGATACAGGCTTGTCCTAGAGCTCAAATTTGTATCATGTCTCAACTTACTACTACTAGCATTGAGGTATTATTTATAATAGAGCCACAGACCCGAACAAAAATGACATAAAAAGTGGCATCGTTGTCATGTTCAAGTAGATGCCAATAACGCTTATTTATAACAACATAATTACTTCGTACAAAAGAACTCATTACTCAAACGTTTAAGTGTCAAATTGACTTACATACTTATTACCACAAATATTTTTCGTGTAAATTAACTTTTTTAGCGTATTCTGACTCATGTCTCTTGTCAAACATGGAACATGGCACGAATGGAGCAGATTTTAATATTTTTACATACTAAAAATATTTTCATTATTATTTTATTTAGGTATTAAAATATCATTGTTGTTTGAACTCATACTACCTACTAGTAATAATGCTAAAGTAAGTAGGTTCGTTTTTAGTGACTATGGCAATTTGTGCTGAGGCTGGATAACGTGTGCCATCTAAACATATCATAAATCGTCTAGAGTGCCTTACTCAGGCTTCTCGTAAGGGGAAGTTTATTTTGTCAACAACTTTCCTTACAACTGTGCCAGTTCCAAATACGAATGACATTTATTTACTAGCTGTTGCCCGCGACTTCGTCTGCGTGGAACCTTTATCTTGAAAATTTTACATCTTTATTATTTTCAGATCTAATCATCTAAGTAATGTGGAAATTGCTAAACGTGCTTTTTTTGCAATTTTTTACGAAAAGTAACGAACCCTTCGTACGCGAGTTCGACTCGCTCTTAGCCTTTTTTTTCGGCTAATTTGCTCTAATTACGCGGTATCATTATAAAATCAGGTACATCTACGAACGAACCTATAACAAAACCTATAATAAAATAAAATAAAATAAAATAAATTCTTTGATTCGAATAATAATGCCTTTACACAAAGTTTCAAGTACCGCACTCAAAAAAATTTTTGATCTTCATACAAACTTTCAACCCCTTTTTCACCACCTTCGGAGCTGAATTTTAACTAGTATAGTTTGTTCCTGGGGCATGGATGTTATCCATGTATCTATATATACAAAACTCAAAGGTGACTGACTGACTGACTGACTGACTGACATAGTGATCTATCAACGCACAGCCCAAACCACTGGACGGATCGGGCTGAAATTTGGCATGCAGGTAGATGCTATGCAGTAGGCATCCGCTAAGAAAGGATTTTTGAAAACTCACCCCCTAAAGGGGTGAAATGGGGTTCCAAAGTTTGTATGGGGAAACAAGATTAGTTAGACTATTTTATTCGAAACTTCACAGGAGTATTCCTAACAATAAATAATTAAACACGTGTTTCAGGTTTTTTGAAAATTCAACCCCTAAAAGGGAGAAATGTGGTGAAAAAGTCTGAAAATCAGCATGGGTATTGTTTTTATGGTTTATCGGGTCGCTGATTACGAAAACCGCAACGATTTTAAAATCCAACGTGGCGGACGTGAGTTACCATCTCCCCTGTTGGGGTGAAATGGGTTTGAAATGTCTAAATACTAAACCGCTGGTTCTAGAGAGTCCATATTTGGAACATACGTGTCCTTATAAAGTCTAGGGGTGCAATAAAAGAAGCATTTGTCAAAAGTCACCCCCCCAAAGGGGTGAAATGGGGGTCGTAAGTTTGTATGGGGAAAAGATTAGTTAGACTATTTTATTGAAAACTTCCATGGAGTATTTCTAACGATAAATGAGTAAGCACGTGTTTCATGTTTTTTGAGAATTAAACCCCTAAAGGAGGAGAATATGGTGACAAAGTCTGAAAATCAACAAGGGTTCTATGGTTTATCGGGTCGCTGATTACCAAAACAACAACGATTTAAAAAAAGAAACGTGGTGGACGTGAAATACCGTCTCGCCTGTTAGGGTGCGATGGGGTTGAAATGACTAAATATGAGTAAGTATAGTGTAATTTTTATGGTTTGTTGGGACGGTAATTACGAAAATGCCACCGTTTTTGAAATTTTATTTGTGGTCATGAAAATTCTTGAAAGCATTTGCGCCAAATCAAAATTGCAATTTAATCGGTCCAGTAGTTTTGCAGCAAATCGGTTGTAACAGACGGACTGACAGACAGCTACACGTGATCCTATAAGGGGGTTCTGTTTTTGCTTTTGAGGTATGGATAGAGACCCGCGTTATCATAATAGATTAAAAAAATAGTATTTGGTGGCATCTCGATCGTCGTCAATCGGTACCTATAGGCGGGCGGCGCGTTGGGACGGGAGGAGTAATTAGAGATGTGCCGTTTCCGAAAATTTCCGGGAAGTTTCCTTATTTCCCATACAAAATGTGGAAAGTTTCCGGAAATTTTCGGAAACGGCACAGCTCTAGGAGTAATAATCGGGAAACTTCCTGCATCCGTAATAAATACATTCAAGCTTTTCAATAATTATGTTAAGTCATTTCAGAATCCTGAATAACTTACCTTTATCTGGCTCAGAATAATACATTTTTCATTCATCAACGAAGAGAACCTCAATATCTTACAATAGAACATGACGTAAATTAGAACATGGCTTAGAATCATTAAACCAATCTCGAATATCCCAAGTCGATAAGCGGAGGCTCGGGACATTATAAAAGCTTTATACAAATAAAATGCACACATATCCCGTTGTCTTAGCTTCACTTCGAGTTATGAATTTTGAAGTGAACTTTATTTGGTACAGTAAAGGCTGAGATCGCTTGATTTGAGTGCTTGGAGTTTCGGTTTGATTTGATAAAGTGGAGTTATGATAAAATAAAAAGTATTTCCCAGTAATATTAGAAAAGCGAAAGTCTGTCTATGTTTTGTTCCTTTTTCACGCTAAAACGGCTGGACGTATATGCATGAGGGAAATGCAGATTGCAGATTATACCCTAACTTTCAAATAGCCTACTTTTAATCCTGATTAAAAGAGCATTGTTCCCGTAGAATGATGTATATTATATAGGCACGCGAGCGAAGCCGCGGGTTAATGCTAGTGTATTTATATATTATATCGTCGTCTAGTCCCCGTAGTACAAGCATTGCTTATTTGTTTGGGACTAGGTCGATTTATGTAAGATTGGCTCTTAATATTTATTTCTTTATTGAATACTACTGGAAGGGATACTAAAAGACAACTTATTCAATTTAACAAAACAGATAACATATAAACCATGCTGTAAAGTGTGAGCCCGTTTTTCGAAGCCAAATATTTTTGCTGGAAAATTTTGGGAAAATATTAAATCCTAATTTTATTCACTTTGCATAGTTTGACAGTTCATTTGCATGGAAGAGGTAGCGTGGTCTGACTCTAGCCCTCATTTTTGCTTCGCCGTAATCGGGCAAAAAGTAACTGCGTAAAATCCGACGGGCCAATAATTCCATCTAGTCTGCAGTCGGGCATTTCAGTTGGTTTGGTTGAGCATAAAAAGTGTGAATAACGTTTATGGTGTTGTTTATTTCAGAGTTATGCTGCGTCGACGCCGCCGAAGGTGTCGTCGGCGCCGGCGCACACGACGCTCCAGCGGTCAGTGCGCGCGGCGGCGGCCGCCAGCGGCGCGCCGGCGCGCGTCATCCCGCGCTTCCACTTCCCCAAGGGCCGCCCGCCGCCCGCGCACCAGCAGGACCACGCTATACATAAAGTGCAGTCCGCTTTTGCTACCTTCCCTAACAGTCAGGTAAATTATTTCCATTTTTGGTTCATTATTTCACAAATTATTAATATTTATGTTATTTTTTTTATTTCAACTGTCAGTCAATTGCATGATTGATTGTAGTATAAATATTAAGCGACGATAAATAATAGTACAAATCCAGGAACGCTATAAATTTAGGCTACAAGTACCTACGAATTATAATAACCTTTTGCCACTTACTACTTTTGGCCCAGTTTCATAGCTGGATGAAGGGTAAGATGCAGAAGGCGGTACTCCTGGACACATGCGCGTATCGTGGGAGGTTCCTATCTCTGTAGCATCACCCACCAGCAGCCTGGGCCCTGTAGCGACCGGCGGCACGTATACCTACTTATTTCGTACTTACTTTGGAAAAAAAAATGAAAAAATTTTATTTAACTAAACAACACAACATAATTATTTAAGCCTTTGGGTACTTTATGTAGGTATTATACTTTTTATATATATTTATTGTACAAAACCTTTCTAAGAAATAAAAAAAAAACGCGAATAAAAACAATGAAATAAATAAATAAAAGGAAAAATAAACAATCATAAAATACAGTAAACAAAAAATAAATAAATACCTAAAAAAAGTGTATTACATGAACAAATCATTTAGATTGATTCCTTTTTCGCCGTATTCGGCACATTCTGTTTTCGGCATAAATCATTATATACAACAAATAAAATTAATCCTAGGTATCGTTATTTTTTATTTTCAAGACATACATATATTATATAGTATAGTTATACAATAAATGGCATGCAAGAAAGAAACACAAAATAGTATTTGCAAATAATGCACTAGAAGGATGGAATAACCGCATAAACCATAGAATCCCAAAAAAACCTTCACTGTTTTTATTCATACGTTATAACTACTGAGATCAGAAGCTGGATACCAAGACATCATTTCACGTAAAAGCACATCTGAGCAATCATTAAACACGTCCAAAAAAATATGTTTTTTTTTATCAGGAGCGGGCCGTTGTAGATGATTTTGAAAAAAAGTTACTAGGTAGTTGGTTATTGATTAGTTACTTGCCAAATTATTTTAAGTAGGTAATCAGTGTACATACTGTTTCATTCTTTTATTTTAATTGAATAAAATCGAATATTTAGAAAAAATATTATTTTATTATATTACTTTGCTATATAGCAAAGTCACAAGGTATTTCATAGTATAATTTTTTTACTTAAATGTGTGAAAACAAGAATATGCCGAAAACGGGAAGGTGCCGAGACAAGAATATGTCGAATCAGGAATACGACGAAAAAGGAATCAATCAAAATTTATATTTCCATTTTTTGACACTAAAAAATAAACATTAATAACGAAACAAAAAAAATACGGAAATTATGCAGTTTGTGACAGATTAACGATGTTAGAATATCACCAAAAAGCATCCAGTGCTTTGCTTGTGCTTAGACTATGGACGTTTACAAGGCGTCAATAGTGTAGGTACTGTTTTAGATCATCACTAAGTACCACGACATAGTATAAAACAAAGTCGCTTCCTGCTGTCTGTCCCTATGTATGCTTAGATCTTTAAAACTACGCAACGGATTTTGATACGGTTTTTTAATAGATAGTGATTCAAGAGAAAGCTTTATACGTATAATACATGCATAATTTATCCGCATTGCACCCGTGCGAAGCCGGGGCGGGTCGCTAGTAGCTTATAATTGAACTTGTTCCAGTCTGCAGCTTGTGGCTCCAAATACAAGTTATATTTTCCACCACAAGCGCGCCGTTGCAGGCTCTTCCAATAAGTTCTCCACATTAAATATCAATATCCTTCGTGGACCGTCTTATTTTTCGTATTTTTCTCTCGATGCCGGGTTGTTTTTGGCTCCCGCTAGAATGATTAATCAATAATCAATTTCAGTATTTAGGCTCGACTACGTGTTATTATGCTAAATTGCTAATACGTATACAGAATCGGAATGCATACTGGTAAATATCATATCATATTCATTTTCAGTGATATCAAGTCATGACGTTTTTGTAAAGATCAAATCTGTTTACCGGAGTAACTAAAACTGCAATTACACCACTTCAAAACCCATAAATGGGAGTCAGAAATAGGTCCGAGTACCTACGATCTAATAAAATCTTATTAATAGCCTCTACCTGCATGCTACAGTAATGATAAAATATATACATATACAGATAATCTTGCATCAAAAATCATGTGCAACTGGCTTGTTATCCATTTCAAATCATTGAATTGGATTAGTCGGTCGAATGCTATAGGAAGGATTTTAATCAATGTAATCTGTAGACTGCTGCGAATTATTGGACTCCTCGCTTCAACAGGATTCTATGGGAGGTATCGTGCTAAGCTAATAAACTGAACTCAATACAATCTATTCAGGGTGGTTCTTGCATTATAATACGCCATTTGACTTCATTAATTTAGGTTATATCGGAACAATTCCGTTTTTCCAATAACCATGAGTTAACGTATTCGCTACTCGACTGCGTAAACGATTTGCATGGAGAACAGTTCAGCGCCCCTGGGGTGGTTACTTTGTAGAACTACAATTCTCCATACAAATTATTTACGCAGTAGCTAGCGAGTACGGTTACTGTAATAAACTCATGTTAAGAGTACAGAAATGAGTATCATTCGAAAAGCAACAATGGTAGGTACTCACCGTACTCAATCAGAAACCAACAAAGTGTTTCTTTTTTATAAAATTAACTTTAGAAGTTGTTGTAACCAACTAAATTGAGTTCAAACATATTCCTCGCATAAATGTGATACAATGCCAGCATATTTCGTATGTCGGGTACAAACTAGTGAGAAAAGGCATTTTCAGCTGCAACATTTGAACTTAATTTGCTCAGCGTTAGCGTTTCTATTTTAATTAAATTAATTTTGATTGTTGCATCTTTGTATGCCGTAGGTTGTAAATAGAGATATAATTATCCGAATATTATTAAATCGTATAAAGGCAGCTAATAGGTACACATATTACTTACATGCCTGGGTAACGATGCACACGATACAGGCTAGCCCGAAATGGTCGCGTTTACTCTATTTTACCAAAAGAAGAGTTTTACAGTGCGTTGTGCTCTTACTCGTAATGGAGCGAGGCTGATGGAAATCCCAGTGTGCGCCACGGCGCCCTGAAGTGCCCTTGCAAACAAAGCAAAGAAGAGAGGAGAGAAGACTTGCTCCTACTTGCTTACTCTTCTCCGGATAGTAAACTTAGGTATAATTGTCAAAATTGATTTTCCCTTATATTTCAATTAGCTCAATCGTCGAAACGCAATAGGTACCTACTAAACCCTGCGCACTACAAAATGAAAATTGTATACATCAACAATCCTATACACCCTTGCTAACGTCGCGTACTCACGGAATTACCCGTGTGGCGCGGAGATAATCCCATTAGCGGGCTATACTCCCACACAAAGTCCGACTACTGGTAGTGAGGGCTAACCAGCCCCGATACAGTTCAAGTCATGCCTAAAAAAAAAGCGTACTCATGGAATTTTCTTTGTTTTTAAATCATAATATTCTTCGTTGACATTTCGAGCGCTGTCACCATGAGGCTTTGAAGGTGAACAGGTTGAAAGAGGTCGTGCCGGAGGGAAGCGGGCAGCGGGTAGGGCGAGGCCCGGCAGGCTGCGGCTGCGGGCGCTGGCACGAGGCCAGCCCGCGCCTGCTGCCTCCACCGCTATTCACGAGCGAGGGGTGCACCACCCCGCCACATTCAATGCACCATCCATAAACAGAAATACAAATGTATACATATAATACATACAGCGATGTTTACAAACCGCTGTAAACGCGTTTCAGTTGTTTGCTAATTTTAATCATATTATGGCCATCACCATGTATATGTAATATGTATGTTATGTATATGTATACCTTGTCTCACGTAAAACGTCATCGGTTTTACGTGAGATTAGGTATACGATATTTATATATGAATATACGTCGAAGTATATTTACTTGATTATACTTTAGTAATACTTATACCTAAGTATAAGGAGTTTCTAAAATATTTTAGGCACCCGTTAGTAGGTACAGTGTGATGATGCGATATTTTTTAAATATAATAATAATGCGTGTTTGGTTAAAATACAGGTTATCCTGGTTTGAATGGATGTTGAACTTACTATTTATTAAAATAAATGGGTGCGGAAAGCCGCATGCAATACAGCCAAGTCTGCGCCAACTTCCCGGGGCCTGCCAGTTCCCAGCTCGTAATACGATCTCTGGAGTACTTGTACCTATAGTCACCATCCAAATATCACACACAATCTTCACTTTATTTTTACGCAGTAGAGGCACCTCAATATTCGTTAAATAAACTACTTACCTACTTACAGCGAGAATGTATATGTTTCTTAATTATAGTACCGACTTACTGTACATAAATTGGGACCTGGACCTGAGTTCGACGAGGTCTTGCGATGTCTTCAGCATTTTATCACTGCGTTGTAATGTAACGGATATTAAGATTTATTTATAAAGGAGATTTGGCATATTTATACGTACCTATGCAACAAGAGAGCAAAGTTGTTTTTTTATGGCGAGTACTAATTTTGAATCACGAGCGTAGGGAATGATTCTAAGTTAGAATTAGAATACTGAGCGTAGTGAGGGATTCAACAGCATGACATGTAAAAAACTAATGCTCTCTTGTTGCACGCACAAGTTTTCACCTCAACAACGAGCTATTAGATGTTTGTATAGGTACCATTCAAGTGTAGGTATTGTCTTTGTTGCCGATTTCAATGATATATTATTATTATGAAAATAGATACCGTTACTTAAAAAGGAATAACAACATACTTAGTTTAATTGAAAAAATTAAATTGTGTTATAGTTCTTAAAAGTAGGTACGTTTCAAAATCGAAACTACATAATTATATGACAAAGGTGGTGAAAGTAGAGAAATGAATACGTATTATTTTATTTATAGTAGAGTTGCTAAGCCGCGAAATTGTGCGCATCGGGTTACAAGCATGAAATTTCTACCACAGGTCCACAGATCAAGCATCACCGCGGAGGTGATTATTTTCAGATGTGGAGGGAAGTCAGATTCGTCCCCTGTGGCGGGAGAGCGGGATGAACAGGACCAAATAGTGCTCTTTTTCTTTTTTTTATTACTGACCAGTTAAGGCTATTAGGGCTTTTGCGATATCGTTTTCGTGTAAAACAGATATCAGTTATGAATTTTTTATGTTATTTACGTATAGTTTGATACATCAATTTTGGTATATTGCGGAAAAGCTAAAAATCTGAACAAGGTTTTTTTATTCAGAACGATAAATTATTTATAATTCCTGAATATATACAATTTAAAAAAATATAATTAAATAGAAAATTTAATCTAATTTTATAAAATATATTATATTGGCCACATCTGATACAATATGTACCTTGAAAAAAAAATGTTGATGTTAAGCTAAGCCCTTGTGCTCTAATAGATTTTGCTAAGTCGCGAAATTGTGTGCATCGGGATACAACCACGAAATTTCTACCACAGATAGAGTATTTTGTGGTGATTACTTTCAGATGTGGAGGGAAGTCAAATTCGTCTCCTGTGTGGCGGGAAAGCGGGGTGAACAGGGCAAAGGAGTCCTCTATTTCTTTTTTTATTACTGATCAGTTAACGCTACTAGAGCTTGTTTGGTATCGTTTTCGTGTAATACAGATATCAGAATTTCTTTTTTATGTTATTTAGGCATAGTACCATATAAAAATATGGGTGTGTTGCCGAAATGGTAAAAATCACAAGTTTTTTTATTCATATTAATACAAAAATAAGATAAAAAATGAATTTCTGACATTTATTTTACACGAAACCGATACAAGACAAGTCCTAGTAGACTTAAGCAATAAAGAAAGAAAAGAGGCATACTTGGTCCTAACTATTCACTCCGCCCTCCCGCCTCGCAGGGGACGAATCTGACTTCCCTCCACATCTGAAAATAACCACCGCGGAACACTATCTGTGGTAGAAATTGTATGCTTGTAACCCGATGCGCACAATTATGTTAGAAAACAGCGGACTAACAACTCTACTACTACAATATAAATTCAAAATACTTTATCTTATTTTAATATATAAAAGATACAATTATGAAATTACGCTCATTATTTTTTTTATTACCGGGCTGACTCGCTTTTTCAAATGGATATGCAAGAGACAGAGCACATTCGAATTTTATAATTAACCTGTGTCTGAGAAATGACAACTCGTGGCATCCAAGACTATAAAAATTAAAAAGTAAAACCCGAGTTCTGATCTATACAAGAAACAAATGAAATATTACAAAATTTCACTTAGTCAATTTTGTTTCACTTTATGGTAAAAATCACAAGTTTTTTTATTCATATTAATACAAAAATAAGATAAAAAATGAATTTCTGACATTTATTTTACACGAAAACGATACAAGTCAAGTCCTAGTAGACTTAAGCAATAAAGAAAGAAAAGAGGCATACTTGGTCCTAACTATTCACTCCGCCCTCCCGCCTCGCAGGGGACGAATCTGACTTCCCTCCACATCTGAAAATAACCACCGCGGAACACTATCTGTGGTAGAAATTGTATGCTTGTAACCCGATGCGCACAATTTGTTAGAAAACAGCGGACTAACAACTCTACTACTACAATATAAATTCAAAATACTTTATCTTATTTTAATATATAAAAGATACAATTATGAAATTACGCTCATTATTTTTTTTATTACCGGGCTGACTCGCTTTTTCAAATGGATATGCAAGAGACAGAGCACATTCGAATTTTATAATTAACCTGTGTCTGAGAAATGACAACTCGTGGCATCCAAGACTATAAAAATTAAAAAGTAAAACCCGAGTTCTGATCTATACAAGAAACAAATGAAATATTACAAAATTTCACTTAGTCAATTTTGTTTCACTTTACCTGCGCACTGTGTTACATTACAGGCAATTAAATTTCAAGTATTATTTTTCTCACCCTCTATGTACGATCTAATGAGTTAATAGGTATTTTGAGTGCAAACGAAGATTTGGATGGTCGGAATGGAAGTTTGGAAACTCGATCCTAGGAACTTATTGAATGATTCCTGGCTGCCTATCGGTCAGTACCCATGCTTTATCGGTGTATCACCATCTGGGCCTATCTCATGTTCATTGACAACACTCGAATAAAAGGAAATAAATGTTGTTGAATAATGGAGTCCTTGTTACTTACATAGGTGCTGCCATCGCCAGTACCAGATTACAATGTCGCCGCCGGAGGTCGTGGGACTTTTCTCACACAACTGATATATTAGGCACAAGTACAGATGTGTAAATAATGATGCTATTACCGTCCGCATCTACAGCGATGCCTCTTAAGTCGTAAATAGTTCATAACAGTTAATGACATATGCTTACGGAAAGTAATCATTCTTGTAGTTTTAGTGAGTATTGCCTGTTTGAATGCTGAGTACAGTATGGGTAGGTTCACATGTACCTATGTACCATAATTGTATATGCATTTATTTCGATGAATATCTACACATTATACTATTCCTTGTTACTTGAATCAGTGCATATAGGCTGGTTGGGTACTACCTAATACGTAGTTATATAATGTAGTCTAGTTGGCCGAAAAGGGTGCGGAGGCGACTAGTTTAATACTAAGGTTGATCACAAAATTGTCCGGTCCCGTGACTCCGGCGCCCTTTCGCTTTGTGATGTGACGAACGAATGCACGTACACCTACATTTCAGAAAATTTAACCTTGGTCCACCAAATAATAACATGGCTCGGGCTACCAATTAAATCTATTATAGGTACAATTGAATCGTAACAAGTGTTTGATAATTAGACTTTCAATGTTAATTTGACACGGTTCCGTGGTAAAGTGATCTTTGCCTGTATTATAATAATAAAATTAATCGTGCATAATGCCAAACAAGATCGTGAATACGTTCATTGTTTATAATACGCGAATTACCTATTGCAACTCTACTACATACTTTTGTATAAAGTATTTGGATAGGTAATTAATCTCAACAATTCTGATCCTGAGCTTAATTCTAGCTCTCGTAAAACAGTCATAGTAGGCTTTGAAGTGTACAAAAACAGTAGTCTTGACTCATCAAAGCAATCCTTTGAACAACTATAATAGCGGTTTGTGTTCTGACTCAAGCTAAGAGTCCGTTTGGGTTATACGAAAATTGGGCGAGGGCAATCCAAATATTGGCATGAACTTTGCAACGGTCGCCGCATGTGGTCATATTAAGGTGCAATTGCTTATCGAAAATGTTCATTAACCGACTCGGCCTCGCGCGGCAGCTCGTGAGAAGAGCCCTTGTTCGGCCACTTCACCGGCCGCCTCACTTTTCTCCATTCATCATATTTAGGTCAATCGCTGTGCGCTGCACTAAACAACACTAAAAACAAAATGAAGTATATTTTGCTTGGATAGCGCCTTGTAAGTCGGCCACTATTTTTATATACGAATTCACTGACAAAAAAATTTGATTACATTTATCAAAATTTTGATTGTTTTAACAAAGTAACTTAATGTATAGGGAGCAGATAAAGTTAGCTGATTGCAGCAATCAAGTTGAAATGATTGAAAAAGGTAATAAAGTAACTTTGTAAATCCAGTCATGACTTAAATATAAAAATCATGTTTGTTGACTACTATAATCAAGAAATCCTTAATAAAACCCATCAACGTCTTTACAGATACAATTAAAGAAAATGTTTGATGACATCAAGTAAAATGATTAAATCAATCAAGTCTACTTTATGAAATATATATAGTGCACGATTCAATTAATCAAGTCTACTTTATGAAATGTATATAGTGCACGATTAAATAAATCAAGTCTCCTTTATGGAATTTATATAGTGCACGATTAAATCAATCAAGTGTATTTTATGAAATATATATAGTGCACGATTCAATTAATCAAGTCTACTTTATGAAATGTATGTAATGTACCAAAAAAGCCACAGTAGGGCTAATCCCGTTCGTAAGGACCATGTAAAAAATGCACTCTGGTCTCGAAGGGATAGAATTAAACACCGAAATTGATAACAATTCATTCAACGTATGTTTAATTCTTTGGACTATATGCACTCCACACATATCGACAAAACAACAATAATAATTTACAGTACTTATGCATTTTATGGTAAACAAACGTTGGCGCGATGTACAATTCACGCTCTACGGTACAGCGCCATCTATCAGACAATTAAGACAACTAACTATTAAATAACAACAAACACGCATGATTAGTTGAAATAAGTTGATTATTTAATTCAATCACGTTTACGTTTGATGCAATTAATTGCTTTTAATTGAATTAATGTTTTAACTTAATTCGTGTGTTTAAGTTCAATGATACCATTAATAAACTGACTTAATAGATTCAAACAATTTCATAATTGACTTAATAATTTTAGTCAAATACATTGCTTAATTGAAATAAGTTGATTATTTAATTTAATCTCCTGCCTGTTTGAGGTAATTAATTGCATTTAATTGAATTTATGATTTGACTTGATTCGTGTGATTAAGTTCAATAATTAACTTGATAACTTTAGTCAAGTACATTGTTTAATTTTATTAAGCGCATGATTAATTGAAATAAGTTGATTATTTAATTCAATCTCGTTTATGTTTGATGCAATTAATTGCTTTTAATTGAATTAATGATTCAAGTTAATTTGTGTGATTAAGTTCAATGATACCGTTAATAAACTGACTTACTAGATTCAAATAACTCCATGTTTCGATGAGTAAAGTAAATGATTAAATTAAAAGTCAATTAAGAAGTTGATCAAATGAAACATTGTTACTTAATTAAACCTTTCGATCAATTTAACTTTGTTGTAGTTATAAAGTATACCTTGTGTATATGATCAATTAAATAATTAATTCAATCACATTTTTTCTAATCAAGCAAAAAGTCGACTTGATTAAATCACTTTTTTCTCAGTGTTGAGGCAGCTAATCTCGAAACAATTAAAATCGTTACTCCTTTGGATACCTACACTATTTGGTCCTATTATAAGAGAGGTAAGTTTGACAAGAAATAGGTAAGCGTCCCGTGGTACTGACCCAATAATAGACACCATGAGTCCTAATTTAAGGCAATTGAACTTAAACGCGGGGGTTCAATTAAAGTAGGTGCAAACATGAGATTTTTAACGTATTTAGATCAGTAGAGTTGCGGTACAAAATTAGTAGAAATAAAATATGTGTGACAAAAGAAACCATGATCAAGGCACACTTTATATTATTGAATTCTAGACAAATGTTGGTACGATTCTTGAGAGGTGAGTGGATTGTAAGGAAAGGACTCACATATTTAAATGTCTATTACGTACAAAACTCATTTTCTAGCAGAGCTCAACGTGAACGTGAGACTAGGGAAATAGCGTGATGAGCTCGAACTGGTTGTGACACTATGACACTGTTGCGTCGGCATACAGTAGGTACACCTCGCCTACCTACCCAATTCTTATACTAAGTAAGTGTATTTATAGTCTGATTGTTGTGTTGCAGTTTGGCCGTTTAGGTATAAGTAGCATTATACTTCTTATGTGATTGATGATGACCTAAGTATGATGTCATACGATTGGCATTTGGTTCTTTAATGTAGGTATCTTATCCTTAGCGATTTGCATTTAACGACCGAAAAAAAAACATTACGTACATAAGTACATAGGCAACAAATAATGTAGTATAAATACACAATTATACATAGGTATACATTTAAAAAAATAACACTGACCTTAAGTGGCCTATAGCTTAATATACATACATAAACCAATGGTATTCATGTACCTTAGCTAGAGCTATTGGGTACATAACATAAGGGTTCTAATCTCAACCTATTCAGTAAATAATACAATGATCCACAAATCACACGTAACATGCATATCCAATAAACTTTAAAACACAGAACTTGTTTCGTTAAATTTAATACATATTAACGCACCGAATGACACAATATGATATCGATTACATTGACTAGTGACTGGGCACCTAAGTACTTATGTATACCTATATTGCATTGCCAGGCCGTGCTAGTTTCTCTTAGTTATGACTAACTCCCATAAGAGCGGCAACGGCAATAAATAGTTTTTGGGTAAATGGGTCGCACGTACCTATACTAATAGTAAACCCCTTTTTTCTTGACTTAGGTGCATATAACTCATTGAAATATACCGTAACTTATATATTTCTCATATTGCCAAGAGGGATTCACTCCACGCCGCGTGTCAATAAATATACCTACAAACGGGTCGCAATTGTGTCCCGGCCCGCCCATCGCTCCGCCTTTATTCAGCTAGGGTCGGCACGTTCGAAGCGAAGCCAACGCATCTATTAGATTTTTATTATTTATGTATTTATATGATTACTTACTTATTATTTTTAACCAAATTTAAAAAGGCAGAGATTCTATATATGTTCGCTTCATCGCTTATATAAATTTTTAGGGTTCCGTAGTCAACTAGGAACCCTTATAGTATCGCCATGTCCGTCTGTCCGTCTGTCCGCCTGTCCGTCTGTCCGTCCGCGGCTTAGCTCCGTGATCATTAGTACTAGAAAGCTGATATTTGGTATGAGTATTTATGTGTATATATCACGCCGACAAAACGGTTAAATAAAAACTAAAAAAAATGAACATTTAGAGCCAATATCATAAAATTGACCTGATGATGGACCATGGCAGTGCCTACTGGATCTCAGGACTGGTTCGTCGTAAACAAGAGTAGTTTTCGTTTTTCTACTTACTTTAACCAACATTTACAGCCAGTATCATAAATCTGATGATGGACCAGGGCAGTGCAGTGCCTACTAGATCTCGGGACTGGTTCAACGTAAACAAGAGTGGTCTTCGTTTTTCTACTTACTTTAATGAACCAGTATAATAAATAATAAATAATTAAATAAATATCGGACAACCTCACACAAATCGATCTAGTCCCAAATTAAGCTCAAGAAGGCTTGTGTTATGGGTACTAGACGACGATACACGTACTTATATAGATAAATATATACTTAAATATATAGAACGACCATGACCCAAGCACAAATATTCGAGTTCATCGCACAAAATATTTGCCCTGGCAGGGATTCCAACCCGAGACCGCCGGCCAGCCAGTAGCAGTATCATAAAATTGATCTGATGATGGACCCTGGAAATATCCACTGGATCTCAAGATTGATTGGTTCAACGCAGATATGAGCGGTTTTCACATTTCGTTACACCTCAGTGAACATTTAGACCCAGTATCATAAAATTTGCCTGATGATGGATACGTTGAACCAATCCAAAGATCCAGTAGGCACTCTTATAGCCCATCATCATAAAGATCGCGCCGGGTACGTATTATTTGGACGTATTTATTGAAATTAGCTTGCAAAACAAGTAAAAATACCGGAAAGTAGTTTCACTTTTGTTGGTATAGGCAGCCCTAGGAATATGACACGCCCCACAGCGTCGCACGTCATTCAAAATTACCAAAAGCGGCAAATAACAAAAGAGTGCGGCTTCTGTAGTGTCTTTATTATATACTTGAAGTCGTCAGCTAGTCCAAGGCAAGGAATATTCCAAGGTATCTTGGTGATAAGGCGCCCGAACACTATGTGGTGTATGGTTTGGTTGGCATTTCCACACTGCACTGGAATAAACGACGCCCTCTCGCTCCATCTTTATTTCTGATACCAGTCCTCAGGCCATTCAGTCTGCTCCATACCTGTCGACTTTCAATTTTAAGCCGCTCTCGGATATCTACTGGGTATAGGTACTACGAATCTCCAATAGTAAATAAAGTAGTAAATAAATAAGGTGAATACTTTTATCAACACCTAAGTACAGACTGCGAGGTAAATCAATGATTCTGTAATTCAAACAAGGATGTACACTCAGTGTAGTTGCGTAATTTTTGTTTATCTATTCGTCTATAATCTATCTTCTATATATATAAAAGAAGAAGTCCTGACTGACTCATCAACGCACAGCCGAAACTATTAATGTTAGAGTTAGAGAGTTACTTTTATAACGTGGGCTAGGGATAAGTAGGGATTTTTGGAAATACCTCCCCTAAGAGGGTTAAATAGGGGTGCAAAGTTTGTATGGGGTAAACTTTTTATTTTGAGCTAGAGACTTGAAACTTTGTAGAATGATTACTTATTCATAAACACAAGAAGTACTTTCAGCGTTTTAGAAAATGTCACCCCTAAGGGGGTTAAAAAAGGGTGCAATGTGTATATGGGAGAAACTTTATTTTTTGAACTAGAGACTTAAAACTTTGTAGATAGCTTACATAATCAAATACAAATAAAAGTGATTTCAGCGTTTTGGAAAATTTCACCTCTAAGGGGGTTAAAAAGGGGTGCAAAGTTTGTATGGGGAACACCGCTAATGTTGTTTATAAAGAAGTGTTATGCTTTACGCTAAGGTTATCAGTTTATACTTTTTTTTATTTCCTGTCTTCTACCCAGTGACTAGGTACGTAATTTTTTTTAAACGAACTTGCACCCCCTTTTCTATGGTTGACTGTCAACAATATTTTCTTAGTGCTGTCTCTTATTAAGTAATTGTGTTCCAAACTTTATGTGTTCCTATATTTAGTGAGTTGTCTATCAGCACATGAATAATCTATACTTTATATACCTATTCTTACTTTATTTAGCTTCTTGAGATATATAGAGAACTGTACCAGAATATATTGAATCACTCTTCAAACAATACTTACTAGCCTGTAGACCAAAATAGTAATCGCATCATTAAATTCGCTTAGGCGCATTAAGTTTTAATGGTCATTTTTCAGCATTTTCTTTAAACACTAGCCTTTTTAATAACTGGGGTACCTGCTAGACCATTTAGAAACATTTTGGCCAGCCTCGGGAACTCCGCTACACCACTCTTTTCGTTTAATAGCCAGGCCGGCGTGTAAAAATACCAGTGCTGCCTTCTTATGAAAAGAGGTCATTATTTATTATTGTTTTGAAATAAAGTTTATTATTTATTATTGTTGAAAGAGATACTCTTCATTAAACTGCCTCCATCTCTCGATTTCCAGTGCTGAGTTTAAGATTGTTTTAACAGCCTTACGATATTTAACATTTTTTTTAAATCTCACTCTGAATAACTAAGATCCCCATGTTCTAACTCCAAATCTATGCGTCGCTCTATATCATGCAGAGTAATTTTTGCCAAAGATTAAAAGCATCAGGTAACTGACGGAATAAATATTAAGCATCCTGCAAACAATTCCCGTAATCTAATTGGAAAATCTTCTAAAATTCTTTAACAATTGCATATCAGTGTCTGCCACTGTTTGAAATGTAATATGTCTAGACCATTTTAATTAAGAATAAAATTCACTTACCTATTTTAATATCTTTGTCATCATCAAAAATCTACGCGGACTTAGTCGCGGGCGGCCGCTAGTAAACATATAAAAGTCATTTTATTTGGTAACTTAGCATAACGCAGTAACGATTTGTGCCCCGCGAATGATTCGTCGCCGACCTTCGACATGCGGGCCTTGTGTCAGATTTGTACCGTACTCAGTAAGTCTCGAGAACTCTAGGTGGAATGCTCAGTCTAACCTGTCCACTTACCGGCCCAAGACGAAATCGATATACGTGACGATAATGTTAAAAGGTGCCTATGTATTGTATTGCTGATTATCTATGTGTACCTATTCACGGTACACGCCTCGCAACATAGCTGTAACGCAGCAACGCCAAAAAAAATGTTTACTCCAGCAATGCTAATACGTATATTTTTATATACTAAATAGAAAAATGTGCTTATAATTCTAGGAGCATATATGACAGTTTTTAGTTCCAGTCCCATTGTTTCCTTAAGGACGCGTTGTCAGGTTATTGGTATAAAGATGCAAACCATGACCAATCGCCTTAAATAGCGTTTAATTACTGTCCTTATGCGAGTCTTTTTTATAATCGACCTGACAGTACCGTCGATAATGTTTCTCTCAAGTTAAATGCTATAACCACTATCTACATCGCTATCGAAAACTGAAATATTTTGAAAATTATATCTTAATTCTCCTTACCTGTCTTGCAGGTTTGAATGAGGTTGAATATAAGTTCTTGCAATGGTTTCTTTCAGTTAATTGATTACCTACATCATATCATAATAATGTACCAGAATGGTGCTATGCGGCAGTGTGGACTATTGTCAGGGTGCGGTAATATTGGCGATATTAAGGCCGTGCAGATGGCCGACGTGATTGAATGGAAACCCCTACCGCGATAACCCACATGGGAGCCGAGCCTATTATATTGTGAATCTCAAATAAATGCGTATATTGTATAGTTAAATAAAGTTAAGCGCATTAGTATTCTTTTTTCATCCGTAAGTTTTATCTAAGCATAAAGTAATCATTTTTAAGCGCCTGGTTTAAATAGAAATACATGTACCCGTACCAAACTTCCGTGTGGAAGAAAAAAATATTACCCTCTTTATTTCCTCTCCGTAGTCGCGTAAAAAGTAACCTATAAACATCAAGGGATGCCCAGCTACCCGTGTACCTAAAATTTTATGTTTATGTGTACCAAAATGCAAACTAATAATAAAAAAAGATACAAATAATCCATAACAAATATTTTACGATCTAATGACTTCCAGAAAGCTTATTTCGTTTATTTTTTGATAATTTATCTATGGTACAGACATTTTATTTTTACAATTTTATCATAGAAAGTACACTCAACATACCCATTGGAAGTTAACGGATACTTACTTCATCATTTATCCTATGGCGACAACCATTATTTCTTTCGGATCTAAGATCTTCTTACAATTTGAAGGTCGGTCGTACGCTCCTGCAATGTGTAGACATCTCTATAGGTAGAAGCGAGTACCTACGTAGACGTAGACACCCTGTTACGTGAAGTGATGTAATTTGTGGGAAATCTACGCATTATCTTATCGTATAGGCATGTATGTAGAAACTATACTGGCGTCACACATACGTATTCTGTTACTGTCACAACCTGCATGAGGGATTTTAATTATATTAAGATTAAGTCTTACCTGGCGACCGGCTTGATTTTCCGCCAAAATCTGCCATCCTTGGTGCCGCCTACACCAGATTAATTCAAAGTTAGTTGTACCATTTGCACGCTTATACTAATAGTAAGTTAATATCGAACCGTATTGGAATAATATCTATTTTGAATTTGACAGCCATCTTTTCGTAGAAAAGTCTTATCATAAATGTGCAGACAGAAATAAATTATGTAAGTTACGTGCCTGAAACTGCACGTGTTTCTTTTTATGTATTGATATTATAACAGCGTCATCAAACCCTAGTTTGATGACTCTCCTCTAATTCTAAATAAAAATAAAGATCATGATTTCCATGTTTCCATTATTCTGTAACAAAGTATATTACTTATAATCAAATGACTTCGTGTCGATGCCGATGTCCGAATTCTAATGCATAGGTACTTAAAGCATGCTAGTGGGAATCGGTTTGTTGGACGCTTCCCCTCGCGCACTGAATAAGTATTACCTCCCGATCAATAAATAGCACAACTCTCACAATTGAAACCGGTCAAGTCTGGTATTTTGTACAAATTAATAAATTATGGCACAAATGTTTCTCATGTTACGGACGTTACGGTGTTTGTTTGAATGGACATTCCGTTTTGAAACATCCTGCATTTACGAGCATGTTGTCAATGAAGCTAGTCCATCGCTATAAATAGGCGCGTCAAGTCGGCGTGACCCACTTCCCGGGGCGACGACCCCGCCCGACTTACCCGATACGAATTATAAGAATACGCCATAAACATAGCCGCCTCTATGCGCCTCCGAAACGTGTAAGTAGAGGTGAGGTGGGTGATAACGTCACGATAATTAAATCACAGCGGTTAGCCGTCTGAAAATATTACTGGCGCAGTTTGTAGTTCCTACTGAGCCGACGGCCCTGGTTCCGAGTCCCGGCAAGGACAAATATTTGTGTGATGAACTCGAATATTAGTTCCTGGGGTCATGGATTTTATCTATTTATGTATGTATATAGTCGTCTAGTACACATACTACAAGCATTGCTTAGTTTGGGACTAGGTCGATTTGTGTAAGATTGTCCCTTAATTAATATTTATTACGTAATTACTTGTTCCTTCCGAATCGCTACAATGTAAGCTAAAACTATGCTAGAATCATGATAATCACATTGTAAATATACACTTAGTATTAACGTGAATAATAATCCTGACAAAAGAAAGATTGTCACCGTGACTGAAAACTGTAACTATTTTCCCATCCCTATAGTGTGGCTAGAGCCCGAAAAGTCACAGGTGAAGGCAGCGGTACTGCACTCGGTTACAACTTTCACCAGCGGCAAGCTTGATGACATTGTACCTAATAATGCAATCGTAATACAGGTACGCCGAGTAGCGCGCACTCGCAGGTAGTTGAATATAATTATATGGGAGATAAAGGGTTCGGTGGCTACTAGTAGAGACGGCAATGGAGAGAAGTGGGTATTTCAATAAGATAACGTCGCGTCGCCTGTAATGCCAGGAGTTAGAGGGGTAATGAGCAGCTAGGCTAGGGCCTTATAAGAAGGATAATTTTACCCTTAATTAGCTAAACATACCTAATACCTACAGTACTTTCATTAACTAGTTACTATATCTATATAAATAACGACACAACGGTAAATTATGAAAGAAAAATTGAATGCGATCTACTACAATATAAGCAGGATTTGAACTTGCGACCTCTACGTTTCCGACGTATTGCTTTCCCAACTGAGCTTTTAGATCGCTACGTCAATCACACCAAATCTTTCATTCCATAATTCTTACGCTATTGGAGCGCCTTCTGCGTCATATGTGTTTGAAAAACATAGAATCGATATTCCTATTTGTCTCTCTTCTTTTCATTCTTATTCTTAATAGGTATAACTCATCAAAAAAAAAATTAAATAATATTTCTATGCTTCTGAAACTCGTTACTTTTACAAAAGTATCCCACAAATCTAATTCTGCCGGAGCAGATATGATGTATGATAAAGTGTAAGATGGCCTAAATCTGCTTTTAAGCAAATAAAGGTACAACCACATCGTATTGCCCCGACCCGACAGTCACTTGGCAGGTTTCAAAATAGCGGAAGTAAAGTAGGTACGGGCACAGCGGCCCTCGGGACGCGCGTGCCCGCTCCGCGCCTCACCTACCTAATTATACGTGACTATTTTAGACAACCACTGTCACCATCTAAAACGTTTAGGTATCTCCACGAGAGTTGAGGTGAATGATGATAACTTATAACACACACATCTACTTAAAGTACTGATTGCAAAAAAAGTGGTATGAGCGGGATGATAGAATGAAATTGTGAAATTGTCTGCTCAGTTGCTCTTCTGTTTCAGTTTGTATTTGGAACGATTATTGGAATTTTTTCTAGTACATAGGGCTGCCATCCGTCTGTTCAGGCCGTCCGGGGGGTTTGCAATAAGTGTCCCAAAGTGGGAAAACCTGGATACTTTTTATGTGAATGAAAATAAAGCGATTGTTTTTTAATATATTATTTTGGGACACGTCCGGGGAAAAAATGAGATTTACGCCAAATGTCCGGTTTTTTGAAGTCTTTGTCTGGGTTCGGCGAATTTAGAAATGGCATCCCCTTGTACCTACAGTGCCCTCGGCGCGCGAATTCGACTAGTGTTATTGGACCACTAACTACCTGCCAATAAATTTTGTTGTTTTTTTTCTTTTTCAGGTTCCGCGAGAAAGCTTCAAGCACATAGTCAAAGCCTGCGAATGCCCCCTCTATTGGAAGATGCCTCTCTTCCTGACTACACAGCAGAGTTTGCATGCACAGGTCGACGGACACAAATTCATCAATTTCTGGAGAGAGTACGTATTTTTAATTATTCGGGTCGAATAACTGGCACTGTGTCTATATGAAAGTCGGTAGAGGCGCAGTGAACAAACGGTGTCCCTGCGCTTGAACGTGATAACAATAGCACTCATTTTTAAACGAACTTTTTCTACTCCAGTACTTTTTTCTGTCATTTATATAGTTACTAACTCTAATATAAAGACATAAATTATGAAAGTCTGTAAAAGTCTATACTCTACTGCCCAAAAAGACACTGCTAACCGATGGTATAATGTCGCCAAAAAAGCATCACAGTACCACAGATTACAAGATGAACAGGTGCATTCACACAATTTGCAAATTTAAAAAAAAACTTATTGTACTAAGGCATTGCTGCCAACTTAAAAGAAAAGTTTTATCTTCAGTGCATGGATGTTTAGTATAGTGAACGTAACCTTTATGTATAAGTTAATATTTTTTTGACAGATGTTTAGTATGGTGATCGTATACCTTTATGTATAAGTTAATATTTTTTTGACAGATGGATGTCAATAAAAAAAAGTTTATCAGAGACAATTTTTCTTTTTAATTTTGTTGATTCCGAGCGGGAACATGTAATTATTTTCTTTGTTGTTTATTTGCATTTTATTTATGAAATGTCGAGTCGTCGAAAAAGTATTGTAGGTATGCAACGTTGTATAAGTAGGTCAAAAAACGCTCGTGGCATCTTTCTTACGATGTTCGCTACGCTCACATCGTAACCCATGCCACTCGCGTTTTTTGGCCCCTCTTATACAACGGTTGCATAAAATACTATTTCATTTCTCGTATTCTGAAAAAGGTGATTTAAAAAAATTTAATGATGAATAGTTATTTGTTATGCAAGGCTGCAAAGTTGTTATTTGGCGCGAGTGTTGAAATTGAAAGCTGAGCGAGCGAAGGAATCTAAGATTGAACCATGAGCGAAGCGAATGGCTCAAAGATAGATTCCTGAGCGTAGCGAAAGCTTTCAAGACACGAGAAGCTAAATAATTTTGCAGCCATGCGGAACACTCAACTTTTCACCTCACTACAGCGAGGAAAATGGAAGTTCAAGAAAAACAATTAAAACATAAAAATAATCATTTTTCATTTTGCCTTCTATTTAACACATCAAATTTAAAACATTAACACACACAAATCCAAACCAAATAAATACGAGAGAAGCACACATTAAAAATATGGCCGTAATTTGTATTATCGTCGTGTATATTTTATCGTTGAGTTTTTCTTAAGCACTGTTATATTATATTTGTATTTGAAACTACTTGACACATTCGTTGTGAATGTGGGAGAATGGCATTCTGGGAAGGATTAGTTGGCCACTCGGAAGTATTTTCCATAACACTTGCTTTGGAAGTTATTGGACGATGGGATCCGCACAAGATTATTTCGGCTTTATCTTCTTTAAAAACGCCAATCGTTTCGGTAAATTACTTATTGTCTCCAAATATTTATAACAAATCCTTTTTCGTTTTAATGCAGGCTTTTAGCATTGAATAAATACTCCAAATTGGGCTTAAATTTCTTGTTTTCCAAATTTCTATAAAGTAAGACAACAGTACCTATGTATTCTCCACAGAACCAATTTACGTTGTTTACGTGAATTGTGAAAACTTCCAACTTTTTAATTATTTATTTTTTTCTCGGGTGCGTTCAGAAATTACACTCTTATGTTCCAACTTTTATAACAAATAAATATTAAAATTTGTGATGTAGTTAATATATTTACAAGTCAAAATATTTAAATGAAACTGAAATACTTACTATTAATATATATAAACATATTCAACATAAAATAAACTGTAGAAAAAATAAAAACTTAAAAATCTGTAACCACAAACCAGGTTTCTGGACGTGATATTATAGGTGTATTTTTTTTAAAGAAGTATTCAAACATACACATATGATTTTAGCCGGCCATACCAGATCGTCCTTTATTAGCGTGCGTTGATTGGTTATTCGAAGATTTATCGACTGATGAAATCAGTCACGCGTTGAAGGAGTCTTAAATATAAAAAAGTTACATGCACCACAGAGAATCAAAATCGTCGTGTTCGAAATTCAAATGACTTTTGCACGCTAGCGGATAAAATAGACTTTTGCACGCAGATTTCGCCCTATAAACGGAGGTTTTCCGAGCGAGTGAGGTGAAAAAGTATTTTGACAAGGGAACACTAAATTTTGTATAGCGTATCAGATACGCAACGCAATACATAGTGTAGAAGTGAAAATAATGAGATTACAACGATCTGTAGATTCGATATTGAGAATGCCTCTGGTATCGCAACCGAGTGTGACAAGAATATTTGTATGGTGAGCGATCTGTTAATTACTTATATTATTCAAGTATATAAAATATATAGTACATTACTGCCGAGGCCGGGAAAAGTCAGTTCGTGGATGAGTATGATTTTGAAGGACGAGGCGTAGCCGAGTCCTTCAATAATACGAATCTGCGAACTGACATTCCCGCCGAGGCTTGTATAGTGCTTTTCTCCAAATATGCTTGGAAATAATCACCAATCTACATTTTAATTTAATATATCAGTAGGTACCATGAAGTTCATTTGGTACTTATTTTTTTTAGGAATAGGAATAAAAAATCGGGTCCAAATCATATGTTTGATTTAAAACAAAATATGTTAATAAGAATTAAATATATATGAAAACACAATAACAAAAAATATGCACATAGGTAATTATTAATTTAAGTTAAATTAACAACTTCTAAACACACTGTTTTTTTTAGAAACTATACCATATTTATCATTCGGAGAAGATCATAAGTTCAAAATAACTTTTATATTGATTTGGACACAATCATTTCTGTTTTATTTTTTATTTGTTTACGTTTGGTACACTTATTAATTTTCAACTCACTCATTGAATACCATCATATTATTAAAATTAAAACTTTCGTTCGAAATCTCTAATAAATAACTAAGACTCGTGAAAATAAATTAACGGCATATAAGATTATTATTTAAATTGTTTGTCCGTTATTCGAAATTTGTCGACATTTAAAATACATTGACAGTAGCAGAGCAGAAAAAATGTTCAGTGCAAGAACTAAACGCAGAGAACAATTAAAAAGTTTATGGTAGTTTTTATTTTTTAAATTTAGTGGACAATTGGCTGTATGGTGAATTATCAGTCTTTGAAAAAATTAAAAGTAAAAATGTAGTAACCGGCCAAATTAAGAGTACCCTCATTTGTATGAGACGTCATAAACGGAAGGTGTGTTTTTTACTTAATCGTCTTATTTAAATAATATTGATTTCCCGGCTAAGGCCAATAATATATATTTTTTTTTAATTTGTATTGACGCCTTCTTAAAATAACGAACGATTTCGCGGTCCAGTTTTACTACATTAATGGGAATATTTCCAAGCAAGTTAGAGAAAAAATATAAATATCGGACAACCTCACACAAATCAATCTATGTAGTCCCACAGTAAGCTCTAGTAGGCTTTTGTTATGGACACTAGACGAAGATAAACATACTTATATTTTAGGTAGTTTACTTTTTATTATAATTATTTAAATGTTAGATTCCCTTTTTTGTGAAATTTGACATAATTATGAATAGTTGTTTTTTTTTGTAACAGTATTAGGTATATAATATTATCAAAGTAACTTAATTAGTATGTTATTAAGCTTGACATTGGTGCTACGAATTTAGATTGTTAATATTTATTTATGAACTTGTAATAGTATAGTATATTATAAGGATTTCTAACACAATGTATATTGTTAAAGAATAAATGACTAATGACTAATATAGATAAATACATACTTAAATACAAATAACATCCATAAGCCGGGCACAATATTCGTGTTCATCACACAAATATTTGCCCTTGCCGGGATACGAACGCAGGACCGTCGGCTCAGTAGGCAGTTGCTTAACCACTGCGCCAACCGCGTCGACAAAATAGTACATGTGCATTCGCGATCTAGCCTGCGAATGAGCATGTACTATCTACAGAACGCTCACCATACAAATATTCTTGTCACACTCGCTTGCGATACGAGAGGCATTCTCTCGCCGACAGAAAAAGAATAACACCGCCGCACCTCCACCATACGTGAGGATGGAGGCTCAGGAAAACTCATAACTTGTTAATTTAGAATATATTTAAGACCGAAATACCATAAATACCTATAGATGTTTGTTTGATGGCGACTTGTAGAGGAATTACATAATATTTTATTATTAGTACCTGGGCGACCGAGCTTTGCTCGGTTATTACTATTTATTGTAATATGGTGGTGTTTAGGTGATAATCTACACATAGTTAGTTTTTATGGCATTATTCGAGAGACGGAGTTACAAAGAATGCCCGAGAAACTGTGTTTAAAATTTGTATCGGTAAATTTTTCGTTTTGCACTATTGCTTCATAAGTCTCAATAAAATAAAAACTCGAAAGCATAAATCTTATTCACGTAATCAGTATAGGTAAATGTTAGACATATTTATGAGAAATATATATTGTTATCTCAAACATTAACTACATTTTTTTAAACTTGTCTAAAAACAATAAAAATTAAAAAAGTATATAAAAAATTGAACATATAAAAAAAGTAAGACACCGAGCGGGATTCGAACCCGCAACACTCGTTTCTTGCCGACCGCGTCATAACCCACTGGACCAGACGGACAGTGGCCAGCAGGACGAAATAGCGACCATATTCTGCGTGGAAAGAAAAACGCATGAAAACTCGAAAACACGCATTTTCCCAAACATAAGACTAATCTAGATCGATTGTTTACCCCCGAAAACCTCCATATACCAAATTTCAGCGAAATCGTTAGAGCCGTTTCCGAGATCACAGAAATAAATTTATATACATATAAATAAATATACAAGAATTGCTCGTTTAAAGGTAAAAAGATTCGCATTTTTACTATTGGTTATTTAGTACAAGTTGTGCTGTGTTTAGTTGAAAGCGCCATCTGGTGTTTTTTTCTGGTGGTTTGACTGCCTCCGTGGCCGAATGGTTATACACCGGTTTTCAACATGTCGCTTTTCTACATTGTCTCAGGTCTGGATGTTTGTGGTACCTTCGTTATTACCATAACAAAAGTGCTTTAGCTACTTACTTTGGAATCAGAGCAATGTATGTGATGTTATCCACATTAATTTGTTTGTTTTTTCGATATTCGTAACCTCAACCTTACAGCACTTGTCACAGAGTAACGCCATCTACGAGGGTTGTTTGATAAATACCCGTGTTTAGAAAAAAACAACAAAGGTTTATTTTTCTACATAGTCATCTTCCAACTCTATAAACTTGTTCCAACGGTGTTCTAGCTTTAATAAGCCGTCTAACAAATAAGATTTCGGAAAATCGTGAAAATAGGCCTCCGTGGTGGCAATGACCTCTTCATTGGACGAAAATTTCTTTCCACCGAGCCATTTTTTTAAATTTGGGAATAGGAAGAAGTCACAGGGAGCCAGGTCTGGGGAATAGGGCGGATGAGGCAGCAATTCATAATGTAATTGCTTTAATTTGGAGTCTGCAATTCTTGAGGAGTGAGCTGGTGCATTATTATGATGGAAGAGAACTTTTTTCTTATTTAGATGTGGTCTCTTTTTTTTCAAAATGGTATCAAATTCTTGCAATAAATTTGCGTAATATTTCCTAGGTTATCATTCTTCCTTTTTGTAAATAATCAGTATGGATGATTCCCTGCGAGTCCCAAAAAACAGTCGCCGTGACCTTTCCGGCCGATGGAACGGTCTTCGCCTTCTTTGGAGCTGATTCCCCCGGCAAAATCCACTGTTTAGACTGTTCTTTACTTTCTGGGGTATAGTGGTGTATCCTCGTTTCATCAACAGTCACAAAATGCCGAAGGAACTCACCCGGACTACTTTCGTACTTATCTAAACAGTGCCTTGAAATTTGCTTCCGGGTGAGCTTTTGTTCCTCGGTGAGCAAACGCGGCACCCACCTCGCCGAAACCTTCTTCATGCCTAATTTGTGTTCTAAAATGTGCTGCACGCGTTCAATCGAAACATTTACAATGTCGACAATTTATCTAAGTTTTATTCGGCGATCGCTTAATACAATATTTTAATTTTTTTTTACCATATCACCTGTGGTTACCTCAACAGGACGTCCTGGGCGATCTTCATCAAAGATGGACGTTCTGCCTCGTTTAAATTCATTGTACCAATATCTAATGGTTGTCATAGAAGGAGTATGATCATTGTAAACAGCTTGCATGCGTACTTTTATTTCATCACGAGAATTTCCTTCCAAAAACAGAAAACGAATTACAGAACGATACTGCTCTTTCTCCATTATTGCAATAACAACGCGAACTCCGTCGTAAAAAGCCGTTAAAAGAAAAAAAAACAAAAGAACGCAGTATTTTTTTTTTTTTTTTTTAGTCCATAAAGGATGCCTAAAAAGTTCGTATACATAATTTCAGCCAGTAACAAGAATAACTTTTTAAAACGTGTATTTATCAAACAACCCTCGTATTGTCAATTTCTCTTATTACATAGCTCGTGAGCTATGGGTCAATTTAGGTCAATACGCATTGCGCGATCAGATCAGATCAGATCAGAAATGGTGGCTTACTCGGTAGCCTTACGGCTGTAACCGACATCGTGTTGCTAGGCTGTAGGCAGCGCACTGCCCCAGCGCCTAGCGTGTGTGAGCTGGCGTGCACGGGCACTCGAACCAGCAGACGTGTACCTAGCTTGACAACGTCGTCTGGAGGTCAGTCTGTATGTTGTAGGTCATGTAGCTTGATTCTAAGATATCGTGTAGTAGGCAAATGTATTTATCGCGGTGGCCGTCCCCGCCGGCGGAGGCGACGGTGTGCACGTAGAGTGTTCCTGTTTTGTCTTTTCCTGCGTCGTTCCCGTCGTCTATTGTCCCTATTAAAGTAATAGTCGGCGTCGTGATTGACGCCAGGATCAGGTTCTGACTCACTACCCGATGACGAGTCGTCAGGGTACCATTCTTTGATTGTAGCCGTGATGACGTCATCGGGGTCAGTCAGAAGGTTCCTGGGTCATCTGATATGTCGTATTTTTGCGCGTCGGAAAGCTTTAATGTCCAGTTGACTGGTTGTGAGTTGTGTCAGTACTTGTAGTCTGTCGGTCATGTCTCTGTCTATGTCCTGGTCAGGGAGGGGGTCAACTATCGGTACCTGAAGGGTGAAGTCTGCTGGTGCAGGGTCTGGGATCGGCACGTATCCCACCATCTCCCGGATGAGCGGGTTTTCGTGAGTTTCGGCTTTTTGGTAATAGGTCTTAGCGCTTTTTCTTACAAAATCGGTGAGGGTGGGATACATGACATCGTGGTGCAGCTGTAAGTTGGTGACGCCACGCAGGGGTGCGTCAGTGGCTCGTCTGAGGAATTTATTCTGTATAGCTTGAAGGGGGCGGAGCTTCCTTTCCCCTACAAAAAACACTGGTCCTGCATATGTTATTATAAATAACTATTCATAGTAGGTACTACAAAACTCCTACATACTAAAAAATCCTAATATTTTTTTAAAGCGGGTTCCGATTTGTTATTCAAATATCACACGAATGTATCCTGATTGGTCAATACAGAATTTAAAAAAAACAACCATAGTTATAAATGGAGGGTTGCGTGGTCAAACCCGGTAAGACGAAAAATAATAATAAATAAAATAATTTGTATAAGTAGTGTTCAATGTGTGCATAGAGTTTTTATTAAGTTTCCATAAACCATTTGGGTTTGAACACGCAATCCACCAATTTTAAAAGTAAAATAAAATTTACTTTACTTTATGATTTTATTTCCTCATATTCGAAATTGAACTGAATACATTATTCAAATGTAAATTATGACGTTTCCAGGATGACGTCACAGTGCCACGACCTAGCGTCCCGGTTCGTGTACATCCTGACGCGGGGCAAGAGCGCCGCGCTGGCGCCCGAGGACTTCGTGCCGCTGGTGCAGGACGTCGTGGACACCCACCCCGGCCTGTCCTTCCTCAAGGAGGCCACCGAGTTCCACTCCAGATACGTACATACTGTGAGTTGCTTCACCAACCGACTTCACCGCCTACTACCAACACTCCTCATGAAAACATCAAAATTTGACATTTCTAATGACATTCGTTTGAAATATCAGTATTAGAGCCGCCACAGACCCTCAGCATGCGAGACATCGACACATGACAGACAGAGACAGACACTTTCTGACGTCATTCCGTACGGAAACCGAACGAAAATTTCGAGCGTCTGTGGCTGCCCTTAGGATAGATCTGCTATCTCTGTTTATTGCTAATTTGAACTTGTCGTTACTACTGAATGCAGCTGAAATATCAAAAATCACTGATAATATTATAATTACGCTGCGATTGTCGATACTCGTGCAACAGGAAAATGGGTAATTAACAGGTTCGTAGGAACACCGACAATTTGAAACAGGGAAACATTACAGACTAAAAAAGTTTAAAGCAGATGATGGCATAATGACAATAAGGCTCAAAAAGGTACGCGTTTCAGATGCCCTTGCTGTACATATCGTAATATAAATTAAGTTATATATCGCCTGTCAAAATCAAAATACTTACAGATTAGTAGCCCGGAAAAATCCGGAACGCACACCGAGTTTCTAATTCCATTTACATTGATTACCCTATCACACGGTTGTTGTATTATACAGCCTGTTACCGGCGTGCGGGCATTTATTAAAACTGATAATAATATGATCCATTAGTAATTGTTTGCATGTATTAGCTAATCATAATTATGTGAATCAACTGCACAATTAAATTTCTTAAATCCGCACATTCAATGTAGTGGGTGTACAGCGTATTGTCGTTACTCATATCACGCTGTCGTTTAACACTCACTTGTCAATTTACTTTTCTCAAACATGCAATGAAATATTGTCTTTGCGTTCCTTATAATAGGCTCGGAAGTATCGGTTTTTGGGCGCAACAACTCGAGAGGACTGTAAAGGGATTTCATACTGCTTTTCAGGCCTAGGCCTGCAAAGTAACTTTTTTTTTGTTTCAACAACAAGGTCATTCACACAGCTGGCTGGTTTGACAAAAAGCAGGTTTTGTTTTTAAAGGTTGGTTGTTAGACACTTGTGGAAAAAAAAAATCAAGATGGCGACTTTTTTTTTCAAAATTTCAAATTGGTGCTAGGCGGCTAAAACTCGGTATCGGGGGGCTCTCGGGGCTCAAAAATATGAATCTGAAATCTTGTCCGAAAATTCGGTCAAATTCGGAAAATATCGAAAAAAAAAACGATTTGTATGGAGAAAATTTCAAAATTGGTCCTAGGGGGCGTTCAAGTATTACGTAACGCAATTTAGGGGGGAGGGGGGGTCTCGTAAAACGTTACGATGCGTTACAGGGGCGGGAGGGGGTCTCTCTTACAACACGTTACGTAACATTGTTTCTCTTTTTTATAAAAAAAAAATAGGATTTAAAACGCCCAAGTTGGCAACCCTTGTCGTTTATTTCACGGTCTGGTCGTCATTTTAATCATTTAAACATATCTTGTGTCTTTTGGGTAAAAATGGTCACTTTTTGTGTCACTTATGGTGTTACGTAACGTTTAGAGAGCGGGAGGGGGGGGGTACAGAAAAACGTTACGGCGCGTTACAAGGGGGGGAGGGAGGGTCAAAAATCTTCAAAAATTGCGTTACGTAATACTTGAACGCCCCCCTAGGAGGCTGAAATTCGGTATCCGGGGGTTTTTGGGGCTCCTGAGTCAGAATCTGAAATCGGATTTTTTAAATTCAGTCAAATTCGGTATCAGGGGGCTCTCGGGGCTCAAAAATATGAATCTGAAATCTTGTCCGAAAATTCGGTCAAATTCGGAAAATGTCGAAAAAAAACGATTTGTATGGAGAAAATTTCAAATTGGTCCTAGGAGGCTTAAATTCGGTATCCGGGGGTTTTTGGGGCTCCTGAGTCAGAATCTGAAATCGGATTTTTTAAATTCGGTCAAATTCGGTATCAGGGGGCTCTCGGGGCTCAAAAATATGAATGTGAAATCTTGTCCGAAAATTCGGTCAAATTCGGAAAATATCGAAAAAAAAAAACGATTTGTGTAGAGAAAATTTCAAATTGGTCCTAGGAGGCTAAAATTCGGTATCCGGGGGTTTTTGGGGCTCCTGAGTCAGAATCTAAAATCAGTTTTTTAAAATTCGGTCAAATTCGGAAAATATCGGACAAACAATATTAAGTGTTATTCTTTGAAGTATATTTTTTTATTTCATTGTATGTTTGAGAAAAGCACTATTCATGCCTCGTCGTGAAAACGGATTCCCGGCCTCGTATCACTATCCGGCCTCGCTCGCACGCTCGCTCGGCCGTATATACCTACTTGGCCGGAAATCCTCATTTTCCCGGCCTCTGATGTAATGTACTATTACTGTACATTACTGGCAATAAAAAAATTGTTAGAAAGTTAATAAAGCCTGAATTTAAGTTAATTAATTAAATTAAGGTCATGGATACGTTAAAGATCTATGTTACTTAACTCTACTTTAAGAAAAGCCTACTTGGCGGTAACACATTGTATAGCTTTTTCTTAAACATGCAATTAAATGTCGTCATAACATGCGTTCTAACAAGCTTGGAAGTATCACGTTTCGGGCGGAACAACTCGAGAGAACTGCAAAGGAATTTCATACAAAATTGAAGGCCTAATTATGCCAGCTAACTAAGCCAGGAAGTTTTTTTTTAAACATGGCGTCTGTGTTCATGAATAGGCTAAACAGCTGAAATATTTCATTATTTAATTGCATATGTTTGAGAAAAGAACTATACATGCCTAGCCGTGAAAATAACCTACACAACCGGCAAGCCCTTCTTTCCGGGCGTCTGTAGCAATGTACCTACTATTACTATTACGTATACGAGTAATGGTAATTGTACAATTTAATGTAGGATTTCGAAAATGATTCCGGCCTGGCTAGATTGCCTGTATGTTACTAACTGTCACAAAATCCATGCACGCAGAAAAAAAATGTTTAACAATAACTGTTAACTCTACCTAGAGTAGGTACCTAACAATATATAATAACTTACCTAAAAGTTTAGGTAGATATTAACACAATGATCCATGTTAATTGAAAATGTGTTTATTTTTTCTTTTCTATTGTACTTATTCTATTACCGATATTATATCAACAGAGGTATGTATATGCTTGTGAGAAGTGTTTTATGTTATTGTTTGCAGGTGATCGCTAGGATATTTTACTGCGTTAATCGGTCGTGGTCCGGGAAGATTACAATTGCCGAATTGAAACGATCTAATTTACTTCAAGTCATTCATTTACTGGAGGACGAGGAAGATATTAACCAAGTTACGCAATACTTTAGGTAAATTAATTCTACATTTATATATGACGTTGTATATTTTATAGATATCTATCGATGGTTTATTAATGTGTTTTATGATTGTAGCTACGAGCATTTCTACGTCATTTACTGCAAGTTTTGGGAATTGGATAGAGATCATGATCTTTTCATAGACAAGCACGATCTCGCCAGGCACAATGACCATGGTAAGTCAAAATTTAAAATTATTTTGGAAAACATGTTACTCGAATCATACTTACACATACAGAAGACTATATTTGTACAGTCTTCTCGTCTCACAGTGTCTGCCGAGTGCAATTATATTGATCAATATATGATGACGTATGTTTAATGAGGATGAGAACTCTGACCCATGTAAATGAAGGCATGTCAACACCGCCGCTGATAAATCTGGCCGGGAGAATTTCCTAGTGACTTCCGCTAGGTGACATACTCGGCGACCAGGGAAAAGGGATTGAGGCATTGTACTCACGCTTAATGTTTATATGGCCGCAGGGTGTCGCGGCGCCTGCTGCTTAGGGCTGCCAGAATTGCTAATCGATTGATAATGTTCCAGCGCTGTCGAGTCGCATGATCGAACGAGTGCTGTCGGGGTGCGTGACGCGCGGCAACCAGAACCGTCTCACGCCGGACGGAGAACCGCGCATGTCCTACACGGAGTTCGTGTGGTTCCTGCTCGCGGAGGAGGACAAGAGCCACCCCACTGCCATCGAGTACTGGTTCAGGTAATCATCGTCTCGAGCTTATATAATCGGCAAGAGTATTATATCCTAAGGAATATTTTGTGGATCCATATAGGCTCTCCAAAAATACCGATAGTGTAATAGCTAATCATTGTTGAGTAGATTAATAATTGAGCACCCGTTCACCTAGTCGGGGGCCGTTACACTGCGCTTTCCTATGCGTGGTCACCAGTCCAGGATATTACTGCCCCAACGGCCATCCGCTCCCCGGGCTCCGGCCCGCCCAATTCCGCGTCAACCGCGCTATGCCCCGGGATGGACGACCTCGTGATCGTGACGGTTGTGCGAAGTCGGCGGATGCTGTCTGCGCAGGATTGCACTCTATGGCGAGCTATAGGGACAACGACCTACAGCTGTGGACGTCCGTGGCTGATTGATAAATTATTGTTGGATCTTTGCTGCAGATGCATGGACATGGACGGCGACGGGTACCTCTCCATGTACGAGTTGGAGTACTTCTACGAAGAACAAATGCAACGCATGGAAGCGATTGGGATTGAAACGTTGCCCTTCAACGACTGCTTATGTCAGGTATGTTCTTTTTGCTTATTAGATATATTACCTAATTAGCAAATCTGTATAAGTCAGCCAATAATTATCACATTTTACCTATATAAAACTATGTGAAGCATGATAAACCACTAAGAAACCACAGGCATAACATCCAAATGAGATAACATCAGAATTGTCTTATATAGGAGACCTAGGCATGATTATTGTTACATGTACCTAGCTATAACTTGAAATAATACGGCACTGAACAAATCATCTCCTGTTTGCAAAAGCTAAAGTTATTTAAAACTTACAAACAGTAAAGTGCACTACACAGTTGGGTATATTAAAGCGTTCATGTCGTTATCCTTCCCTCCGTAGTCCATAGCATCAGAAAAGGGAAGAACCAAGTCGCATCCAGCTAGTACGTTTTCTACGTATTTGGATTTACCATAAAAAACACTCAAACACAAGTGTCACCCATTGGCATAATTCTTGTACATTTCCCAGATGCTCGACATGGTGCACCCGACAGTCGAGGGAAAGATCACGCTGTCTGACCTGAAGCGGTGTAAGCTGACTCCCATATTCTTCGACACGTTCTTCAACTTGGAAAAATACCTCGACCACGAGCAGCGCGACCCGTTCGCGACGCAGCGCGACGCCGACTCTGAGGTAAGTGATACTTTAATATGAACTCTTTCGTTTATCTTCTATAATGGTTATGGTTTATCACTCGATAAAGAAATGATAAAACATCTGCCACTCTTGCACTTTGCCCTCACATACTTTTCAATAGTGACGGATGGATTGTCATTTATTTATCGCTTTATTTATTTATTTATTTTCTTTATTGGGGAAAAAAAAAGGTATAGACAAAAACAGTTACATAATATGAATGGAAATCTTAATTTAGATATAGCCTTTATAAACGCAATCATCGTGGGCTTGCTGGTCTAAAAACATGACGGTCTTTCTTATCGCAGATTGTCTATGTTAATCACCGCCAGGTGTGGGGGAAAGGATAAAGGAAACTTTTTTTGTAGCTTACTATGAAAGGGATTGGCACCTTAATTTTAAAAGAGTCCGTCTCTCCAGTTTAGACAGATCCCACACTGCCGTTTTCGAGCGTCGGCGACCCGTCAGCGCCCGCGCAGCGATATCGCAACGCTCGCTCAGCGTCGACACTACGCGCAAGGCAAGGACGCTGTGCGGGTGGCAAGATACTGGCGGGACGCAGACGTTCGAAGAACGTTATTTATAGACGTCGCATTAACCATATATAGCGCTGTAATATACATGCGTGCTTGTCATTACAGATGTCCGAATGGGATAGATTTGCGGCAGAAGAATACGAACTGTTGGTCGCCGAGGAAGGCGGCAGCGACGCCCAGGACCAAATGTAAGCGAACCTGACCTTACGTTTTCTGTTGAAATTATAATTTACTTACACACAAAATAATCACCTCCTTTTTTACTGTAAACAGGGAATTGTATAGGATAATGAAAGAGTCCGAGAAAAAGAAATGTGTGGTTCGTTTCTTTGAAATGTGCAAGGCTAAAGGACTTAATGGACTCAGACTTTACAAATAAATATCAGTTCACTGTGGTAAAGTAGAAATATTAGAATAGAAGCCCTTTGTAATGTCGCACACTAGATTACTTTGAAGCATTTTTGACGCATCTTGAGTCTGCTCCGCACTTGTGATATAGGCGCTCCGCTCGGCGGCTGCTTGTGCCGTGGCCGACGGGTGGCTGTGGAGTGCTCAACTGCTCACGCGTAGAGAACGAGTGCGTTCCAGCGCCGATCCACCTCTAACTTGACTATTTTATGTTCTGCCATTTATTTAACACAGTATCAATGTCATAATTTTCTATACCTACATCTGCCCTTTTCATTTTATTTTACTACTTCCAAGAATATTTGTTATTTTAGTATAAACTATATATATTATTATGTATATAAATTTGAATACAGGTACCAATTCGTTAAATATGTAGTCCTGTTTATTATTTCACTGAAATTTCTTTCATCAGGGAGGAAGACAGAACTGGCTATGCTAGGGTAAGAATGTGTTGGTGAATTGCAGTGTCTGTGTCCGTTGACTGCATTGGCAGTTTCGAGTCGAATGTATTTTGAAGCCCACTACACTACTGCTTTAGAAGTGCGCTTGAATGAATTGCAAGGATTTTCCGGTTGTGCGTTTGCGCGCGAGCATTGGCTGTGGCTTGACGTAATGGCGTCGCCGACGCCGGCGCTCACACCACTCGAACTGTCGAGCCTCTCGCTCCTTTTGCGCTTGAAGCTCTTTGTCTACCTTACTGATGAAAAACACACTATTCCTGTAAATATGTAATGTATGCCTTTCTTTTTACACAAACATACATAGAGCGCTTTTGTTTGTAAATAATAATAAGACTCATTGGCATGAAGCAACACTAACAAGGAAAAAGATCTTATAACACATTTGCATTCAGTACATATATTTGTAATAAGAAATAACCATTCTCACATACGGACGTTACTATATGGCGCTAAGCGACTCGTATTGTTTCATTTCAGCTCGTACGATGAGACGGATGAAGACTGTTTATCGCCAAATTTAGAAGATATGAGTAATACGGACGTGGTGGAGGAGTCGAGCATGGAAGAGCTGACGGTGAGCGAGTCGGGGGCGGGGGCGGGGGCGGCGGGTCCGCGGCCGCGCCAGGCCGCCGGCTCGCCCGCCGCCGGCTACGTCAACCTCAGTTCCATATACTCGATCGGCGGGGCCGACCGGTGGGCGAACCAGAACGCAGCTAACGATGCCACGAATGAAAGAAAACTTCCAGAAAAACCGGTCCCTCCGGAAAAACCCGTGAGCCTCATGATGGTGAATGGCAAAATGGACAATAGGTACGCCGGGTTCGGTGGCAACAACAGTTTTCTCTACTCGCACCTGCTAGGCGGCCCGGGCGGGGCGCGCGCCAAAGATCCACCGCCCTACAGCGCAGCCACCGGCGGGCCCCTTTTCGACAAGGCTGACGCCGCGACGGCGGCGACTTCGCCGAGCAAAGCCGGCTGCAAGCCCGTAGTGACGAGCCCCATGAACGGCGTCAACAAGATCTCCGACAACTACGAGAGAGCGGTCGCCGAGCGCCTCAGCCCGCACCGGGAGACGGCGCGGATCAACAGGAGCACGCTGTTCAGCAAGGTGAACACGGGCGTCGTGTCGGGCAAGGTGCGCAAGAGCGCGCGCGCCGACGACGATGACGACGACTACGCGCGCGACAGCGACGAGTGCTCCATCTAAGCCGGGGTCCGCCGCGGTCGGCACTTACTGCGATAATAATAATGTTAAGATAAATTACCATTTACTGCCCACAGTGAACACCAAAGACCGCGTATACATATTGCAATGTGAAATTTGTTAAAACGGTACTAATAGTTCTAAATTTTTATAAAACTCGTCTTCTCATGTTTGGATAAGCTCATGACGACATACTCGTATCACGATTTCTTCGGCGCCGAGCGCACCTGCGAGCGGTGTCAAAGGGACGCGCACTTTGTCCGCGTGTCATGAGGTAGTCGGTAGGTAGGGCTGGAGGCTCGGCCAGGGCTGGGGGCGCGAAGTGTAGCGAGTACACGACAGGACTGTGCAATTAATTTCGTAATATAATCGTATATCAAAGGCATGTAAACGTCATGCTATAAATAATATCGTATAGACTAGTTTCCGCATTTTTATTAATATTATTTAGATAGGGTTGTCTTATTGCATATTTAATAATTATCTACACTTTGCCAGTGTTTCGTTGACTAACTTAATTATATTTAAATCTTATTTAGTGATTATCTACGTCTCAAACTAAGCATATCAATTTATTTTTATTGTTTTCATCCACTTAATAATTTCTTATTTATTTGTAGATAGACTACTATTACTATAAAAAAATTAGTGATCTTATAATTGATCCGTTATTGTATAGAATCTCTCATGTCATATCATCGCTCCATCCATAACAGACCGCTCCTCACTCTGCGAGAGCGCTGCCCCGCTGAGATAGTGCGTGCACACTAAATTCACACTTAGATACGGAACTAGTGCCGACGTAAATATACCGGACCTCATGATGTACAATCAGCTACCAAGAAAAGTGATTTTCCTGACATTACAAATGCTAGTACAGTCAGCATCAAAAGAAGCAGACAATTTTAGTATGCAAATTTACTTGCCTTAATGCCAGTAATAAAGTCAGCTAGTTTCGATGCTGGCCGTACCTATGGAATGAACGTCACATATTTGCTCACAGCTGCCTGTACCTACATCTCAGTGCGCAGGAGCACTGGTCTCGCAGGGAGCCACAAGTGATTATTCGTCCATTAATCGTCTCACATGAAGTCATTAAGCCACTAGGTACAATAAACACGCACAGAATTATTAATTTACTAAAGACATAGTAACAAATATTTTTGATAACGACTGGATAATGCTGTATAGACTCGGTAGAAAATATGTAACAAGTATAATGAGGTGTCAAATTAATTAAATGTAGACGTGATAGTAAACAATTAACATAATTTAGAGTGATACTTAATTAGCGCATCAAATTTGGAGACATAAGTACGTTAGTTCAGGTTAATAACTGTAATAGTTATATTAAACCGGATCAAGAAAATTCGGATCGACGTTTTTAGTCCCACAAATAGATCGTGTATTTTTGTAAAGTTTCTATGTTTCTGGACGCCGATCGTCGGCCGCGTATCCGACCCGCACTACTCGCGGCTATAAGCGTTCACACAGCTGGCGACTACCGGCGTTATCTTAAAACTGAGAATGCATTGAATTACAGGCGACAATAACGGCTTCTTATCAGGAACTCGATGGTGCTCCCACACAGACTGTTACAAGTGTTATATAACATTATAAAACATTTGTTATATAACATTGTATAACAAATGTTATACATTGTTATCGTGTTATATAACATATAAAATGTTTTAGAACAAATTGCAACAAGTTAACAAGTTGCAGGTGCTCCCACACTAGTATTACATTGTGTCACTATAACTTGTTAGATGTTATAAAAGCTCCCAAATACCGTAAATACGTCAGTGCAAGTGAGGTTTCCGACTCGAGTAGACATGGACGAGGATTTGGTCATTGGGTTCGCTCTTTATTTACTGTTTTTGCGAAAAAAGAAAAAGCGCTCTTGTTGGATGCGTCGTTCTCTAAAAGCAAGAGAAAAGTACAGCATGACGGAATATCTGGTGGATTTGGGGATTGATTTGATGGCTGTTTAACCGATTTTTTGAGAGTAAACAGTTCACAATTTGAGTTACTGTTTAATTTAGTTGGGAAAAAAATTGCATACCAGGACACCAATTGGAGAAAACCTATAAGTATTACAGAAAGACTAGCAGTCACCCTGAGATTTTTGGCAACAACAACATTGTAACATTCATTACATTTGTTATAAAGTAATATAACATTGTTATAAAACATTTTTTTTGGTTTATAACATTTTTTATAACTTATATCAATGTGGGAGCGTTTACAACATCTAACTAGTTGTAACAAAAGTTATAAAGTGTTTAACAATGTTATCGTGTTTTATAATGTTATATAACACTTGTAACAGCCTGTGTGGGAGCACCATCAGCCGGTTTGAAAGTTATTACTTGAAAAAATATAGAATAACATCTGCCTAAAAAGAGACTTATACTTACATTTTTATACCACAATGGCAGGCTCTATACGAGCTAATATATAAATTCTAGATTATACCCACAACTTGGTAGTTTAAGATTCGCTTCAAACTAAGAATTTTAATGAATATTACTTTGAGTAGGCGTCGAAGCCATCGGTTTGATGTCACCATACGAACAGTCTAATACGTTTGTAGCTGAATCAGATCGTTATTTCGCTATCGATTTGCTTCTTTTCACAGATGCCTACATATCAAACGTTTGGGTAACTAGATTTATCGAACGGATACCTATTCAAAGAATACCTAGCTATGCTGTGTACACTCGTCAAAACCAAAGGGATATGAGAAGTATGACACGCGTGTGGTAAATTGGTCTCGGCGAGTGTGTACAGACGAGTCGATCGTTACGCGTAAGTGCAGTAGCTGTAATTTTTACGCTTATAGTGAATGCTAGTAGGTCTTGCATTACTCTAGTCTACGGGTGCTGAGTACAGGATAGCTGACTTTGTTGCAAATTACCTTAACTTCTGAGTGCACTGACTCACATAGTGTAAGCTCGATAAGCATATTAAATAACTTGAATAACTTTTACCATTGTATTGACCCGTGTATTTTGTTTAATGATACTTTAATAGGTACGTCGGTCACGGTAGATGTATTTCAGGAATAATTTCACTTATATCACCACTAAATATGGCAATATTGTGCCTACTGAATTTGGACAGCGGGTTGTAAACATTGTGATGACATATTACAATTAAGCTAATCTTTATATCCATCTCCGTGCTGAGATAAGTTACAACATTGACACGAGAATAATTTTTGATTCTAAGATTTGAATAATTAAATATTTCTATTATCATATAGTATTGCGTAAAGGTTACGAAGGGTAGCCAGTTTAAGAGTTGGATTGGCTTCTTATATTAGCATTACCTACCTACTCATCTCCTAGTGGAGTGGCGTCCATAAAATAAAACACAGTTCTCACCACCTTGTCTAATGTTTTAGCCATTTGAATTCTGTATTCTAATGCTGTATAAGCAAAAAACATTCAGATCTCTCACATCTTACTCAAGGAAATAGAAGACGCCACACCACTGGACCTATCAAATGCATTGAACTCTAAAAAATATTACCTGTTTTGTATTAGTCATAATTAGTTTTGTTTAGTCATGCCATATTCTAATAGCAAATGCGACAAATAAATGTGTGGTGGTACTCAACGTTCAAAATATTCTTATTACTCGCATTTTCTCTAAGGAGGATGACATTAATGATCATATTTCGCATTCGCGGTTGTATATTTACGAGTATTATATAACCAGGGACCTAATTCGAGAATGCCGTTTGAAAGATCGCAAAACGTCAAAACTCTATTAGATAACAGTAATATCGCCTTTGAACTGTCATTAAAATGCGATGAGCTTCAAGTGACATATCTCATCTCAATTTTGGAAATACGAAGGCGATAATGATTGTCAAAAATGATATTCATGCATATGAATTTCTGTTTTGAACGAAACGTAACTGTCTAATTTCACGCACTACACGGTCAAGTTAATGTATGCGCCTGTTATTTATCCCGTTACATACAAAGGAAACGGAAATTAAGCGCGACCGGATTGACGAAGTTGCGATGTTCCCTAAGGATATCGCCACTTGTAGTCCGGCCGATTTTTTATTTTATAACCACCACATCGTAACATATAAAAATTATATAAGAATTTTAAACATATTAGAATTTGTAAAGATTAATAATTTTTTAGAGGTTTAATCCATTGCATTATTAAGTATGCATTTTTCAATGTTATATACAGGCGCTTTCCTAAAAAGTGTAGGTAGGTTTTTCAGATTATTGACTTATTGAATTTCCTTACTCAGAATAATTCGTGTTGTCACCCTTACACTGATAAAGCGTCCCAAATTAACCATTCGAGATCGTTCTATTTTTCTATGAAGTGGAAAAGAGTCCGTAAAAAGTTCTAGGGCACATTCTTGTATGAGGTTCTGAAGTACTTACAAACAATTCCGAGTGAAATAATTCCCTTATCATCATTCCCTCATCATATATCACCCAAACAATTCTACAACAACAAACGGTCGCATTCTTACTGCATCAATCAGCTTCCGTCAACCCTATAATCATGTCGTCGTCGATTGCCCTAAGGGTTGTGATGGTCACTTAAGTTAAGATGATTGTTTGTGTTAGTGTAACGTTGCGATGTCCGCGCCAGAGCGCGAGTCAGCGTAGGGCGAGCATAATCAGCAAGTTTAGTGTAGGGACGTGCACCACAATAAACCTGATCGGCTTAAGTTTCACTTTTACTAATTAAGACTAGTCATTTCAAAGCCTAAATAAATTATCCATAATTTTTCAACTTATATAACTTTTGCCAAGTATTAACCAAAACGATTGTTCACCTTTGTAACAAATTTTATTAAAATGTTGTCTTAGATTAATTTTGTTAATATTACGGTATGTTTCAATACCAACCCGTTTTAACGTTAAGTAATTTAGAATTTATGTACTAAATCATTTTTACTTAGGAAATTAATTGATTTAACTAGCTGTTTAGAAATTAGTTACCGTTTTTAAGACATTAAGACGTTGCGTTATTATTGGTCTATGCCTTATTACTAACGAATGAAATTCTTAATTCCTTAAATGTATACATATATTACTTTATACCTAGCTATGTACGTACATACTTGTGCAGCTCCGGGCGCACAAGATTTGCGTTCGCACCTATTTGCTTTATATTTAGGTATTTAACAAAAGGTACTCCAAGAATACGTGACCCGGGTCATTTAGCTAGCGGTATTATACCTACTTACCACAAATCGGTACAAAAGCGTAGTAAACGCATAGCTGAATGACCAAAATCACTCATATGGTTTTTTTGTCGCCTAAACAGATATAAATAATACTTATAGACAATGTTCGACATTATGAAATAAAATAGAGTTAGGATATTTACCTCAAACCAACATTTACTCGTGAAATTCATTCCAAAGCTATCAAGACCTACTGTATTTGATTTGAAACCCATTTCCATAATAGGTACTCTGTAACTGTAATGCTCACGCGAACCATGGATTCGTCAAAGATGCTTACTATGCATCTCTAAGTAAAACTGTTTTCAACCGTTGGTATGCTGAATTAAAGCGCTGATCTGTGCTAGAAGAGCACTAAACATAGGCTAAGACTTGCACCGTCTAAATTATTTTAGCACCCATCAGTGCTCTTGAACTGGGTACCAAAGGTTAACCGTAGCAAGATTAACGATGACAACACGCCATTTTCAAAATAGTGCCATTTTTTTATTAGTTTATAGCGATATCAGGAATAGCTACCAATTATCTGGCTCAGTTTGTCGCTTAATATAGGTGTGACCAGTAGGCATATTAATATTCTACATTTATAATATCTATTTAGAACAATAATTTCAATGCAAAGCACATTTGTGTAGAAATCTGCATTTGATGTTTTTTCGATAAGGAGAAACACAGTATTTTCTAATTATTACAATTGCGGGTGAACACTGATTATTAAAAACAGAGAATTGTTGAGATTAAGTAACATTATTAGGTATGAATTGTTCCGTACTACCTTCTTTACATAAAAACTGTGAAAAGTCGTGTTATGTTAGATGTAGGTAGGCGAAATCTACCTTATAGATATGTTATATAGATTTTACCATTTTAATAACTTACCTACTAAATCTAAAGTTGATTTGGGTGAGTCGAAATAGTGTGGTTGTTAGCGTGCGTGCGCGCTGGGCCTGCGCCTGCGCCTGACGCGCCCCGAGTACGCGTCCTGGTAGACTGTTCTGATAAATAAGAGTTAATCATTTTTTACGAGTACTGGTGGTGACTTAGTAATTGAAACTACATGTTAAAAAAAGGTGACAGACCTAATTTATAAGTATCCTAATAAAAAAATTACTGTATTAAATATTAGTGTTCTTATTTTTGAATCCCTATCCCCATTGGAGAATTAAGTTCAGCCACACTACGGCCCAGGCGCACTAATAAGGCTCACTCAAAAAAGAGATTGCTTGATTTAGTGTACCAATAAATGGATAGGGGCAATGAGCGATGCGTACGTACGAGTATACCAGTAGGACAGTAAGTATATATCCAGTGTCTTCTTCTTCTCGTGTCGATGGTTTCATAACTAGTACACTGCGGGACCAGAAAGTGGCGACGTTCAGGGCCCTCTGTGTCGCGTCTCGTAGCTCCTGCTCGGAACACATAAAATATGATTTTGTATTGATTTTCATATTTACGTTGCGACTTTACTGCTGGCTCACAATCTGTTTGCAGCTGCACTCATAGGATGGCTATATATAGCCAAATGAGAAAGAAAGAAAAGTGGCGATGATATTGATATTTTCTTTGATAAATTGCTCAACAACTGTTACCCTGAAAAACCGTTCAACTGCCGTTGCGGGCTATTTTACCGCACCTACAGTCCGTGACCGCGAGCCTGTAGTTTCACGGAATAGAAAAAACAGTGGAAGTGGCATACGCCTCAATCGCAAAGAAAACCTGTGTAGCCAAAACGCACACTGAAATTTCGAACTACGAAGAAAATCTTGAACGTGATTCGCTGTAGTACTCCATTAAGAATGAGATTATAAACCACTGTTAGTAAATGTATTTTGAATCTTATACCTCAGTGATACTGTATAAATTACATAGCGTATGTTTGTTACTTACGACGTATAGATACAGATTCAAAAGTTGCTACAGGTAGCTCTGCCACCTAGCGGCGAGTAGCCGACCCATGAAATATCAACAAAAGATAAGAGTATTTGCCTACTTATCTCAAGGTGGTGGTGGTGCGTAGCTCTGGATATCGATAAAACCCTACGTGAATTGTGAAAACTTCCAACTTTTTAATTATTGTTTTTTTTCTCGGGTGCGTTCAGAAATTACACTCTTATGTTCCAACTTTTATAACAAATAAATATTAAAATTTGTGTTGTATTTAATATATTTACTAGTCAAAATATGTAAGTGAAACTGAAATACTTACTATTAATATATATAAACATATTCAACATAAAATAAAGTGTAGAAAAAATAAAAACTTAAAAATCTGTAACCACAAACCAGGTTTCTGGACGTGATATTGTAGGTGTATTTTTAAGGTTCCGTAGCCAAATGGCAAAAAACGGAACCCTTATAGATTCGTCATGTCTGTATGTCCGTCTGTCTGTCCGTCTGTCCGTCCGTATGTCACAGCCATTTTTTTCCGAAACTATAAGAGCTATACTGTTGAAACTTGGTAGGTAGATGTATTCTGTGCACCGCATTAAGATTATGATGCAAAAATAAAAAAATAAAAAATAAATGGGGGCTCCCCATACTTAGAACTGAAACTCAAAATTCTTTTTTCATCAAACACATACGTGTGGGGTATCTATGGATAGGTCTTCAAAAATGATATCGAGGTTTCTGAAATATTTTTTTTCTAAACCGAATAGTTTGCGTGACAGACGCTTCCAAAGTGGAAAAAAGTTGGTCCCCCCCCCCTCTAACTTCTAAAATAAGAAAATGAAAAATCTAAAAAAAACATATGATGTACATTACTATAAAAACTACCAACGAAAATTGTTTTGAACGAGATCTAGTACGTAATTTTTTTTTAATACCTAACTTTGTACCTAATTTATATGGGGCGCTATACATACCAGGTGCAAACTTAACTTAACCACTTAGGGATGGAAAGTGTTTGTACGGAACCCTCGGTGCGCGAGTCCGACTCGCACTTGGCCGGTTTTTTTTTTAAGAAGTATTCAAACGTACATATATGATTTTAGCCGGCCTGACCAGATCGCCCTTTATTAGCGTGCGTTGATTGGTTATTCGAAGATTTATCGACTGATGAAATCAGTCACGCGTTGAAGGAGTCTTAAATGTGGCGTTATCTGGGTAAAGGGACCTTACTGTCGGTATTGAGCTATGTATATCCCCATAATCTACATACATTGAGCTATCGAACCATGTAAAAAACATGCATGTAGGTTTAATAGATATTTTTTGAAAAATTATTTAAACTCAAAAGTCAGAAAAGGTGATTATGAGAAAATTGAATTCAAACTTCTACACCCCATTAAAGTATGTTATTGTTGGAAGTTACATAGATAACATGCTATTTGAGAAGTAGATTTTATAGGCTTTCAGGTTTCAAGTACAATTTTGTAATTGTATATCTGTTTTTGTATAGTTTACCTTGCCAAAGTGCATAAAGTAAAAAAAAAAAATTGATGGATTTTTTACTTAAATTCCTATTTATAGTGTATTTCCGTTAGATATTATAGAAGGAATAAATATTATATGTAATTAGACACTCAATAAGAGCTACTTCGATTTGAATCAACGTTGTTTATTATAAAAAATATTTATTTTAACAAAAATAGCTTTGTGTTTATAAATCTAATTAAACAGTCAAAATCAACAAACATATACATTTACTACGCTAAAACATAGCCAAATGAGATCAAATTAACAGAACAAATTTAAAAAAAATAGTTTTTTAAGTCTCAAAATTCAAGATAAAGTTTAGTAAAAAGTTGGTACAACCACTTTATATTTTCTAAAAGGGACCTTATCGTCGGTGGTAAAATATTTAGTGATATCATCTGATATCGACTATAAATTTATGTTTAATTTTAATAGCCTTAATTTTTAGAGCACTTTAGTATTAAACTCTTACCAAAAACCTATAATTTTGGTTCGGCAAACACTAAATGATTAACGTATTTGAAAAGGGACCTTAGTGTCGGACGTAAAATGTTTAGTGACATAGTTAAGTATAAGTCTTGAAAAATACTTTTAATTTGTATTTTGCTGCGTCGCCAGCCAAATTGACGCCAGATTTACACATGAGGCATTGCCGGACCTACCATCCGATCACCGGACAATCCTCATGTGTATCGAAATGGATCCATTAATGGGAATTAGGAGACCCAAACACCGAATCAGCTGGGAGACATTCACACAACAACTAGAAGAGACCACCACATGCCACACTACTCCGGTCTCCACAGCTGACGAAGTGGAAAAAGCGGAAGACCTGGTCACAGCTGGACTACAGGCGGCGCTATCAACAGCCTCCCACACCATCCACACCACAGAGAGACACACGCCCCTCCCGGCGAGGATTAGGAGCATGATCGAGGAGCAGCGCCGCCTGCGCAGAAAATGGCAGGCTACAAGATGCCCGACGATCAAGGCAGAGCTCAACGCCATGATCATAAAAACCAAGAAGGCGCTCACAGAACACAGGGCCGAGAGTTGGGAGAGCCACCTAGCGTCTGCAGAGGGTGATGGCCCCTTCATTCACCGTATCTGCAGACAGCTAGTGACAAAACCTGAGGCAATAAGACCACTCTACGACCCTGTAGACAACACTTCACGCTACAAGGCTGAGGATCGCGCAGAGATCTTCGCCAAGTACCTGGAGGGACAATTTAGGCCCAACCCGATGCACAATGCAGAACACCAGCAGAGCATCACAGAACACCTGGAGAGGTACTTCGGAGGCACCAGCAAGAGCAGAGGAAGACGCGGTCTTCTTCTCCCCCAGCCAGATGCAGCGAGCCCTCCAACGTTGCGACCCCAAGAAAGCCCCGGGTGCCGATTCGATCCCCATTGTGGCAGTGACGCGCCTGTTCAACGGGATCGTGCGCTCGGGTCACTTTCCCCAAACTTGGAAGACTGGGAGGGTAGTTATGCTGCCTAAACCTGGCAAAGACTGCCGAAGACCGGAGAGCTGTAGGCCAATAACTCTGCTCAGCACCCTCTCCAAGGTGTTCGAGGCTCCTGTTGGGGAAACTTCTCCCCCACGTCGAGCCCCGTTCGGAACAGTTCGGATTCAGGCAACGCTACAGCTCACTCGCGTGCTTCACTTTATGGCCAATGCAAGCAACAAGAAAGAGCATGTTGTGGCTGTCATGCTCGACATGGAAAAAGCGTTCGACTGGGTATGGCACGAGGGGCTGCTGTACAAACTGTTGCACACCACGGCCCCACGCAGCATCATAACGGTGATAAAGTCCTTCCTGCGCGGATGCAAGTTCCAAGTGGCAGTGGAACAGGCACTGTCCTCGGAGCGCCCAATCCTAGCAGGAGTCCCTCAGGGAAGCTGCCTTACACCAGCTTGCTACGCAACCTTCACCGATGACCCCAGTGGTAGGAGGCGACGTCAAGCTGGGGCTGTTCGCGGATGACGCGGCCTTTTACACCGCATCCGTCAGCCCCACCCATGCCGTCAGGAAGATGCAGACCCAGTTAGACGCCCTACCAAGATGGATTGAGGACTGGAGGCTTATTGTCAACGTCACCAAGACTCAGGCCTTCATGACCGGAAGAAAACAGACTTCACCTCCACTCCGCATGTTTGGTCAAGACGTGGAATGGAAGCACACGGTGAGGTACCTGGGTGTCACCATAGACCGGGGCCTCACCTTGAAGCAGCACGTGGCGGAAGTGGTTTCAAGAACCAGACCAGCGTGAACTACGCTGAGACCAGTCCTAAGGAGCAACCTGCCGATCCGCACGAAGCTGGGGATCTACAAAACGTATGTGAGATCCAGGCTCACATACGCGGCGCCGGCGTGGTACGCCCTAGTGGCTACCACAAACCGAAACAAAATGAGAGCCCAAGAAAACCTGGCACTGAGAAACATTACAGATTGCCCACGCTTCGTGCGGAATGACCATATACAGAGGGCACTGAAATGGAAACCCTTAGACGCCTAGATCAGCAGACTGGCCAGCACAATGTTCCGGAAAGCTGATGAATCCCGCCACGAGCTGCTACGAGCTGCAGATACAGCGACACCACCACCACCACCACCAACAGTGGGAAATAAGAAGAGGAGATAAAGCTCCACCCGGGCCTCGAGGACTCATGGAACATCACGAAGCCCAACCAACTAAGAAACCGCCGTCGCAACCACGCGTCACCAGAAAGACCGGCCCGTAGTAACGGGCCGCGACAGAAGTAGCCTAAGTGTACATGTACAGATAAGGCCCTCCCCCCACACTCCCAAGAAGTGTGAGAGATGAGCAAGGATACTTCCTAATGATCAATAATTATCCTTTGACGCGCCGACAAGTACCGACACGTCTCTCAAGCCGATACCGAGCTCACAGAAAGCATACAAGAGGGGCACCGACAATAAGGTCCCTTTTTCACTAAACATTAAGGGCTGTTCTAAGTCTTAAAAAATCGATTTAAAAAGTTGTGTCTTTGTCAGATTAAATTTTAGACCCTGCTTATAAATATAGAGTAAAAAAAGAAAAATTGATTTTTTTCGACATTTTACTTTAAACGCGATTATCTCGGCAACTAGAACCGACAATAAGGTCCCTTTCCCCAGATAACGCCACAAATATAAAAAAGTTACATGCACAACAGAGAACCAAAATCGACGTGTTCGAAATTCAAATGACTTTTGCACGCTAGCGGATAAAATAGACTTTTGCACGCAGATTTCGCCCTATAAACTGAGGTTTTCCGAGCGAGTGAGGTGAAAAAAATGTTCTTCTATCACAAGTGGTTGCCATGAAAGACTAAAACATCCTCGTAGACAACTGGCTGTGAAACAAACTGCACTTAGGTTAGGTTAGGTTAGTATTAATTGAGGATATGTGGTTTAAATTCGTTTGCAAGATTTGACCGTCACAAACATACATAATTACTAATAGCGCAGTTTAAATACATACTTGTTATCAATACTAAACTTATTAGATTCATTTTCATTTTTAAAGTCGATGTTTAATGAAACCAAAAAGAAACTAAAATAATGCAGAAAACAAATATCGATAATTTTATCTACATCTCATTATTCTTGTGGGGTCAATGGACGAGCGAGTAGCGAAAGTTCTGGAAGGGTTGGCATTTAGTGACAGTATAAAGCGACCTTATTGTATTCGTATTATTTTTGTGTCAAAATATTTCACGTTTTTTGTAATAACAAGAAATTTACTTGAAATTAAATTAAATATTACTTAATGATAATACGAAATACCACCATGGGTGATATTTTTGATACGGCTGTCGGTTTTACACTTCAAAATGAAGCAATATGGCATGTTTACCAATTTTTCGTTTTTTTTGCGACATGAGCGGTACAACTGTCACTCAAGAATGACTGCCAAACAAATGACTGCGCTGAACTGAACTAGGTTAGGTTGAGCGCAACGATGCTTAACATTGGCACACGCGCCACGCCGCCCCCATAACACTTCTACTGTTTTTTTTTCTGTTCTGTGGTAAATTGAATGGCAAGGGGCTAAAATACAGTGCAACCAAAAAGAGTAGAAATTAAAAAGTGGCAATACTGTAGTGTCCTCCCTTTCTAATCAATATAAGAAAACGGGGACGACAGTACAGTATTGCCACATTTTAATTTCTACTCTTTTTGGTCGGACTGTACGCCGTTACTTATGCCACGAACTTATTATTATTTGACCAAGCGAACGCAGTAAGCGAGGACAAAATTATCTGAGTGTCAAAATGGCTTTTAGCCACGTGTTAAACACTTTTCACTTCGACTACGATGAAATAAAAAATATTTACAAATTAAAATGGTTACCCATGCGCAAAACCGAAACTTACAGATTTTTTAAAAACTATAATAAGCGGGCATAGACATTTTGTAACAGGAAATGCCTAAGAACTTTATTTAGATCGTAAACGCGCCCAACGTGTTCTCGTGAATTTTCTATATTCATGAACGACCTGCCTGACGATCAGAAATTTTGGCCGATCTGATCAGGTTGGTTTGGTTTTTATTATACGTAGGGTAAGGGCACGAGTAGTCAGCCAGGATCGTATAGTCAGTCAGCCTTTTCGGGTTTTTACTCGCCACAAATACAGTGCGACCAAAAAGAGTAGAAATTAAAAAGTGGCAATACTGTAGTATCGTCCCCGTTTTCATAAATTGATAAGAAAGGGAGGCCACTACAGTATTGCCACTTTATAATTTCTACTCTTTTTGGTCGGACTGTAGCTCCAGTTTTTCGGTTTCCGTACGGAATGACGTCAGCAAGCGAGGCATCGCCATATGACAGACACACTTTTCGTACGGAAACCGAACGAAAATTACGAACGTCTGTGGCGGCACTAAAATAAACAGATGGTTATAGGTATAGGATACTTTTTACCCAACTACGAAGCAAAAAAGAGGTTTACGATTATGACTTGTTCCACGCGGACGATGTTCGCAGGCACCTTCTAGTTACAAAATAAACTTCGATGATCAATGTCTTGTTATGTTGGTACACAGCGCAATATTTGATTTGAATGTTCAAGGAACTTGAACGAGGAAGTCTCTTACTTAATTGATAAAATAATCTGTATCTTATAAAAACGAATGTCGGGTACTTTCAGAACTTTGAAATTCTACTTTGTGAGAAAACTTTTCCTGTTGATCTAAAATTGGAGAAAAATGCCGTTTTACGCCGTCGCAAATGGTCGAAGTAAAGGTATTTATCATTCATGGGCCGACTGTAAGGCCCAAGTTAATGGTTTCTCAGGAGCAAAATTCAAAAAGTTTGATACTGCATCAAGTGCTAAAGCATTCATTCAATCAAATTCTTATAACAATCAAGGCTACACACACCGTTCCTCTTACAACAGTTACCAAAGTCGGAATAATTATAGCCAGATGAGATCATACCCCACAACATCTAAGAATACTGAAATTACATATTCCTCGTGGTGTCATGCCTCTGAGTCAGATTCTTCCGACGACGAAGCCACTTATTTCAAAGCAACACCGCAGAAAAGATATAAACGTGATGAAAAGATTGACTTCAACAAAGACAATGATGGATATGTGCAAGTTTATACCGATGGGGCTTGTATGGCCAACGGTAGCCACGATGCTCGAGCTGGTCTCGGCGTGTACTGGGGTGACAATCACCAGCTCAACAGAAGCCAACCGGTTTCCGGCCGAGCCACTAACAATTGTGGAGAGATACAAGCAGCCACACTCGCCATTAAAACTGCACATGAAAATGGAGTCAAGAAACTAACCATTAACACAGATTCGCAGTTTCTGATCAAAGCAGCGACTGTCTGGATGCCTGGTAAGTTACAGTTTTTTGAACTTCTTTATCTCCTTATATTAAAAAAGAATAAAACTCCAGACTGAAGTCAACAAACTAAACTGATTTTGATGATGCATGCTTGACTTTTAAAGCCGGTATTATGTTCTGTTTCAATTTGTCTGTGTTGTATTTTGCTAATAACCTATCCGGGAAACTATAGAAGAAATCCTTTTTTGAGGCCATACTTTTTTTCTACCAAGTAATGGGACCCAATGGGTATGAAACTGAACTGCGGACACTAAATGCAAAAATACATCAGTCTTTAACTGGTCTTGGAGTTAACTAACTCAAAGGGGTAAGAGATAAGACAATAAATAAATAAATATTGATCAAGATACATATAAATATATAATATCACAATAGAGATATGCTTATTGAATAACATGTATGTTACAACATGCAATTATAATAGAAGGTCATTATACAAATATTTTGTTTTTTCTGTAGATTGGAAGCAAAGAGGATGGAAGTTAGCATCTGGTCGGCCAGTGAAGAATGAAGTTGATTTTAAGGAACTAGACAGAGCTAAGGATAAAGTTCAAGTAAAATGGAACTATGTCAAAGCACATAATGGTGAACGTGGCAATGAGATGGCAGATAAACTAGCCAAAGCAGGAGCTGCCATGTATAAATAAATTAGATGTTAAGTACATTAATACCTACAGTTTGTAGAGAACATTTTGATTATTTTTCTTGTTTTTTTTTTATAATTTGTTGAGAATTGTTTAATCATTTCATGTTCAAAATAAATATATTTTGTAATACCTATTATAATTAGATCTATAGGTTACAGTTGTGTTACAATTCTAGATAAGTATAGTCATTAGCAGATAATATCTTACTTATGGCCTAGCCACGACTGCGCGACCAGCGGCAGCGGCAGCGACGAGCATCGAGTTGCAAAAAGAAAATCATAGCAACGTATGAAGCATGCTACGAACCGCCGCGTGCGATGCCGCTCTAGCGGTTTTCGGTCGCAATCGCGGTGCGGCCAGCAGTGCGCGACGCGGCGGGAACCAATGTATCGGCGACTAGGAAAGATGCCACGACTACAGAGCGGCTCCTGCGGCGATTCGCGCGGACGGATTGCGTGATGTACAATGAGCTACAGAAATGCATGGCCCTTAGTACCTGGCATGGTCACCGTCACCGCCCCGCTCGCCGCTAAGACCGAACCGTCGTGGCCGGGCCGTTAGACCGTAGAGCTATACAATATTGCTTAATCATAATCATACTGCATATGTGATTTGCAACAGAATTTGGTGAGTGTACCTGGTTGGATTATCCATATTCATCTGTCTTGATTATTTAATACTTAATAATAATAAATGAACAGATGTTATAGGTATTCGGGCATATGGGTAACTTTCGTTACCCACAAAGGAATTAATCAACTTTTGTTTTAATTATAGCCCATAGGTAACCCTTAACTAAGTACATGTTTTTTTGAAAACGTCATATCAGAATATGACTTCGTTATTGTAACATGTTAAGAGTTCTATACTCATTTGATTTATAGTTGATTTATAATCGGTATAAGAATGTTCAAGTTTTTTTTCCAGACAATTAAAATATCTTGATAAATGCTTTTTGAGTTTTTTATAAAGAGAGATATGAATTCCTCCTGCTGGAGCTACGTATAACGCTGTGATGAACTTTTAATCCTTTAATATTTTTTAAGTCTAGTTGCATTATCTGTATACTAAATCTTTAAAGTTTATTTGGGCAAATTTTTATTTTTTTGTCGAATTATTTATCCTCCATTTCGACCTCCTCATTTTGTACTAAATTTTAGTACAAAATTAGAAATTTATTAAAAAAAAATCCATAATTTTTTTGTAACTCCATGGATATTTTTTAGTTCATATCGTGAAATTGGGCTTACCTTGTTCAGAATAGGCAACTTTACCAAGTCACCAAATTTTATTGAAATCTGAGAAAAACAAGATATCGACAACAAAATAAAAAATTGCCCTATAACGCAACTAGACTATTATACTGGAATGTCAATGTAGGTCACGTATTTTTAGTAAAATATCGAAGTAAATATATACAAAAAATACGTGGATTAAAATGTATGTGAGATAAGAGGTTGTAGGCGCTATTCGGTGCGACGCAGACGATCTACGTGAGTGCGTGCAGACATTTCAATAATTGACAGCTACAGTCCGACCAAAAAGAGTAGAAATTAAAAAGTGGCAATACTGTACTGTCGTCCCCGTTTTCTTATATTGATTAGAAAGGGAGGACACTACAGTATTGCCACTTTTTAATTTATACTCTATTTGGTCGCACTGTACACATCAGCGCAGTAGGCTGCACCGGGAATTCTCTTAACACGAAAGTAGGTATATTTTGACGGTTGGATAATGACTTTGTCGTACAACTAGTCAAACATGGCAGTTGTACCACGGGTCGGGAGCGCATGTACTTAGAATAGAACCTTCATACGACGTGTAGGTTTCGTTATTTTTGCTTTTAGGATATTACACAAACTCGCAGAGACCGAACGGAACACACATGCCGCGGATACATGATGTAGGAAACGTCCACGTTAAAACGTATGTCGCCTGATAGCGACGAGTGTTAACGTGATGATAACATCGAGCGAGTCCGCATGAAATAGCCATGACATGACACATCTTAACCTATGGCATTTCAATGCTGACCTTCGGATGTCATAGTACGAGCAACTTATCGGTGAAAAGGCGAAACTGCATGCCGAAATTTTATACGATTGTACAACAATCAGCAAGTTAATGGACATAGAGTGTATATCCATTGTCAGTGTCTCTACGTTCGAGGCATGTTCGAGAGCTCGCACGTGATTAAATTGAAGGGAGTCCCTGCCAGTTCATAGAAAAGTTGGTCGCACTATACCGACCATTAGATGTTGACTATGTAATCGGGGCAAGGCTACACAGCACTACTAATAAAATCCAATAAAACTCATCACGACG